>OV816029.1:44349327-45549327 GCA_929113105.1 Agrypnus murinus
ATAAAAATAAATGATACACTATGATCCTTATAAACGTATTGCAAATGAAAGTCAATTAGAAAACTAAGATGAAACGTTGCAATATTTTATATTCATATTGCAATACATAAAAATAAGTGAAACAAGACGTGGTTCAGAATTTTACGAAAACACAACGGTCGTATTTTTCTTATTTACTTTTCATTACAGGTTTACTAAACGTAGGAAACTCCTTAGGAAGCTTCCACCTACAGTAGTTCTAACTGCAAACCACTTTTAAGTTATTGACGTCGGTATAACATAAATTGTGTTAACGTTAGAAATCTCTCATAAGATTTATTGACAAGGATGCAGTATTTATTTACTCTTTCTAGTTTGTTGTCTTTAAAGTACTGGTTAAAGGTATGTACCTAACTGTTCTTCATTGATAATCTCAGCACTACACAACTTTATTTTGAGGAAACTTTAAAATTTCTTATTATGAAGCTGGTTCTACATAATTTTACATTTTAAAATTGTGTCTTTGTAACCGTAGACTATCAGCTATATGCAAATAGTAGTAGTTTCTACAATCTGCTAGTCAAACTCTTTTTTATTCTATCAGGTCTTACTGATTGATTATTATTTTAATCAGTTATCAAAAACTGGAAAATACAAACAAATCTCTCGGCAACGCTTCAAACAGTCACAGAACAATGACTATGCTTAATGAAGTATTTAAGCTCCTTCAGCTTCCCATGTAGGAAATAACAAACGTCTCATGTGTTGGCTCAGGCGTCGGACGATGCTTATCAACACTGATACGAGCCTGAAATCCAAGAATGGCCCATAGCTGGGCTAAAATCGGGATGATAACGTTGTACCAAGCTTGTTAATCAGTGATAGTCCTAGATTAGTGAACATCTTGGCCCAGTAGTGAAGACCAATGTAATGCTGACGCTAATACTGAATCTTGGTGCAAGGTAAATAACCAATATTAGTGCAGAATTGCGATCTGAGCCTGGCATTAATTAATGATCCCATTGTGTCGTGGACGAATGTTTTGACCCAGAACTCTAAATTCATAAATGATTTACCGATTATTTTAATCCACTAAGTTATTAGTAACATAACCACGAAACTTGTGACATAGTAACAAACATGAGACTGATTCTATATGAAATTAATAATATTTTATGTGTTAAGTGTTAAGTGTTGGGTAACAAATAAATCTTAAAGAAAAGTGGTTTAAAAAAATATTAATGCTGAGAATTCTTTTCAAGCATACAAGTTTAATTTTTACTACTAAAAATGGCATGTTATTCTTATTAACGTAGCTTTGTTTTAAAAATAAACATTAGTCTGTTCTACAGGTCTATGAGGAAAAAATAATTTTTTATTTCAGTATCGCATACTCTTCCATTTTGTGAGGTATGGTAATGCAATCTTCCCTGTAAAATTTTCGAATATTAGGATAACGTTAAGTAACCGCGCAAAGCACTAAAAGTTTATAAATATCCTTTATTTTACATAATACGTAACATAGAGTATCAAACGTATGTTTTACACCTAATCGTAAGTGAGGCATTGAAATTTGTAGCTAGTTTAACAGCACGTTCTGCACAATCGTTAACTACACGGCCAGCACCTTGTCTTTGCTACAAGTATAGTCCTCTCGAGAAGGCCGAAAGTCGGACAAGATCATACTTTGGAAGGTATGGACTCAACTCCACGGTATCGACTCTGGACTTGAATCTCCTCGAGCGTTTGTCCTTCGGCGGCTGAAGAAAAGTTACAGCAATGGCTCCTTTCTCGTCCAAACTAACGTAATCAGAAAACAGGGCCAGGTCAATCAGATCTTTACTGAGATATCACAGTTGTCCCTTCAATTTTCGTAGTGCAACTTCCGCCACTCTTGTCCACGGAAGCAAACGATTCTATCGTTTGCAGCAAGCATAGATGGTTGTACTGTAGAATTGGATTGGCCATTGTGGATCCCAATGTTTGAACTCGTTGTGTCAAATGATTACCCAGCTAGATTCTTAGAAACAGCCTCGCAGCTACTGAGAAATTCAAGTATGGCTTTCCTAATTCAGCTACAGTTCCGGACGGCAGCTTAGGAATGCCAAGAAACTTTTCGACGTTTTTTGACGTGACACAACTACTGATATCCGATCCTTCCGTTCAGCAACAACTCGATCGCTCTCTGGTCGAAGTCTAGAATCGAAATGGGTGATGAGGGGAACACAGGGACAGAAACTTTCTTGGATGATTTATTGTCTGCAGAGCAACCTTCCTGGATTCGTTAATTGAAGTCACCGAGAGCGTCAAGCCTTTAATGTCAACTCCCGCTGCTTTCAATGCAGGAGCAACAACGATGAGAGCCTGTCGGTCGACGGATCATAAACATCACATTGGGGATAAAGCATAGTGGATTTGAGAGCGCAGGCGATATTAGACGGACCTGTTGAATGTGTTGAGTTTAAAAGTGAATCACTGAGGCATTTGCTGATGCCAGCTTCTGGTGACGTGTCAGAATCATCTGCAGAGCTTGACCAACGCTCTTTAGTCTCATCGCAAAGTTTCATAGCGTGCCCATTATCTGTTTCCCTTTTTGCTTTTTTCTGTTGTCTAATCACGTCCAATTTTATCTTTTGTTTCTTTTCTTCACGCTCCTTGAAAACGTAATCCTCGTCGGACATTACCATCTTTCATTTTCCTCGTGGATCTTGAAGAAACTGCAGTCTACAGGAATCCTGATCAGATGTTTAGAATAAGCGTGCGCCACGTCAGGTTTTCCAACTGTCAATTGTCAAACTGCCATGTGATTCATACTTACAGTTTCTTTAATTTGGTAATTGCAATTGATTTTTTAATTTATTGTAATGTTTGTACTTTTCCATATTGCAAACAGCACATCGATCGTGTTGGAGCAGCTTTCAGTCAACTTCAGTTTATTTGTCTTCAGGTCGTACAAAAGACGTCTCAGTACCTGGCCTTTCGTTGGTAACTGGTTAAAATTTGCCCAATTCAGTACAGGCATCGTGTTCCTGACCAACCAGACTCTAGTCGAGGTTCTCGTTCTGGCAGATTTAGCCTTACCTACTGTTTGCCCAGTTGTAATATCCGCCATGTCCGGTTTCTGAGAACTATCACTATTATCAGTCATTTTCCTCCTTCGGTACAATTTAAAGTTCACTTTTCAGTGTTCACTGCTCCCCATTTTCTGTGTTTACCACTAGAATGGATCTGTCCGTTTCCGAGCACCGCACTTGCATAAATGCATACTTGCCAATTTTGTTTGTCTTGTAACATCACCTTTATGCATGCGTGGTTATGTGACCCTGGTCCCGTTCTTGAAATAGAGCTAAAAACAAACGACTAATTTTATCAGTTATTAAAAAGGTCCGCTTCTCAGATAATACGAGTAAAATAATTAAACTGTAAGAAATAAATAACTGAAAAGAATACTATGCAATGCGCAGCATTATAAAACACGATTTTAATTTAAGGGGGTATGCAATTGTGTATGGTGAGATTTTTTTTCTGAACAGACTAATAAACATTTTTTATATCATAAACATCATTTTATTAATAATATTACAAAACGGTTAGACACACATATCTTAGCAACATAACCTTAAATGTAACATCACTCATGATAGGGGATGAACACTGACTAAGCCGGTAAAGGTTTCCTCTTGTCGCTGCCCCGTTACTTACTTCTCATATGTGTGCTTGTTTCAAAGAAATGAAGCGCGCGACAATTTGAAAGCTGAATTAATATTTATTAATAATAATTATAATCTATCTAGATATTCTCATCTAACCTTTCTCACATTTTTCTCTTAATTAATTATTAACTATTTAATGCCGGATGCCCCGTTGTATTTTGACCCTTTTTAAACCTGTATAACTTTTGAACTAATTGAGATAATGAAATTCGGAAAATGGAAAGCCTATCAAACAACAAATAAGATGTCAATAACATGCAGTATTCATTTAAAGCGCTTATAAAACTATCATCCTGTATACCAACCATGACAAGTATAGTACTTTCAGAAAGGAGGAACAATGGGCGGAGGTAGCGGAGTCAATATTTACTGTTCAGAAACAAACTTTTTGTTTAAATGTAGTTGAGTACTTACTATTAGTTCCATAATATGGGTGTCCGTAATTATGTGTCCAGGGTTAGTAAGAATTTCTTAGAATATTATTTTTGTTTTATTATTGATAAAACATAAAAATGCTGCGGACTATGGATTGGCGACCGCCGTTTTAGAGTATTTGCTTTCCATTTTTTTAAAGTAAATCAGAAACATTTGATCAAATTATCTGAAGTTGCATTTGAAAATACTCGAGTAAAATCATTATGCACACATAGACAACCAATTATACAGCACGTTCTTTTATACGATTTACATATATTGCATATTAAATAAATAGCACTCTATGATAGTAGCGTTCAATAGGGGGAGCAAATTTCGAATTTTTTCAGAAATTGGGCGCTCTCAAATTCCTAATTTTTTTAAAATCTTGTATGTTTTAAATTTTTCAGACTTATTTGGCGCCCTCAAAAGTTTGACAATGAAACAAAATAAATGTAATAATTTATCAATAATTTTTAGGTACAACTTTTTATATAACTTCGTTAGTGAATTTGTTGTTACACATTGTGAGTGTTTTTATTCGGATATTTACTGGTGGGAGGGGGAATTTAAAAACAGCCCCCGGGCGCGAATTTACCTTGCTAAGGCTCTGAGGACTCGTATAGAAACTCGAAAAAGCTCTTCCACATATTTATATTATATATTATTGTAACGCCTGTACTTAAATGATAAATATTTCAGAGTCAAATACGGGAAAGACGTAACAAAATTATATCATATAAAAGCATGCGTGCCTCAATGAATCGTCCTCAGACAAATATGTATTATATTTGATTTTCGCGTCTGACTTATCTACCAACGAAAATAAATATCTGCACAGCAACATTTGCTGACGATAAAATCATAAACGGCTTATTTTATAAAATAAAATTAACTTACTATACTTAAAATAGTTATTTATTTGAGATTTGTCTGAGAGGGATTTATGTTGAGATACTTAAGTTAGTACAGTTATTTAATTTCCTTAGTTTAATGATTTGCTGGAGCTTTGCTAAATATTGTAAGGAGTGCTTGAACTGTAAAAGATTTTCTTATGTTAAGTTGTATTTTAAGATAGCCAAAACATGTTTGAAGGTAACACCATCATTCCGATGAGATGGTTAAGTGATTTTTTTTAAATGTTTTATGTAATTGTTTTTTGATGATGGATTTTATTCAAGGTCGATAAATGATCGATAAATAAAGCTTATTTGATGAATTTGGATATAAGTTGTATATCATTGTAACCAGCAAATTAAGAGCTACATTTCAATGGAATTAGTTTTTGATAATTTTACATTTTTTGTAATCATTTCATTGTAACGACATTATAAACGTCAAGTTTTCCAATTTATTTATTTGTTTTCCAAACCGTATAAATAAGGCTACAAATAAAAAAACAATCAGTAACTGAAATTTCTACATAGGGACAGTACGTATTTCATTGCTACTCAAATTTAAAATAATAAAAAGGTATGTTGTGTGACGTTTTATCATAAACAAATTGTAAAAGTAAATTAATTATCAAGAAGGTTTACTTACCATATTATTTTGTGCAAGAAAGAAGAACAATCTTATTATTAGTGACCGAATTTTTATATTAATTGCTATTATCATCGAAATAAAATTGATTTATTGAAACCAAGATCGATCGAGATTGGCTGTTATATTCGGTTTGACCAGATTTTGCATTTTATTACAACGAAGATCGTGTCTCCAGTATCAGGGAAGATTTAACGAGATAAATTGAAGCTTGTGTTTATGTTGCACGAATTAATAGAAAAAGTTGCTCATTTTAGCTATTATCTTTCTGGTACCCATAAGTACCCATAAACCTTGCAAGAAACGGTGCCCGGAAATCCACTTATTTTATGGAACGTCGCATGGTGTAGATGCAGTATTTCACTTCTGGCAACAAGAGTCAAAAAAGATTTTTTTATACAAGCATCCTATACTTTTATCTAGCATCAACTCTGTACTTTAAGTTGAATTTTTATTTCTTATTGGGCACCGTTACGTGGGTTTGTTTACATCTGTTGCTCATAAATCATTCCAATTATTCATCCTCAGAGACGATGAGGATGCAATATCTTACATACGTAAATAATCCGCCCCGAAACTACTACCGCTTTGAGCACTGTTGCAGAACATATTCATTACGATACCATTGATTGAGTTTGTTATTTTTGTTCGGTAATCTGTAAGCGTTTCTTCATGGTTGCAGGCAGTTTAAACCTTTGTGTCGTTGGTGTTTGTGCTGACTGCTGACCCAGTGTAGTTAAAGTAAAAGGATAATCAGTTAGGATAGTCAATCGATTTAATATAATATTTTGATATAATAATAACCTTGAGAACCGATATACCAGTGCATACCAATTGATAGATATATAAATGTTTCATCTATAACCCTAAAACCATATTTATGTTCGAAGATATCCAGATTTAAATTGTTAATGACTGGTACGTTCAGCGATATCAATTTTATAACTGTTCTGAAAGTGTTTTTCAGAGATACTGAAAGTATATTACTTTATTTTGGGATGTACAAAGCAGCTTTCAGATTAACTATTTAATGACTAAACTTGAATTTTATTTTTATAGTTTTACATAAAAATATAAATAAACCTGCATTGCCTAAAAGCTCAATTAGCCTTTTAAAAATTAACTGCTCGTGGTGGCATTCACAAATAACTTATTTTCTGAAAGCTAACATAATTTGTAATATAGTTTTCAAAATAATGTAATGCGGATTAACCCTGTTTTCTAATTTATTGTTTACCAGAAAGACCATTTTAAAAAGAAATCTAAAATTAAAAAAGTAAATGTGTAAGATATAAGAAATTGCGCCATATCCTTCAGTAGTAGCTTTCATAAACCAACTTAATAACCGCACTAATCTAATAGCTGTTATATTTATTTGGCGTTATTCTATTTTCAGGATGCTGCAAAGAGCACAAGAAACCGGCTACATTAATATTAACTGTGTAGATCCATTAGGCAGGAGCGCACTTCTCATGGCTATAGATAATGAAAATTTAGAGATGGTTGAGCTTCTCATTGAGCACAAAGTAGAAACTAAGGATGCCCTTCTTCATGCTATCTCAGAAGAATTTGTGGAAGCCGTGGAAGTTTTGTTAGACCACGAGGAGACCATCCATAAAACTGGAGAGCCTCATGTGAGTATATCTTAATGTTTTTTTTCTTGTTCATTTCCTTAACGATTTTAAAAAAGAAGTTCAGCTTTCGCATTATCATGTAGTGTAATAACTATGTTTTCATATAATCAAATAATAGATCAATGAAGAGGACAAATCACCCTAAAGCAATATTTTTTAATATAAATCTGTCCAATTGTGAGTTAATTCTGGTGATGATTGTATGACTTCTTTTGATGATTTATTATAATTAACATGTTAGATGTGAAACTGTTAAATTTGATTGGGTTTGTTTCTGTACTGATTTGTTACTTGCCTACTCCAATCGTGAATTCCATCAAACTCCCAACTTCATGAATCTTTATTTGTCAATAGTTAATGGTTCTATTTCAATTGCCACTATTGATTCTTCAGCAATCCCATTAAAACCAGCATTAACACCCACAAACCGTATATCGTAGGTAAATAGATGTAAACGGACAAGCAGACAGTACAATCAATGGGGTATAAAGATATTTACATAATATGTAAACGCATTTTGCTGTAACGTTACCTTTTAGAAACTGCAGTGAATTGAATCGCTTTTTTTCACAAGGGAATAAGGATTTACTAAATTCTAACGGTAAAAAGATTAAAATTATACGTACCCGATTTGGGTTAGTTAGAAAAGTAGATAGTTTATATCCAAATAATTTTCAACTCTATGGTATATACAGATATAGAAAAGCAAGTTGGAAGTATCTACGAAACCATATGTATGATAAAGAACGCGCTAGTAAAATAAAGAAGGGTTTATATCGGGTCACGCCTTTGCTCTTCTTAGTTTGTGTTAGTGGGGGAATCTTGGAGCATTAAAGTTGTTTAGTAAACTACAAACCAAGCATTGGTGTAGTTGTTTGTAATTGAAAGAGAATTTCATGATATTAAATTTTCCCAGAATTAAAAAAATTATTTGGCAAATTAGGACCAAATAATCACTTGCTTTATAATTAGCTTAAAATTTTTAGCCATAATGACTGAAAATAAAATAAATATTCTTATGCTCGAATATTCTCCCACTAACACAAACTAAGAACAGCAAAGGCGTGGGCCGATATACACCCTTCTTTATTTTACTAGCGCGTTCCTTATCATACACACATATCGTTTCGACTAGCGAACCGAAATCAAAAATTAACGCTCTAAATATCCTAAGACTGCAAAACGAATTTTGATGATTCTGTTCTTGAATAGAAGCTAACAAGTAGGCAAATTTTTTTTAAGCAGCTCGTGATGGCTGTTTATATGGACAAATCTATTCTGCCGTTAACAAGCTATGGTTTAATTGATTATGCTTCCGCTTCTCATTTTACACTTCTCGGAAATGGGTTCGACTCTAACCACACAATTTTTAAAAGATTGAATTAACAATTTATACATTATAGCGATGATATGATAGGGGTAGAATTTCGTATCGATAGTACCGATCCTCAATATAGGAAATAAATTTGATTAATTACAATCTTAATAACTTGAAATAAATAAATGTTAGCAGAAAAACATGCTAGGGTAACCTCACTTCTAGCAGTTGATTTATTAATTTGGATTTTTACATATACTGAATAGTTGTAAAACCAGGTGTAGGATACATTAACAGCTGTTTTGAATTCTTTACATCTTTATGAATCTCAAAAGGAATTTTCTCTTTACCTATAAACAAATTTAGTTTCGGGTTGTAATTTATCTGAAATCTAACACGGCTTATTATTTGAATGTTTCTAGTAATGAAATTAACTTACCTTATTTAAAGTAATTGTTTATTTCAGGTTTTCAAAGTAATTCAGATAATTAGAGAAATTTTCTAAATGATTACAATTCTTTAGTTCGACGTTTTGTTGGAGCTTTGTTAAATATAGTATAGAGTACTCGAAGTGTATAATATTTTCTTATTCGAAGTTATATTAACCCTTTCCCTTCGCTTAGTGGTATACTACATCTACCACAAATTCTCAAGACTCTCTTGATCTTGCTTGGCGGTACTTTTAACGTACCACCTAACTGATGTCTTCTTTACATGCGCTATGTACAGTGTAGCAGATAAAGATTTTGGTAGTCGGCTGTAGGTGCCTACAATAAATCATGTCTAATCTCTGTTCTTTACAATTCTTTGTGTTTACAAGGCTTAGTGGTTGACTTGAAATAAAATTTAAAAAGATAATGGCAAGTAAGTAGATACTATTTTAATAATGTATTAGCATACAAATATACCATATTCATAAATGTTTACACAAACATTTGCTTTTGATTGCTATTTTATTTGTGGTATTTCAAATATACCACAACGTACTAACATTCTGGACAATTTTGTACATCATATTTATATATTTGTTGGATAAAGACCGTTGGAGTTATAATGAGTTAGAAAAGTTAGATGGTGGCGAATTCCATGCATTTTACTAAAAATGCATGGAATTCGCCAATCCAATCCAATCCAATCCAATCCAACCAAATCCATCCTCAGTTTCTCCATCAGAAAGGATTTATACTAATAAATCCTTTCTGATGGAGAAACTGAGGATGGATTTGGTGATGAAGAAGGTAAATGTCACTGGCTCCATTGGATATGGAGGGCCCTGCAGCAGAAGTTACTCTTGCTCTTGTACAAAACTTATCAGATTCTGAGGACGATGAAAACAATTTCTCATTATCTAATCTTGTACTAAACGATAAATTTATTTGGAAAAAGCCTCCAATACAGGTAATCAAGGTAATTCTTTTGCAGAGATTAGCGGACCTGCTAACATATCCAATAAGGTTGAAACACCAATTGCCTCCCACGTCATATTCGAATGTGAAGCCTCCCCCGATGGAGCCACACTCTCCTTGGAGGAGTCTTCTCTCGAGAGGCTCTTAAACCTTATAAGAACCACAAAACTCTTCACTAAATAAGTGATGTGATGTGAAGTACAATAAGCCGAAGGCTGCGCCACTGGGGCTCTCTCCCCCTATTATCAGTCACTCAAAACTAAACTAAACTAAGCTCATTTTTGGATTTATTATTACATAATTTCAGATTTTACTATAGAATTCGTCAAACAATATCAATAGACGAATCCATGGTTTGTTTCAAAAGCCGTTCATCGATTCGCCAATATGCCAAACAAACCAATAAAATGGGGTTATAAGGTTTGGACCAGAGCAAATGCAAGTGGATACATCGACGAATTCCAAAAATATACTGGAAAAGTCGGTGAGACTGCAGAGAAACAATTAGGACCTTGAATTATTACAGATTTGACTAGATCTCTGGGTGGAAAACAATATTCTGTATACTTCGATAATTATTTTACATCCATGGTACCACTAAGACTGTTACAGAAGGAGAATATTTATGCGACAGGAATGATTCAAAAAAGGGAATTCTGGGAGACTTCAAAGCTGATAAAGAGTTGAAACGTGGTGATTTTTATTGGCGAATAACGCCAATCAAATTGGATGGCATAATTGACAATGGCATTTCTTGTGTAGAATGAATGCACAAAAGAATAGTTCTATTAGCTTCCAATTGTGAGAATCCAACTGAAGCTGACCGTGTAGTACCTACGTAAAAAGAAGAATGGTGAAACTGAAAACGTTTCTTGCCCAAAGATTTTGAAAAATTACAACCAAAACATGGGTTTTATCGACAAAGGAGCTATGCTGAAGAAAAGATACCAAATTGACAGAAAGAGCAGAAAATTTGGCCATGCATATTCTGGCACTTCATTGATGTGTGCGTAGTCCATGCACATATAATGTTTCAGCAATGAAGTGGAAACAGCAATGGTATGTATCTGAAAGCTTTTCGTTTGGCTTTAATAATAGGATTGATAGGAGCTGGGAGTGAACCAATGAAAAAGGGAAGACCAAGTTTGGAGCAGAAAAATATGAATAATTATAAGCCGATAGTTCCAGTCGAGAAAAGATGGGATGAGTCTCTACACATGCCAGTTTATGGAAATTATCAACGATATGCTCTAGGCAGTATCCGAGACCATCAAATACGATCTAAATGGGCTTGTGAAACTTGTAGCGTTGCATTATGCTTGTCCGATAAAAAAATTGTTTCCGAAGTTTTCATAAAAAATAATGATAAGTATTTGTTCGGTGGCTTAGTGGTATATCTGATATACCACCATTTTTTGTAAAAACGGACGAAATAAAAATTTTGAAATAATACACGTTACTTTTTGACTTATTTTCTATCAGTGCATCTAAAATTATACATAAAAGACGACTAATTCTAAAGGCTGCCCACAAAGAGTTAAGATACACAAAACATGTTCCAAGGTAAGATCATTATAACAATGATATCGTCAAGTGATTTTATGAATTTTCCCTTACGAAATTGTTTGTTGATGTAAATTTATTCAAGGAAGTTGATAAATGGTATGATACAGATGTACCATGTGATGTTGTGTTCAAGATCCTGATTTTGGGAAGTTACTGTACATTTTTTACAGCCTTGGTAGTGTAATGTCTGGCGTGCCGGACTTTCACCCAAGCGGCCCGGGTTCGACTCCCGGCGCTGGCAGATCTGGTTAAGGTTTTCTGCAGTTTCCCTTAGCTGTAACACAAATGTGGGATTTGCGCTGTTCCATCTATAAGTCGGCTGCAGCCGCACATTGGGCCTACATAATAATAATAATCGCCCCCTCCCTCCCGCACAAGCTTATAGCTTCTGGGGCCTTGGTTAAGGTTATGGGTTGTAGTAATTATTATTTAGTTGTAGTGTTTGACATTTGTTGTCGGACTTGATTTACTAACTTATTTTGTTGAATTAGGATGTAACGGTATATTTTCTATCGGCCTTAAATATGTGTAATTTTGCAGGTATATTTACTGATAAATGTAAAGTTCGGTCCTGTAAATCTATATTCTATTTGTAGCTAAAATTTTGTTCGTATAAACATATTTACAGAGTAATACTTTAAAAGATTGTTTTTGAACTTCTATAAAATTAGAGGACGTTGAAGTAATAAATTATGTCTTTAGTGCTTTGCTTGTTTACGTGTGTCCGCTAAAACTGGTTGCGTTGTCAAAAAACCTTGATAAAATTTAGGGCGCATTTAAGTTCATACTGCTTTATTTAAATATTCCAGTCTGCGTTCTGAGAAAGCATGGTAAAGAGTAAACTTCCCCTTTTGTTTGGAAGGTGACATTTAACACGTGTTGACGAATTTAGCTTGGCCTCTCTGCGTTTTAACTTAAAAATTGCATGGTCCGCAAGTCTGGCGTCTGCAGATGTTAGTTTGCTTGATTCCGTTTTCGCGCCCCTACAAAATCTTTAGTTTGGTTCATTAGGACGAGAATCTCGCATAAAAACTAATAAAATCCGCGTTAAGGAGTCCACGTGGACTAAGCTTGCCATAGTTTTGATTTGCTACTACAAAATGATATAGGCTTTTGATTGGTCTGGTTCGATCTACATCTTCAGCGAAAAAACATAGTTCCTCCGCGTAAAACAGAGATCCAAAGTGTTAAAACACTTTCGACCCAGCATTCAAAGAAGATAGTTGACTTCGGTCGACATTACAGAATTACCGTTTCATTCTAAATTGGAATTAAAGAAAATTCTAATTCTAGTTCTCGTATAGTTTGATCGACTGCCGGTTTCGGGTGCCGTGCAAAGTTATTTAAGAAAATTTTACAGTTAATAATCTTACCGTTTAATTAAGTGTCCGGATATTAATCAAGAATTTGCGGTTGATAAAGTACCGTTATACAGTTAAACATTTTCCGGATGTTTGTGCTTTTGAAGAATGGGAAATCTAGCTTTTCCTATTAAAGTGTAATAATGTTAATACAGTGTACAGTATCGTCCTCTCGTTTAAACAACTCTCGTACCGAAATAAATTAGTAATTACAGACTTTCTCTGAATCGAAATCTCGATTAATAAATAAATTTGAGTTATGTGCCTTCTAAATCCAGTTCAGATTTAATTAATAAGTGGGTTGTTTTAATAAAAACAACGAACCTTTGTGATGGTTATCAAAATTAAATTAATAACCAAATCTTATGGAACTTTAATGGTTGCATTCAGTTATTGTGTTTTGGGGGTGAATTTGTAAATAATGGTTCACTACATACATATATTACGAGGGTTATTCCCTAGCATCTTTGATTTATGAAAAGAAAAATCTACGGAAATTCCAGTTTCCACTTGCGGCGATTGCTTGATGTATGCTGTAGTCATGTTTGTGCAGTTTATCGTTGATTTTGGTTTGCGAATTATTGACAACTAAAGGCATTGTGATTTATGTATTTCTTGAGTGTTGAACATTTATGTAAATTCTTTGAACCCTGGTACTAATTTTACAGTTTGTTTTTCATTTATATGTACTTCAATACAATTATTTTTATTCAGTAAAATTTCATTAGTAAAAGAGCTCTTAGGTAGGGACTTATTATTTGAATGTATTTGAGTTTAAAATTTGTAATCTTTTTTTATATTTTTTCTGGTGTTTTCTCAAATAAATATGATTTTAAAGTTAATTAAAACCAGTAAGATAGAACCATATAATTATGAAAGTTTCTATTCATACCATCATTTATCTAAATTTTTGACTTTGTTGAAATTAATTAATATTTTGTATTAAATTTTTTATCGGTCTGATTTAAACCTGAATTAAAAATTTGTAAGATAGAGCTACATCTCAAGCCGTGGTAATCTTGAGCATCTTTTTTAAAGTAAGTATAATGTTTATTGTATTTTATTGTTTATTAAGTCCGGCGAAAAACCTACGTTTCAAGGATATGTGTTGTATATCATTGTAATCAGAAATTTAAGAGCTACATTTTCCGGTAATTAGTTTTCGATAATTTTACAATTTTTGTAATCAATTTATTTGTGATGACGTCACAAACATCAAAGCTTGTTGATTTTTCAATTGCTTTTTAAAACATATGAATAAGGCTGCAACGAAAAAACAGTTAATAAGCAATGTTTTCTTGACGATAAAGGACATATTTTGCTGCTTCTTAAATTGAAGAAAAAGTTAGATTATGTAGCGTTTTGATCATAAACAAATGTCAAAGTTAATTTATTTATCAAGAAAGAAGAAGTTTATTATTTAACAATTTCATTTGTATTGCCATTTATTACAATCCAAATAATATTGATTTATTGGGCATACATATCGATCAAGTTGACTGTCAAACACTTGCTTAACAGATTTCACACTTTATTTTAGCCGTGCCTCCAGTACCAGAGAAGATTTATCGCGTTAATTCAAAACCTGTGTTTGTGTTGCACCAATTTAGTACTCAAGTAAGTGCAATTTATTCAAAAATTGAAAAATTTTACGTAAAGCATATCTTAACGCAACCGCCATCTTGGAATTTTTTTTAATGACTCGAGCTTTTTTTTAAAACAAATCTCCAAAATCCGTCAAGATTTGTGACCTGTATGATACTTCGAGCGCTAATTCTAATTTATCATTTCATTTTCACCCAGCTAGGTATATTAACAACATTTAGTCATTTAGCAATCTTATGAGCTTCTAACATTCTTACAAGAGTCTTGGATGACTCGTCACGTAGCGACATTCCAAAGTACTTGTTTTGAATCAGCTAAAGATTTTTTAAGCACAATTTGGCTGAATAGTCACATTCCGTCGCTGCTTAATTCATTGACACCCATGTACAGTTCATGTTCGCACGATTCGTGCAGATTTAGCATTCTAATGCAAAATTTCCCTCCAATTAACCAAATGGCATTTCAATCAAATGTTTTTCTCGTCCAAGTCAAGAAACGTGTAATTCTCTCTAATGACGCTTTAATCAAGACTAGAATAGCTTGATTAGGTTAGTGTTATCTAGTGGTTAGTGTTCGTTTCTTGTAAGCGTATCAGTTAAGTAATGAACTTTACACCTTGAGTGGTTGGTCTCAGGAGTGTATAACTTTGAGGGATTAAATACTAACTTGGCCGCGAATTAAAAGGTTCTAATAATTGATACCAATATAACTAAAAAAAATTACAATAATAATAGTGAGATATTTTTGAAAGGGTAAATAACGAAATATATACTGCAGATGGGCCGGCGGTGGACAGTGTCAGTTAATCACTCGTGTTTCAAGGGTCGTGGGTTTGAGTTCCACTTGGGACGACGGGATTTTTCTAATTGAAAAATCCCGGCACCTCAGCAGTTGAGGTTATTGACCCATAGTTACTGTGGGTGTGTATATTTGTGTTGCATGTCAGTTGGAGGACATATAACCTTAGCTGTTGGTTCCCCCGTAGTGTAGGCGTGAAATAAAAAAAGATACTTTAGACATGATCTCGTAACTAAAAAGCCTGATTGACGAAATCACACCCTAACAATGATTTTTGCTATACTTATACTAGCATGGCTAAAATACATAGAGAATTACAAAAATAGTTGAGCTGATATCGACTTTATAAAAAAATTTGTTGTATAAAAGTTGTTTAACATTTTATTTTCCATAATAAGATAGCATTCAATTGTTTTTATTTCAGAAAACAAATGAGTAATGAATAACACTTTAATTTTTTTAAATATAAATGTACCCTTTCATTAGGCTCATTTGATAGAGATTCTTTTTCTCTTTTCGATGACCTAAAATCTTAGTACCCTTATATCAGAAAATTTTTGAAAAAAACGTAAAAAATGTTTATTAAGTTAATTTCACCAATAACATGAATCTAGATATCCGAGATCTCTATCATGTGTCTTAACAATTGATTGTAGGCTTTTATTGTGACAGAAGTTTGTTTATTTAATTAAGTTGTTGGCGCAAGGAAAAATAAAAGTGGTTCATTTAACAGAAACTGAACGTATAGAAATTTTAATTATGGTCGGTTATGGGGACCGCAAGCGAACACAATTAGAATATGTGGCAATTAGAATAATTTTTAATGAGCGTTATCCACATCGAGAACCAATCACCCAGTCAGTAGTTAGCAAAACCTTGAAACGGTTTAGGGAAACTGGCAATGTTAAAGATCTGGTGAAGACTGGTCCGCAGAGGTCTGCGACAAATGAAGATAAAAAGCTCGATGTTTTAATAGAAATCGAAGAAAATCCAAACATTTCAACTCGTCAGTTAAGTTTAAACCATGCCGTAAGTATAGGTTCAATACAGAAAATATTACATTCAGAAAAATTACATCCGTACAAACCGACTTTATTGCAAGAATTATCCGAAGATGACTACGATCGACGTGTTGAATTTTGTGAATTTATGATAGAGCGAATCAACAGCAATCCAGATTTTCTCAATAATATTGTTTTTTTCTGACGAGGCTACGTTTTGTTTAAATGGAAATGTAAATAGGCATAATTGTCGATGTTGGGCTGCTGAAAATCCCCATTGGACGATCCAAATTCATACCCAAACACCACAAAAATTAAACGTATGGGTGGGAATTTGTGCAGATCACATAATTGGACCTTTCTTTATTCGTGGTACTCTAACTGGTGACCGTTATTTGCAATTATTGCAACAGCAAATTATTCCAGCTTGCCAAGCAAATCTTGATGATCTTTGGTTTCAACAAGATGGACCACCGCCCCACTATCATTTAGATGTACGCCGATATTTAAATGTGGTATTTCCGGCCCGTTGGATAGGCAGAAGAGGGTCTGTGGAGTGGCCTCTCCGATCTCCGGATCTTACACCTTGTGATTTCTTCTTCTGGGGATATTTAAAATCAAAAGTGTATATAAACCGAACCCAAAATCTGGCCGAATTAGAGCAACGAATACAAAATGAAGCTGCAGCAATTTCTCCCAGATCGCTCAGAAATTCTTTTCAAGCTTTTCGTGATAGGTTGGGCCACTGCCTTGCAGTTAATGGTGGACATTTTGAACACTTATTGCCATGAAAACCATTTTATTGCTAATTTCGTGTTGTCTTCAAGCTTTATAAGAGACGTACATAATTTTCTGTTCATTTGTTTTATTTTTTTTGGTTCATTTGTTTTGTTTTGTACATTATGTAGATGCACATCTGTTTATTTTAGGGTAATAATTCGAGATACTTTACGATCTCGGATATCTAGATTCATGTTATTGGTGAAATTAACTTAATAAATATTTTTTACATTTTTTTCAAAAGTTTTCTGATATAAGGGTACTAAGATTTTAGGTCATCGAAAAGAGAAAAGAAATCTCTATCAAATGAGCCTAATGAAAGGGTACATTGCTATTTAAAAAAATTAAAGTGTTATTCATTACACATTTGTTTTCTGAAATAAAAACAATTGAATGCTAGCTTATTACGGAAAATAAAATGTTAAACAACTTTTATATAACAAATTTTTTTATAAAGTCTATATTTACCGTGATATATACTATATTCCATACATAATGGGCACTCTGTATATACGTGCATTAACTGAATCTCAACAGTATCTATTTCGTAAACGGTAGGGAGAGAATGGGGTTTCTGGAACCACCTCCCACCACTTTCTGCTTTCTGCCAAGGTCAAGCTTCAAGGTCACATTTTCTGGAACCCCCCCACCACTTTCTGCTGGACTTCTCTAGTTTTAAGGTTAAGGTTTTTATTATAAATAAAAATGAAAGAATTTGCATAAACATTTATTAGCAATAAATAATTAAATAAAAATTAAGATAAACATTTATAACATTAACAATAATATTAACCACGTAAACAATTAAATACATAACAATTACTAGGATTAAGATCCTTCATCATGGGTTTCAATCCGTCAGCATCTTTTTCACGAAATTTGAGTTCTCTTTCCTTGTTTAGAATTTAACAACGAAAAAGAACTCAAATTTCGTGAAAAAGATGCTGACGGATTGAAACCCATGATGAAGGATCTTAATCCTAGTAATTGTTATGTATTTAATTGTTTACGTGGTTAATATTATTGTTAATGTGATAAATGTTTATTTTAATTTTTATTACTAATAAATGTTTATGCAAATTCTTTCATTTTTATTTATAATAAAAACCTTGACCTTAAAACCAGTGAAGTCCAGCAGAAGTGGCGGGGGGGAGGTATCAGAGAATCTGACGTTGTGAGCTTGACCTTGGCAGAAAGCAAAAAGTGGAGGGGTGGTTCCAGAAACCCTATTCTCTCCCTACTGCAAACAAAAAGTTATAAAAATATACAATGAAATTAAAAAAATGTAATTAAGTTACATTTAATCTACCTTGAATTTAAATACAAAACCCATGTTACTCCCATTTTGTAATGTATAAGTACTTTGTGCTGGATTAATTAATGGCACTGCCATTTTACTGGACTAAAAATTGTTTCTTAGGCATTTAAATCCTTCTTCTCATACACTAAAGGATTATTCTTAGAAAATGTATGTATTAGACAATGTATCAGTATTTAAAAGATTTAACTTATGTTATTGTCTCAGTTGAGGTAGTACTTTTTTTGATAATTATGTTTGAACAGAAAAAACCTTATCTGAACACGAGAGCTGCCCTTTATAAAAACAACCTTCAAGTAAAAGTATTTCCTATATATAGCTTATCGCTATTATTTACTTTCTTTTAGAGTTGGGAAGCGCTGCCTCCGGATACTGCTACCTTTACACCGGATATAACTCCTCTTATACTGTCGGCGCACAGAGACAACTATGAGATTATAAAAATCCTTTTGGACCGCGGCGCAACACTTCCGATGCCTCATGATGTAAGGTAAGTATCTTATTGATTTTTATCCTTAAATGTGAAGATATTTTCAATTCCTTGTTGCTAGAATATTAGATTATCGAGTACGATGACGAACAAAATGTTTTCTTTAGAAAACCTACCCGAAAGTTTAGCAAAAAATTTATTTTTATTTTCTCTTAGGACGAAAGTCTTTGTAGTTTTATCGAAAGTACTTTCCATTCTAAACTTCGGCCGTTTAGGAGGTCGTTTTCAAAAGTTTTGTATTGTTGAAAAATTTCTGAAAGAGAAAGTAAATTCCAAGATGTGTATTTTGTTCGGAATAAATCTTATGGAATATTTTTTGGAAAGACTACCCGTTCTTACACAGAAAAAATATTAAATATGTTGAAGCTGTATTTTGTATGTGACTTTGCTACTGAATGCTGCTGAATAAATATAATCTGAACGTATCATTCTTTGATATCTAACATCAAAGAACTTTTGGTAGTACCAAAAAACATGATCTGTAAATCACTACACTTCTTGAACGGTAACGGGGATTAACCGTGAAAATATGAGATATCAGCAACAATGTGCTGTCGAGTTAGTTCTATTTCCAGTATTTATTGAGCCTTATGTAAACTGAATCCATTATAAGAAAACATTTCTGAATTCTTTATAGTTTTAGTAAAGTTTTATATTGGCTCCGCTCTTTAGGGATGAATTAGTTTTTGAGAGATATCGATTATAACGTATCGGATTATTTATGAATTGGTCATTGATCCTTTGACTTGAGTTGACCCTAAGCTTTACGTGTCTATCGGTGTTGTTGCTTATCTAAAATATTATATTCTTTATTGTAATGTATGAATAGTATAAATCTTGCTTCATGTGTACGCTTCATCAATACTTGCAATAAAACGGCTACTAACATTTTTTTTTGTAGAACTTAAAGAAATTTTCTGCCTAACTAGCTTTAGAGCCAGGGGCGTCTAAGCGAGCTTACAAGAGTGTACAATACAGCGTTTAGGCATTTTTGGGAAAAAAGGCAGTAGAAAATAAAATCAAAGAATCGTTGCAAATCCAATTCCTCTGGTCCTTCACATGACGAAACACAGTTTTTTATGATTCCTTCACTTTACACTTTCACTGTTTATTCTGAACATTTTCTTTCTAACAGGCTCTTCTCTATTGTGTTATTATCAGTCTTGTGACTCCTAATTTGATCGTGTTTTTGAGCAGACATTTCTATTGGTCATTCCTTATTTGGTGATGTTTCAATTCGAGATTCTTTATTGGTAAATTCGGCTTATCACTGTTTTTTGAAACATTTGCAAAAGTTAATTATTCCCCCTATTATGAGTTTAGTTGTAATTGTCTAGAAACAAGTAGTGTTGTGCTTTATTCACTTGTCAAGTTTGATGATAATTTCCCTCCTGAAAGTTCTTAAGTGTGTGAAGTTTAATTATTTCCTTTAGATTTCGTTTCGTTTTCACGTAGATGAAGTTTCGATACACAAGAAGTCCAATTCAATTGGGATTTAATCGCTACATTTGCAAGTATACTTCTAAATAAATTTATTCATTGGGGTTGTTTCTAACAAATAGGTTTTGGTTTGTAAGAAGACCTTAAATAAATGCAAGTAGCAATTTTTATTCTTCTAGGCTACTTTTTAGAAGCCGATTTTATCTATTCCAGTATGCTGTAGTTTATGGTGATAACTGTTAAATTAATCCAGAACTCTCTTTTAGTTTTTTTTCTTTTACGCTTCGTTTTAATATTACGGGTCTTTGTTCTCCGTACTGAATGTTTCCTTCTGGAACGTTGGGTTTTGTTATGTATTATACACCCAAGTGTATTATCGAGCGCAGATTACATACATAAACAACCGAATACACCCAATTCTTCTATACACAAAATTTCTGCTCATCTTATATGTATAAACATTCTTTGTCTTCTCTTTTTAGCTGTGTATTACATAGACAAACTTTGTTATTATTGAATATTTGTCGTTCAAAAGATTTGCTGCGTTTACACAGTTGCAAGATTTACTTTATAGTAATCATTTCTGCAAAAATCGTACATATAACTATCAGAGTTCTTTTGGATAATATAAATTTGTTTGATTTTAGTATTTAAGAACTATTTGCTTGTTGATATAAAATATTGATTTATTTGATTGAACCTAAAAGGTTGATTTTAAAGTTGTAAGATCCGAATAACTATTGTTTATATTGATTAATTTGTAAATTAAGTGCATTTGTGTTCATTTTTGTGTGACTTGTATTTTTAACTTGATTCTTTAATTGTGATGTTTACCTTTTTTACTGTTGATTACTTTTATTTTTTTTAATAGAGAATTCTCTATTTCTCTTATCTCTTTTGTATTATGTGTCTTTTATTTTTATTATTGCTTGTGCTAAGTTCAAACGGCGTTATCTTGCAGCAGACGTTTGCCGTGCCCAAGATTTACTGAAGTTATCAGGTTAATGTTTTGTTTTATAAATTTTAGTATAGTGATAGTTTTTATTAACACCGCAAACTAGACGGCAAGAAAGTTCCCGTTATAGCACATTCCAAAAGAAAGAACTAAAACTATTATGTACTATTACGTACTATTATGTATTACTTTTCCCATTTAACTACAAAAACTAGCACTAAACTTATTTTTCTCGAAATACAGTCTTAGATTAAATATTAGAGTTCAAGTCAACAGTCACCAAAAAATAAATCTCGTCCACAGACTCAATATACCCTAGGACCAGCCCTATTTGAAGGGTACGTTTTAAGAGAAACTTAAAAGTGCAATGGGATTATGAGAAGGAATGGCAACTATACTATCGATTTAAATTAAGAGTTAATTAGGTAGATGGTTCAAGAAACACAACTAAACCTCAACTAGAAATTCGTCTAATAATTCTTCTCATTTGCTAAAACGTTTGCATTTGCTAAAACATATTATTGCAAACGAAATTTAGTTTTTATTAAGGAATTGATCAAGTAAAAGTAATTTTTATAAAATAAATCAATATCATCAATTCTGAACAATTTTCAGTATTCTGCTATTTCGAATATTCGTAAACATAATAAATTCGTTATTGAGCACTGAGCAAATATAGAGTAAACAGAAGGTATAATAAGTAATAATCAATAAATTCAGTTTGGTTATAACTATAATCGAAGACCACAAACCTTGAAGAAGTCAGCGACCCTATTAATTCTGTTATTTATTGCCATTGGATATATGTACCTACGCTGATTCCATTTAGTGGTTTCATTATCGCCAAATGACCCTAATAATCTGATAATTCGAATAAATCCCAAAAGCTTTAATGCCAGCTTGGAGATTAATGTTATTACGTGCTAAATTCTAAGTGCAAATTTTGTTTGTGTTAGTAAAAAATGTAATCCTCGCCGTTACCATTTTTCATTGAAAGTGGGATATATATCAGTGTTTTTATAAGAGAATATCAAGAGAGGAATCACAATAAGAGGATAGAAAGTTTTTTGATCAAGTTATTGCGGTTCGTCGTAATCATGTCCAATCTGAAATTATATATTCCTGAAAAAATCTTTCTAATTTATACACACAATTTAAATTAGATTTTGCTATGTTCATTTCAGGAAATCCTAATTTTGAAAATGCCAGTATACAGATTTATAATGTTTTAACCATGATATTTTAATAATTTGCCAGTTATGCAATAATTTGTATATTTGTACAGATTAGCATCAAATATAATACTGTACTTCGTTCAAATTTGTTTAAAGGTCAGGCTATAATTTCAGTGACGCCTCATGGAATATTTATCTTTTCGCAAGTAATTTTCTTGTCTGTTACTCATATTCTAAGAGACCTTTCAGATTAATTAATGTAGATCTTTTTAAATATACTTTCGTGATAAAGGCTAAATTTTGGGGTTTTGTTAAAAGAGGTAGGAGATAAGTCAGTCCTGTTTCCGGCACTTCATTGTTCAAAAAGAAATTCCGCACGTTTTACGACGTATTTATGCGGGTGCAAAAACCTTTTTGAAAATTTTCTATTTTAGAAGATTTGATCGCGTTTCTATTTAATTAGGGCTTTAATTGGTTTCGATTTCTTGGCATTTTTTCTAGATCAGAATCACCAGACACAGTTTAATTCTTGCTTCGCCGAATCCTTTATTTTCTTTAATCATAAATTATTAAAGTATGAATGAATTTACATACAATATCGTTTACTTGTAGTCGTTGGACTTTTGTGCAATACAGACATGCTTATAAAATTGTTCTGAGTGTGCGGAATTCGATAACGCAATTATAATCGTAATCGCGCTCTAATTATGCGATCGCCGACCTTGCGAACCGCGAAGCCGGTCAAGTGCATTTAATTATTAAAATGGATAATCTGACGCCCACTAAAATAGCAATTAGAACACAAAATGAACAAATTTTGTATAACTCGTACCAAGCAGAAAAACAAGAAAGATTAAAATTAGAAGAAATTGTGAAACAACTACAACAGAAAATTGACTGTATGCAAGAACAAGTACAGCAAACCCGACAGCAAAAGCAGCAACTGCAACAACCTAGACGAACATACAGCCCGGCAAATTCAGATGAAGAGGACGAACTGGTAGCTAGAGAAACAGCATGATTACTGCCAAAAAATAAGAAAAGAAAAGCAACAAGTTCACCTGAACAAGTAAGTAAATCAGAAAGTAAAACTTCTAAAAAACAGAATCCTAAAGTCCCGAAAAAATTAAAACCTCCACCGATCATACTGAGTAATGTGGAAGATTACAGCTGCATTAAAAACAAAATTAATTCAAAGAATTTAGAATACAATGCCAGTATGTTAAGCAATAAACAATTAAAAATAAATGTCGACACATACATAGCGTACAAAAATATGACTCAGCTATTAAATGAAAACAAATACGAATGGCACAGTTATGAAAATAAACAAACACGACCTATAAAGGTTGTAGCAAAAAATTTACACCCTTCATGCGACTCGACAAAAATTAAAGATGAGTTAATCCGTAGAGGATTTAAAATTATAGAGGTAAACAATAGAATTAAGAAAGTTACAGTAAATAATAAACAAATTATAACGCCTTTGCCAATATTTATGCTAAGTTTTGACAACAGGAAGGATATTAAAAAAATATATGAAACACAACATTTGTGTAATATGAAAATTAAGATTGAAGCATTAAGAAGTAACAAATTAATCCCACAATGCAAAAGATGCCAAATATATGGACACACACAAAAATATTGCAAAACGCGAACCTATATGCGTTAAATGCGCAGGCAAACACTTAACAGTTGAGTGTAAGAGAACTAAAGCTGACAAACCTATATGTTCAAATTGTGGTAAATCACACCCTGCCAATTACAGAGGATGTTTGATTGCGCGCGAAAGACAGAAAAGGCGTGACAAATCAAACAAAAGTAAAAATGATCCGCAACCGAAAACATTTACATCTAGTAAAACCATTGAAAGTGTGTCATATGCTCAAGCCGCTAGGACCGACAAATCACAAATGCAACCCAATACAAGCGAACAAACATCCATGGTACAAATTATGAAAAGTATGATGGATTTAATGAACAAGTTCTCACAGAGACTCGATAAATTAGAAGCTATAAATACTGGAGCTATACCGCTTAATACAAATTAATGGACCAAAGAGATTTACGAATAGCCACTTGGAATGCTAATGAGATCCAGAACCGTCTACTAGAACTAGAAGTATTTCTGAATGAGCAAAATATAGACGTGTGTCTGATTTCAGAGACACATTCAACTAAACAAACCTACATAATGATAAAAGGTTATCAGATCTATCAGGCAATTCACCCTGATAATCAAGCAAAAGGTGGTAGTGGTATTTTAATAAAAAATAACATCAATCATTATGAAGAATGCCATGTTCAAAGCGCCGAAACTCAACTCACAGTTGTGACCGTTACATCTACCAAGCAAAATTTGAATGTTGGTGCAATATATTGTCCACCAAGATACAATCTAAAAAAACCAGAATACAAAAACTTGTTACAGCACCTTGGCGAGAAGTTCATCGTCGGTGGTGATCTTAATGCCAAACATGTGGATTGGGGCTCGAGATTAACAACAACAAAAGGAAATTAACTAAGACAAGCTATTAGGGAAACATGATGTAATTTCCACGCCACAGGTAAACCAACCTATTGGTCCAACTAGAAAAGTTTCTTCAAATTTTACTGATATAGAAGAAAACTTTGACTTAAATTCCGATCACTCAGCAGTATTCCTCACTCTAAATGAGAGAATATTAAACAAAAACCAAAACTAACAGTAGTTAATAAAACTACGGATTGGCAAAGCTTCAGAATAGAACTTGAAAATGAAATAAAACTCAATCTGCAATTAAGAACTGTTTCACAATTGGAAACAGTAGCTGAAAACTTTATCAAAATTATCGAAAAAGTAGCTTCGAGTAACACTAGAAAAATCACTCATAAACTGCTGGAGTTAACTATCCTATGGAAATCAGAGAATTAGTCAAGGAAAAGAGACGAATCAGAAGAAAGTGGCAACAGACACGTGATCCGGCTGACAAAAATATTCTTAATAATAAAACTCAGCAACTAAAGAGAGAAATTCAAAAGTTGAAAGAAGCCCCAATTGAAAGGTATCTCCAAAAACTAACAGCAGATGAAGATACTGATTATTCGCTGTGGAAAGCCACAAAGAAAATCCAACAACTCCTCATCCACATTCCACCCATCAGGCAAAGTGATGGTACATGGGCTAGAAGTAACAAACAGAAGGCTGAAACTTTCGCAGAACACCTTGCTGAAACTTTTCAACCAAACGAAATTCAATCAAATGTAGAAACTGATGAAGACGTAATCTTGGAAGAAGAAGAAGAAGAAGACATCCAACAGGTCACCCCAAAGGAAATAGCAACAGAAATTAAAACTAATCTTAACCCCAAAAAAGCGCCTGGATTCGACCTTATCACAGGTGAAATATTGAAACAACTTCCCAGAAAAGCCATTGTTATGCTGAAGTACTTGTTCAATGCAGCATTTCGATTAAAACATGTGCCTAGTGTCTGGAAGGTAGTAGAAGTTATCATGCTACCAAAACCAGGTAAACAACCTAACGAGGCGAAGTCATACAGACCTATATCACTACTACCGATTATATCGAAGCTCTTCGAAAAACTCTTATTAAAAAGACTTAGACCTATTATAGAAAAGAAAAATCTAATACCAGACCATCAGTTTGGATTTAGACAATAACATTCTACAATTGACCAAGTTCATAGAATAACAAATATCATTAAAATGGCATTAGAAGAAAAATTAATCTGCTCAACGATTTTCCTAGATGTGGCTCAAGCCTTTGACAAAGTTTAGCACGAAGGATCGATCTACAAACTAAAAAGAATGTTACCAAAACATTACGTTAAATTACTCACGAGTTATATATCAGACAGGTTATTCCGCATTAAGCAAGAAAATGAATATTCAGAGTTAAAGGAGGCTAGAGCTGGCGTGCCCCAAGGAAGCGTATTGGGGCCTATCCTCTACTTGTTGTATACAAGCGATCTTCCACAACCGCAGAATGTAACTGTTGCCACATTTGCCGACGATACAGTGCTGATGGTTACTGGAACAACCATACAAGAAGCAACTGATAAGCTTCAAGAAGCCAGTGACGAAATACACCAGTAGACTAGAAAGTGGAAAATGCTTAATGAATTAAAATCGGTTCATGTAAATTTTACTAATAAAAGGCTTATAAATACACCTTCAGTTAATTTAAATGGAATCATAGTTCCATATGCAAACACAGCCAAATACTTAGGAACGACCTTAGATTCGAAATTGCGGTGGAAAGAGCATATAAAAAAGAAGAGAATAGAACTTGGACTCAAGTATCGACAATTGTACTGGTTACTGGGACGCAACTCGTAATTGTCAATAAATAACAAAATGCTTATATACAATCAAGTCTTAAAACCAATATGGGTCTATGGCATAGAATTATGGGGATGTGCTAAAGAAAGCAATGTCAAAAGAATCCAAACGTTCCAAAATAAAGTACTACGGAATATGGTAAATGCTCCATGGTACATCAGAAACAAAGATCTACATCGTGATTTAGGGATTTCAGACGTGACAAGCGAAATCAAGAGATACGCCACTAAACACGAAGCCAGACTACATCAACATGTCAGCGTCGAGGCATTACAACTACTCGACAACCAAAACATCATAAGAAGACTGAAGAGGACTAAGCCATTTGAACTAGTCTAAATACTGTGTAACGGGTTAATAGCAGAGCACAGTGCGCGATAGTGTAACAAGTGCAAGTGCTTCAAGAAGCAAAGTCAGACTAAAATATAAGACATCAGTGGATGAACTGTAGCTTAAGTTTTATTTAGTTTTAAGAGTTTAAAGATAAATTGATGGTTGGTCTATTAGACCAGTTTCAATAACAAGCGCATATGCGCAAAAAAGAAAAAAACTACTTGTGGTTCCAATGGGTATCCAAAGGTCACTTTGCATATTTATTGTTTTGCACCTTGATTGAATCAGCAATTGGACACGTAACGACTAGATGTTATTTAAGAAAGTCATCAAGAAAAATTTGAATTTTTTCATTTAGGTAAACTGACAGACAAATGAAATCAGGCTCGTGTAGGAAAAATCAGCTGCGCTCATAGGTTGCCTAGATATCAGGGCTGAACTTGGAAATATTTTTTTATGAAATTTCTTTAAATGCGGCCTTTTTATTTAAATTAGAAACAAAATAAATTAGTCATATAAATATTAAACTTATAATAAATATTAACTATAATGAGGCTAAGTAATAAATAGTGACAATTCATAATATTATATTTTTAGATGATTTTTTTTCAAATTAAACGCGCAAAAGAGCGGATTTTTTTTGTTTTGCACCTTTATAAGTAATTTTATAAAGGTTTAGTCAGCTTGTTTTAAATAATAATTTATAATTTAAATAAGATCACAAATGTTTATTGTTAGTTGTTTAAAAATAAACTAAGTATTTAGTTGTTTACTTAGCCCTATTTGCTATGTTTCTATAGTAGTATACTAATGTTTGTTCAAGTTTGAACAAGTGTAACAAGACTGAACAGGCACAAACTTACAGTGCAGTGTCAGTCTTTGTTGTAGTTGGAAAAGACTAAGACTGTATCTCTTAAATCAGTTCAATCTCAAACTCCAAGTTTTATCGGAAGTAACATACTATAGAGACTCTGTTGTGTATATATTTAAGATTTTTACCAACTGCCCACCAGCGAAATTTAACCTTGAAGTTAGAGAGATTTTTAAAAACTTGCGACGCCCTTCGGTCGGAGAATGTTGGTTGAAGCAGTCCGGTCTCGAGCGCCAGTACTTTTTACTGAGAGTACACTCGTCAGCGGCGGTGTCCAGGGTAACTTCAGTGAAGACTCGGTGTACAGGGCTCTTCGTCCAGGCTTAAACGATTTACATGTACAGATTATTATTACTACTATTCAAATAAAACTCCACTTCAGCAAACCTTTAGTTTATTAATCACAATATCGTGTGCTACATATATCAGCATGAAATAGCCAAATTACCATGCCAAGCCAAATTACTATGCCAAGCCAAACTAACACCTTAAGCAATGGTATGGGTTGCAGGAAAAGGTTGGAAACGGTTACGGTGCAGCTATATGCAAGCAGAGTGAGACGGTTATATATGTTACAGTCAAACAGGTAAATACGGACAATCACGTAATTGGTCGGGATACAATGATAATGGCCGGCTCGTTTACGTCAAAGTCGGCCAATGACGTTAATGCCCAGCTGATTGGTTAAAGACGTCGTGTTCTTTGATTTACTACGACATTGGCCGGGAACGTTAAACGGCCCGTTTAAAGTTACAGTCAGTGTTGTAAATCGGCGAATCTCAAGAGAATTGCATAGAAGCCTATTTACCAAATATCTAATAAACTTCAACTAATTATTATCTTAATTATTAATTTAAACATGAAGATGTTAAAATAATATTATATTATAACATTATTATAATACTATATCTTCACATTTAAATTAAATTAATATTACTGTAATATTTAATTACACGAAACCTTCTCCTGAATTAATTAATTATACTAGGTGGCACAAAATTAATCACCCTACCGGAAGATGTTATAATTTTTGGAAATGGCGTCGTACGTCATTCATATTTGACATTTGTGAACTAGACAGCTGCAGTATACGAACAGACAAGCAATAGAGCGCTATACTACGCAAGAGCGTGGAATAATTGTGTCGATTTTTTTGACCAATAATCGGTCGGTGGTGTTGGCGCAGCGGGAATATCGACGTCGATTTCCTAATCGTGTAGCGCCAATTGAGCAAACATTCCTGCGCTTAGCTGCTCGACTCGAACAGACTGGAACCACACGAAACCTTGCAGGGCGTGGCTGCCACCGGACTGGTCGTTCGGCCGAGAATATCGCGGCTGTGGCTGCCGATGTCACTAACAACGCAGAAACATCAACCAGAGGACGGGCCACGTAATTGGGCATCACCAGACGGACCCTACAGCGAATTTTAGTGAAAGACTTACACATGTTCCCGTACAAAGAGCAAACAGTGCATCAGTTAATGCTTGCTGACCGTCAGTCGCGTGTGAATACTGCCAAGCCATCCTCAATCTCAACAACCAAGAGGACGATTTTGTGCCGAAAATCATCATGAGCGACGTGGCACATTTTCACTTTAGCGGTTACGTCAATAAGCAAAATCTTCGTTTCTGGGGCACTGAAAATCCGCGTGTGATGCACGAACAGCCATTACATCCACTCAAAGCCACTGTGTGGTGCGGCGTTCACGCGGGAGGAGTGATTGGGCCGTATTTTTCTGAGGACGTCATCCGCAATACGGTCACTGTTACTGGCAAACGCTACAGGGTCATGATAAACGACTTCTTACTGCCGGAATTGGATGAGCGGGGCTTGGTGAACATGTGGTTTCAACAAGACACCCGCAGACACAGCACGGGCCAACAATGGATATTGTGAGGGAAGCTTTTCCTGGTCGCGTAATCTCCCGTTTTGACGATTTGGCATGGCCAGCAAGATCGCCCGATTTGACCGTCTCAGACTTCTTTCTTTGAGGCTACTTGAAGTCGCGGGTTTATGCCAACAAGCCTCATACAATCGCAGCCCTTAAGGAGAATATTCGACAGGAAAGCGAACAGTTATCACCGGAAATCTTGCGAAAAGTCATGGAAAATGCGATAAAACGGGCACAAATGTGTATTAACGCTGGCGATTTCGGTCGGTTCGGTTGTGTTCGGTAGTGTGTTCGGTGGTGTTCGGTACGGTTGTATTCGGTATGGTTATATTTTGTACGGCTGTATTCGGTATGGGTGTATTCGGGAGTGTTCGGTAAGGTTGTATTTGGTATGGTTGTATTCGGTAGTGTTCGGTACAGCTCTGTTATACACGGTAGTGTATCATAAATACTTTACTTCTCACCTGAAGTGGTTCTGATCGGTCGGTTTACTGGTTCGTGTTCTTCTATTTCGGCTGGTTCTGGTACCTTCTATTTCGGCTTCTCTTTATTAGAACGGAAAGAGACTAACCTAAGAGTACGCTACGCTACGCTACGCTACGCTACGCTACGCTACGCTACGCTAATCAATGTTATTTTAATCACCCCGCGAAGCGGGGTGAGGCTGTTATAGGCTTAATACAAGTAAGCCTCTTCAGCCAGCCGTTGGCAGACAGATTATTATTAAATTAAAATTTAATAATAACTAGCCCGGCAACGGCAAGGCCTTTATGTTATTAGCAGCATTAATAATAATGTTGGTAATGATAACCACAATCGCTCCGTACTTGTACTCTTCAATAATTTCACTTTCATGGCTCTCCTTTGTTTGTTATAGGCCATGCCAATATGTGGAACATGTTGACATGGGCGATAACGTTGGAATGTAGTTGTTATGAAAATGGCGTCGAAATAATTACCGTTGGTTGGTTAATTGAATGGTTGATAGTTGAATTGGTTGTAGTAATTACTTCAGTTGATTGTTGATAGCAGTTGGTGTTGTAGCGGTAGATAATTTGGAGTTGTTGGTAGTAACCGGCGGCGTTGATAGTAGTTGATAGTGGTTGATGAAGTTGGTTGTAATGATGGTGATTGTTTTGCAGCCAACGTGTAGTAGTAGGGTGGTTGTTGAGAAATGTTGTTGATGATTGGTAAAAAACCCAGCTCTTGTCAGATCCACCCCCGAAATATAGTTTTCGGGGGATCTTTGTGTAGCACCAAGCAATGCGTCGACTTAACTAGATTCCATTAAGGAGCTTCCCTATAGGTAGTGGACAGGCACCCGGGATGGGGATGGAAGGTAAAGGACAGTCAGTTGCCATATGTGGTAACCCGTCTGAGTCCCAGGCAAAAAATTCGAATGGAGTTACCCTTCGAGAGAGGCTGGCAACTGACTTGGAAAGAAGGAGGGTCACTGAACACTAGGGACGGCACTCTGCCTTGCATCGCCAAACAGGACAAGGGATACCGGAAACCGGATAACCGGGGTCGCACAAAGGCTGGTCGGAGGGAAAGGGGCTGCTTCCTGGAACCAGGAAAAGTCGACTCACCAGTTAACACTACACAAACTGACCACTGAGCACCCTTAATGGCTGAACAGTGGCCGCATGTTTAGCAACTACTAGGGTTCGCGTACCGTTCGAGATGGTAATCACACGTACACCCACTCTCCAGACACTAAGCACTGTACTGACCTAAGAGTGACTGCTCAATGTTATTTTAATCAGGGGGGTGAGGCTGTTATAGGCCTAATACAAGTAGGCCTCTTCAGCCAGCCGTTGGCAGACCAATTATTATTAAATTAAAATTTAATAATAACTAGCCCGGCAACGGCAAGTGACATTTGTGGTTATTATTAGCAGCATTAATAATAATGTTGGTAATGATAACCACAATCGCGTGGTATTCTTCGATAATCTCGCATTCATGGTTCTTCTTTTGTTTTGTTATCGGCCATGCCAACATGTGGAACATGTTAACATGGGCGATAGCGTTGGAATGTAGTTGAAATTCGATGATGTCTTGAAGTTGTTAATTTGTTGGAATAATTACGGCGTTGGTGATTGGTAATAGTAGAAGTTGAAGTAGTAGTGGTTGCCGTAATTATTGTTTTGTAGATGGTAGCAGTTGGCGTTGATTTGGTTGAAGTAGTTTCGATGAATAGAGTTGAGATAGTTGGTTCAATGTGGTTGGTTGTTGCTGTGCAGCCGACTGATAATGGTAGTTGTAATTGTAGTAGTTAATTGGAGTTAAACACAAAAAACCGCTCTATTCAGAACCACCCCCGAAATATGGCTTTCGGGGGAACTTTGTGTAGCACTAAGCAGTGAGTCGATTCCACTGTTGTTCCATTCAACAAGCCCCTGAACAATGGAGTTCGGAGGACACCCAGGATGGGACTCAGGGTATAAGGATTAACAGCCGCTAACTGGTAGCTTGACGAGCCCCAACACAAAAAACCAGCAGAGTTACCTTTTGTGTTAGCGACTGTTAGGGAAAGAAGGAAGGTGCCCCCCTGGTGGAGGGTTGACGGCCCTAGGCTGCCCGCTACAGCACTAGGGAACCTGGATACATCGGAGCCCAGACAGGCCCACCACCCCGACTAGGAACCGGAAAGCTGGAAAAATAGGACAGGGGTTGCCTCCTGGAACTAGGTTTTATCGACTCACCGGTTAACACTACACAAACTGACCGAGCCCGGTTGCCGGCTGAAGAGTGGCCGCATGATTAACAACTCTACTAGGGTTCGCGTTCCGTTTGAGATGGTAATCACACGCGTGTCCAGTCTCCAGACAACAAGCACAATATTGACTTAATAGTCCGGCGAGCCAGCTTATATACCCACTAAAATAGGTGTGGCTGCTCGATGAGCGAGCGAGTGCCAATGGCTAAGAGGCAAAGGACGGGTGGTGACGCGAGACTTGGCTCCTCGGAGAAGAGCACGGTCACGCGGCGAAGCTTGCATGGCACTTTTAAATAATAAATACCTATACAAATTAATAATTAAACTCTGGCATAAGTAACTTCGTTACAAACTTGAATTTTTATGACTATGTAGAAAAAAATGCACAAGTCTCAAAGTTCAAATAATTATGACACAGACTATTGGTACACAGGTACTTGCAAAAACATTCAAGAGTTCAACAAACTACCTTTTCACTTAAAAAAATATCTCAAAACTTTTTCAGTTTTTTCAGTGGTTGCGAAACAAAACTTTGATTTTATTATGAAGAAATCATTTTTAGGATAGTATACAGGCATATAAGTGTAGCCTCTAATGTGCTTAACATCACAGTTTTATCATATTGTCCTAGGACTTACCTCAGCTGAGATTAAAAAAATTACCGTCAACGCTAACAAAGTCTGAAAATGACGTGCGCCATGTTAAAGAAATATCCGTCATTTTAAAACTAGTGCTCATCAAAATAAAATAATAGTAATTTTGAACTGCTAACATATGAGACTTACTACACACAAAGTATAATTTGTTTTGGTAAAATGGTTAAGCAACCAATTCATTTTTTTTGTACTGCTTGATATGGAATGGCCTAAAGTCATAATGTAGTTTGGTAATCAAAAAATAAGACGTAGCTTTTTCTTAAAATGTAGTACAATGCTTAACAACTTCTGCCTCATTTCGAGCTCATAGTATATATATGCATTAAACGCTGTGATTTTGTTTGAAAAACTATTTCTGCCAAGTTTCTGCAGTCACTATATTAAGAATAACTTACTTAAAACGCAAAAATAAAGTAAATCCAGCAAATTTTAAGATCTTTAATGCTTCATAGTAAACAGAACGTTGCGAGGAACATTGAGAGTTTGTTTTATGACCATTAAACTAAAATAAAATATAGTGGGTGCTTTATCAAAGAGAATAAGAATAACTATGATCTCAATTTATAAATCGTTCTATAAATTAATGAATTTAAGTAAACGCTAAATTTTTGCTGCAAATTTTTTATATAAGATATCTTTGCTTTCATAACCGCCCGAAAGCATCCGGCCACATCTAAAAACATCTAAATAAGAAATGTGCACTTGACCTTGCTTGCTCTTAGAATATCTACATGTTTCCAAGATTTTGGCTAGCATATGACACTTATTAGTCAAAGTTAGTATATATAACTATGTAATAACTGTAATTATCTACAACTAGAAAGCGAATAACTACTTTTTATTAATGCAATTCTAGGTCAACCCAATATTATTCAGAACTCTTTATGTTTCTAAAATCCGATTTTTAAGACATTTAATGTGTATTTGCTACCTATGGCATACTTGTCGAAGGACAAACTACTTTAAGCATGAATTGTTGCAGACGGAGTTCATAGTTCAAAGGAGTATGTAATTTTAGTTGCTTTGTAAAATTTTAAAATTTAAAAAAATTACCAACTGTATTGTTTTTCTCAGAAATCCCTTGATTTTAGTTAAACTTATATTACCTACGTTCATAAAAGGTGCTTAAAGCAATGACCTTCGCTACCTAAACAAACTTGCGCTTTGCATGCTAAATAGAAGTTGTTTATTGCTATTAATTTTCTGTAGAAGCAATGACCGACCTTTATGATGCTACTGCCCCGACTGTTTTAAGTTCAAACGGTACTTTTTATTAGAAACAATCCTTTGTCAACGATAAGCATAATAAAGTCTGTAGTATTGACAAAATTATGAACGCAGCGGTTTTCAATAGGTTTTTAGGATGTTTCCTTCTGAACTGCAATTTTCTTCTAAATTGAATGTTTCAATGAAAATAGGTTTTTTTCAGTCAGTCTAAGTTGTCAGCTATTTGTGTTTAATTTAATGCAACCTTTTTGATAACATACTATATATTTATCCGTCATTTGATATAATCAGGCTTCTGGAGTCGATCATAGCAGATTACAATTTCTGGTTAGGTAAGTTGCAACCAATTATCTGAAAGAATTTTAATAATGTTACAATTAACAGATCTGCTTAAAACTACAACACCAAACTCCTTGCATTAATCTATGTATCTATACACTAAGCATAGATTGTAAGGACTGTCGTCTACCACAACACGATATTTTAAACGGTGTTACCTAACCACACATTGTATTTGCCTAATGCCAATGCATATTTCGGTAACGACGTTATCTTCTTCTGGGCTTAAATTTGGATTTTTAGAGGGTCAGAAACTTCAACTTCAAACTAAAAATTAACGTTATCATTTGAAAAAAATATTTTGAAAACAATGTTGGAATTTTCTTCATCACAGATGAAAATATGCATTGATAAATAACAAACAAATCGGATTTACTTATTCAGTCATTTTGGACTGAGTAAATATTTTATTTATTTTTATCTTTCGTTCAAAGTTAACCTGTTTTGTTTATATTGCTAAAGATTTTCAAATAGCAATTGATAACATTCCTCAGAATTTTCCACAGCAAAGAATTGTTTTTCTATGGCTCTCGTAACGTCATTCTAATGTTTATATCCAAACTATTAATAATATTTTTAAATAATTAAACTAAAAGTGAAACAACTACTCTGTCTTTCGAAACAGCTTTTATACTCTACTATAATCCCATTGTATTGCTCTAACCCAGCAAAATTCTATAGTTTGAAACTGTTTTATTTTGTAGATATTTCCGAGATCTCCTTTTTATTCTGTGTGCTAGCGTTAACAGTACCTAATTATCTATGTTTTTCGACTCTTTGTTTAACAAATTCTCATTCTTTTTATTAAAGATACTTTCATAGGCATCAAGTTCTTTGGCTGAATGAACGCATTTCAATAATTTTAATTTATCAACTTAAATCGCGTGCGCTGTGTCAGGTACATTATGTTGAACGATTCTAATTTCAATTTTTTAACAGTTCTATATTTTGGAGTGCCTAATAGGTTCTTTAAAGAGTTATTTGATGGGTAACACACTCTCATGCTCTCGTTTTTAAAATACGCTTTCCAAACCTTTAGTCATTGGGCGAAAAGGTAGTTTAATAAACGTCTTTGGTTCATTTTCTATTGGTAATTGGTGGGTATTCTGTATGTAAGTTAACCAATCCATTTTGAATTTTTACTGGATGATAAGAATAATTAATTAAAATCGTAGCATTAGTTTGAAAATAAAAAAGGAAGTTACAAACTAACCACCTATATATGCACAATTTAGTAAATTAAAAGGATGATTAACGAGAAGCCATTCTATCTAACTACCTTAACTAATTTATAATTTTTACGACAATATATACATATTACTATCTTTACTCAATTACCTATTGCAAGTTGGGACTACATATTTTATTTAATAGTATATTACATGGTGAGTTGGCAAAGGACATCTTTACAAGCCAAACAATATCGTGAGACTTGGAAACTTTATCATCGAAAAATGTATGCTATTTTATTCACAATCATTAGACTTAAATAATCAAAATAAAACATAATTTTAAATTTTAAAATAAAGTTTCTGTAAACTACCAATAAATTCAAATCAGCCATCTTTCGATCAAAAGAAATTTTAAGTAAGGTTTCATTATTCGCCGCTAGATGGCAAATGTATGCCTTCAGTATTTTAAAATTGGAAATTAATTAAGTCAATCGTATTTATTAAATATAAAATTTGGAAAAATAGAAATAAAATTACTATGAAATAAAAAGATACGAGTATCATTTTTATTTCATAGTAATTTTATCGTTAAATACATTTATAAAAACCTAAATTTAAATCAGATAAAGCGTCTTGTTTTAAATTATTTAGAAATAAAGGTTGGCCAAGACTTTACTGGTCGGTTTTACAGACATGTAATAGTTATTTAAATTCCAATCTTTGTAAATTAACCTTTACAGCTGAGCTGGAAACTTTGTGGGGCGAGCGACGAAGGAGCGAGCCTCCATAATCCAGTGAGCCTAGTAAAGCTCAATTGCAAAACGTGTCACGTACAAAGTTTTATTTCCACCTTCACCAGCGTTTTTTATAAATTGTATACTTTTTATAAAAAGACATTTTGTAATCAAAGGCATTAGCACAATTTATAGGTAGGCATTGCCATGCTGTTGTGGTTAACCAACAAAGTAGTTTCCATAACTTTTTGTTCATCAGCATTGTAAAATGTTACAGGTCTCGTTTAGGAGCCCGTAAGGTTTTACAGGGCTGTAGTTGTAACTACTCATTTACTTAGTTACCATAAATGCCTGTAAAGTACAAAGTGTAAAGTACAAAGAAAGTGGAAATAGAGGAAATTGTTATTCACTTTGCTGTGCTACTATAGCAATAGGTTACTTTCCAAGGTTTTTACAATGATAGAAATGTACATATTGCAATATGATTGTGAAGAAAATTTTGTGCATGAGTCTGGTTTTTAAATCGGCCCTTTATACGATTGATGCTTTGATTTGATTTTTCGAAGAGAATGTAGAATGTAGAGGTTGCTTTAACTTATTGACCAGTTTCGAAGTAGTTGACTTTTTGCATCATGGACATGTTTGTAGGATGTGGTCGAGAAATATGACGGGTATGAATTATCGCTCGGTTATACCAATAACAGGACTACAACTTTCAAAATTTGTTTTTCATTAATTGTTCTGATTCTGCTATTTTTTGAAAACATAACCATACAGTAAATCACGAAGTATCAATTGACTCCCAGTCATGCATTTAAAACTCAACTTAAAAAACACTTTTATCATTACTTTCTCCGTAAAGTCAGAATAGTCAGTAATAGCCAATAGTCGGATAACTTATCGAATAAAATTTTATTAACTCAGGAAAGTTAATTAATTTGTGGAAAACATGTCATAATCCAAGAGGGAAGGAGAAAATGCCACGCTTTGAAATTCGAAAGCTCTTAGTAACAGCATATATTGAAACATGTTAGTCACTTGTGAATACTAGTTGCTTTTAGGCACTGGAATCGATTACGTAAAGTACATCAAAAGGCGCTACTGCACGATAATAGTTACACAAGTTGCAAAAAGTAAGTGTTTTTTACTAGTGAAATAAATAAAGATTAGTAAAAGTTTCACAGTTTTATTAAAATATAACCTGACAATATTGTTTCGATAGCTATGCTGTCATTATCAAAGGTAATATAATTATAAACGAACACGTCGCTAAGGTAGATACAAAAATAGGTAACTAGATAAAATAATAATAATAATCAGAATTAAATATCTAATACTTCCAGTAACGGAGAATTACTGAGCTCAAGTTGTTCATTCATTAAAGGTACCCTGAGTTTGTGTTTGTATATCTCAAAGGCTTCTAAAATGTCTAATTTGCTTGGCATAATGTGTTTGGCATAATTCGATTTTTCAGGATGTTTATTTTTGTAATGACGTACGTGTTCTTTATATCGTATGTCAAAATTTCGAAGTGTTTGCCAAATATATACCGAACTACAAAAAGAACAATTTAAACGGTAAATGCCCGATTTCATGATATCATGTCTTGAAACATTCGTTTTTTTTCTCAAAATAAACAATAAAAACTATATATACTTACTGTAACTGAAAGCTCAAAATATCTGCCACAGCTTGAGATTTAAGCTCTCTCTTACAAATTAATTATTCAAGTCGTAGGTATTGGTTCCACAGCTGTATAAATTGTGAAAAGGAGTAGATAAAGGTCTCAAAACACTCAATAAAAAACTCAAAAAGGGCGCCATCTGATTATGAAGCTTAAGGTATTGATTATAAATAACCAATCAATGATGTTAATTGAATAAGCTTTAAAAATTATTAAATTCATTAACCAGAAAATGAATAAAATATTTAGTTGAATCAAAAAATATTTTGTTTATTTAAAATTTTGAAATAAAATGGAATAAAATGTTCATAATTATTTGGTACCGTTTTCTAGATCCTTAGTTTTGAACTGAAAACATTTATTTAACAGGAAGAAAAAATGGTTAAGACACAACAATACATATATAAAAATAAAACCCACACTCATACATTTATTACAAATCTAATCAATATTCATTAGATCATAATTATACTAAAGTAAATCAAAAAGATTCATATAAGACCTTTCAATAATTAACAAGAATAACCAAAAAGTTTATAAGATCGATCAAAAGAATTATTCAATAAATTTTATTCAGGTAATAAAGTTTAAGTTGACTTGACTTTGTTGACAAAATCTATAAACAGATATCTAAAGGATATTATGACAATTAGATTAATTCAATTATTATCAATTTGGATGATTTTAAAATACATTAATTTTAAAGATGTCTAAATAAAGTAGAGAGCTCTCTTCCTAAAGCAAAATTGTAACATTCTTTAACTAAAAGATTCTTAATTAACTGCATTATAAAACAATCACTTAAAAAATACGGTACCTTGAATTTCATCCATCAAACTCATGGAATACAAACACATACAGTCCAGTAGAAATTGGAAATTGGTCTTTATTTCGGAAAATTGTTGTTGAACTCGGCGTTGGCTTGAAGTGTTGATTTTCAGTACCTGAAACTCGATTCAATTTAATTACTGTCATTCGCCCATATGGTTTCATAAACAAACTGGGTCGAGCACAAACCAAGATTTTAAAATGTTTATACGTAATAACGTATTTACTTTCATTTAGAAAATAACAATAATGTTTCAGGAACTTAAATTGTTTTTAATCACAAGTAGCACTAAATGCGTTTAAATTCTTTAAGCGGAATTTTAATTTATAAAAATACGGGAGTCGATCATTAAATTCTGGATCGATTACAATTGATCTTTCCTGAAGAAAACTGCACTGGTCTTGAAACCAAACGAAACGAAATAATTGTTTTTAATAGTTCTTTACCAAAAAGTGAAACACCTTTGTTTACCCGCGTTACAAAATTATATCTTTCTAACACGATTTATCGAGACGGAATTTCTTTTAAAACTGGCACTTTGCACAAAATAGCACTGAAACGGTACTGTACTGTATTTAGATTTATAGCAAATCTAAAGGGTTTATAACTAACTGTAATTCTGTAGCAGTGATTATAGATCAATCATTATTGATCTGAACTCAAACGAAGAACCCGCACACCCCAGGTCGAAGTGTGTACATTTATAATATCGACGCTTGCTGTAAGGGTGCAGTGGCGAATCTCCTAGCGTCAACACCAGCGAGGGTTTTTATCACGTCGGGTCCCGAATCTCCGCGTGGTTACATCTGTTTTTATGCGGCAAGGGCGCTTTTTACTTGACCTTCTATAGGATTCTAGACTCAAATACAAAAAAGCAGAACCGCCAGAATTCGCGCGCCAAACTTATGCGGTGGTACAGCGTCTGGCGTGTAGACAAGATTCCTACGCCGTAAACTGACTTAAATTTAAAACGCAGATCACTAACAAAGGAAATTGTATTTTCGAATCCTGTGTTCTCAGAATGTTAACAGAAATATCTCTATAAAATAAATTGACCAAGCACTTCACACAGTTTCTTATCAAGGTCTTTCCCGAAGTAATCGATATTACACTAAAATATAAGCAAACAAATACTGAAAAACATCATTCTTGGTGACACCACGTTCATTGATTATATCAAATATAAAACAATCCTTTCCTAAAAGTGATTTCTATAGGAAATGTTTACATGATGAAATGCTGGTTTAAATAAAGCGAAGTCCACAGGACCGAACTTAAGATTTTTAATAAGACTAAATGCAAAATTCTGCATACAAAATGCTGTTGGAAAATGTACCCGTTACAGTCTTTAGCATTAAATAAAAATGAAAAAGTGTTAGTGTTGGTTTTAAATGTTATTTTATAATTGTTGGTTTTTCTTACTATATGTGCAATTTTTTCTGATATTTTAAGATATTTTTCTGATATTTATATCTATACCAAAATATGGTATAGATATGTAATTTGTGTCTTCTGTTTGATTGTCAATGGGATATATTCTTTTGATAGCTAACCTATAATCTTTTTGTTTAATTAAAGTGTCAATCATGTTCGGATTGTAATGATTTGCATGTGCTAGATGTTTAATGGTTGATATCTCTTTGCTAAAATCTGATTTTGTTAGTGGAATAGTTAAAGCTCTGTGTACTAATAATCTGTAGGCTGCTATTTTATGTGTATTATGGTGACAAGATTCATTTGGTATTGTTATGTCTGTTTGTGTTGGTTTTCTGAATATGGAAAATTCAAATAGAATGTATGCGTTAATCTTGATATTTAAGTCAAGAAAGTTTATAGCTCTGTTTTGTTCTGTTTCTAGTGTAAATTGTATGTTAGGGTGGATGCTATTAATAAGAATTAAAAATTCATTGATAACCTCAAAAGAACTGTCAAAACAAGCTAAAATGTCATCAACATAACGAAAGCAGAAGATAATGTGTTTAGAGAGGTTTAATTCAAATATTTGATCTTCGAACTTGTCTATAAATATGTTAGCTAATAGAGGACTCCTATTAGACACAATGACTCCTAAAAATAATATTAAATTCCTACATGTTTGTAATAACAAACACAAATTAGACATTTTAGAAGCCTTTGAGATATAGAAACACAAACCCAGGGTACCTTTAATGAATGAACAACTTGATCTCAGTAATTCTCCGTTACTGGAAGTATTAGATATTTAATTCTGATTATTATTATTATTTTATCTAGTTACCTATTTTTGTATCTACCTTAGCGACGTGTTTGTTTATAATTATATTACCTTTGATAATGACAGCATAGCTGTCGAAACAATATTGTCAGGTTATATTTTAATAAAACTGTGAAACTTTTACTAATCTTTATTTATTTCATGATTATGGAGTTGCACAAAGTAAGGCTGGAAACAATAAACAAAAATGTTTTACTAGTCCTAGAAGTTTCGCAACCAGATTTACCAAGTGCTTTTAAAAACTAATATTTTTCACTTTGGCGCCATCCAAATTGTTTGATGTTATTGACTAATATTTACGACGAGAATCTACAATTCGGGAAAAGATTCTTCTTTGGTTTACGTTAAGTTACTTAACAATTATTCTCAATTTTTGAAATCTGAGATTTATTCCGTGAGTGGAATATCAACAATTTGTCATTCCCAACTACAGCATTGAGTATTCAATTGAATACTCAATAATTCAATATTGAATTAAAGTTAAGGCAATTGTTTACACAATACAATCATACGCATAGCTACTGAAGCGTATGAAAACTTACATGCTTTATTATCTTATTATCGTTGGTTTTATGTGAAGCTTAATTTAGAAATTAATTCTAAAATACGGTTCTAGAAATTCTTGTACTGCATATGCCCTATGAAAGGAAGAACAATATATTCAAAAGAAAAGTATAAAAAACGAATTCCAGCTTCGCTTTAATTGTGATTAAGTATTTCTGAACAAGTTTCATTCATTATAAAAGTATTTATTGTGTAAAATATTAATTTGAAATTTAATTAAATTTCAAATTGTACACCCGAATACCTCCGCTTGCCTTTCCAATTTATGTCAGCCTTGTTTGTCAATACCACTCTTATAACTCAAAAATTTCTTTATACCCTAACCGTATTTAAAATGCTTGTTAATTTGAAACTGTTTTTGTCTGAAGGATTCTCCTTATAGAATTAATTATAGTCTAAAAATATTTTACCCCCGTTTCGAAACATAATAGGAATATTCTAAAGTACGCTCAAGTTTAATTTGACGTTTTAAACGAAACGAACAATTTAAAATTCTAATATAAATTATCTCCGTAGACAAACTAAACTCTATGCAGCTGCAGTTGAAATAAAAATTAAAATGTTGAAATTTAAATCCTTTTAAGGAATACGCGAATTTTTAAAATATGTACCGTTTTTAGAGTTACAGGTTTTATTATTGTTAGGATGAAAACAATGAAAGCAATTTTCAAAAAACGTACAACAAAATTAGTGTAGCATAACAATGCATAATTATCAAACACAATAAGAACAGAAGCTTTCGTAAGCCACAACAGGAGAAGGCTCTTAGCCGAGGTCACAAATATCGCATTTTCCCTTAAATACGTTGTTGCTGGGGTTGACACGAATTACTTGTATAAATTTCACGTATTTTGTGTCTAACCCAGACAATTGCTTTGACAAGTCATTATTTTTGCTGCCTTGTTTTTTATAGCAATGTCTTTTTTAGGAAATTATTAAGAAATATAACAATAGAAATCAAAATTGTATCTCATCTACAAATATTATCTAATATTGTTTATTTCTTCTAGCCTTATTTGGTGAAACCCCATAATCATGAAATAAATAAAACTGGTTATACCCAAACAAACAAATGAATAATCTATTAGTAAAAGTTTCACAAAGTTATTTTAATCTACCTGAAAATTGACAATTAAATAATAATCATCTCAGTTTTATTTATTTCATAAAAATATCATCTAACTTTATGGTAGAACTATAACTTTCAGTAACTGGGCTACAAAAGGAAGGACATCAGTAATCTAGAGCTGAAAATTACTGTTTTTTACTCTTTAATTATCCTGGAATTTAGCGAATCTTTCAGCTGAAACCAAAAGCTGCTGTTACGCTTCATACGGGTTAGTGATTATCTAGCTTAGTGATGTTGCTAATCGATAAAGTTAATATAATCGATAAATGCCACTAATGAAATCACATAAAAGCAATCTCTTTATATAATTTTGTGACGACATAGTTATAGAGTCTAAGCCAGTGGAAAGAGTGCCGGGAATTCCAGGATACTCGATAAAATTGCCAAAACACAACTTTCGATTTCAAAAAAATAATTATACAGCCTTAATTAAATATAATAAATAGCACCTACTTTAAAACAGTTTTGGCGGGTGTATGTAGAATATGTAGATGTTACAGTCACTTTAGTAAAAACTCAAAAAAATATGCATTCGAATATAATAGCAAACTCTAGATTTTAATATATTAAAGGTACATTCTTTTAATGCAGAATTCAGGTGGCACAATTACATTTTACATAAAAATTATATTTTATACTAATATTTCTAAATTTTAATGCGTTTGCACTATTTAAATATGTATCTTCCTATACTTCCACATCCAATTAATTAAAAAAATACATGAATATGTTGTCGATTTAACATACTCACGTTTGATCCACCACGTCATACCGCATGTAAACTCTCTATCAATAAATTAATTAATTACAGTGCACCAGAAAACCTGGTTCCGAGGCAAAAAGTCAGAATTTCAATGGACTTATATAAAATTCTGCACAAAAAAGCTTCTGAGGTCATTTTTTGGAATTGGCCCCAAATTTAAGAGTTGTTAAATGTTGAAGAGAAATTTGAAAGTGGCGATATATGTAAATTTATGCAGATAAATCAAATTCTAGTCAGTATGATCTACATATTGTCATATTGTATCAGACACTTTGAATTTTCAAACGTTGACATCATATTCTAAATCAGAGAACTCACACCTTCTAGATGCTAGTTTTCACGAAAATAAGTCGAACTCTAGTGATCATTAATTCTCCCTGTTGAATTTTTAATTTTTTGACGTAAAATTCGAAACCAGTAACCTTAATAACCCTTTTCTACAAAATTACATACAGATCCAATGAAATCTTCTACTTTTGGCCACGGAAGCAGGTCTCCTGGCCCACTGTGCACTATTGTACTTTCATTGTTTGAATAGTTCAGATTGTTGTTTCAGTTTGGAATAGTTCACGAAGTGAATGGTATGCTCTTGTTATGGTTTTGGTTGTTCAAAATATTACTAGCAGAAAAGAAGAAAATGTTAAGATGCTCAAAAGTCTTCAACCAATTATTTGTCAAGATTATATTTTAAGGTTAGAAATTATATTCCAGAGAATATAACTAGAGGTTCAGAATTTAAATTAATGCAATTTTAATAGGAGATAAGTGATAAATTGCTGGATTTTGCTATACCTAAGTATCAGCTTAGTTAGACATGTAGTTTAACGGACTAAACCTCCTCAGTGATCCAATGTAAATCTTCCGTTATGGGTTTGAAATGAACTGGAAATCTTTTACCGAATATGTGGCAAACGGCGGTACGTACCTAGTAATCTATTTAACTACACAAGATGTAGGAACTTCAATTTTGTACAAAAAAGGACCGCAGTAATTTTATCGTCAATTCACTCCTGCCTCTTCGAAATTCAAAAAAGGTAAATAAGGTTCTTCTAATATGCTAGTAGACTAGAAACTGAGAACCAAGAAGAAGATGGCCAGGAAATAAAAACTGAATAGAATTCACAACAGTTATTATTCGAAGAAGCAGATGAAGAAGTGGAAGTTGAAACACCGACAAAGAAGCATTGATACAGAACATGACGTAGCGAATTTAGAAGGCGAGAATAACAACAGTGAACTGAGTTGAACTGATATATTGTACTTGCCAGATATAGAATAATGTTATGGGGTCGGTGAATAACTGAGAATGTACAGGTGATAAGGTCGCATGGAATCAAGCAAAAAAAGTTACACATGAAGATGAAATAAGTCAGATGGATGTTGTCTGTGTTAATGCTGAACAACAAAAAAGTCTTAATTTTAATTTTAAGTCTTTTTCTATAACTAGCTTTCGAGTAATTTAGAAAAAAACATTGCCATATCTGACAACCTTGCTTAAAAGGAAACGCATTTTACAACACAAGACTTGACCTTGTTTTAGAATTCAAATCCTTATTTTAAATCATTAAAAGTTGTTTTATGTTTAGTTATGTTTACGAATGTTGATTCTGCAACCTGCAACCATTGGATCATTGCATCCAATTAAAATACAATTTTATGAGCCCAATCACTCAGATGATCACGCCGATGATTAAGAAAAGGATATTGGTGTATGTAGGTCATGTAAACACTGACATCAATGACGTAAAAATAAATCTGGAGTTGTCATTACTATAAGTACAATTAAACATTTTATTAATGTAGCCAAAATAAGGCGTCGTCAAAATCCCCTTTAACCTAATTAAGATATTCTCCTATAAATCAATAAAAACTATTATTCGATAAACAAACTCCTGCTTTATTGAAAAATTATTTCCAGTTCAACAGACTACAAACTCAGCATTATATATATATATATATATATATATATATATATATATATATATATATATATATATATATATATATATATATATATATATATATGTGACATCAGGAAAACGTCGAGCAGATTGTATTATAAACTTTATAGGGTTGTCAATGTTTCTTAATTGGCTAAAATGAATTTTTAAATGTAGAAATAATCCGATATTACGCGTAAGCGATTGATTATACGAAAAAATGTTATGAAGGTTTTTTGTTGTGCTAGAAAAGATGCATCTACTGTCCTATAATTAAACTATTATTATTAACGCGGCAATAGTTTATTAAATAACGAGTTTCATAAGGCAAGATTTATTGTTTGAGCCCAAATTTAGAAAACGAGCCTCTTGCGCTGAGATTTCTAAAGGACGAGTGCAATAACGACTTATGAAACGAGTTTTTTACGCTATTTTTTCTATTTTACGTCTTTTATTCCTTTTTTAAATAAAAAAAATCGCAATTTCAAAATTTAGGGAATTTTGTGGTAGTTGAAAACACTGATGTGACATTTGAAAATTCATTGATTGACACAGAAAATTGAGTGAAGTTTTTGACAATTTTCTGTTTTTTTTCAATTAGTTTTTCAATGCTACCAACTTTGAAACAGTTGGGCTATTACAGCACTCAAATGAGCTATTAGCGCACTGTTTTGGATGCTTTAACAGCTTTATTATAGACGCAAAATAGAAAAAATGATGTTAAAGTTTCCAATTTTACTTTACTTTATTATAGCCTTATTTATTCCTTTTAAATTTAAAATTAACCTGTCGTATTTCCTTTCACGCTGTATAAATTACAAAGTAAAAAGGTAAGAAAAGTAACAAATACCGTCAAAATATTCAGCAATTTAATGTCAAATCTATATAAATCTAGCTATACTTTTGATTTGGTTGATTTCACTCATCTGTGAAGCCATCTTCCATTTTCCAGTCAGCACAGCAGAGGCGCAACTTTACTCTAACTTCAAGAAACAGCTACTTCGTAGACCAAAAGATAGGAAAAATGTTGCTGGCCGTCCTTTAACAAAAATAGAAATGACTCAGCTAACATAATTAAGGATTGTAAAGTGCTGTTCTAGTAATGCATGGTTAGTGATGGACTCGAGCACGAGCCAAGCTCCACTCGACTCGATTTCGAACCGAGTTTCGAGTCGAGTTCGACAAATTCTTTATTAGAGTCGGATCGAGCTTCACGTATGTCGAGCCCGAGTCGAGTCGAGTCGAGTTTTTCGAGCTTTTCGAGCCGGCTCGAGAAAATTGTACAGTTTACAGTATTTCCCCTATTTTGTACTATAACGGATTATAACTAAGAATTTGCGCAATTACTTTTCTTTAAATGGCTCCATTACACTATAACACTTAAAACATAATGAAATTTTTAATTATTATATAATTATTTTATCCCGTTATTAGGGTGTAATGTATTCATTAAATGACAAACAAAATGTTAAAAAGTAAAACTTTTAAAAATAAAGTTTTTAACAGCTGAAGTAACAAGAGTTGCTGCTTACAATCTGATCTTATCTTATATTAAAAAAATTACTAATTTTTGTTTGTTTTGTTTTTTTTATTAAGATTAATGATGACTTTTAATTTATTAATATAATCAAACACTTTACTTTCAGTGGACTCTTAATTTTCAAAATATTGTTGCAATATAAGGATTGCATTGTTTACTTCATTATTTGATGGTGGGATTCTGACTTCATCTTCAGACAATGAATTTTAGTTAGTTTTAATTTCTGAAACGATATCATTTTTGTCAAGTGTACCGTAAATAACAGCGTTATTGTCTATTTCTATGTATTCATTGAAGGAAATCTCAGAGTTTATTGTATTCCACTTTGCAAGCTCATAGGAAAAACATTCTTCCAAATGATTTTCCTTAAATTCTGTGTAAAAACCCGATTTCTTAAAATAATTCTTAATTGTTTCTGGTTTAATCTGACTCCACGACAAACGTATCAAACGCACAGCATGGAGAACATTTATTGCTTTAAGCTGTTGGTTGTTGTCCATTTGCTCTATCGTTTGCAGTACAATTTGTTTACGGTAAAATTGTTTAAAATTGTGAATGGCACCTTGGTGTAAGTACACGGACAAGATCAAAGAAACAAACCGGATTCCAGAATCTTCTTCAACAACAAATCAATTAAACACTTTATCTAAAAAGGTTTACCTACTTATTTGGGGATTTTCTAAAAATTTGTTTAACATTTGGTTTTACACCGGATGGGTAATGAAAAGGAGCCGCAATGAATCATCCCTTAATCCTTTCTTTGAAACCTGTTTACTTTTACCTGTTATTTTTCTTAATAATTGCTGTTACCGCCAATGGGCTTAGCACATCAGTACAAGCAATTATTGTAACTGCATACAGGTGAGCCATAAGTTAAGACACAATTTAGCAACCTCTTGGAAAAGGCCAATTAAGCGAGATATCTCTAAAGTGCCTTTAAAACTTCATGATATAACTAAGAAAGGACCTTTAAATAAGACTGTAATGTACTATTGGTTTTATAATGATCTAGCACAGCAAGGCTGATATGATGCTATTTTTTATTATTTTATCTTCTGCATTTAACATTGACAATCCAACTCGAAAACTTTTAATCAATCAAATTACAGAATTTTTCAAATTGGGACCAATAAAATTAGTTTATAGTGAAAAAAACCACTAATGGTTTTCCCTCAGCGAAATAATTTATGTCAAAATAAATAAAAATTTGCTCGATGGATTCTCAAGTCGAATTCAACTCGTGGTCTAATCTTTTCTTGCAAAATTTTACATTTAAGACATTCGTAGCTTTTGTTCGTCTCCTTCGACGACTCGTGTAATTTTTCGTTGCAAAAGCTACTCATTTCTGAAATGACAAATTTTGTCGGAAAAAAATAGACCACTTGTTAAATTATATATGAAAAAAAATTATATCTTAACTTATGACTCACCAGTTATACAATAACCAAGTTTTAAGCCATCGATATACGCGTTCCGAATATTTAAATTACGCAATTAATTTTAAGAATGTCGTATAGCTTTATCGACGTTTAAAGTACGTCCTGGACGTGTTATCTAGCAAAATCGCCGAATTACCTATGCACCATCAGACTTACCCTCCCCCAACTTTAATATTCGCCCTCCCTGACTCACCCACCCGCACTTGCCCTTCCGCACCGTATATCTATCTACCAAGTCTACCATTCCACCCAGACTTACCACCCACTTTAATACTTGCCCACTCTGACTTACCCTCCCGACTTGACCTCCCGCACTTTACCTCTAACCACAAAAATTTACCCCACCACCTAGACTTATCCATCCACTCACCTATTTACTTCCCCTCAACTTACCAACCTATTCACTCGTCACTCTTACCCAAAAAACAAAAAACCGTTTTTCCGGCAAACCATTGACTCTACATCAAAGATCACTGTTTTTTGTCCATCTTTTTGCTACAGATTCCGTAATAATCCGACAAGGATAAGCTACTTGTTAATATGAATAAAACAACTTTTTAACGTGAAACAGAACTAAGTATTATATGTTACTGAGCTTGCATCTTTTATTTATAAATTATTATTTCAGGAAACTAACTACTCGTTTGTCACATTTTGTTGCCTATTTTACATTGTTGCTGTTCTTACGTTAAGTCCTCTTCGTTCGAAGAGGATACATGATACTTCTACTTATTTGAAAAGTAGTATATCACGACATGATCAACACTCAAACAGTAATATTAAATGCTCTAGTGGAGAATCTGCAACCACTACGTTTCCAATTAGCAATTTACAACTCATAAACTTCCACGTTTTGAGAACTATGCACTTAAAACGTTTACTTCAGCTTCTTGTCTCTATTTGCACATTTTCTTAAATTTCAAATAAAGTCCTATTCTATTATTGACTTTACTTTAAAGTTTGCACGTAGGAAATCAACTCTTTTAGCTTCAAAATAGAATGCACAAACTTTTAGATTGGTTGAAATAAAAAAACTAAAAGGATTAAATTGCTTGAGAACTTTGCACAATTGTTAGGTTGGCTGGGGGTTCTTTTTAAATGTTTTTGTAGTAAGAAGAATGTCTACATAATTGGATTAGCTATTTTAGACACAAATAGAAATTTGAATATAGTTATCGAAAATTTTCATTTTTAACAGTATGTTTTTTCTGTGTTTAGGCTAGTTTAAGACTTACAAGTTGTGATTTGATCAAAATATTTCTAAATACGTAATTACAACTTCAAGTTGAAACAAAGCTTTTTTGTCGGACTAAATAAACAATAAAACTTATCATACTTACATTATCATAGATGCTAAAAATAGTTGCCACAGCTTGAGGTTTAGCTCTATCTTACAAATTTATTATTCAGGTCACAGGTATTGGTTCCACAGTTGTATAAATTATGAAAAGGAGTAGATAAGGGTTTCAGAACTCAAATAAAAACTCTAAAAGGGCGCCATCTGATTATGAAGCTTAAAGATGTTAAATGAATAAGCTATAAAAAATATTAAATGAATGAGCTATAAAAGATATCAAATTCACTAATCAGAAAATGAATTAAATATATTAGATTGAAAACAAAAAGATTTTATGTTTAAAAATTTTGAAATAAGAAATAAAACGTTCATAATTATATGGTTTTGTTTAGATCCTCAATATAAACTGAAAACATTTATTAAATAATAAGAAAATGATATGAAATAATAAAACACATTAATTATAGAAACAAAGACAACATAAGTTTATTACACATGAAATCAACATTCGTAAATAGTTATCAAACCACACTAAAATAATTGAAACAGAATAGTTCAAAAAAGTTTGCATAAAAAAAATTTATTTAGCAAGAAGGAACAAATTTATTAGTGATTAACAAACCAAAATTATTCATCAAAATTTATATAAGTGAAAAAATTATGTAAACATAACTCCGTTGAAAATTGAACAAACAAATATCTGAAGGATATTACGCAAATTAAATCTATCTAAATATTATCAAGATTAATAGTTTTGAAATTCACTGGCCATAATGATTTAAATTTTAAATGCTAATGAGAGCTCTCTTCCTAAAGAAAATTACAAAGTTCCTTGCATAAAGGATTCGTAAACAAAAATTACAATAATAAACAGTTTTCTATAAAGTACAGTACCTTAAATTTTATCCAACTAAACCTGACGGAAACAAACCGATCTAATCCATTAGAAATTGGAAAATTGCCTCTATTCTGGAAAACAGTAATTGACTCTAACTGGTCTAGAATTGTTGCATAACGGTAGCAGGTCCCAAGGATGAGATTTATTTTAAATACAGTCAATTGCCCATGAAATTTCACGAACAGTCTTCATTAAGCACAAATTAAACAATCGAAGTATAGTAATGAAGTCTTTCAAAAACTTAATTGAATTTATTCATAGGTAGCTCTTGCTACTTTTAAATTCTTCCCGTAAAGCACTAATTATTTGTCTTTAATAACCGAAAAACGGGAATCTGTCTTTAAATTATAGATCAATCTATAAAATTCTTATTACCGAAAACTGCACTAATTCGGAGCACAAACAGAGAGAGGTAATTGTTTTTAATAGTTCCTCACGATAAAACAAACCACAGTTGTTTATTAGCGATACGGTAATAACAAATCTTTCGAACAAGATTTATCAGATCATAAACTACTCCAATGAAACGATCACATTTTGATAAAGAAATTTCAATCATCAAACAATTAGCACATGCAAACCATTATAACCATAACATGATTGACACTTTAATTCAACAAAAAGATTATAGGTTAGCTATCAAAAGAATATTTCCAATTGACACTCAAATACAAGACACAAACTACATATCAATACCATACTTTGGCAAGATATCACAACAAATTGCAACTATAATAAGAAAAACCACCAGTTACAAAATAACCTATAAAACTAACACCAACACCTTTTCATTTTTATTCAATGCTAAAGACAAAACACAAGGTATCATGAAATCCGGCATTTACCGTTTGAATTGTTCTTTTTCTAACTCGGTTTATATTGGCCAAACACTTAGAAATTTCGACATAAGATACAAAGAACACGTACGCTCTTATAGACTTAAACATCCAGAAAGATCAAATTATGCCAAACACATTTTGGAACAGAACCACCCAATGACACCTCAAAACAAGATTAAATTCTTACATTTTTGCAACAACAAACACAAATTAGACATTTTAGAAGCTTTTGAAATATACAGACATAAACGCACAGTACCTTTAATGAATGAACAAACTGAGCTTAGTAATTCTCCTTTATTAGAAGTGTTAGATATTTACTTTTTGTATGTATTGTATCTAGTTACCTATTTTCTGTATGTATTTATCCTTAGCAACGTGTTTGTTTATCAATTGTTTATCATATTGTCAGGTTAAGATATTAATAAAACTTGTGAAACTTTAACTAATCTTTGTATTTATATTATATTTCATGATTATGGAGTTCCACAAAGTAAGGCTGGAGACAGTAAACGCTAAATAATCACCTATATTTAAATCAAATGTAGTCAGATAAGAATGGACATTGTTACTTAAGGTAATTTTCCATAAGAGTACATCGATTAAAAATAAGGGATGCGCGTTATAGAAAATACAAAATTAACGTATAACCTTCTGTAAAATCAAAAGCAAAAATTGCAAATTCTTCGCATATTTTCGAAAAATAAAAAATGTAAACTTATGCATTCTAAGCAATTACTTAAATGGAGTGCTAATTACAGTAAATCACGACTTACTAATCAAATCGACTACTATAGTTGCAAATAAGGAACATAATTAGGCACGGCCTACTGGGCGCAAGGACAACTGTACGCAGGGACAACTTGACGCGAGACAAGTGGATGCAAAATCTGTGTTAATTTTACATATTATATTAAAATGTATTTGATCAGAAAAAGTAAAAGTACATAATAGTTATACTTGGAGGATTAAATTAACAACATTACAGACGAATAAATACAGATGGCTTAAAATACAGAATAAATTGTATAATGACACATATTTTATACAACTCACATACATTTATAATTAAAGCCAAATCAAGATATTTGTGATATCATCGGTACATCGTCCCTCCGAAGTCAAAACCTCGTATTTTCCCGATTTTGAGATAAGAGTGTTGCAAAGTAAAACAGTATGCTCTGCGGCAATTGACAAATGTCGCGGTGTATCATGATATCATTGATTAAATCTGTTCTAGCGGTAAAAGTAAAAACCTCGTATCTTGTTCTAATCTAGCAAAATCTAACTTAACTTCATTTACTAATAAAAAAGATAAAAAAGAAATATAGGATGATGTTATTGCTACTGTAAAAAATCTCGCCATATATAGGCACACATAATACAGAAAATAATGTCCTTAAACGGAATTATTTGAGATAAAAGATTTTGATTTCTACGCAACGATAAGTACTTTGACAGTACAGTGCAGTATTTATGTAAACCAAAATACTTCTACTGTTATATAACTTTATTTTTTCTGATTAGAGACATTTTAACGTAGCATGTATACCTAACAGATTTTCGGGCACAGTTGTCTTTGCGTCCACTTGTTCGTGCCAGGTTGTCCCTGCGACCATTTGTCTAGTGCCAAGTTGTCCCTGTGCCCACTTGTTTCGCGCCCAGTTAGCCGCGTTTACTTGGCCGCGTCTACTTGGCCGCTTCCAGTTGTCCTACTTAGACCGAAAAGAAAGGCAGGTTTTTCAAAACACTTTTCTATTGGAAAGGGAAAGAACCATCCTCCAAAAAGAGCACACGTGGTGGTTTTAGGTTTAGAGGTAGTGACATATCCTAATCGTAGTAAAAAGAACATATACTGTATACCTCGACAGAACATTTTTTAATTTCAATTCAAATTATATTAAAATATTTTCGAAATCAATATGCTTTGGCAACTAATATACTAATTTAGAGACTATCACCACGTTATTAATCACATTATATGTCGGGCTGTGTTGGGCATTCTTTATATAATTATTAAAATGGATACAATCGAATACCGAACTTTACTACAATTTTGTCCCAAACAAGCAGAAATAGAAACACCAAAAATGATTCTTGGTGAAACTTATTCTCGGGATATACCTTTCAATTGCAATCATTTTTCAAATTATTTTGGCATGATTCAGCTATTTTAGAACATAAAAGCGGTGATAAATTATGCACTGAAAAAATCAATATCAACATTCAACAGTATCCATCTACTTAGCGGAATAAAATCATGCTCTGGACATTTTCTTCAAATATGTACCAATGTCGAGCAAATAATGTATAACTATTTCGAGGCGGGACCTGACAAAGGCACAGAAAATGCAATTAGAGATCATGGATCTGACGTAATAATTCAATAATTGTGAAAATCTATTAAAAATAATTTAAGATCAGGCCAAAAAATATGTTTATTCGGAATCATATGGTAATATGTGCATTCCTAACCGCCTCAGAGGGTGGGAAATTAACCATTCCTAACTTACTTTTAATTCCCTCTCTTGGTCAGGAATGTAATCATTCCCTACCTGTTATCCCTCTCTTGGTCAGGAATGTGATCATTCCCGACCTGTTGTAAGTTCGTAGTTTGCTCGGTAGAGGGCGGGTGCATTATTAGGTCAAGTTTGTCACTTCAGTTGTCAGTTGTAAATAATTATTATTTGTTAAAAAATATGATGATTCCGAATAAAATAGTATACAAACCTCGGCGGGACGTTTCCTCCTGTCTCGAGCATTAGCTCACCTCGGGCCTGGGCCCTCGGTGAGCTATCTTAGCTCTCGACAGGAATGAAACACTTCCCGCCTCGGTATGTAATCTACTATTATTACAATAGACATAATCGTTGTAGATAAAAGCATACCTACAAATCTTCAGCGATTTATTGGTATTACTAGGACCACAAAAGATCAATGAGAACAACAAATGAGCTGATACTACTGTAATTTAAATGGAGGTCACAAAAAGATGTAGTAGGATACTACGAAATCAGCTGCTACGACGGCAATTGCATAATCATTTGGACGAAATAAAAATATATATTTACTTTTAGTTCAAAGATTTTAACTTTAAAAGCATTAAGTATTCAATAAAAAATGCAAGATTTGGTCACTATTAACTCAGTCTACCAAAACTATCAAGTTTTCCACCGGAAAACGTACTATAGCTGAAAAACTAGAATCCGGCAATTTCCAAGTAACGAAGAAAAACAAAGTCGAAGTAATGTTTAAACATTTTATCATACTGCTCCTGAAATTTTCTAATACACTATAAGTACTTTACAATTTTGTATTATTTTCCTGGAAGAAAGATTTGTTAACATTCCATTTGTTTAAATTGAAGTTTTTGTGGGCTGGCGGTGGACGGGTGGCATTAGCGCACCGCCCGCATTCCAAAGACCGTGGGTTCAAGTCCTGCTTGAGGCTTGACAGTTTTTCAATGAGAAATTTGCAACATTGAAATTTCTAATTCAAATAGTGGGTATACCGGTTTCAATTTTTCGACTTTGACTTTCATTCATAATCAGTAACTTCGAAGTCCTATTACACTTTATTTTTGGCTCTAATAACTACTCTTGTTGAGTCAGAATTACATTTTCTCTTTTCTTTGTATATGTTAAAAATTTTAAAAATTTAAGATCAATTTTGACCTAACTTTTAAGGATCTTAGATTCCTGAAAAACCGTTTAAACTTTTAAGAAGTTAATGGAAATTTACTTCATCATAGCCTTTATCTATTGTGATTGTCTTGACTTGGGTTATCGTACTTTCTTGGATAATTTTTTGATATAAATGCAATACTTTGTACTTGTATTTGTTCTCTAGTAAATTTGTATTAACACATAAGGGGAAAAAGCAAATTTTCGTTTAATGTAAGAAAGTAAGATAGGAATAAACTTCTCTAGTATTCATCTCCTCTTCATGTCAACAAAGTAATTCAAGTTTGTGTTTGTAATAATCTAACTTGCACTCGTTTATTGAAGGTTTTTGACCTGGTGTTGAATTTTACGCAACCCTGAAATACTCTAAATAATTTAATACTAGTAAAATAAGTTTGATCATTGAATATTTCTTCTGCAGGTTTTTAAAATAATCTTTCCTTTTTATTCTTCTAATTTATTTTAAACTTTTAAAAATGCAGTATGAGAATTGCAACTTTTTGGATAATCACCTAATTACAATCACCGATTTTCTATCCAAACCCTTCTCATAATAAGAAAATTAAATTTTTAATTTTTTTTAGTACTTGTATGTGCTTTTCTGTTTTGAATTTTTTTGCAGTGTGGGAAATCTGGACTACTTTTTGTCTCGTGCCGATTTCCATATTAAAAAACACGTGTATACGAGGAAATTTACCGGAAATCTCATATTAGGTACTCTTGCAATATAATTACTGCTATACGAAGAAAAGTGACTCAAACTGTTTTACGTGCAGTGAAAAGATTTTGCTTTTAAATTAAAAAATGCAGAAAACATCAGAATGTTTTACGTTAAAAAATACCGCAACAGCATAAAAGTAGCTACTATTGATAGTGTTTGGAATTTTTAATTGAATGTAGTGTGGATTTAAATCAAAAACTTACTTCAAGGGGTTGATTTAAATAGTTTTATTGTTAATTTAGTAAGTGAAATAAACATTATTTTAATGGTAGATTGAAATTAGTTTAAAAAATTGCTACTTTCAAACAGGAAGTGCCAATATTTAGCTTTAAATGCAGTACTTTTAATATGGATGTCAGGTTGTTCTTAATTTAACTAATTTAATCGTGCAACGATATAAATGAAAATTCCGAATTAACTCAAAATTGAAAGAATTGCTTTTAAAAACAAAGCCAAATATCTTATCCCAGAAAGATTTATGTGTGCATGTAGTTAACAATTTATGCCAAAACCACAGCACTTGAATTAAAAACTCCCTATTTGATTTAAAAGTAGTTATCATTTGTATTTAAATAACAAGAGCATGTACACTTCAATTCAAAGATTTTATAAATAAATCAAAAGCGATACAACTTAAAATTGTGAAATATGTCTAAAGTAATAAGCAAGAAAAAAATGATAAATACATTTAAAAATGAGCAGAATTTTGCAATTATAACGCAAATAAATTTGTTCGAACCTTAAATGTTTTTATTACAAGAACTGTGAATCTTTAAGTCTTGATTTCAAAGCAAAATCAAATACTACCTTGTTTTAAAAACATATATTTTGTTTCAGAAGTAACACATTTTTATTTGAAATACCACCCCCCTGGAAGTTTAGCTGCATTTAAAAGATTCAGCGTTTAAAAAAACGCTTTTGCTGTTCAAACAAGGAATTTATAAAATGGATTTCAAATTAAAAAATTAGTTAAATGTATTAGCAAAAGCAGAATCTAGCCATTTCGTTTAAATCTACTTGCATTTTTATTAAACTCATAAGTAAATGCATTTATTTGAACGTCAAAAGTAAAGATTTTTTATATAAACACGGAAACTTCTTGCAGTGTGTCTTCGTCAAGAATTACGAAAGCTGATGTAGCTGATTCAGGTTTCCAAGAAAACGAACACCCACCGTCTAATGTAGATTTTGACTATTTCTTTGTTGTCGAAATAAAAAAAAAACTCTCAGGGGAAGAAAAATCAAGAACCACAAAGAACTGAAATATAGCAGCCATTAATGATCATTTTGAGAAAAAAACAAATCAATGTTTTTACAACGGTATTGAGGTGGCCACTGGAACACTGTAATACTTGCATTCAAAATCTACGGAACTGTATTGAAATACAAATCTTTTTGTATTGTATATAAGTAAATACTATATAAACTTTTTCGCCTATTTACCTAACTTGATATCCGTCAAAGTTAACCGTACTTTAACCTGAAATTTGTAATAAATTAATGTTTTTACAATTTTAAATGAATTCAAAAAGGTATTGTTCGATACGCGGGCGGCTTTCGATTTATAGGCTCTTGGCCTATTTTAAAGCACTCCGATAACGCGTCGTCGTTTAAATCTTGGCCTCGAGCCTAGAAATTGACACTACAAAACACTTGTAACAAAAATAACCATTGCTGCTACTCCGGTTTTTGTTTTTATGTCCAATACGGTTGTTATAATTAATTATATAAAGATAGCCTCTCGTAGCATCTCTATCTTTGTGGAAAAGAAATGCTTCAGTACAAACATCTACATAATATATCGAAGTAAAACAGAACTGATGAGAAACACCGTAAAGTAATTAGTGTGAAATATACTATGAAATATTAAGAAATCGGACAGATAACTAAAAAATTAGTTAGAATGAGTTAGATGAATAACATTATAAAGATAAGATTGGAGAACAGTTTACAGGAAAAAGTCAACTGCAGTAGTCATACAGGATAAGAAATTAATTATTAAAAATTCCAGTCACTCTCAACATTTGTAAATAATTGGAAGTAGAACACCTAAATACCAAGGTACTAATTAGTGTTAACCTTGAAAACAAATTTCAACTTCATATAAATATATAAGTACCTACTTTGTAAAATGACAATATGGATATTAAGAAAACAGACAGAAAAAATTGTTAAGACGTAAAGACCATGAAGTGCATAATATGGAACAGAATTGCAACAGTGTACGCAGAGTGAAAAGGTGTTTCAAAATTAGCTGGTCTAGGTGACCCGCAACTCATTTCATATTTTTATTATACATAGAATATGTATCTAAATAGTAAACACTAAACAGTAATGGTTCAAACGCGAAGCTCTTTGAGAACCAACAAAAGGCAGCAATAAAAAGCACGCATTCGAATGTGTTACTTTTTTATTACTGGCATGTGGTTACTTTTGTGCTTTTTACAGAAATTTCGGATTTCTAACATCAACCAGCTGAAAATGTGCAAACCAAAAGGAAAACCACCTAGTAGTATATTGGGTTGCCTATATCACCGGAAAATATAAGATTCTTTTTTCTTGTATTGTAATGTTTGTATTCAACAATTTTTTTTCCTGAACCAATTTTATCCTCAAGTACATCTTCCATAAATATTCAAAAAACTAAATATAAATTAATTCATTTTATTGTTTACCGTACTATTTCCCTTTACTTCTGTGCAATTAAGGAAAAGTATATTTTAATGAAAACCATCGTGTAACTAGAAACACAATAAATGTATAATATTGAAATAAAGGAGATATATGTTATATTATGTTTCATCTTATGTTAGCGAAAGTTTCATTCAACAACTTAGTTTATCAGCATAACTTTTGACAGAGCAGCAATTTGTAAACAATACGTTATTATTAGTAGAAAGTTCCCTAAACCACTCGGAACACGTAATTGTGCGTATAATAGATAAAGTTTATCTCCCAAACTTTTAAGGCTTCTTCAAATATGCGAATTTAACTACCTAATTCAAGATGAAGTAACAATTATTTATTAAGCAAAATTAAAACAAATTGCATATTCTAAGACCGAAATTTTTGTGTGGAATATTGAAATTTAATAAATTAAATACTCTTGCGAAGAACATAATGATTTACCAAACTAGGGCACAAGGAAATATAATTACGTTAGCAGATAATAATTAAGTTGTCTTTGTCAAAACCAATTTGTAACCTTCTGAAGAACTCAATACATGTGGAAGATGCTTAAATCAAAAATGGTATCGATTGAGGATATTAAAATTTTCCCCAGAAAATGTTATACTAAGCAGAAGTTTTCTTATAAAAATGAATCAGTGTTACCGTAATAAAGTTTGTTTTACGCTCTTGGAATATTGTATTGTTATAGATTTAAAAAACATATAATGAAGGTAGTTTATTAACAAAGGGTCTTCTTGTTTAGAAACTCAATTTAAACTTGCAAAACTTATATTATCTTTAGGAAGATTGTAAAACGGAATTTGCTTTTGCTTGTCAGTTATTTAACAAAAGGATATTAAAAGGATAATATTTTCATATTTAAATAGACTACGTAAATCTTGATAACTTAATTTGTTATTTATTTAAATAAAAAAATAACTAATTTTATTTCGTGTATAAAGTATAAAGCACTAATTTAAATAAGGCTTGGAATATGCACAGGGTATTTCCTTACTGATAACATAATCAAATTTTGTTAAATTTACTCCTTTTAAAAAGACTAAAACCTATCATTGAAGAGAAAAATTTAATTTCGCCTCATCAATTTGAATTCAGAGGAAAACATTCAACTATCAATCAACTACATAGAATCACTAATATCATAGAAAATTCGTTAGAAGGAAAGAATGTATGTTTTGCAATGTTACTGGTACGTATATTCCTGGATATAATATTAATATGTTTTAAACGGGACTAAAAAAATAAATAAATTGGGAAAATTCCAAATATATCAATTGATGAAAGGTAACAAGTTAAAATTTTAAAATTGATTTATAACTATTGATACTCATCAACACATGAAGCAGACACCCGATACAAACATATCGGAAATATACACAAAGCAAAATCACCTACCTTCATCATTGAAGAAAAATGTGCGGCTAAATATTTTCTTTAATTGGAAAGCAAGTCCCAAAATTAAGTGAGATTCTTTCAGGCGGGTCGCTACAAATAGGGCACTACTTAAATAAAGCTGCAAAATATTATTAACAAACCACGTACAAACAAATAAAAAAAAAGTTTAAGAAAAAAAAATCAAATGAATTATTTATCATCACTCAACCAAAAGAAAACCAAATAAACTTTTTTAACAAAATTATCATAATTAAATTTAAACAACAAACAATTAAATTCTAGATACCAACTAAAATTAACTAAGATTAACTAAAATAAAAGAAAATGAAATAAACGACAGTTTAATTCTCTTTGTCTTACCAATGTCTCGTTCCTTCAGTAGCTAAATATTTTTTTAAATAAAACAACAAACAAAATTAGCTTAAGTAAATTCAAACTGCCTAATTTTGGCGCCTTACTTTAATTACCGACCTGTACTAGTAGATATCTGTAAAAACTGTAGCTGTCATCAGCTTAATTACAATATGTCTGCAATGTTCCAAATTTGCTCTCTCTTGATAGAAAAATTATCTTTGATGCTGGACAAATCCATAATTAATAATTTAAATTTTAATTGAAAATTTTCCATAAGGTAAATCCATTAATAAATATGCAGTAAAAAAATCTTAATTCTCACTAAGTTCCAAACACCAAACTTACAGTTATTATTAAAATCCATAACATTGTTTAATTAAATAATTAAACCATTTAATTATTATTTTCACTCACTAACTTTTAAAAATTTTCATAATTGGCAAACCACTTTACATAACAAAACTATAACCTCAAAATTGGACACATGCCAATGTTTACAAATTTTTGCGCTTAGCCATGAACGTACACACTGGATGAACAATATAATTTTACAGAGAAAGTAACCAGATTTTTGTTTCCTTATATAGGTTTTGAAGAAATAAAAGCATAATCTGTCACTTATTTGGTGAAATCCACTGAAAACAATTGAATTCATTATAACTAAAAAAAATGTAACCGAACATTATTTATAAATCTTAATAAAAGCCAAAACTAGCATTATAGATTGGTAGAGAAAATTTTCCTCTTTTAAAAGATGTATAATAGTAGTAAATTGGTCCACTAACAAGATCGGAAAAGCTTGACAATGACATCACTTTTAAATGCCTTCAGTTACAAATTAATATATAAAATAATTAATCTAAATTAGTTAATTACTTTCTTTTTTGCACACAAAATCCTTCTTTAAAATCTATATCACAATATTTACAACATTTAAGGTATCCAAACTATTAAATAGACACCAAATTACATACTTTCACATTACCATGTTTGAACGCAACAATATTTGATTTTTAATCCCATAGATCTTCTCTACGAATTGATCTTAACATTAATATTTATGTCTCAAACATACTCCAGAACTTACTTGGCAATATTATATTAAAATATTTGCACCCACAAACTAACTAATCTTGGCAAATAACAGAATTATGAAAAAAATACTGAAATCGTTGATATACCAGGAAACTTTCACAAATTTGAGAAACTAAACTTACAGGTAAGGCAATTAACCTTTGAGTACACATCTAATCACATGCACCGTGTCTATCTCAGGTGTAACCCAGCTTTGAAATGGCTTTAGGACCTAATTATTTATAAAAATCACACAACGGCACATGGGCATCGTTTGACCAAGAAAAATTATCAAATTTTTAAGGAAAATTAATTTTAAAACTTATTCCTGCTCTATATAATGTGTTCTAGAGTATATCCTTCACAAACAAACAATTTTAACTTAAAATAAATCAAATCAAACTTTAATGATTTTAAATTCTGTCCCCTGGGAAGTTAGGCAACCAAATCAACCTATATGTATTTCGGGACGCTTAAAGCATGTTATATCATAACAATATGTATTTCCTCGGACATTCGATAAAGTATGGCGTGAAGATCTAAATTATAAACCAAAACTGTTCTTGCCAAAGCATTGTTTTCAAATCTTGGAACCTTATATTTCTGACAGATACTTCAGGATCAACCAGGAAGGTGCCTATTCTGAATGGAAGGAAATTAAAGCAGGGGTGCCGCAAGGAAGTGTATTAGGACGGATTTTGTATCTCTTGTACACTTGTTTATTCCAGCATTAGGAAACAAAACCTTTGCTACTTTTGCTGATGACAAAAGCAGAACAAAGATACCGCAAAACAAGAAGATGGAGAATAAACTTTACGAATAAGGCTATTGAAAATAAATGCCAATGTATAAATAACAACCTGATTTTATGTTCGAACACATCCAAGTGTTTGGGCATTACACTTGATACGAAGCTTCTGTGATAAGCACATGTTAAAAAGAAAAAAGAAGAACTTGGTATTAAATACAGAAAAATGTATTGGCTGATTGGAAGAAGCTCCACTCTGTCTCTACACAATAAGCATTTATTGTACAAGCAAATTCTATAATAAGCCTGTATGAACGTCTGGTATTCAGTTGTGGGGTTGCACCGCACAAAGTAACACCAATACAATCCAACGATTCTAAATAAAGTACTGAGGTGCAGAGTAGATGCATTTTGGTATGACCGAGACAGTGACCTCTATCGGGACTTGAATGCGGAAACTGTCAACCAGACAACAAAGAAATTTGCGAAGAGTCATGAAGACCGACGCCATTATCACGTAAATGTCGAGGCCTTGCAGGTTCTGAACAATACGGGATGAGTGATAAGACTCAAAAGAATTAAACATTTGAGTTAGTGGCGTGAAAAGTGAAAAAACATAGTATAGTGCTAGTGTACACGGTAACCGTAGTGTAACTACCCATGTAGGAACTGCCAGTCTTGACAATAGGCCCCAGCTTGGCTGAATATTGGATAACCAAATGTCGTTATTTCAACATTGGTCGAAGCCTAGGGCAACCTTCACATCCCACGCCTCGGCTGCTTTGTCGTGGCCCAAGGGTCAACCAACGCCTATGTACCAATGCTGGGCTGTCTAATCTCTGCCCAAGTCAGAGCCAACATTCAGCGCCCTAGTCTCGGTTTCTTACTGTTTGCCCAAGCCCCAACCAATGCTAGTGTTTTTAGACTTGGTTTCTTACCCTTGAACTAAGTTTGGGCCAATCTTCACTATTCTACGAAATCAAGCTTGTGAAGTTTTCTGTCTTTATTATATCAGCTGGTAATTAATTAAGAGGAAAATATGAGAAAAGTTAAACTAAAATACCTACATAGATTATAATTATTATTACTAAATATAAATTCAGCTTTCAAATTTTTGCGCGCTTCGTTTCTTAGAAACAAGCACAGACATGAAAAGTCAGTAACGCGGCAGCTACAAGGGGAAGCCTTTACCGACGTATTAGCCAGTGTTCATCCGCCTACCATGAGTGATGTTACGTTTAACCGTTTTGTAATATTATTAATAAAATAATGTATATGAAATAAAAAGTGTTTATTTAAAAACAAAGCTACGCTAATAAGAATAAATACAATTTTTAGTAGTAAAAATTAAATTTGTATGCTTAAAAACAATTTTTTAAGTGACTTTTTTTTAATTTATTTGTTAAACACCTAAATATTATTCATTTCGTATAAAATCAGTCTCAGCCCTGTTCTTGTGTCACAATTTTTTTAAGTTACGTTGTTATGTTACTAATAATTGAACGAATTAAAATAATTGGTAATAATTTAGAATGTTTGTGTTACTTTGTTTTCTTCATCAAAGTTATTTCATACAAGTCTTAATAAGCTATAGTACAATATTAAATATTAGGTTGGTCTCATACTCAAAGGTCAGTAATAACCCGGAGCTACCGTTGGATTCCGAAACTACACTATCAATGATTGTCAGCCATGATACCACATTAATATTAAGAGTGGCCCAATATTGGTTATATACTTTGGGCCAAGACTCAGTATTAGCGTCGGCACTATATTGGTTTTCACTATTGGGCCAAGATGTATCACCAATCTAGGGCCATGACTGATTAACAAGCTTGGCACGAAGTTATCATCCCGATTTTAGACCAGTCATGGGCCAGTCTTGGATTTCAGGCTTGTACCAGAGTTGATAAGCATCGTCCCAAGCCTGAGCCAAGCGCGGGCCCTTTGTTATTTCCTATATGGGTAAGCGATCGGAACCTGATGAGTATACCTTAACTTTTTAGTTAAAAACTGTAGTAGATTAAGTTAGACCTAAATTGATCATTGTCATTTTGACCAGATCAGATGTATAAGGCGTAAATAAGAACAAAAAAAAAACTCCTATTAGTAGCTTTGAAAAGTCGAAGTTCAAATCAGATGTAGGTATATTTTACTAAATGTATTTTGTTGTTCGCACAACACTACATAAGTAGGTCACAAGTTTTCTAATATAGTCGGTCACAACTACAGTGCAACACACATTAAAGAGCTGAAACGGTGACAGAAAGAAATATACTTACGTTACTTTTACAATCTCAAGCTTAAATTTAATTTCTACGTCTAAGTTAGTCGTTTTCGACAAGAGTTAATTTTCCAATAAGATTGGTTCTATTAGAACGTGAGAAAATTGAAAGATTGACAAGGACGTCGGAAGTATTTTCACTTTGGGTGGGGTGGCGAACTACGATTTCATAAATAACCCAAATAGCGGTATTACATGAAAATTACGCAAATTTTGCATGCCACAAACTTCATCCTCAGAATCTTCAGAAAAGAATGTGGGGTAAGCCGACCAGTATTGGGACACTCACCAGTAAATGGACATTTTATCTTTATTTTTATTTTTTAAGGTTTTCAGACGTTTTATTTATCTATAAAACTAAAATTGACAAACCTGAATGTTTTTAGAATTAATTGCGCATATGTTTCGTAATCATATGTTAGGTAGATCATTTTACAATGGTGACTTTTAAAACTTCATACAGACAACCAGAGAAAGTGCGTGTAAATAGTAAGGGTAAGTGTCTACTATGCAATAGTTTATGATTATTTTTAAAAGTTTTATACTATATAGGCAATTAGTGTTTGTTTTATTTCAAAGATAAATATATAAATAATTTATTTTTGTAATCAAAAATGATAGTTTGAAATTTTTAACCTAAATAAATTAGGAGTCCATCTACTGGACTGAATTTATTCAAAATCTAATAAATGGACAAAGTGTAAATTTACTGGATTTCTTATTATTTTCACGAAAAATAAAAATTAGTATTAATTTAGAAGTAAAATCATATATTTAATTGAAAAAAATAAACTGTATACCCTTAATATGCCTCTATCCAGTAAATGGACAGCATTTTAGGGTGTCCATTTACTGGTATTTTAGTTGTCCATTTACTAGATGTTGGAAAATTCTTTTAATTCATTTTATTTATTTCTATTTATTTTTATTTACTTTAATGCTTTTTAAAAGAAAATCATAATTATTCATTAAATTAACATACCGATTTATTTCTAATATGTGATTTATATAATTAACAAACCCATGTTTGGTGTAATTTTTGTATTTTTACTTGCGTACCGTCACTATATCTATACCTAGCTAGATTTATTTTTTATTTTAGATGTCGAAAAAGACTTATCCGACACGTTTTTCCTACAAGGAAGAAAATTTAAAATTAGCACTTAAAAAAGTGAAAGAAGAAAAGATATCTATTAGGGCAGACGCAATTGAATATGGAGTACCATAAAAGTACCATAAACGAACCTGAACCTTCACAACGAAAAATGGGACCTAGTACTGTTCTAACAAAAGAAGAAGAAGATCGACTTGCTACGTGGATTCTTAATAAGGCGAAATTGGGCTTACCAATGCACCACACGGAAGTACGACTAACTGTACAGAAAATCTTTAAAGAAACTAAACGTCCCAACTTATTTACTGACGATATGCCTGGAGAAAAGTGGCTCAAACTTTTTTTGAATAGGCACCAGTAACTGAAGAGGGCATAAGAAATTGGTTTACAGGACTATTCGAATATTTAAAGGAGGGAGTAGAGGATATATTGCAAGACCCTAGAAGAATATTTAACGCGGATGAAACGGGAGTAGAGTTTTGACCGAAACCGGGAAAGTTAATAGGTGCAAAAAAAGATAAAAATTTTATTCAATCAGTCCGGGTCAGGAAAAGGAGTCAATTACAGTTTTATGTAATTACTCAGCAGCTGGAGAAACTTTACCACCTTTAATTGTTTTTCCTTACAAAAGAATTCCCAGGGATGTGGCAAATTCAGTTCCAAGTGGTTTTTATTTAGGACGAGCAGACAGTGGATGGATGGTCACTGAAACTTTCTATGAATATGTAGCGAATTGTTTTTATAAATGGCTTGTAGAAAATGACGTTCCTTTCCCAGTTATATTTTTTTTAGATGGACATAAATCTCACATAAGTCTACAATTGCACGAATTTTGCCAAGAAAAAAAGATTGTTTTGTATTGCTTTATACCTAATGCTACTCACATACTACAGCCATGTGATGTTGCAATTTTTAAGCCTTTAAAAACATGTTGGAGAAAAATTGTGTTACATCATAAACAAGAGTCTCAACAATCAATAACAAAAGTAAATTTTTCATCACTATTTTCAAAAGCCTTTGAATCGACAAAAGTATTCTATAGTAGAATACCTACTATAAAAAATGGATTTCGAGTTTGTGGGTTATACCCATTTAATCCGAATGCTATAGATTGTAGTAAATGTATTTCAAAAAGGCGACAAGAAATTAATGAAGCTTCTGGGCAATCAATTTTATCATCAAGTACTTTAACAAGAAACGATTTTTTAGTAACTCTAAAAGTTATAGAATTCCTGATTTGCAAAGATGATTTAAAAAAATTTAATCAAGCTAAAACTAAAAATGAGAATTTAGATGATTTATGGTACAAAGTTTGGAAAAAATGTAATGATGAAACTATTAGCGATTATGTTCATGTAACAGCAGAAGATTCATATACAGAAGAAGAAGAGGAAGATTTTGACTATAATAAATATTTGGACAACTCGAATAATTTAGAGCACAATGTAAGAGAAGAAGATGAAGATCTGGGCTTAACAGAAGAATTTCTAAACAATTTACCGATAGAAATTGATGGGCAACTTTATTTTAATACAGGCTTAAATGAAATCGAAAATGAAAACATTCTTCGAATTGAAGAAAATAGCATACCAGTAAGTAGTTTTATACAAGAATCAAGACATGAACAAAATGAAAATGGGTTTGAGAATGATGATGAAAGCGAGGTTAATAATAGTAAAGAAAATAGGTTCAATAGAAAAAATATAAGTCAGAGTAAAGATAAGGACCACAGTAAGGCACGAAAAACTTGAAAATAATACTGCCAAAAAAAAGGCGATAAGACTGAAGAAAAAATAATCTAAGTGAAAATAATAATATAGAAACGAATAATAATAATGCCAGTAATAACTATAAAAAGAAAAAGGAGACTAAAACAGAAAAACCTATAAAAAGTAAAAGCCACAGTAAAAATGAAGACAATGGTAAGACTGAGAATAATGAGAAAATTGAAATTATTAATACCAAACACAATACTACCGACGAAGAAAAGAAGGAGAAAATAAAAGTAGGAGAAGAAGAGGAAGATGTCAGTAAAGATATTAATATAAAAAAGAAAGGTAATAATGAAAGTAATAACTATGAAAATAGAAATGAGACTGAAACAAAAAAAATATAAGTGTTGAAGAAAAAAATCGGAAGAGAATTGAATTTGGCGCAGTAAAAGAAGTTAAAAAGGGTAATATAGATGAAAAATGTAATAATGAGAATATCAATAATAAAAATAACAGTGAGACTGAAAGAGAAGAGTATAATAGTGATACTTTAAGGAAAGATATAAAACAGACTAAAGAACAAGACGAAAGTACTAGCGTCAAAGAAAAAAATAGAGATATTGAAGAAAACAAAACCGAGAATTATAACAAAATTTAAAAAAGCATCTTCATTATCCGAAAATTGTTGAACCTAAAATTAAGAAAAATGAGAGTCAGAAAACCCCAATGCCATTTGCAATTGCTTCTAAAAAATGGAAACAATATTTTGAATCAAAAGAACAGATAAAAGAAGAAAAACAAAAATCAAAAATTCAAAAAGCTTCATCTTCAAAAGAAAGTGTTATTACTTTGCCAGAAAATGGTAAATCAAAGCAAAAAACAAAAGTCAAAGACATTTTCTGTCAAAATGCAAAGGATATATCACATCAATATCAAATAAATGATTATGTAATAGTCCTTTTTGAGGAAGAATATTACCAGGGGATAATTAAAAATATTAAAGCTACAAACTATCCTGAATTTTTAGTTGGTGTGATGGTAAAGTCAGGTCAAAATTGGAGATGGCCAAAACCTGAGGATAAAATTTGGGACGAACGTGATGAAGTTATCCAAAAAATTAAGCAACCTGATGAGAAAAATAGGGGTATATTTGTAGTACCTGAAATGTCCGTCTATGTTTAAGTTTAGGGTTAAATGTTTATAATTACAACGTTTATAATTGCGTTACAACGTTCCTACCTGAAAAAAAGTGTGCTGTTTTTGTAGTTTGTGATTTATTTTTTAAGGTTATTCTTGTTTACGAAATAAATATCTTTTTACAAATAAATTATTTTTGATTGTTATTTTTTAATCACGTAAAACACCTTTAAATAAGTAAGTAAATAAAGATAAATTTGTGTCCATTTACTGGAATCTGCATGTCCATCCATTAGACGCAAGTGTCCATTAACTGGACTTTTCGCACATTTTATAAAAAAATATTTTTTTAAAATAGTAACTAAATTAAATATGATTCTTTAATACTTCATTTGTATACACAAATGTTTATTAGACAATGTATTTTAAATTTCATTTCAATAATAAGTATAACTTACGAGCAATAATCTAGCAAAAGTTAAATATCGTCAACTTTTTCCTTAAGTGCCCATTCATTGGACAGTTTAACCTACGAAGAGAATGAGTACGTTGAAAGAAAGTAATTTTCGTATGTAATGAATAACAACTATAATTAATTATCTTGCAATAATATCTTATTTTAATATAAATAATATTAGTAGGGAAAGAATGGGGTTTCTGGGACCACCCCCCACCACTTTCTGCTTTCTGCCAAGGTCAACCTTCAAGGCTAAATCTTCTGGTGGTTAAAGGTCAAGGCTTCACTGATTTTTAAACTGAAGGTCAAGGCTTCACTGATTTTTAAGCTGATAGTTAGCGGTTCAAGGTTAAGACACTTCTCTGGTTTTAAGTTCAAGGTTAAATAAAAATTAAACAATTCACAACATTTATTTCTTACATTTACAACATTTAGAACAAAGAAAACGTAATCAATTAAATATTATACTTACTGAAAAAACATTACTATAACAATAATTAATTTAAAATTTATTAATAAGAGATTTAAGCATGCATTAAATCAATTAAAGTAAATAATCAAGTAATTAAATTAAATCAAGTCGATCGATACTGGTGGATGAACGCTTAACCTCCACTGACACATGAACGCGTGAAACTGGTTGCTATGCAGAAAGTAGGTCGAAGGTAAGGCGCCTAAACAAAAAAAAAATGTAAACAATTAAATATTATACTTACTGTTCTTGGTTTAAAAAACAGAAGAAGAATAACATTTTTAAAATTTATTAATAATAATATTTATTAATATAAATCAATTAAAGATATAAAAATACATACTGTTAACTGTGAACGCGTGAAACTGGTTGCTATGCAGAAAGTAATTCAACTGATTTTCATATCTATTCCTTATTGTTCCTATAATAAAAAAAAGCATATAAATATATGATTATGTAAAATAACTTACGTAAAACTATTATAATTTAATAAACCGTTAAAGGAAGCATTCCATCCGAAGTACACTAGTTGAATGGTTGCTAACTGTTATATGACCCTGGGTCGTGTCGTTCCTCTGAAGGTACTGGAGGACACTAGTGCCTCTAGCTGGAGAGCGCGGAAGTGGGTCAGTCTCGTTAGTAACTAGTTTTTTAAATTGACCGACATGATTGATTTAAAATCTATAAATGAAATGTCCAATTTATAAATGTTTAGAAATTAGACAATACGGATGAATGCTTATTTTAGAGTCAGAATTAAATAAACAATAAAATTAAGACGAAGGGTACTCTTTCAAGAACATCATTTTAACGTATCTGTTATTTATCGATGACGGTAGAGATTTATAACAGTTAAATGTTAAATTGTTAAAATACATTTTTGCTATTAAAAACAATTTATTCCGTACTATATTGATATATTTATTAAAGAGATTATTTTAAATAAAAATTTAATTACCGAAGGCAGCATGCATATATAGTTTATTCTTATTTAACATTTTCCTGAAATATCGAATCAGTAAATATTACGTGTTAAATGGATGCAATATGTGTTGAAACCAGAGAAGTGTCTTAACCTTGAACCGCTAACTATCAGCTTAAAAATCAGTGAAGCCTTGACCTTCAGCTTAAAAATCAGTGAAGCCTTGACCTTTAACCGCCAGAAAATTTAGCCTTGAAGGTTGACCTTGGCAGAAAGCAGAAAGTGGTGGGGGGTGGTCCCAGAAACCCCATTCTTTCCCTACTAATATTAAACACAGACAACAAAATGTAACAATACTAACAGTAAATAAATGGGCGTTCTAGTTCGAATTGTCTCTGTCTGGGATATGGTTAAGCTGATTAATTAGCTGGTAAATGTTGACTTACAAAGAAATCCTGAACAGGAGCACTAGAATTTATCAAGTTTAAATTTTTTTCAAGTTTCATTTTTCTGAATTCACCCTAAATGACTAGAACTATAAATTTTTCCATCGGATTCCATTGCGTTAAAAATGAGACTAAACGTTTTGTCGGTGACACTACGTGTAGCGATTTTATAAATTAAATGTGCTATTCAATTCCCATACGCACCAAAAGCATGTAAACATCATGGTAATGACGAAAACATAAAAAGGATGTATTTCTCGCGTATTTATTTTAACGTGCCAAAGATATAGCGCGGGATACGCATACATTACATGCTATTTAGCATAACTTTGGAATATTAGGGGTGATATGCAAAAACAATTAGAGCTGCGTAATTTTCATATGAATTTATTCCAGTGCTACTAGGGAAAATACAGTCAAGTTATCATAAAGTTCCAATAAGTAAACAAAATGATATATACGAAAAAGTCGAAACCATTTTTGCAGACAGTTGGTATCCCTGATGTTATTAGTCAAATGACCGAGCGGGAAATTAAAAAATACAAAAAAAATATTTTACAAAAATAAGAGGAAAAAACGTTGGCCACGATTCGGCACACCTTGTACGTAACTTGCTATTAACATGGGGATTGTCGTGCTACGCTTCTCTCAGCGCTTTTTGGAGCATATATAAAGTATGTGGGAGGTTTTGGCGTTTTCTAAGTTGCTTTCCCAGATAATCCCATATATGCTATAGGGGTTCATATCCGGTGAGACTGCTTGCCATTCTACCCGCGTAATCCTTTGTCTTTCTAAAAAGCTATTTACTACTCCAGTCATGTGTGGTCTACGTTATCGACCACAAGAATGAATTAATTTCCAATTACTTATGCATATGATACAACAATAGGTTCTAAAACATTACTTGACCTTCCTTCTAAAGCAACGATCTTTGTTCAGGTTGCCACGCCAAACTCGCATACGTTCATCCGTAGAAAATACTGTACATTTAGATTCATCTGTGAATAAACATGTATCCCGCTCATTATTCCAATTTCTATGTTCCTGCTTCCATAGCATATGATATGGCTTTTAATTACTTTCACGCAATCTTCTTCAAACGTTGGCGTTGGGATATCAACACCAGCAGTATTTTGAAAGCCTTTACTTAACTGGCTTAGCTTACCTTCATGGCCATAATTTGGTCTATCAATCATCAGGCTCTTTCTATCACAGTGTGTGACACATTTGGTCTCAAGCCTACAGAACGGTGAGACATTTGTATCTCTAACCAACCAATTGCTTTGCCTTATTCAGCTACACTGAGTCTTCTTAATGGTTAATTGACACTCAAACGTAACTAACACTACTTAAAATTGTCTTAACACGTATATAACAAACTGGAAATACAAATTTCCAAATCTTCAAATGATATTATTTTGTAAATGAGTTAGTTTTATTGGAACAAAAGAATCAAAACCCGATAGTTATACAATCCTCAAAGATTACCAAAGGTGTCGTGATTGTCCTTTTGAAATCAGCCACAGATAATTTTCACTTAGTTATGTATTTCACAGTAAAATCAGAAATTTAAGAAATGGTTTATTTAGAAAATGCATACGGGAGCAGATATAACATCGAAATAAAATAATTTGGTTTTTAAATTAGCTTTGATTATTTTAATAATTAAATATATGTGCCTGAAAGGGCTTAAATGTACTATATCAAGAATTTAAACTAATTTAATTGATTAATGACCGGTTTCACAAAGCTTGATTAAAATCTAATTAACTTAATTCTGATTAAATTTGAAATCTAAAAATACAATTGGATAAAAATCAAAGTCTGTTAAATCTCACCCAATGAAATTTCTGAATTTTGAATCTCATGACAATTAAGTTAATCAGAAGCTAATTAAGGTTTGTGAAACCGGCCATAAGTGAGATTTAACCAAATTTATTTTTACTACGTATATAAAAATAACTACTATGCACTACTTATGTATGTAGTATAAATTAGTTATTGTAGGTATTGTATAAATGTTAATTATAATGAACATTGATAAACCACTGAAGTAAACAAATACTTGTGCGTTGTATAGGGCGGTGTTATTTTTAACGACAACCACAGAAATGCACTGATATGCAATGTAACCCAAATAATATTACGGAAGTTAAACAAAAGTATTTATTGTTTCTAGCCTCATATCTTGAAACTTCATAATCATGAAATAAATAAAAGATTAGTAAAAGTTTCACAAGTTTCTTATAATCTACTTGACAAGTGTTTCAACACCTAAGCTGTCATTATCAAAGGTAATATAAAATATAAACAAACACGTCGCTAAAGTAAATACAAAAAATAGATAACTAGATATAAAAATAAAAAGAACATTAATTAAATATTAAATATTTATCACTTACTGAGAATTACTTAGCTCAATCTGTTCATTCATTAAAGGTGCCTGAGTTTGTTTTTATATTTATTTTTATAATCTATATATATGTTACAGACCGTATGTATAAATCAGACTGTATGTAGAAGGACTAGTCCGTATATAAACGGACTGAAGATATTAGTCCGTATGTATAAAAAGCATCTTCTTTTATAAACGGACTAGTTAGTTTACAAAAAGTCTAGGCAATTTATATACGGCCTAACTGCATCTAGACCGTATATGAATTTAATATTGGTAGTTCTAAATAATTAATTGAATGTCTACTTTTTTTATTTATGTATTTGTACAGATTATGCTATATGATATTTGGAATTACGTAAAACATTATTTTTTCGACAAACACATTTGTTTGATTGAAATTTAGTTTTATAGTAACACTTTTTAAAACCTTGCGAATGTCCAGTAGACGTAGCTGTAGCCACAGATCTCAAAGAAATTTCCTTTTCTTTGGGGAATCATCAATTGTTACAACGTTAGCAGGGCATGTACCAAATTCTGAGCGTCTATAATATTATGAAATGATCTTCTGTAGCTTCTAGAACTACCGCTAAAAATGACCGAGAGTCTCTTCTACCATAATCGATATCTGGAACGAGAATTCTCACAGTTGATCCAATATCACGTTTTGGATGAGTGTTGTCTGATGAAATCACTTTCGTTTCATTTAAACAAATACTGCATTTGGATTACTGTTTATCTGCTAGAATGTGACATGCTGATGAGGTTTCGTGGTTTCATTTCGTGGCTCTACAATATACTTAGTAAATTGTTGAAAAACTAAAAATATCACAGGTAACGTTCCGACCAGTGGTTCCGATTTAAACAAACGGTCTGAAATGCGATAGTCCGTATGTATACGGTCTAGTCCGTATATGAAATATCAAATTGTTAACATACGGTCTGCGTATTTTAGACTGTATACATACGGTCTAGGTCGTATATAAACGGACCGATTTTATATACGGTCTGTAGCATATATTTAAAACACAAGGCTTATTTTTGTTCCATTTCGCTTGAGAGTTGCACTGAGCCGATTTACGCGAATGTTTTTTTTATATTAAAGCTTTTGATGTGTAGAATAGTCAACATTACTTAATTTTTATATTTTGCTAATGTTTATATTTTTAATTTAAAAAAATGTCTAATTCTAAAATGTTCAACTTGAGACGCACGGATCAGACATTCACTTGGGGCGTCATCTCACTTTCTACGGTGGTAAGTTTTAGAATTATTCACGATTAAAGTTTGCTGCACCACCATTTGCGGTTAACGGTTGATTTGTTGTTAGGTTCCGTAGACAAACCAGCATTAGTTGAAAACCATGGAAATCAAACAAATTGTTCAAATTTTAGATTATGACAATTGGTTATTTATATAGCTGTTTCGTGTTCTTGTTTTTTATTCTTTCGCACAAAACAAATCATCGCGAGATACGTTTGCAAATTATTACAAAAGTTATAAATGACTGTGGCGATTTTTAATTAGTATAGGTCAATTATTATTTGTTAATCTATATATTTAAAAAATGGCTCATTTTTGTTCTACTTTTTCTACAAGTTCTACAAGTCCGATTTGCTTTATTCCTTTTTATATTAAAGTTTGAACTCTGTATGTATATTAGTCAACACTACTTACTTTTTATTTTCATTTATCTTTTATATTTTTAAAACCCTCCTTTTTTTAGTCTATGGAGTTTTAGCTTTGTGATTTTTTAATTATTTAAATTTTTAGGCAATATTTGTAATCGATGCATTTCAATATTCTCAAGGCCAAATGCTTCGTCACGTTTTGGTACTAAACATCCTTCCTATACCTGCTTACTATGCCACCAACAGTTCTCAATCGAGTTTCACAGTATTTGCTTTGAAATATGAAAATTGAGATATGAAAACTTCATATCTCTGCCTGTCTCTGTGCGTTCGTACTTTCGTAATTTTGCAGATTGGGATATTTGATAAAAAAGTAAAATAAGAATGTCTAAGAACTAACTAATGTTTTATCTCTTAAGGAACATGAACAAAATAACCGACAAAGTTTTCGAATGCTGATATATTTATTAAGGATACATATCTGATATATGAATTTAATGTAGAATTTTATGATAAGAATAAGTCCGGGGATGAGTCCGAGTGGGAGATAAGTCGGGGGATGGGTAAGCCGGAAGAGGGGGCGGGGCAAGTCTGAGAAAAAGCAGTAAGGCGTGGTTAATTAAAGGAGGAAGATATGATAAGTCGTGATTGATGCTGGAGGGGTAATGGGGTGTTTGTTAAATAACGCGTTCAAAAGTTCGTCTAAGAATGGTAAGCTTAGTATTTGCAACTGTTTTTGTTCGATTGCGTTTATTTAATAATTAAATAATCAATCTTGAAAACCCGAAGGATTGTAACCACACAACGAACGTTGATAAGGAAACCCTTCAATAAATTAGCCTTTTGACCGTCATGTCTTGACGAGGTTTCCCTAGTAAAAGTATTTATATTCAAATCTATTTTAATTTGAAGTTACACCTAAAATTTGTCTTGCACTCAACTTCAATAACCTCGTTTTTTATGAAACTAGTAGTTTGATTTCAACAGCACTTGAGAAAAGAAATAATTAAACTTCTTGCTTCGATAGAGAATAAAAAGTCTAAGTATCGTTTTTGGATTGAGCAAATTAACGGCTGCTATTTACTTACAGAATTTTTCAGCAGTTACAAATCCTGACCGGTTACTGTAAAAAAGTTATTAATTCAGTTTCACATGTCAGTTCCCGATCGTCTCTCTGTTGAAGTTTTTTTTTGTAATCGTTCATAGGTCCATTCTATATAGCTCTGAGTAAAAACCAGGTTAATTTTAATCATATGTTTCAGATTCAGTGTCAGAGATTCAGTTATATGTTTAACTGGAAAAAACCTTTAATCAATCAACTAATTAAAATTAAAATTACTATAATATAAGTAACTGACTAGCTTCTCTAATATAAACGGCAGATGAATAACATTATATTCACAGATTTTTTAATGATTAACGCAAGCACGAGGACAAGTCCCAACAAAGAGAATTTTGTCAAGACAAAGAGGGAAGAATGGCGAACACAGTAAGTTTCGAATTTAACCACATCAGTTTATTTAACAATAAAAACCCCAAGCAAATACTTTGGACTGGTAACAGACACTTTTCTTTCAACAAGTGACCCCTGATGACCATGAATTATAGAATAAAAACCAATGGGATTGTGGAAAAATCCCACGTGTCCCAAAGACACGTTGACAATTTTGTAAATACGATCTCAAAGAAGTTTCTATCTTAAAGCCACATTATCACATTGTATAAATCCTAGGCTAGTTGACCAGATGGGTTTTTAAACGGTCTATACTTTTATGAATGTCCGATTGTAATTAAAGCAGCATAATCCTTAACAAGGTGGTTCCCGGATAAAGCACCTTAACTTCAACCTTTGGATAGAGCGAACTGAACAATTCTAGTTTTCCTCAAAAGCTTAAAAAAGGTCTAATTATTGTTGTACTCACTTCCTTTTCAAGCTACGGGACTAATTATTCCACTTCAATGTAGACTATTGTTAGATTTTCCCCCATCTACATAAGAAATCATAATCTTGAAGTAAAATATATTTTAAAACTTTATTTTTACTATATCTTCATTATATACGATAAACAACAGAATAAGTGAGTTAACTAAAAGAACTGAATTGAGTTAGTTTAAAGATTAACTTTAAATGGTACTTAAGAGTTGATTTCAGTTATTTATTTAATAATTTCTTTTAGCCGATTCATCTTTACATACTTTGCCATATTCAGTTATATTTCATATTTTTTTAAATCTAATAACAAGTTATTATAGCTAATAATGTTAGATTTTATTTAAATCATATGTTTAATCATTTAGTTTTATTTTCAATTAACATAAATATACATACTTTAAATCATGACTATAAAATTAAGGGATAATTTTATGTAAGTCTTTCTTTTTCTAAATATGTATTACATTTATAAAAAAATTATTTATTTATAAAACATATTAAATACCTATAAAACAAATTATCCAAACTGGGATTAAAACTTGAGTTTTGTAATTACAAATCTACGCCTATGGAGGAGATACATTATGATTCGTATATATTTGTAATTGTAGACTATATTTTGTGAAGTCATTTGTATACAAATCACCCTTGCAGAAAGAAAGTTTTAAAATTGATTTAAAAAATATTTATTTATAAAATATATTAAATACTTATTTTTACAAACTTTATCTACAAAATACAAAAAACTTTATTTACAAACCATTATCCGAACCGCTTTACATCCACGTGCGAAATAATATAGCGTGCATGCCTCTAGAGTAGGCGGAACCAAGTTTGGTATTTAGCAAATGTAGTGGTCACAGTGGCCTCTTTTGACGCCAATAATAACTAAAAATCCAAAAAATATTGATTTTCAGTTATTCGTCTTTTGATCTTATTAATTCATATGTTAAAATGAAACAAACAGCAAAGTGAAGTATGATTAATAAGCCACTCGCGTATTTTTGATTTTTTTTTAAATTATGCGTAGTTAATATTTTAGAATTTTTTTAATCAATCGATTTTTTTTGCTTTTCTTGTAAAATTTTTCCATGAAAAATACTTTTTCTCAAATCCGAAAAAGCACGCGGATAGAATAGACTTTTCTCTTTATTTTGGCTCGACAGTGTACAAATTTTAAGAAATAACTGAATAAGAAGTTTAGAGCGAAAAGCTTTGAGGGATCATAAATTTCTACTTACTGTTGACCCTTAAACTTATTTTTGCAACTTAATATTAACTACCCCTAGTTCTGGGCAGAGTAGTTATTTCATTTTGTTTGGTAAAATATTTCTTTAATAATTACAAGATGATTGGTACATATAAAAAACAAATTCACTATCGATTTTTTTCTTTTATATTTATTATTATTTACTTCCATAGAAAATTCTTCTTTACTTACCACATGTACGACCCACCCATTGCACCTCTCTGGTCTATAGAGGTATGTGGATTCTACAGAGGGTCTAAAAACTGACAAACAAATCTACCGCGCCCACTAACCAATTGCACTTCTCTGCTCTATGCTTTGTCCAACTATAAGATTTTATAAAGGGAAGAATACTCTTACAAAGATATCTACCACGCTCACTAATATGAAGGAATGTTCACTAGGCCTATCCATTCTACCTCTCCGCTCTATGCTGTGTTTAACTATAAAGCTGGTTTGGGATAGGGTACGGGAACCAAGTCTATAAAGGAACAAACAAACTGACAATTTTGGATTATAGATATAAATATTTAGGAATCCACAAAACTATGATTATTAACAATTGAGGTAAAATGTGTAAATATGGTCGATGGCTTAATTCTTGTGTCTGTCACGGTATAATCAATATTTTAGTTGATATTTATTTTTATAGATTAGTCATTACTCTTATTTAATAACTGCTTATTGTTTTTGTATCATTATTTATAATTATTTATTGTATAATAATTATTGTAGTGTAGTAATAGTTAGGATAAGAAGCGAGTAAAACAAGATAATTTATAATATATAATTTGTATATTAACGAAATAAAACATAACTTAAAATTTCATGACATAAACATAACGACCATCAGGTCCTGCAGCAACCCTGCAACTGTCCCTTCTTATATTACTATAGGCGGTCTTTTACCCCGAGTTGGTCCTAAAGATATGCCAGGAGATTTTATGGCCAAGTTGACATAAATAAATTCTTTTCAAAATTTACAGTTAAAACCAATAAAACCATAAAACCTCCTACAAATCGGTCAACCTGACTTTACACTGAGAAAAATAGTCAGGTTAAAGTAACCAAAAATAAGTTGCAGCAACCAGAAAATATGTACAAATTTTGACAACAATACCTGTTTGTAATACGAACTATATGATTTTAGTAAAATGTTTTTGGTTAAATTTACCCAATAAGGTTAAATCAATCACACTCCCACATGGTAGAAGCGAAAAATAGTTGAATTTACCATACCTGTTGGGTTATATCAACCTTACTCCCTGGTTTGACAAAATTCGTGTTATGTAGAACATGCATGGTGCTGAAATCTATGGTATAAACAATGCAATAAATATTCGTATCGTATTTCTTTAAAAATATTCTTCTCGTGTGTATTAAAAGGAAGGAAATAATTATTGAGTTAATAATAAAAGGTTTGAATAAAATCTCTTGCTTTAATTAGAAATATTTAGTATTATGCAGCCAATAATGTCATTCATTGTGATAAAAAGGTTTTAAAATGAAATACGATATTATCTGGAAATCCAAACTGCTAAGCTATTTTAGTTTGACTTGTATATTACTGTACATGTAGATTTAACCCAAGTAAGGTAGTGGCTTATTTTACTAGAACCCGGGTAAAATCTACCAAAAACCGGTTAACTATAAACAGATAGTTCATTTACCAAATCAGTTGTTTATTCTGACCTTGGTTTTTAGTTAACGCTGCTAAAATTAGGTTACAACAACAAAAGATCGGTGTACTATATATAGTTGTCACTTTATAGTTATCATTTTTCTCAGTGTAGGTCGCCCTCGACCTCCACAACTAACTTAAGAAATACAGTACCTAACTAAAATATACATTAAAGAAAAATCACATAAATTATAATTATGTCATTACAAATAAAGTTACCACAATCGTAACATTTGAGTCAAACAATAACATGATATCGATACAAAAATATAAATGCAATATTTGCGATTCCAGGAACACACATAAATTTCACCTAACGAACATAATTAGGTGATGCGAATACATAAATAATTATTTTCATAAAATATGTTGCAACCTTAAAATATACAAGTACATAAGTTTGTATGACAAAATATAACATAGAAATTATATAAGCACATGTCTAAATTTGAGAAAGAAAATTTAATTTCTGATAATGTAACCACTATAATTCAGTAGAATTATTTGCACTTGAATTTACAGTATTTTCGTTAAACCACAATTTCATACGGGATGGTTAGTACACACCTTTAAAGGGTATCTGTGTGTGTTGAAAACCGTCCACATCAGTTATGTAGTACCGATCATTCGGTAAAACTGCTTTGACTACATATGGACCTCTTAAACTTGGGTATAAGTTTTTTATTTGCACCCGGGGTTACGTCCGTGTTTGTAATCATTACATAATCGTTAATTTTGAAATTTTGAGCCGGTTTGCTCTTCTTATCAAATATTGATTTATTGTATTTCTGTACCTTTTCAATATTTTGAGCAGCTACTTTCCTAACCTCGGCTCCACACATGCGTATACGAATATTCGTGTGCAAACGCGAATATTCATGACTGAATGTTCGTTTGCGAATGTATCCGAACAATTCCCTACACACTTCGCATACTGTAACCGAATACTCGCGTACAATGTGTAGAGGCCACCATGTTAGGTATGTGAAATTAGCGGACAAATTTCGAAAAATCAATTAAATAAACAGAGTTCAAGGTCGCGGCAGAATAGTTCTACAGTTCTTGCTAGTTATTTTAAAGAGTTCTGCAGAAAAACCTCCAAAAACCTGGGAAAACAAAATTGCCCGCCAACTTCACGATGCGGACAAATTATAAAAAATGCAGAATATTTTTGGAGTTCTGAATAGTACGATAATAGTTCTATAGTTCTAGATAGGTTTTAGAAATAGTTCTGAAGAAATAACGGAATAAGAATAAAAAGAAAATTTCAGAAATAGAAACAAAAACTGCGAATATCTTTCAAAATTCACTCCGAATCGAGAAGTTTCTTAAGAACTATTGTTAGAACTCTTCTGCCGCGATCCAGAACTCTAATCAGAACTGCGATATCGTTAATTTTATTTCATCCTCTATTATACATCACAGTATCAAAATTAATCTTAAATATTGGGATAACTCCTTTAATTTTCACGCGATCGAAAAAATTCTTAAGAACTATTGTTAGAACTCTTCTGCCGCGACCCAGAACTCTAACCAGAACTGCGATATCGTTGATTTTAATTTCATCCCCTATTATACATCACAGTATCAAAATTAATCTTAAATATTGGGATAGTTCTTTTAATTCTCAGCTGTTCGATCAGAGTAAGCAGACCGCCGCCATATTGGTGCAGAGAAGGATGATTTTTAATAATGGACAATATAAACCACGTTTTACGTGTTTGACATATTACAGGTTTGATCTTTCAGAATCTTCACCTTTCTACTGGGTGACGTTTACGTGGTTATTAAGCAATAATTCTTTCAAATTGTCATGCAACGGTAATCGTTTATTTCTATCAATAACAAAAATAATAAAGAAAAGCTAACCTTAAGTGAAAATTAGTGATTGACCGATATCACTTTTTTTTGACGATACGATTAGGGATTCTGACCCGAGAAATTCCCGGGACACAAGTCCCGGGAATTCCTTAATTTTCCGTTGTCTCGAGTCCCGGGAAAAATAATTCGAGACACGGGACTTTTATATATAAGATATTCAATTAAAATTCTGACTTTAGAATTAAGGTTTTATTATTTCCTTAGCCAGTTTTTTGAAAGAAACTAGTAAACAATCATTTCAAAGACATACAAACTATTCACAACTTGTCTATAAATAATCAATATAGGGAAAGGGATTAGTTACAGTAAGAAGCTTTTGTTAGGTACCATACCTGCCCAAATCATTTAGTAAGTAAACTGTACTTTCTATTCAATTATATTCAAAAAGATTTTTAATCCGGAATTTCCTATCTTATTGATAAAGGTACTAATATGTTTAAATAGCAGTCTTCCTAAAGAACTAAACGCAACGTTTTTATTTAAAAATTCATATTGAATTATTTATAACCACAATAAACCAGAAATAATAAAAACTTGAGGGTGTAACCCGGTATTTTTTTAGTAAAGAGCAAAGTGGTTTAGAAGGATGAATGTATTTGAAACTGTTTATTTTGGAAAATTCAAACGGACATTTGCGACAATGCTTGCTTGGTTAAATCTTTCTCTTATTCAGGAAGATTGTTTTGTTAAAGTTATGAGTGACTTAAAACTTGGCGACACACAATACAACACTAAACATGAAAGGTTTTGCCGTAGAAGAGAAAAGAAGAAAGAATTTTATGACTGGAGATGATGAATGGAGAATCTTTTTATGTATGTTATTGCTATGCTTTTAATTAAATATTTAGTTTTATATATTATTTATTTTAATTAAAGTATTATTATTGTTATTTATTATTCATTTTCCAATGAAAACTTTTAGGGGAAACTGATTAGAGGATTATTTAATAATAAATAAACACTTCGCTAAATTTTACAAGAGATTTTATTATCTTTTCGGCGATTTCGGTTTTTACACGATCGGCAGAAAAAGATTTTACAAAGAATTACTTGAATATGCAGTGATACAGAAGCCAAAAGATACCAAAACATTATATTACAACTAAATATTTACGTGACAAGTACAGTACTAACAGGGATTAACGGTAATTTCCAGTTAATACTTCTAAAATACAATAAAATCTAAATTCTAAGGAAACACATCTGGTCATTGGTGAGTTTTGGACTATGCTTTATGGTTATTATGTATTTACTTCCAAGAAAACTAGTTTAGAAACCTTTTAAATTTGTCTACAAAGCGTTTACCTGTAACGGTCGAAATTGGTACTGCTACGATGATTTGCAAAAAAAAACAAAACGCATCAAATAATACATAGATTTTTCCTCATTTATTTATGTACGTGGAAAAGTAATTTTGTTATTTAATTTTTAAAGCAATAACAAAATCCGTCCGTTATTTATTTATTTAATAATATATATTATATTTCATACTTGACTGTACTCTGAACTACAAACAAATTTGTTAATTTCCATAAAATAAAATATTTACAAAAAAATATAGTAGTTACATTTGTATTTGCAACCTCAACCTGAAACGTATACAATCTCGTATTTTTCAAATAATATATCTGTATCTGTAAATTTTAGATAAAGATTAATTTTTATTATGTTTTATTAATGATTTACATTAAATTATATTTTGAATGCAAATTCATAAAGATGTATCGCCCCGGATGGGAGTCGAACCCAGGAGCCTCCGCTATCTAGGCAGTATGGAAATTCATATGGAAAGTTTTTCACCATGCTGATAGTCGTCTGCCGGTAGCTCAGTTGGCAGAGAGCCGCCGTGAGACTTCACTGAACTATCAAAAATTTAAGATCCAATCTCGCATTTTTGTTTAGAATAGGAGATGAAATTAAAACCAACGATATCGCAGTTCTGATTAGAGTTCTGGGTCGCGGCAGAAGAGTTCTAACAATAGTTCTTAAGAATTTTTTTGATCGCGTGAGAATTAAAGGAACTATCCCAATCTTTATGATTAATTTTGATAATTTGATGTATAATAGGGGATGAAATTAAAATCAACGATATCGCAGTTCTGATTAGAGTTCTGGGTCGCGGCAGAAGAGTTCTAACAATAGGACTTAAGAATTTTTTCGATCGCGTGAGAATTAAAGGAACTATTCCAAATTTAAGATTAATTTTGATAATTTGATGTATAACAGGGGATGAAATTCAAATCAACGATATCGCAGTTCTGATTAGAGTTCTGGGTCGCCGCAGAAGAGTTCTAACAATAGTTCTTAAGAATTTTTTTGATCGCGTGAGAATTAAAGGAACTATCCCAATATTTAAGATTAATTTTGATAATTTGATGTATAATAGGGGATGAAATTAAAATCAACGATATCGCAGTTCTGATTAGAGTTCTGGGTCGCCGCAGAAGAGTTCTAACAATAGTTCCTAAGAATTTTTTCGATCGCGTGAGAAGTATTTAAAGGAACTATCCCAATATTTAAGATTAATTTTGATAATTTGATGTATAATGACAGCCTTGGTAGTGTAATATCTAGAGTGCTGGACTTTCACCCAAGCGGCCCGCGGTCGATTCCCGGTGCCGGCAGATCTGGTTAAGGTTTTCTGCAGTTTTCCTTAGCTGTGACACAAATGTGGAATTGCGCTGTTCCATCTGTAAGTCATCTACAGCCGCAGTTAGGGCCTACGTAATAATAATAATCGCCCCCTCCCTCCCGCACAAGCTTATAGCTTCTGGGGCCTGGTTTCCAGGCTATGGGTTGTAGCAATTATTATTATTATTATTATTATAATAGGGGGTGAAATTAAAATCAACGATATCGCAGTTCTGATTAGAGTTCTGGGTCGCGGCAGAAGAGTTCTAACAATAGTTCTTAAGAATTTTTCGATCGCGTGAAAATTAAAGGAGTTATCCCAATATTTAAGATTAATTTTGATACTGTGATGTATAATAGGGGATGAAATAGAATTAACGCTATCGCAGTTCTGATTAGAGTTCTGGGTCGCGGCAGAAGAGTTCTAACAATAGTTCTTAAGAAACTCTTCTATCTGGAGTGAATTTTGAAAGATATTCGCAGTTTTTGTTTCTTTTTCTAAAATTTTCTTTTTATTCTTATTTCGTTATTTCTTCAGAACTATTTCTAAAACCTATTTAGAACTAATGCTATTATGGTACTATTCAGTACTCCAAAATTATTCTGCATTTTTTATAATTTGTCCGCATCGTGAAGTTGGCGGGCAATTTTGTTTTCCCAGGTTTTTGGCGGTTTTTCTGCAGAACTCTTTAAAAAAACTAGCAAGAACTGTAGAACTATTCTGCCGCGACCCGGAACTCTGTTTATTTAATTGATTTTTCGAAATTTGTCCGCTAACTTCACATACCTCACCATGTTGGGGTTAAGACGAATGTTTGATCCCTTTGTCTCGCGCTAATTTACCGCTACAAGACGGATCGTGCTCGTGTTCGTGGACGAATAGCAAATATTCGTATACTAATACGAAGTTTGTATCCACACTTGTCGTACACGTATTTGTGTACGAATAACAAACATTCGTCAACGAATAACGGATGTGTGGAGCTGGGGTAATGCTATTAATATCCCGATTAACTTCGTTACAATTTTCTAAACTATCAGGACCTCTTTGATGGATCCCAAATAACAATTTCGCCGGTGTCTCTTTTGTCGTTCTATTAACCATATTATTTACTGCGAATTCTACTTCGGCCAATTTGGTGTCCCATTTATTTAATGCTGGTGTCAACTTTGCCAACATAGGCGTAACATCTCTATTGTACCTCTCTATCTGCCCATTAGCCTTAGGTGCACCGGTAGCAACCTTTATGTGTTCGATATCGTTTTCTTTTAAAAACTGCGCTAAACCGTTGGATGTAAAACTAGATCCCCGATCTGACACTAACCTCACTGGTTTACTAAAATTTCGAAAATAATCCTCTAAATGTTTGACAACTTCTTTAACATTCGTAGTCTTGCGAGAATATAATTTAAAAAATTTCGTGAAACCGTCAGCAATTTCAAATATGTATTTGCAACCTCTTGGTGTTTTTTCGAATGGTCCTAAATGATCTATATGAATTGTTTGAAATGGTAAATTTCCTTTAGGTATACTATGTAAATATCCTTCTTTTTTACCTGAAAAAGGAGAATAGGAAATACATTTTAAACAATTACCTATAAGGTCTTTTACTTTATGACGTAATTTCGGAAACCAATAAAGTCGCGTATTTAATTCAACTACTTTGTCTATGCCTACATGACCGAAATATTCGTGATACATACGTATAATAAGTATAGCTTTCCATTGCTTGAGGTATATAAAACAATAATCGATTTTTAACTTTATAATATACCAAACCATTTCGAAGTTCAAATTTTGAATGCTCCTGTCTCTCTAATAGCTCTCGAATTTTTACTATTTCGGGCTCCTGTAATTGTTTAAGGGATAAAGTTTGTTCTAATGTATTATCTTCAAGAATTAAAATGTGATGGGGACTCAACGCATCTACATGTTTCATTCTGTCTGAATTCCTGTACACTAATGAATAATCGTAATTTCGTAGCCATAACGCCCAGCGAGCTATTCTTGGATTTAAGTTTTTTTTCGCCAAGGTTAATTTCAGACTATCACAGTCGGTAACAATTTTAAAATGAATCCCTTGCAAATAGATGTGAAACCGTTTAAGAGCATAGATAATTGCCAAACATTCTAATTCACAACTATGATATTTGCCTTCTGCTGGAGACGTTCGTTTGCTAAAGAATGAAACCGGATGAAACTTTTCATCAAACTGCTTTTGTAATAATATCGCACCAAACCCCAATGAACTTTCATCGCAGTGCAACTCTGTTTCAGCTTGTGGCGAATAAATAGACAAAATTGGACATGAAACTAACAAATTTTTCAACCGTTCAAAAACCTCAAGCTCTGGTCCTTGAAATTTAAATTCAGTATGTTTTCGCAATAAATCGTATAGTGGCTTTGCAATCTTAGAAAGATTCTGAATAAATCGTCGGAAATAACTAATTAACCCCAAAAAGCTATGAACATCCTTTTGGTTTCTAGGAACCGGATACCTAAACACTGAATCAATATGTTCCTCGGAAGGACGGACTCCTTCACCGGTTATCATGTACCCCAAATAATTTATTGTAGTCATCACAAAACAGCATTTGTCTAAACGTAATTTCAGTTTATTCTTATGAAGCAGCTGTAAAGCTTCTTCTAATACAAAAATGTTTTCATCTACACTGGCGGTTGCTATCAAAATGTCATCCATGAAAATTATTACTTTATTTTGATCTAAAAGTGGTTTAAATACTAAATTTATATACCTCATAAATATAGAAGGACTATTATAAAATCCAAACGGAAGCCTTAAATACTCAATTTGTCCTAATGGTGTAACAAAGGAAGTAAATTTTGTTGAATCTTCTGAAAGCCTAATATGATGAAATGCTCTTTGCAGGTCTAATTTCGTAAAGTAACGTTTGTCGCGCATCTTGTCTATTTGATCATCGATCAGTGGTAATGGATATCTATCCCGTATAGCTAATTTATTTAATTCCCTAAAATCGATACATAAACGTAGATCTCGCGTCTTTTTCTTCACTAATACTATCGGTGACGCGTACGGCGAATTACTTTCTTGAATGATGTTTTGATTCAACAAGTCATCTAGTATTTCGCGTAATTTATCTTTTCCATAGAACGATAGTCGTCGGAGACTGAAACTAAAAAGTGTGTGGTCTTGTTTTGCCAATATTTTGGCTTCGTAGTCCACAGGTGCAGCAGGTTCGGTTGAACTTAAATAATTGTTACATACTATTGTTTCTATTTTAACCTTATCACTATTATCTAAAGCTGGGTTTATTATAATATTTTCTACAGTATCGCCGTCAAAAATTTTTGGCTCAATTAATAACAGTTCGTTAACTTCCCTACTATCACATTGACTACTTACAGTGTTAGTTTTTCTTATAATTACCTGGTCATTTTTAAAACTTACATCTATTGCCGAATTAAATAAAAAATTCCGACCTAATACTAAATCAGCTTGCATAGTTTCTACATTTACAATATGAAAAAGCACTTGTAACTTAATATTTCAGGAACAAATTTCAGGGTTTAATTTTACCATCACGGTACCGTCAGAATAAAGAGCTTCCTCCACCAGCATTGTTGAGTTGTTAGGCGGCCTCGTTTGATCCCTCAAGGACTCAGGACGTCGGTCGGATAATTGATGGTCCCTGGCCTGCACAACTCCTCTTGACCGGTTCGGACAATTTCCCGAGAAATGTCCCTTCACTCCGCACTTATAACAAGAACCTTTTTCGCGTTTAGGTTTTACACATTTGGCCACCGTATGTCCCATACCATTACAATTAAAACATCTAATTTGGTTTTTCACTTTCACGTCTGTCTTTTCAGTTTTTGGCACTGCACCACTCGACGAAATACTTTTCGCGGTCACTGTTTCATAAATTTCTAGTTTTCTTTTGAACTTGCGAATTGTTGTCGCACCATATAACATTACCTTGTTTGCACTCGAGTCACTGATGCCGTCTATTACGTATTGAATTAGGTCATCTTCCTCAATTTTCCCTCTATTTGCTCTTTCTTTCATAACAAGGAAATATTCACGCACACTTTCTTCCCTCCGGATTTTTCTCCTACTGAGTAATTGATGTAATTCTGCACTTGACACTTTGGCAGCAAATTCTTCTACAAGTCTGTTTTTTAACTTACCCCAGGTACAGGGACGATCCTAGCAGGTGTGCAGCGCGTGCCCAGCACGCGGGCGGCCAAAATTAGGGGCGGCCGCGGCCGCCTCCTTTCTGCAAAAATGTTTTCCGAGATCGATGGTCTCTCAATTGTCATAGATATTATAAAACATCTTATTTTTCATTGTAGTACAAAATATTTCTTAGCGTTTATGAGTCGGCAAGTAGCACTTTATGGCTTCACCCATTGCAGTACAGTGCACGTGTCAGCTAAACTTGGGAATCCGGGGTATAATCTTTTCTTATAGGTAAGTTATAAGTTATATAATTTTTATAATTTTTAACCTTAATTTAAAAATGTGTAGTATTACTAAAAACCCTAATCTTGGTTTTACATACGTTTCAGGTCTCGGTGTTTTCATATAAAAATAAAACATTTAACAAACCTAAAGAAGCGATTGGGGCCTCGAAATCTAGAATTGTAACTGAAACTTCCCATAATTTATAAAATGAATTTTTTTCGTTGGACCTTTTGGGACTTCCAAATTCCGACAAAGAAATACACCACGTGCACTGTACCGTAAAAGGATCGAGTAATAAAATTTGCAATTTGTCTTTTTTAAAATATTTGACACTTTAAGTGTTGTAAGCGTTTATTAGTTTCCTCAATTACATGTTTTTAATACTATATTTTTACAAATCTCCTACCATTTTCGTCGGGGGTAAGTTTGTATTTTCTGAATAAAATTACTTGAACGACAGTTTGGTGTTGAAATTTATCGAAAGAAAAACTACATCGCTGCAAGTCTCACTAAAGGAGTCGCGCCACCCCGGAATTGATTGTTTTTTTGTCTGCTTACATCTAAACAAACGAATGTTTCATAAAAAATGTTACAAGTTTAGTTTTTAATGTGATTGTGTGGACGGGACGCCAAAAATTCTCGAAGGTAAGTACGATAGCTTAAATATTATACATATGTGACAACGACTATGAAAACATATCGTCGCGGTACAAATCACGTTAGTGGCAAATTGCTTTCATTATTAAAGTATAATATTAAAAATCACTTACAAGGCAGTGTATGTAAATTGTATAGAAGCGAAATTTTTATTATAGCAAACCTTTATTTTAAAAAATTGTAGTTTTTGAAATAATTGTATTATTATTTGGTTTTTACCATTAGAATCTTGAAGGTTATTCTAAATGGTGGTAGAACTAACTCAATCCCATTTTTTTCACCGCGACGGTACCTTTTCATAACCGGCGTCACATATATTAAATATTAGAATTAGAAGTAATAAAATACATTTTCAAATAATTCATTAAACTTGTTTTTACATACGTATCTTAAAAACAAAAAAAATTTAACGTCCAGTACGAAGTCCTATCTCACTAACGAAGTTTTATTGGACTTTTTGTTTACGGTAACTTTTCGATTATTTTAGGGCGATATATCATCCCTCCGAGTTTAGCATATCTTTTGATTTTCAATCATCTAAATAAGGGAACAATTTCAATATACCCTACCTTTATATATTTTAAATAAACGTTATTTATCTAAAACTGTTTCTTTTTAGTTTTTGCATAGTATACCTATTATTAGTATTTAGATGATTGAAAATCAAAAGATATGTTAAACTCGGAGGGATGATATATCGTCCTAAAATAAACGAAAAGTTGCCGTCAACAAAGAGTCCAAAAGTCCAAAGTGTTTTCGTTCATACTTAACACTAAATACATATTTCACTTCGTCTTCGTTACTTTTATTTTAATTCGAGAATCATAAATATATGTTAACCTACTATTTATTTTTCTTTTAGATGTCCACCAGGAAGACCAAAAGGCAGTCGGGTGCTTTTTATAGAAAAGAGAGAAATAGGAAAGCAGATGAAGTCTCTAAACAAGTGGGAACATTGAGAAAGTTTTTCAGTCAACCAGAAAAACCTGAATATCAAGGTTTAAGCCTAAATGCAGAATTTGGTAGTTCTCAGCCGTCTACATCCAGCTTTACTGACAGCACAGATATTGAATCTATGGATGTGGATGTTACAGCTGATGAAACCGCAAGACCGTCAAACAGTTCCAGTGAAGCCGAATGCAATCTCACTCAATCTACAGAAGATACGCATTCCCAAATCGCATTAGATGATCTAGGTGCATGGCCCAACATTTTATCAAAGAAATGTATTGACATAATAATTGAACATGGTCCCAGACAAGTAAAAAGTTTTAAATTTCCGGTCGATGAGAATGGTAGGAAATTTAGCTTGTTCCTAGTTTGATAAAACTTTAGTAAACGGAGAACAGGTAAATCGCGCCTGGCTATGCTATTCCATTAAACTAAATCGTATTTTTTGTTTTCCGTGTAAATTGTTTAGCAAAGATTCTACTACACAAATTGTTAGTACTGGCTTTTTTGATTGGCGTCATTGCTCGGACTACCTTAATAAGCACGAAAATACTTTAAGACATATAAATTCTGTAAAATATTGGTGCGAATTAAAGATGCGACTGGCGAAAAATTGTACTATTGATGAAAACAACAAAATATTTACATGAGAAAAAAAGCGATGGCATGCCATCATTGAAAGAATGATTGCTGTAGTACAATTTTTAGCCAGTCAAAATCTGGCGTTTAGGGGAACTAGCACGGAATTGTTTCATAAACATAATGGCAATTTTTTAAAGGCAGTGGAGATGCTGGCCAAATTTGATCCTATAATATCAGAACACCTAAATAATATCAATAGGTACAAGGATTCTAAAACACGTATGCCACATTACTTAGGGCAGCATTTTCAAAACGAGGTAATTAATATTTTAGCCGATGCTATCCGAAATAAAATTAAAAGTATTATCAAAAAGGCCAAATATTATGCAATTATTCTTGATTCTACACCAGACATTAGCCACACAGAACAAATAACGTTTGTAATTAGATGTGTGAACATCTCAATCGGTAAAGTTGAAATTTTAGAATTCTTTTTAGGTTTTTTCCCAGTAATTAATACAACTGGAGAAAGCTTATGCAATTTTTTGTTGGAAAAATTACTACCTAGTTTGGAACTCGAAGTTAAAGATATCCGGGGCCAAGGTTACGACAATGGATCTAACATGAAGGGAAAAAATATAGGGCTTCAGAAACGGATTCTAAATATTAATCCTAAAGCATTATACGTTCCATGTGCGGCTCATACATTAAATCTTGTTGTCAATGACGCTGCCAACTCCACCGGTGAAATTTCTGGGTTTTTTGATATAGTACAGGAAATATATAATTATTTTCTGCGTCGCCATATCGATGGGATGTATTAAAAAACAACGTTAAAAGTCTGACCTTAAAGCCACTAAGTGAAACAAGATGGGAAAGTCGGGTCAATGCTATTAGACCTCTATAGCAAAACCTAAAAAATATTATTACTGCCTTAAATGAATTAATTGATGATCCCACTAGGGACCCTAAAACCAAAAATGGGGCGAATATTTGTTCAATTCTTATTTGGCATGATTTGTTGTCAAGAATTGATGTTTTGAGTAAAATGCTTCAAAATCCGAAACTAAACATTGCAGAATGCATTGAAGGTTTAAAAAACCTTAAAAATTACTTAGTTTTACAAAGGTCTGACGATAATTTTAAAATATTCACTGATTCGGCGGGGTTACTTGCTAGAGACGTAGATATTGATCCTGATTTTCCCAACTTAAAACCTAGGAAAAGGGTTCGCCACTTTGATTACGAGGGCAATGATGAACCCATTTCTAATCCCTACCAACAATACAAAACTGCTTTTTATTTTACCATTCTTGATCACGCGATCTCGTCGGTAGATGAGAGATTTACGTTATTGTCTGAATGTTATTCACTATTTCGCTTTCTGTATGAGTTTCACGACATTTCCAGTGATGACCTCATGAAAGCCTGTATGGACTTAGACATTAAATTGCAGGTAAATGAGGATGGAAATATTGTGAAAGACATAGACGGTATACAGCTATTTAATGAAATTACCTCATTTAAAGACATTTTTCCAACTAAAATATCACCGACAGAGATTTTAGAAAATATAGTAAAAAACGATCTTACTTCTTGCTTTCCAAATTTTGCCTTATCAATACGAATCTTTTTAACCTTACCCGTGTCTGTGGCTTCAGGTGAAAGAAGCTTCAGCAAGTTAAAAATTATAAAGAATTACTTAAGAAATAATATGACACAAGAAAGGCTTTCAGATTTGGCCATCATCTCCATTGAATCTGAAATCTCTGAAAATTTGGATTTAAACAAAATAATTGACACGTTTGCCTCTCAGAAAGTCAGAAAAGTTATTTTATAATAATAATAACTATTCATAACAAAGCTCTTACAGTTCCTATTTATACAAAGGCGGTTTTTTAAATTTTATTGGTTAGTTACGCCTATTTTATTACTTACGTTAGTGTTTAAATGTATTATTTATCTTTTTCCTTTATTAATAATTGTACATTTGTTAAATGGTTTTGTAAATAAAAAAATATTTTTTGTTTTTTTCTAGCTTATAAGTTCAAATATTTATAAATTGTAACTTTGAATGAAGTATGTATTAGGATTACTATATTTTCTACTCCTGAAATGTCTATTTTTATTCTAAAATGGAGATTGTACAATTTGTACTTGTCTTTTATGTACTGTGTTTTGTCTATTGTGTTTCTATATTCATATATTATGTTATTTATTACTTGTATGTTGTTTTTGTTATAAACGGCGATTAAAGATTTTTTGTGTATATTCATTTTTCCAAATAATAAATTCAAAATAATTCAATGATTTTGATGTTTTAATAACCCATTTTCGCGGGTCATCAGAACGCAGGGGAGCCCATGGTTTTGAATTCAAGCGTATAGACAGCTTTCCTGTGTTAGAATTTTCCAAATTTTTGTTGATTGTTTTACTTATCCGTATCACTCAGATCTAATCGGCATCACAGTTCACCATTAGCATCACGATAAAATATAAAAATTTCTCTTTTTCTTATACTGTATGATTCGACGATAAAAACATGGTATATGTTTAATAAAATTGTTTCGTTAAAAATTAGCTCCAAGAAATATCTAGGGGAGGGGGCGGCACACTTGGCTTTTGCACGCGGGCGGCCAACACCCTAGGATCGCCCCTGCCCAGGTATTAATATTAACTTCTCCTTGAATAAATAATTTGGCTAAACCTCTAAGTGACTTCTTGGCGAAAATAAGCTTTTGCATAGGATCCCAACTGAAAAGCGTGGCGGTATCTTCAAATTCCTCAATCCACCTTTCTATTGAATAGGTCTTGGATCCATCAAAAGTTTTCAATGAATCTTCTACATCCCGAAAACTTAAAGAAAATTTGTGGACCGCCGTCGGTAATTCTTGTACTCCGGGTTCCGTTATTACGATACTTTCATAATCATCTTCGCTTTCATTCATCTTCGGTGTCTTCATTCGATGGTATCAGCTGTTGTATGACTTCCGGTTTGCACCCTCGTAGTTGATCCGCAATACATTACATGCTGCAATAAGATCGGTTAATTCGACAGCGTTATTAACAAAAGTCACCTTGCTGTTAAATGCTTCCGATCCTATCTGGAATTTAAATCCCTCGAATTCCCTCAATCTTTTGCGATTTCCCTGATCACCTTCGTTATCATATACAACAATGTGCAACGCTTGTATGGCCTTTTTTGAACTGCTCTTGATAACTTGACTTATTTCACGGACATCTGCTAATGACGCCATAATATATAATAATTTGACTACACTTGGCTAACTTGTCTTGAATACACATGCGCACTGTTTATCACGTAAGTTCCTAACTTTTCGCACTTTCCGCAACCATAATATTTACTCCTTTCGTAGATATATCCCACTTCTGAATTTGTAGTAATAGTTAGGATAAGAAGCGAGTGAGTAAAACAAGATAATTAATAATATATAATTTGTATATTAACGAAATAAAACATAACTTAAGGTTTCATGACATAAACATAACGACCATCAGGTCCTGCAGCAACCCTGCAACTGTCCCTTCTTATATTACTATCGGCGGTCTTTTACCCCGAGTTGGTCCTAAAGATATGCCAGAAGTCGGGGCGACTTTATGGCCGAGTTGACACAACTAAATTCTTTTTAAAATTTACAGTTAAAACCAATAAAACCATAAAACCTCCTACATAGTTAACTTCCTGTGTTTAAAAAGGCAAATACATGATGTGTTAATAAAGAAATATTATATTTTACAATAATGTTTTTTTTTGTGTTACCACATTACCGTATCTACAAACTAAAAGAAATCACAAATAATCTAGTACAGTATCACGCCTGTAAATATGGCTAACGAATTAAGCTTCTAACATACAAACATAAAGTTATTGCGGAAGTCAAATGTTTGATCAAACATAATTTGCTAATAATTGCATTATTTACTTTGTTAACTTCCTAGTGGCAACATAAAGCTGGGATCTAAACAGTGTTGCCTATCAAATTCCAACTTTAACGGCTTGCACGTAGATACAACTGGAAGATATTATATTGTTTAGAATTTGAAATTGATAGTTATAGTATATTTGCAGAACAAACATTTGCAATACCGTAGAATTGAAATAGTTATTAGATTTATACCTTAAAGCAAAATTTTCTTAGTAATCACCAGGGTATTGTGTTCGATGTTAAAGAAACCGTAAAACGGTAGTTTGATTATACGTTTAGAACTATAGTTACAGTCTTGATAATATACCGTAATTACAAGACGGTTATTTTATTTAAAATTTAATTTGCCAATCTTAATGAAAGGAGCATTGAAATACTGTCCAAATTAACACGTTATGTATAATAAATTTCAAACCGACGCGACGCGACGTGACGCAAGCGTTCCTCCCGTATTTATCTTACTAATTGTGCTGTTTTATATGTTATTTCACTTTTCTTTATTTATGAAACTGGAAGATTACTGCTTAATAGAAAATGAGATAAACAAGGCTTCTTTTTAGCAGGTGGTGAAACGCTGTAAATTGACCAATTTGAAATACCAATAACTTCCTTGTACCTGCATCTGGAAAAATACAAATTCTCCAACAGCACCATTAGACTTTTCCTTACCGCGGTAAATGGACAAAATTATAAAATTTGAAGTTAGAAAGAAGTTAGAAAGGTATCTATAAAAAAGGGAAAATAATGAATAGAAACCTAAATATAACTTTTAAACTATTTTTGTCCTTTTATCGCGGTTGCCGCATCTAACATAAATACTGTTACTATATGCAAATATCGATCATGTTGTAGAGTTGGTTTGTTTTGAAGTAATTGGTATTTAACTAAAAAAAATTGTAAGCCGTTTTATCAAAATCTAGCGAAAATAGGCAACACACGTAACGTCGATTTGTTCTTCGACCATTTGGCTGTTGGGAACTAAACAGATTAGTGTGTCAGTTCATAATACCCTTAGTTGAAAGTTATTATCTTATGTTCAGGTAAGAATGTACCATATTTACAAATTGATGTGGTCATTTACCTGAGTTTGAATCTCAAAGGGAAACTGATAAATAATCTTTACTTTCTCATAGTTCTGTTTTCTGTATGAGAAAGACAGGAAATATTACAATCGCAAAAAATTCAATTTGGAGATATGTCATTACTCATTAATTAGAAATAAAAACCACACTTTTTTATTTGCAAAAAAATTTTTTACTTCTACTTTAGATGAATCATGATTAATTTATTAATAAAGTTTTACGAAACATAATATAATCCAAGTTTAAAAAAATAACAGTAATAATAATAATAAAACACAAGAAGAACTAAGATACCCAGTTCTTGTTACACCTCTCGAATTGGCAACTGTCTAGGGTATCTCGGGTCTATAATCTCCGGAAGCAATGCCGATAAATAAAAGTGTTTCAGTTTTGGTAACATTTCTTCATTCCAAAAAGAAGCATCAATTTTAATAATTTCAACTGAAATTCCATGAGGAGTCCAAACTACAAAGTAACACTTTTCTCTCTTAGTTATATTTAATTGACCCTGAATTTGATACATATAATTGTCTTTTTGTTTTAATTTTAACTTTCCTTGATGTATTTCACAAAATTTAATACACTCATTTACTGCAGCTTCTTCCGGACTGAATATTCGCGCACTATGAGGGCATTTCACTTCTAAAATGGCATCGTCATTTATTAATCCATCAGAAGATGCCGCCAGATATGGATACAAATCATGCACAAACAGACCGCATTCACAGACGTTTAATTTTGTAATTTGTTTAAATTGTTCAATGGCTTGATGCTCATTATCGTTTCCATAACGCGTAGCAATACTTCCAGAAAGTTGTTGGTATAACATATTTTTCGCAGTGTTGGCGCGGGATGTCGACTGGCGCATTTTACAAATTCTACCAAAGTTGGAAGCTGTTAGTCGTTTCCGTCGTTCTTGATGCCACTGATGGTTTCTGCATCGTCCAACAGTGTCTAATAATATTTGCCCTATGTTAACCGATAAATCGTGTAAAAACTTTCGTTTGGTTTCTTCTATGCTTTTGTTTGACATATCTGGAATTGGTTCGGCAGCGTTAGGACCGTAATCTGCGTCTGGACCGGCATTATTTCTAGACCTGAAAGCTTTTTTCACTTTTTCTCTTCGGGAGGCTGCTTCTTGCTTCTGTTTATGACAAAATACAGATGTATATTTGCCGGTTGTATTTCAGCAGCACTATGTATAATATCATGAAGCGCGCCTACGTTGTTATGGGCGACGACAGCCGCTTCACAGCGAGCTTTGTATGAACGGCTTAGTGCAAAATTAATTCGTTTACCACCTATGAATTTTGCTACTTGCGAATTGTAAAGCTCAGCAGAGTTATTAGTAACATCATGTATGAGGCTGTTAGACTGACCTGCTACGTGTTGAACTGTTACCATTACATCTTCAGAGTCCGCTTTTGACGAGATCTGGTACAATGTTTTCTTCGTTGTCTTTAGGGCCCACACAAAAATATTTTCTATCAATACACCCCGTGTGATCTCCAAAAATATGTTTCGGCCCGTTCAAAATATCCAATTGCAACTCTTTTATTTTTTGTGTCATAGATATATTTTGAGACTTTCGAAACTCTATCGCTTTTGTAACAGTAGTCCTAAATCTTAGAATATTTTGCGAGATTGCGTTTTTTAACTTTTTATCAGTTTTTGGCCTTTTTGCACAATCTTTCACTTTATTGATGTAATTGCGAAGAATGTGATTGCATTCAATTTTTTCTATAACCGTGGATCCGTAGGGCGCGCACTCTAAAAGTTTTCTGTACACACTGCTGTCACCGTCACCGACCAGTTTAACGTATTTTATGCCATACATCGGAACAGATTTTTTGACACCTTCAACAATAATGCTAGCTTCCATACTGGTTGAGGTTCCTGTCCAATTTTTGTAACACGCATGTTCAGGGCAAGTTTCGTTCTTATATAAATCTTTCCTGGCGCATATCACACAATATTTATTTTTGACTGCCATATAAAGCACTTTTTTTGTTCTCAGTCCTACTATACAAACAACACCGGAAAGTGCATTATAATTACTTCGATAAGAACGTTTACACCACGCCCAATCTGCTACTACTGCAATTGTGGGATAATCTTCTGAATCAACTTCTCCATTTTCTCTTGCTAATATATTGCTTCTTCCTCAGCTGCTTTTGCCATTGATTCCGTGGCGGCATTATTATAAATGTCACACATCTGATCATGATAAATTGCATACGTTGCGGATGAATTTCTCGGTATGTCCATGGCTGAAGCAAATTCTGATAACTGTGTATATCCTGCACCTATTAAAACAGTAGCAGAAACGGCTGCTAGGTTTACATTCATTTTGCTTTCATCGTCCAGCTTCTCAGTTGACACAGTATCTACTTTGTTACAAATTGAACATTTTACGGTATATACAGATGCAAATCCTAACCGTTTTTCACTAATAATATCCATATTAAAAAAAGAACAACCAAAACCTTCGTGTTGAAGCGACTTTAATGATTTAACAAAATGGGCGATGTCTACAAAACGGCGGCCACTAATAGCACTAGTTTCACTTTCATGTATTTGTTCTATTTCAACTTCTAGTTCGGGTAACGAATATGGTGATGAGAAATTTTCTTCGTCGAAATAATTCAATTCATTGAATTCAAAAGAATCGTCTTGTTCAGACATATTACCTTTAGAAAAAAGTTCTCCGTTCACCAACACATCAGACCCGTCCACAGACATTTTGGTATTACTATCGGACGTAGAAGATGGATTAAAAAACACATTTGCTACATCTACAGAACTTTTTGTACCCACATTTGATGCAGTACTAGTTGCACTACCCGTTGCAAACTTTGCCGCACGCATTTTCTTCATTTTTTCTTTCGCGCTTCTTCTTTTTTGAAACAGACGAGGACATTTAGAGACTGAATACGGTTTACGACCCATGTTTGATAACAAACTTTCAACTGCATAAACAATGCACTAAAGTTGACAATATGTGCGTTCCAGGATGTTACTGAAGCGCCGCGCGCCGTACGGCGATTGCTAAAAATGAGATTAATAATTATTGTAATTATTCTACTTCAAACATATGAATGAAAATTAGCGCATTAGCCAGGCGCATTAAACTAACTAATGTGATAGGTTAACTAATTAAATTAAATATAAGAAATTATGACGCATGAAAGTGAATTTTGTTAGAATACGATTATAAGAAAATTAATTAGAGAAAGGATTATAAAGTAAATGACAAAGTTACTTTAGAACAATCTGACCTGTTTGGTGCGTAATTAACACTTAATTAAAAATGATAATTACGATCGAAACAGTTATTAGCTAGATTTCGGTGGACACCGACGAGTCAACACTAAACAAACAGCACTTAATTTCACTAATAGTAAGTAAACTTGGTTTGGTGAAGTTTTTTTATAGGTTTCGTGTCTGAAAGACGAGTGTCGTTTTAGAAATTAGAATCTACCATAAATATTATGTGCGTTTGGGACACATCTGTTGTCGGCAAAAATACTATAAACAAATTCGTAAAATTCCAACAATAGGGTTGGGTTTTACCTTGCGTTAATCCCTTGTCGCTTTCCTGCTCATTGTTATCTTGTCTACTAAGAGGGAATCCTTCTAGAAAGTAAAGAACAAGGTTAAGTTGGATGCCTAGTAATAAGGCGTTGCTAGAAATTTCAACTCGATATTTTTTTCAACTAAATAGAAGCCTTAAATAGCAAATCAAACCATAAGAAAAATTACATAATCTATGAACTGTCTTCGCAAACTTTCGATGTATTGGAGATAAAAAAATTTATAATTAACCGAAAATTTTTTAACTGTGAAAAGAATATTTAAAAGAAAAACTGTGTATTTTAATGCTCTACCTGTACTTAAATATACGGTATGTTAAACCTTTTTTAAGAGCTTCCTAAAGCAACTACCTGAAAAACCAAGGTCCATACCAAAACCTTACCCTTACCTTACCTTACCATCTGTTTTTAAACATTTCTTAGAAAATAATGATCTGTGTAACTTGTCTGGTCATTTACAATAGATGTATTTTTATTATTATAGGATTTGTAATTTCAAATTGTTTCAGAAAATCTAACCCCTAACCTTTCTTTTGCAGATGCAATAGATCTATTTTATCTACATCTATAAAATGATGATTGTTATCTACATAATTGCAATGGATTGCTATTTAAAACAATTTCTTATTATATATAATTATATAATATAATATTATATATTTCTTATTATATGATAAAATATCGCGTTTTATATTCCGCTAGACATTTCTTTAAGTTTCTAGCACTTTGTCCCACATAAAACGCTGCACAGACTTTACAATTCATTTTATATACGCCGGATTTTTCTGTCAGATCTTTTCCATTTTGTCCTTATTATGTAAGTATTAGTTTTCCTGTTATTTTTGTAGAAAAATAGTAAATGAATTTATATATATAATTAGATTTAGCACTGGCGTTATAAAAAGTTTTGTTTATAATTTTTTCTTTTTTTTCGAAATCGGCCCGTCAGTTAAGTTATCCTTATAACCGTTGTTTCTAGCTATCTGCTTAATAATGTTTAACTGTTCATACATTGGAAATATGATTGAGTGATCTTGCGAACAAGGCTAATAAAGAGGACGAGCCAATAAATCATTATTAATATGAGTTATACACAAAATTTTGTTATAACTGCTTTACAGATAAATCTTTTTCTTTTCGTTGTGTTGTTTCAGTTATGCTTTAAAGCTTTAAACAGTTATTATAATAAAAAACATAATAAATCCATGAAGCTCGTAATTATAATGCAACAATTTCTGTACATGGTTCTATGTGTCCTCCGAGAAAATGCTCCAAAAATCTAGTTATGTACAATTTGCATGAACCATATACGTATCTGAATGGCCAATTCTTTACTTTAATAGATCTAGTACCAGTGAACTTAACGACTACCTTAACGACAACTTCAGTTTTCCCTCTTAAAGTTATTTAATTTTAGTAGTTTAAAATTTCCAAAATGTTGAATTAGAGTGAATCTTTGAATATTATTGTACGATATATAGGAGATTCTCCCTTGTTGGGAGGTTAATTTTGTAATTAGGAAAACGCAATTAACGCAAAATAACTGTTGCTGTTGATAATGTTACTGTAATTTGTTACTGTTGTTTGAACAGTTATATATATTAATGAAATCGTTCTTGAAATTAAAACGACATTTTCCTCTGGAATGTTTTTACTCCTATAATTTTTGAAATCTGTTCTCTGTGTAATAATAGTAATAATAATTCCTACAACCCATAATATATTTAATGTCATTGTGGAAGACTTTTTACTATTCTACATTAGAATTCTGAAATCTTCTTCACCAACTTATACTAGAAATATCACTTGAACACTCTGAATTCAATCCTAATTAAAAAATTCAACATTTTTTCCAAACAAAGACCCACGCATGAACATAAAATTCTCTATAAATCTTACTATAAACTCTCCCGAGAGAGTTCTTACGTTGAGACATAGTACTTATTCAAATTAACCTTAGGTGTCCTGGGTATTTTTCGCAAAGACTTACTAATTTGAGATAGAACAAAAAATAAATAAACGTGAAATAATGGGCGCCACCCAAATTTTCTGTCATCAATAATTTAAAAGTAATGATTAAATATACAATGTAAGAAAATATTTCCATGTAAATTACGTTAAGTTCTTTAGATTCTATTTTATTAAGCTAATACTGGTTAAAATAGTCACACATAATTTGTCGTGCCACTTATAACCGGATATTAGTAATTTTAAACTTTGTTTATTAATTGGAATTCATAGAAATTGTTTAACAACATTACTATCCATAATTCGGCAATCAAACATAACCAGAATTTAATCATTATCTGAAACCTACGAGCATTACAAAATACCTTGGGATCCCATTCTAGATAAATTTTGACTAAGTTTCTAAACCAAGAATCAATACATTTTCTTACAATCTTAAAATGAAATTTCGAAAAGTTTAATATAATTTATTTCGGGAAATTAATTATACAGTGCAGAACAAAGAAGTTTATAACTTGTGCCTGCTCTTTACACAATTTTAAATTAAATTAATATAAAAAATACATTTTACAAACCAAAATTCTGTAACTGTCACAAACAATTTGACGAGATAAAGGCTTCACTTACAACAAATAATGTCAATAAAAGACTAGTAATCACAAATAACCGAAAAAACCACAACACACTGTCCAAACAAAAGTTGCTGGAGCCTAGCTACTCACTGAACTCTGAACTCTTTGTAAAAACTAAATCTTCGAAAGATGCAATTATTTCCAATTTCTTATAGATGATTTTATTCCTATTAACTTTGTTTGAAGGCTTGAAGTGATACCAAAACAATATTAGGAACTATTATTCTAACGGAATCATAAACAGTAACTCGTCATTACTAAAGCGCGTAATTTTTAAAAGAAATATTATTGAATAACTTCGGCAATTTTCGGTAAGGACTCTCCAACTTTAATCGGTACTAACCCAGTAAAGACAAATTTTCAAGTTCTTCGAAGCAAACTGAGTTGTACTATTTATTCTCTTCCTTAGCGTAACTCCATATCAAAAACCATCGGCAGATTTCTAACAAATACATTCACAAAAAAGACCAAATACTAGGCCCACGGTACTATATGGAAACGGCAAAAACTATCTTCGTCAGAAACCCAACTAATAAAATAATCTCGTAAAACAAATTCATCGTTATCGGCCAAACGGCCTAAACCGTGAACAAAACTAAACCGTGCAAGCGCACTCCTTCCAGCTGTCGGTGCTTTCTTTACTTGACTACTACCCAAACGAAAAATGTACATACACTACTAAAATTTAAGAAAAGCTGTTTGTTCCAACCAGGGTGTGCTGGCCCACCGGGATACCGTGAAATTTTCCGGTGGCCTGGGGATTGAGATAGTAAAAATTAAAAAAAAAGTATCTAAGTATTAATTCTGAAAAGTATTGTTGTGATTTCTTTGGAGATTAGTCATCGCCCTGACGGCAAGAAAAGAAATAATAAATAGGTATAATAATATAATATAATAATATCTACTAATACATACCTAATACTTACACCTAATTAACTAAGTACAAACATTTTTCTTTACATTATAGTTTGTGTTGTCAAGCGTATGTTCCTCTTATGTGAGTTTATTGATATAAAGGACTGTACTGGCAAAACGCATTTGACAAACTAACATAAAATAAATAATGTTTGACAGCAGTTTTATTATTCCTAAGTATGCCTAATCCATAATAGGATGAGTTGAGTACTATTCAATGAAGACGCAACAATAAATGGAAATCAAAGTCAGGAACAGATGATATTTCAAAAAGTGGAGCAAAATAGATTGCCGATAGCAAAGTTAACGTTAAGCGGGCGTTATAAATGAAAATAACCGCTTATATTGGCCTGGTTGGTATTGACTTGTTTAAAATATAGTTCGTATAACAGGTATGGACAACAAATATTAATAAATAACTTTAATATGATCGTAAAATAGAAATCAGGAGAGAAAAGTTGTACGTCATCGATGTAGGAGTTGATAAGATAAACTGTCTACACTTTCATGCGATCAGTTCTGATATGCCAGACAGAGAAAGAAATCAATTATTCAATCAGAAAGAAATCAGAAATTAACTCATGTGTGCCATGCAACATATATTATCCAACACCTCTTTATTTAAGTTTAAATATTCAATTTGCAATGTATAGTTAGTCTGTAATTTTGACGGTAATAAATTTAATACTCTAATCCTATGACTATATTTTAATAATATTATGCAGCATAAGTTGGTGATTGGTTGCTACCTGTAATAGCAACCAATCACTATTCTACAGTGGGTAAAAAGTTTTCCTACCCACAAGTGAGTACAATTAAACTTTAATTGCTTACAAACATCAAGCTTGAGACCTTTTTATTTAGAGGTGTTGGATAAACATTTTCTTCAACTATTTTAAGGTTATAATGAATTTGCATCATAAATCTATGTCGTAATCCACATCTTAGAAAAATTAGACATTTAGTGTCTAATAAGTCAGTACAATACTAGCTACTTTAAAGTGTCTAATCAATTTAAAAATAGATTGCACGCATTTCGGAGTTATTATCGGGAGTAAAATAATAATAATAATAATCATTTTTTGCACGACCCCCTAAGAAAATTATCTCTCATATAACTCATATGTTAGGTGTCACTTTCCGTGCTCGTTATGTACTATACTATTATTGAAAATAGCAATTAATGTGGCCTAAACCTAAAGCTTTTCCTGGCCTGGTCTGACATACTCAGCACGCCCCTGGTTCCAACCAACCACACAATATTCTTGACGTCAATAACTATCAATGATCAATTTAGACAAATTTCTCTCTCATATTTTATAAAACATGCAAAAAACCATTAAACTCAAGAATCAAAATAAGCTTATCAGAATCCTACCCCTTTACAGATCTATAAAAATGTCTCGTAAAACATGCATTATGTTTTTAAAAGTAATTTGTTCCTTTATGTGAAAATCTAATATTAAGGAAATTTGCCAAAAACGGCTCATAAACTGCTGTAGCAAGATAAAAGAATTCCCTTTTATTTTCTGACATTTTCATAAAATATGAAGCAGAAAGTATTTTGCGTACCTGACTAAAAGAGAATAATATATATTATACAAAATGGTACATATGTTTATACGTACAACGGATAGTTTTATTTTAACGTTTGCGAAGACGGAAATAATTTCTTTTTAATACCGGAGTTAAACATTAAAAGAAAGCGAAGTAAATACTTCAAATTTGAGCTCGTTACAATGAAAGCTAGCATTTAAAGGTTTTGTAGATATTGTGATTGTTTCAGTATTTATTTTAATTAATTAGTTTTAGTTTTTAATTATATTTCTGTACAAAATATTTATTAATCAATATATAGATAAAAAACTTGTAGTGTTCGCAAATTTTTGAAACTAGAAACATAACCTATGCACCTCTAAATGTCATATTTTGTCTATATTTTATGAACTAAGTATAGTGTTTGGTTATGTGTGTATCACAAATACGACCATTTGGTATGGGATGTTAATTATATATTTATTTAACCACTTTGTTCCAGTCTATCAATCATACAATTTTATTTCAAGCATAGATTTGCATTAAACATTTAATTAAATGCTTAATATCGAATTTATTCTAACAACCAAGAAAAAAATTAGAAACAAAATTACACGTATGAAATAAATAAAGATTATTAAAAGTTTCACAGTTTTATTAAAATATACCTGACAATATTGTTTCGACAGCTATGCTGTCATTATCAAAGGTAATATAATTATAAACAAACACGTCGCTAAGGTAGATACAAAATAGGTAAATACAAAATTACACGGATTCATTTAGCAAGTCACAAGACAATTTTATTTTGTCAACGAAAAAACTTACCGTTACAAAGTCGGGACTATGCGATAAAAGTATCATCCCACGCGTAGCCGTCTAGGTATCTTTCCTTTAATGGTTGTCTGCTTTTAAGTTTCACAGAATCTCTGTTCATGGTTGTTTCTAGAGGCAGGAAGTCAATACGAATAAGATCTTTGCAGTTTCAAAAAGTTGCATTATAACTTTCTATAATAACACTTTTAATACTTAGTTATGTAATCAAGAGCTTCATCATAGTAGATACTTTAAAGATTTTCAATTCTATTCTAAATTTTTCGATTTTGTGTTTGTTGTTCAGTATTTCTGAATTTGTCAACTAATAGATATTAAACAAAACTTCATGAACATTGAATAAACAGTAGATATTCTAAACTTTAGTCTTAATCCTTTCCCTGCCAAAATCTCATACGAAACGATCTTTCTTTGTACGTGATCCTGCTGCTCGGGATCGAGTACTATTACATGCCTGACATGGTTAAATATTAAAATGCACAGAGAGATAACTCTGACGGACCAGGTTTCAGTAAGAGACGCATTATCCACAACTGAACATAATGTTACATAATATCCATGATGATGACTAGCTAGTGTTGGTAGCTCTATACCTTGCCCGTTAACAAAATGATTTCTAATATTAAAATAATTGTAAAATTCATGCTATTTATTTAGCTGTTAATGCCATGAAATGAAAGGATCTAAATATCTGTAAAATATTGTTAATGTGTTTTATTAACTTTAATTGTTCGAATTTACTGTATCCGCGATGTTGTAGAAAAGTAGGTACTTATCTTGGTATGTGACGTCAAAATCTATACCTCATTTCTTTCACTGCATTGATCTTATTGCAGCATGTTATTATTTCAAAGTTCGACATTATCTGAGTAGAGAGCAAACATAACAATTTCAGTTTTACAACGGAAGGAAAAAGATATAACGTTACAAAGATAACATGAACGCGCTTTTCGTATGTACTGTATTCCGGTTTTTATTTCCTCCTTTAGTTAGTTATGGCAGTTACACACACAAACACACAATGTGTATTTGCACAGAAGACTGATATAACATGACATGTTATTGTGCTAGATTTCACATTGTCAGATTTAGTTTATGACTATTATATGAGCCACGAGTTACATGCAAATACCTTGTTTACTCCAAGCAAAACAATTTATTTCAGACTTTCAGTTTCTTCCTAAGGGAAACGAAATGAGAAACGAAATCTTATGATAAAGAAATTATTGCTTAGAAAACGCTCAGCTTCCACCACCTTCGTTAGAAAAAATAATATTTTTATTCATAATGTAAGTCACATATTTTTCTTACAGATGTGGTTGTGATGAATGTGTAACATCTCGAATGGAGGATTCCTTGAGGCACTCTCGCTCCCGCATCAATGCATATCGAGCTCTCGCTTCTCCATCTCTTATTGCCCTTTCATCTAAAGATCCGATCCTCACGGCCTTCGAATTATCTTGGGAGCTTCGCAGGTAAGAAAATTCTCCTGAGATATTCTAAACTTCTTTAATATTTTATTAGGTAACGTAAGCAAAATGTAAAGAAACTACGGTGATAATGGTGCTTTTTCACACTTCATTTTTTAAATTGTAGATGAGTAGATTTTCGTTCTATTTTTTACTAGAAAATGAAAGCTACTTGGGGGCTTATTTATATAAAAAGTTTTTCAGAATTACTAAACAAGTGAAAAATACTAAATAAAAATAATTGTTAAAGACCACCCAAATAATTAAACTGAATAACAGTTAGCTTTTCTAAATCTACAATTATCTCAGCTAAAATATTGTAACTTCTTTTTAAAATAATAACCAAAATGCTGTTTAAAATCGTCTATTAATAAAGAGAAGCTTATTTACAATGCACTTAATTAAAAACACTATAACTATAAACTATTTAACAAACTATTAAAAATGCTAGGTATTTACAAATTTATTTGAGGACTATTTATATAAAAACTATTTATGTATTAACTGGTTATTCAGAGTACATTTCAACACGACGCCGGTTATACATTAACTAACTCCTACTCGCGACTCAATTTATATCTATCATACGATGAAGTCATACATCCAGGTGTTATTGATGAGTCATAAAGTTGATGACTCATACACCTAGAATGTTTGTTGACGTCATATGTGGGTTTACTATTCGTTACAACATTTAAACAATTAAGTCGAATTCAACAATACCAAGAAACTCTGCTTAACAGTAAACTTACAAAAAACAAACGTTTTTATATCACAGCTCGTATAAGCAGATTCAAACAAAAACCTTAAGGTTCACACAAAACAAAAAAAAAGTCAGAATCACTTAAACTCCGATCTTTATTCAATGAAAACAGGAAACAAGAAACTATAGTTATTTTCATTACAAGTGAGTTGTAACGTACTCTGGAACTTCATCAGATGTTGTAGAACTGTAGGAGTGATTCAGTTAGTGCATCGAAAGGGAAACCACCAACCTAACAGAACGCTGCGTAAGTGCGACAACAGCAAGCAACTAAATAATTAGAGAAGCGAAACTAAAAAAGATAAACGATAAAACTAAGTCCTGCAGCAAATAGACTAATTACCAACTCTGATCATTGCAAGCTGAAATAATACCATCGTTGGTAGGCAGCCTTAAAGTAGTGTTAAACCGCATTAGAATTAGAAATGACGGCTTAAAAAGATGATTCCTGTATAAACTATAAGAAATGAACGTAGTAAAATAGAATAATTACAAACCTTATAGAACATGTTCTTAACACCAAAAAAGAATTATAGCGAAAGATCCCCAAAAACTGCCAAATAAATGGAAATACACCACCAGAAATAAATTACCAAGAAATTCATCAAAATGAATACGTAATACAAAAGACGATGTCACTAACACGTCTTTTAAAGTTAACAAAACCAGAACGTTTAAGTAACTAAATAAAAGTACTTGGCAAGTTTCATCAATGTCAGCTGAATGAACATTTAAAAGAAATTACATGAATATCTAAAGACTTGGGTAGCAACCCGTTATAACTAAATACGTGGCAGGTACAGTGCTAAGAAGGATGAACGGTAGTTTTATTTGCTAGTATTTCCAGAATATCTCAACGATGTATGACCGTCTAGTCGTTTATGTTCAGTCTTCTGACGATGGTGTACAAACCGAAATCGCGATAAAGATAATAAAACTTATTTGTGAAAACTTATCCAAGTGTTTCTATATACTTATTAGAATGTTTCACCCAGAGCCAACGACGGATTCAATCAACCATATTATAAAGAAGTAGTTTAAGTTGTCCAAACAGGAAATACTTCGAAAAAATTCGGAATGGCAACTAAAAGAACGAAAAACGCAAAAATCCCCTAACAAACTATACAATATAGCACAAAAGCATAGCGATACAGGGTGTTGCGAAATTAACACGTATTGCTGGGAGTAACACAAAAATTATCATCAGGTAAAATAACTAGTTAAGGACCGTCTAGAAGACTTGTGTTCTCAAAAATTTCGTAGAAGATCCCAGAAACTAGAAAAAGAGGAGTATAAATAAACAAGTATTGTAATAGTGCATAGTACAAAGAATCGCCAGTAAAATAATACTGCATTTGGCTACATACAGTATGTTCCAATGGTATCTTCGCTATTATACCAGATGAAAAGAAAGTAAATTATGAAAATTTTTAAGAACCCATGTCGGTTTTAAAAGTACTGATTTTTTTTCTCTTAATAACTGAACCGTTGAAACAGTATAAACTTCTGCTTTATTGAAATTTTTTATAATGAATCTTTTGGTGGTTATAACAACCTGTGATCGTCTTTTGTTTTTGAGTTATCTACGTGAACTTTAGATTGTTTGGTGCTGTTGTAGCTTTTGTAATAAGGTTTTGAATAATACGCAACTTACAAAAAAAATCTTGTATTTCAGTGAAATTCTTTAAGAAAAACCCTAGTATTAATTTTCAAAGAATAAAAAAAATAGTGTCATGAAGCTATTAAGAAATAAAAGTATAGTGCTATATGTTTAATTAGTTAACAGTGGCAAAGGTAAAACATTGCAACGTAACTAATTTGCATAAAAGGTATACATAAATACATAAAGGTATACATAAATAAATAAATAGGTATACATATTTTCTTTCCTTGCATTTTGTTCAATGCATTTATGACATTCATCCGTTGCTTTTAATGTATTGTCATGCTATTTAGGTGTTCCTTGGGAGATATGATGCATTTGATTACATTTACTAAGAAAATATCATGCATTATTTCAGGTCTCCGATTTATGAGTATAATAATCAGCAATTTATAAAATAAATTTTGAAACAGGGTTTTTTAAGTTGAATTAAAAAAATAATTAAAAGTAACATGTACACAAATACACTCTATTCAAATGATGAATACTGTAGTATTCAAATTTTCTTAGCGAAAAATAATTTTTCATCGTCATTGTAATCAATTTGCACTTTGTAATGATATTTCTCAAAGTAGGAATGTATTGGCTGATATTCTGATAGAATCTTATCTGGAATAGATAAAGCAAGTTGTAATTAAGATGTATGCAACGGTGAACCAACTTACCTGGAAGAATTGTTGTTAGCTGTTGATTTTCATTATAACGTTAGCAGTGTAAAATGGTTCTGTTAACTGCTTTTAAATTTTATAACATTGCGATAGGATGTATTGCTGGAATTTCGTGTAAAACTATCTTAACCACATAATGAGAAGAAATTTTAGCGTAAAGGTTGAGTTTCTTTGTTAAAACTGGAAACATATTTGTGGATTTGCGGTTTTCTATCGTTAAATAGATTTATGTAATTTGGGTTGCAGATCAAGTTTAGATGCAACTAGAAATATTCAATTAAACTAGCTTAACACATAATGTAGGTGTTTAATGATATAGAACAGTATTAAAATAAGTTGAAAGTAAATTAAATTAGTTAATAGTATCTGAATTGAGAAAATGAGAATCAAAAAAGTAGTTATGTATTTTGTTGACTAAATAAAAAAATGTAAAGTTCTATCGTAAAATAAAGTGGGGTTATGTGTAAAAGTCAAAAGCTAAATGAAGTGAGGTTATTATAAATGTCAACAAATAAAGTTTGAAATGATAATTTAAAAATATAAGTGCATAAACCCAATTATTTAAAAGCATAATTCATATTTCAATTTTAAAAGACAATATTAATAATAAAGATTTATCTGAAAAGGATATTATTAAAGATTTATTGGAAATAGGACTTACCTGTTTATAATAAAAAAACTTGTTTCTAAACTATAACAAACTATTATTTATTGTATGGAACTAACGTACGAGACATAAGTTTTGAGAAAAAATCGAAATAAATAATGAAATTTTATCCAAACTTTAATATCAATGCTTAATTTTACATCTTTTGACAACATGAAAACATTTGGCTAAAACTTGTCGCATCTTCCTTTGAACGATGTTCGGGTCCACTTCTCGAAGTTTTCTAAAAATTCTTGCCCGCAATTGCTGTTCATTTCGGGCCTTCCAACCGTTTTCATAAATCTTTCCACACAATAATGACCAAAACTCTTCTTTTGGCCACCTTGAGGTACATTGGAAGGGTTCTTTTCCCTCGGTACATAATTGACGTTATACTGCTCCAACCATTCCCGAGTCCTCCTGGCATAATGGCACAAAGCGAGATTAGGCCAAAATAATATGTCGCTGTTCTGTTGATGGATGTTAATAAAATTAAGCACTTTCGGTATACATATTTGGGTATAAAGCTCAGCACCAATAGCTTCTCCGCGAACTCTTGGCAGCATAAGGTGTTGAAACTCCAGCTTTGTCAGATTAAAACTTTGTCAGAAAATTTCGCATTTGCTTTAAATTTTACTTCGTTTGGGCAGTTTTCAACATCAGAGGTGTAAAATCCGTCGTTACCTTTCATTTCAGAATGTAACAGCGTGAAATATTTCTCATCATCCATTCTAATCACACGGTTCCTCACAAAATGCCTTCGCCTCAGAGCTCTGCAACATCTAGATATTCTTTCGAGCTGTGCCTGGGTGTATTTAAGACACTTCTTTCTTTTTCGATAATGTGCAACATTTTTGGACAAGATTGTCTAAACAGTCTTGTATAAAACCCCAAAACGGCTACTCAGGTTTCGACTAGGGATTTCAATTCTGACTCAAGCGGATTGTACCGGTCTGTTAATTCTGTTTTGTGTCAAAACGTCTTCCAGTTTTCGGCAAATTAGTGCAAGGTGTAGCCCTTCGCAATTTCTTATTGTCCTATAAATCGTAGCCTGGTTAAGATTTTGATCTCTGAAAAAGTTAACAATTTCACTTCATCAAATCATTAATACTTACGTACATGTGACAATTTATGCGAGCAGGATTAATTACTTTAAATCTGTCTAAAATTCGACCAAATTGTACCAAAATGTAAGCAAAGGGGCACGGCAACTCAACGCGGTTACAGGTACTATCAGATTGCGCAATCGTTAATCCCTGGTATTAACCTTCACGGAGCAAAATTATGTGTATGCACACTCACAAATCATTCCTAACAAAGTAAACTGATAATATAACATACATGAAATAATATAGACACTAGAGGTTGCCAAACGTTATCGTTGTCATAAACAGTTGTTACAATACAAGCAACTCACAATACAGGCGTTTGTTCTTCCAGTCTGTAGAGGAACACCACCAACCAAGTCAAAGGTAGCTTGCTCCAAAGGATAACCTGCAACCAAATTGCTGTAAGTGAGCGAGCAGCTCAACGTAAAAAAGGGGTCTCTTAACAACCCAAATAAGAGAATGAATGAATGAAGTGAAGGTAAAGTAAAGTAAAAGTAAAAAAAGACTGCAACAAAGAAGATTATTTACCAATATGCACATAACAAAGTTCGAATAAGTACCTTAAATGGAAGGCGACCTAGTGATACAGTTATACCACTTTCAAATATGGTTTACGGTGATTAAATAACCAATCCTGTCAAAAAGTATTACACTGTAAGGAGTGGATCGTAAAGAACAGTTAAAAATACAAACCTCAAGAACGCGTTCCTAATCTCCAAAAGAACTAGTGGTAAATCCCTTATGGTACCAACATAAATTAGAAATTACCGCCCAAAATTAACTGTAAATCTGCACAAATGCAGTTCCCATTTCTCAACTCAAGGGATAAATTAGTTTAAAGGGGGGATGCCACTAAAATATTCTTTTAAAGAAGTTACTTCACGAACGAAGGAAATGTAAGTCGACTTATCAACAAGAAATTATTTCTGAACAAAATCGTAACTAAACGAAGAGAGAATACGAAAATCCCTAACGCTATACACTATAACACAAAAGCATAGTTATACAGGGGGCTACGAAATTAGCACGTAACAACGTTATTATTTTTGTGGATCTATAAAAATCTTTGATACGACATTGAAAGAGTTGTCAATTTATTTAAACCAGCTGATTTGGATTAGAAATAGAGAAAATATTATCTTGAATTTGTCAGGAACTTCGAATATAGAGATAGGAGTTTTTTTATCGCCATTTTAATATCGGACACATTTATGTTCGCCTATGCTATGCTCATATTTGGCCAAAGACCTCGCTAATAATTAGGAATAAGCTTTGTTTCAAAATGTTCTACGTCGAATTGTTTTTTAACTTTTTCTGGCAAATCGCTTATTATTTGTAAAATATGTAGTGGTGGACGAGCCCGTAATCGTTGCATTGCGATTACAAAGTATACGGCAGTATTGCTGCGAAATCCGCAATGTGCTGATTTGCAATTTCCCTAAATCATTAACACCATTTAATGCTGTCCCAATAATGCTATATAGGTAAGTTGATCTGCCTTGCTATTCTTCACAAGATTGTGATGTCATCTATCGTACACTTATTTTCAACGTATGCTAATTGAACTGCTCATAGTTTTGAGATTAGAGATGATAATATTTCAGGAAGTCCCTCATCTCCCCCCCCCCATCTCTCAATGCATGCAATAAATGTCGACTATGTATTGTTGTTGAATTTGCTATATTGTCTTTGATAAACTGGACGAATTCACGGGAAAAAATTGGAAATTTTACGACGAGATTGCACACTACATGCAAACATCATTTTCTCAGTTTCCGCTGAAGTTATTTCACATCCTCACATACAATATTTTCAGCAGTTATTACGTCAAAACATCTCGATATACGTCGGCTTCATATTCAAGTGCGTAGGTGCCAAAATTGGAAAAATGCATTTATGCACTTTTCCTACGAAGCCGACGTATAGCAAGTTCTGTCAAAAAAATAAGTGTGGCCTGCAGACCTAAAAGCAATTTCGCTATACCATTCTCAGTTATCGTAGTCAAACACTAAGCAGCTAAGCACATACTGAAATGAAATGAATTAAACAATTTGTTTACTAAAAAAAAAGTTGCAATGCTATGGATTCAAAGAAAATAGAAAATGGAGTCAATTCTATAGAAAGTCAAAGAAGTTACCTACGAAATCCTCAATTGAGAAGTTACAGACATGAATCCTAAATAAACACAGTATTACTTAGAGCGATTAATTTAAGGTTAGAGCATATCCTACATCAAAGTCAAATGGCAAAACAAAGCCCTTCACTGCTGCCGTAAGCTCACTGAACAATAACAGACTTTAAAAATGAAGCGATAGACGTCGTCTTCCGTCGCTGCTGCATACAATTTCCTGCATTCATATTTAATTTAATTAAATAAACTCAAATATATATAGATATACACAAACAGTACAAAATATACAAGAGGCACTATAAAATATAAGCTACGATAAAACTAAAAGAAGGGTTGAATGCATGAATTAAATGCAGTGCTTCAATCAATCTATTGCAGTGTTTATTAATGTATCAAATATGATTAATAAAGATGGAAAATCATCTGGAAAATACATATAAGATAGTTTTACTACATTTCTCATTATTTATCATTCCATGCTTCTTGTAAGGCTCTTCTGATTAATATGTCCAGGAAATGCAATTTAACTCATAGCATTATAATATCTTCATCACTACTCGGTATCCTTCATAAACATTTTTACCTTTTCTTGGAAATACTTTAACGAAATTGAAACATAAATTTTAAAGTCTCCTTAGTATTAAAAATGAAAATAAAATATATTAAAAGGTATTTACTTAGAGTTAACAAATAAATCTTTCCTCTTTAAGATTGAGTTTTATGGAGCATGAATTCAAGACTGAGTACCAAGAGCTAAGAAAACAGTGCCAGGACTTCGCCACAGCGCTCTTGGATCACACCCGTAGTTCGTACGAATTAGAAGTTCTACTAAATCATGATCCTACGGGACCAGCATTCGAACATGGGGAGCGAATGCACCTTAATAGACTGAAATTAGCTATCAAATTACGGCAGAAAAAGGTAAGTAACTTTTTCATTTCGTTTAGTGCGTTCTCGGATATAAAAACCAATTTAAGTGTCTAAATAAATCGGGGTTTTCCATAGGAAATAAATTAATCACTGGAGTTTGTATAAATCCTAAAAAATACATAAATTGTTGGTAAATTCGTAGAAAAGAAAATATTTCTATTTGAAAAGCAGCTTGAAATATTTTAAAGGGCAGTTTACTGAAGTTATTAAGTAAATGAAGGTCCAGTTTTCAGAGTCAGGACAAAAAATACACTTAGTTTTACTTAGGACATGACATTAAATTGGAAAAGTCTTTTTGTTGAAGTTAAATGAAGACCGTTGGTTGTCGTCCGGACACTGAAAAGCATTTCCGTCTCTGAACTCCGTTTTAGAAAAGTACACCCTTGACTGGCTTTTTTATTGTCGAAATTGTATCCTGTAACTTTTGTTGAAAATCAAAAGGCGTTGAAACTTTAAAGCAACAATCATTAACCCCGGTCTTGGGTCTTTCGAAGACTTCCTATAGCGTCTTTTGTGTTGATGGTTTAAGATAAGTTGATATTTTTAATATTGTGTATTTTTTGTTAGCATAGGAAAGGGAAATAACATTTTATTGTAGTTAATTTTTTTAAAAATTCTTAAAAATTCTGACCGACATTTTTAGAAAAGTACTTATAAAATTATAAACGCATTAATAACTGTAAGTGCCAGCTTTGAAATTTGATAGCCAGACAAATTAATTTGTTTATGTTGCATAATACTAAGACTGCAGACTTAAACTTAAAACAAATTTAAGATCTAATAACAGCTTTAAAATAAATCTGATTTATAAGAGAATAACTTATCTAATTTTTAAAAAGAACTTTTGATTTCCTAATAATGCAAGTTAATTAGATTAAAGGGGTTTTATTAGTGTGAGTGTTTTCGAATTTAATTTAAAATACATAAAGGCCATTCTGCTTATATGAAAATCCCTTTACGAATTATAATATCCGTGATGCAAGGAATAAAATATTTTAGTAATGATAACTCCAGATTTAATATCCGGCGAATTTTACGTCGTTTGATGTCATCGTTTACAATGACTTGACCTACACCAATATCGTTCATAATTATCGCGGAATTTTCATGTGAATAACTGACGTCATAAAATTGTATTATAAAAAAGATCATGTTACAGGTTGCAGAATCAACAACGTAAATATAAAACATTTTGTTTTGAAGGGATAAAAAATCCTACTGTATGTGCTAAAAATATTGCGTATACAAACCTTACTTTATTTGCATTTTTTTTTTCGAAAACTACGCTTCCGAGAAAGAATGTTATAGGGATTTGTTGTTTGTCTTATCTTATTTCTTAGATGTGCTTTTTATAAGACACCTTGTGTACAGGACACAGATCTACATACCTAAACTATCAAATACTGAGAAATATTTTTAATCCAAAAGTTTCTAGGTTGGTATGATTTTAAAAATTGTTAATAATACTCCTTAATAAGTGTCAATATTAAACTCTATGTTTTACTACCACACAGGTTCTATGTTCTACTTCCTATACTCTTCATGCACATACCAAAATAAATTCAAATTTTAAGAAATTAAGATAAGTGTAGATTTGATTTAGCGGAATCGCAGAATGCCCATATAGATAAATAAGGTTTTTCATAAAAAACCGTATGTTTTATAACCAACCTAACCTAGCGTTTAACTTAACCTTACCACCAATCTAACCTAATTTAGCTTGTAAGTTAACCTAATCACTAACATAATCTAACTCTTAATCTAACATAACCTCTAAGTTAATTTAACCTAACTTATATATAGTAATATACAGCGTGTTCCAAGTAGTAAGAGACAAATGGAAATATTTTTGCTATTGTACTTAGCCGCAATGCCCTTTATTGAAAAAAACTGAAAAAATTGATTAATCTTTCCACGTACAAAAGAGATACCTAAGATTGAAACTCACTGGAGTGAAGTTGCTTTACTTTGTAAGATACGACAAAATTAAAAATGTTGCATTGAATTAAAAATATTATCACGAATATGAAATGACAGCCACCTTATTAGAAATCACATTAAATTATTTCTTCAAAAATTTTTCATGTCAATTCTTTTTTCGTTTTAACGTAAATAATTACAATTTTTAATGTTTCTGTTAGTAAACGTGTAGGTACTTAGTATTGTGGTGTTGCAAAATATTCACTAGTCGTGAAACATGTGCCACCAGTAAAGGAGACCAAATAGAAGGCATGCGCTGTGGTTGAAATATCCAGAACGTCATTACGGAGCATATCAACTACGTTACCAAATGTAATCAGACCTTCAGCTTCCACGATCTTTCATACAAACAAATATTATGTAATTATGCGTACAAGCGAAAGTATGTTAGGTATATTGTTCAATTTTAAAACCTGCCGACTAAGACGCTTTAAATTTTTAAGAGGGAAGATCGAAGGCGGAACTTCCTCTCCAAAGAAGATATAAAGTTGCTTTACACCTTACGGCGTTTGCAGCTCACGAAATTGTCATAGTGGAGTGAAGCAAACAGTCACTTTGTAATTCAAACACGCGACCAGTACTACATCAAAATCCACGTATGGTGCTCAAGATAGGTCTGTTCGATTGTTTGTTAGTTCTATGCATTTGTCTTAATATAGTTTTATGGTCAAATATTAGAAAATCTTATTAAAAACATAGCTATATTTACCTGCGAAACGCAAAAAACATGTAAATGTAACTCACTGGAAATACTAGAAACACTACTTCCACGTTTTGTTAGCATGTTATCGCTATTGCTGTTTTAAAGTCAAAATGGAAACGTTACGGGCTACACCAGATATGATATTGCCACATTGCTGTGGAGGCGTCATATAGTTAAAGGTTGTGGCAAATTAGGCATCACAATGTAGTCATAAAAAGACACCACGTAATCATAATCATAGTCATAAAATAAAGTAAAGTAAAACCAAAGTAATAATAACAATGTGAAAGACTTATTACCATTGTAACATTAAAATTTTAAACAAAAGCTCTACACTATTACTGTCAACTTTAAGATTCCACTAAAGAAAAAACTCTTAATCAACTTGTACTTACCTTATGGGTCGTAGGTATTAATTGCAAAGGCTTACCAATTTCAGATAGGAAGCAGAAATGATTAAAAAATAGAAGGGCGCCACCCAAATTGTTGTCATGGTTTAAAAAAAGATGGGAATCCATAATTTGGGAAAATACTCCCATTTAATTTACGTTGAATTGTTTATTACTTCTCATTTCTTTTATTTCTAATTTTCTAATTTCGTTTTCTTATTTTGTTAAATGGGACAGCAAAAATTTGTCGTGTCAAGCTATAGCAATGAGTAGTAGTTTTAAACATTGTTTATTAATTTCAAGATTAATTACTCAGGATAAGAACTTCGTAATATAAAACATACACAACAGTTTTTTATATTTCTATAATCTATAATACATTTTTTTGTTTTGTTGCAAAATACTCTTTATTTTAATTTAGTTTTGTAATACGTACGTGTCTTAATACATTAATGTAATTATTAGTTTTTGTTTTTTGTAGCTAATTGTAGATTATTAAACGTAATTTAAAAAATCCAAAAGTTAAAACAAGCTCAAAACGTGTATAAGAAAGCACAAAAGTAGAAATGCGACGTGTATCTGTAAGATACACCGCAACCTACACTGTCACAAAACAGACCGCAGCATTTAAACCAATATACATTTTTTGATACCGAAAATGGAATCTTAGAAAATATAGTTACAACTAACTTAGAGAAAAATGTGTCAGTAATCCTTTTACACTAGTACCCCATAGCATTCTAGTTTAAAATTTAATTCTCCTTTATGCTCACAGGTAAAGACTTAAACTCACTATAAACAAAAGCCTGATAATCACAAAAACACTGTCCAAAATAATGTTACTGGCACCTACAACTCGCTGAACTATGAGCTTTTTCTTTAAAAAGACGAAAGCCTTGTAAGCAGCAATTATTTCCAATTATAAATCCGTTAACTGCTAAAAATTTTAGTTTTACTAAAATTAGTAATTATTGGACAACAATCGATCTTAATATCAAAACAAATTCAACTCCATAATTATGAATAATTCCTATTACGGAAATTATGGAAGTTAAGTTGTTGTTGCTTTATTTATTAAGTTCGATGGTACTTAAGTACTCGCTCACGTATTTTTATTATCGGATGCTAAAATCTTGAAACGCCAATTTCAAAGCCATAAAAATGTTTCGCAAAACATGAATTATGTTTTTTAAAAGCAATTCGTTCTTTGATATACGTTTTGAACTTCAAAGAAACAACTCAATATAAGGCATTATTTGCAAAACTTGAAATCATAAAATAGATTATATTTCTAATAAATCTAAATATATTGCTGCAAGCTAGCATTTTATTAATTTTTAGATGCTTTTCTTAAACAGAATTGAGATTGATACGTAACTAAAACAAAATACCATTTAATAATGAGAAATATATTTTGTTTATCTAAGTGTTAACATGATTTTAAATATAGGTACCACAAATTTATACATTAAGTTAAACTACTTGCAGTTATAAATCTTTTTTTTAAGTACAGCTGTCTGTCGTGCTTAAAAATTTTTTATATTTTTATTCCAAATTAAATTCAAAACAAAACGGGATAAATATCCGCAATAATAAGCTCATTACAACATTGGAACAGATGCTGACCTCTAAGAATGCTGACTCCTGACACAATTTTTGATGCTAAATATACTATAGTTATATGACAGTTCTGTTTCTTTTTCTCTTTGTGTGTTGTATTTCATAGTTTTTATTTCATGACAGCTGTAGTTTTGCTCACACTACTTTCTGTGTTCTATTTCGATTATTAATTACCAACCTATTTCTATTTGATTAATTTGTTAATCTTAATTAATTAAGCACAATTACTATATTTTATCCTGAACAACCGACAAACCTGTCTCGAAAGATGCTCTATATAATATTTAAAACCGCATCAAGATACGTCTAGTGGTTCTTGAGATTAGCCGGAACGGACAGACGAACCGATACACAAACGTCTATTTTTAAAGGCCTTTGCCTCTCTTACAAATGTGTCCTTTTAAAACAGGACATATTAAAACTCTTCTAATTTTAAGAAACTGTAAAGTATCTTGCATACAAATAAATAAGACATACACTTTAAAACATTTATTTATGATTCAATTGATTTAGTAGGATTAATAATTAATCCAACATACGACATATCACACATTCATCCCCTTAATTACCCTTTTCGATCCTTTTTAAAGGTTCTACACTTAACAGAAACTCCAGTAAAGTATATACAATTCATGAGATTCCATTACTGTTCAACCTTAATGTGTCCGATACCTCTTGCTTTAATCATACCAACCGCAAGAACGGACAGAGTAATCGAACCCAGTCAGAAGTTCCCAGGCGACTGATGTTTAAGCTCCATGGACATTTTGCTCTAGCCATTTATCTAGTTAACTTCAACCAATTTCACGGACGTCCCAGAAATCAACATGAGTGCTTTCGTGCTGGAAAAGATGGGTTTAAAAGAGGAGACTAAAACTGGAAGTTCATTATGTAGTAGGTATAGCATGTTCAAAGTGGTTTCAAAAAATTGCTTCGGACACGGATTAACTTTACCTAAAAGAATTTGTAAGAAAGCTTTATAAGAAATTAATTGGGTACTTAAACTATCACTAATTTTAAAGATTCAATTTACTAGTAGATACTTGAAATATCATATTTGATATTTTAAATTTTATCTAACTTTTTGCTACTAACTGAAATTATTCTAGGAAATTTATTGAAGAGATAACTTTTAAAGAGGTTACAGTTTAACTTCCGACCGACGAGGAGATTAGTGTTTTAAAAAGATAAGTATCAGTATGAATTTTAAAGTATTCCTAGTACATAGAAGTACAATCCCTTTATAATTACATAATTTAAAACATTTTCCAGTACTCTGAACACTTGTTTCGAAATAATTGTAGTTTCCTTTGCTAACCTTTTCTGTTGCCAATCTAAGTAACATTAAGCAATAGGATGAACTTTATAAACCGTGAGTGTCTGTTTATCGGAGATAAGATTGGATATCTAAATTTATAAAGTATAAATATGATGAAATAATATTAAGTTCCTAGAAAAAAATGGATACTAAATACAGGTTGTCGTACAAAGTAAGGCATATTTGAACTTTCACTTTTTGAGTTAATTTATGTACTTTAACAATCATCAATAACAAATCTGTAACTTCTGCAAGATAGATACATCACTGCATACTTGATCCTACTCCTAACAGTACACTGCAATTGAACTGACTGGCTCGAAAAGGGCATAGGCACATTATATTTTTTAATATAATCATATTCTAAAGGCTTAGACGCACATTTTATGGAAAATGGCACTTGTACTATTCTTCCAAATATAAAATGGGCGAAAATACTGAATTGGGCTACGACCAACAAGGAAGAAGCCCTAGAGGAAGAATATTTTTCTTTATAGTTTTTCTTTATTTTTCGTTTCAAGTTTATATTTTCTATAGCTATACTTATTTTTTTCAGTAATATGCACATTGAGTTTAACCAAGAGTGTAGTTTTTTAAGCAATACCTCAATAATATATGCAAAAAGGTTAACTTGGGCAGATCGCTCAGCATTCAAAACTACGTATCAATATCCAAATTCAATAATCTACTTAATTATCTATTGTTTGCGTATAAAAATAGTCAAGTGTTGTCCAATATATAAGTGAGGACAATAAGGGTTTTTTAAAACGATCTTTCTCTTCTGCCAACATCCCTTGCTTACTTGAACCCAATGGTGTTCTGAGGGATGATGGCAAACGTCCGGATGGTCTAACAATCATCCCTTGGAAAAGAGGAAAATCACTTGTCTGGGATGTCACTTGTACAGATACACTTGCACCTTCTCATTTATCTGCGTCGTCCATTTCCGCTAGATCTGCTGCTAATGTTGCAGAAAATCTTAAGAAAAGTAAATATAAATCTTTGTTGGACAATTATTTTTTCATTGCGTTCGCAGTAGAAACGTTAGGTCCTTGGAGCAATGATGCACTTTCTTTATTAGATGTTTTAGGTAAACTTTTAATTTCCAACACAGGTATTCCTCAGGCGAAAACATACCTTAAACAGCGCATTAGTATCGCCATTCAGAGAGGTAATGCTGCCAGTGTTCTTGGCACTGTGCCTTTAAGTTCTTCTCTTAACGAGTTATTTTATTTGTTTTAATTTCACATTCATATGTTTTTAATTACTTGTACGTTTATATTTTCAAATAATAAATATTTTATGTAATATTTAAAAATTAAATAGTGAGGACTGTTTGAATTTCGCGCCGTAGGTTTTAGTGTATTTCATGTTATTAGTCTAGCACTATTGAAATGTGGTTAAATTACAGCGTCTATTTGTCACTTCCTCGTTTACATCGTCGTGCTTTGCCACGTAGTTCGGATTCTTGTTGAATTTTTGCTTTATTTCGCTTATTTTCTTATTTTACAAAACTGCAATTTGTGAGACGATTGTATTGCCAGGTTAGTTTATTATTTAAAATGAATGAAATTTATAAGCTGTATTATTTTTGAGACGCCACTAGAAAATAAAAGGATTATAGTCGCGTAGCCGTGCCGCGTAAGTTCGACCTTAAAAAACATCCCACCTATCCTGTGGATATTCGAAAGCCGCTACTGATTCTACTGTTATCTATCTATTCCATATCTCCATTATACCCAAACAAAAAAATAATGGATTACTAAGAATATAAATCTAGCAGTCGTTGTTGTTGCTGTCGTTTATACATGAAATAGCACTATACTTATTTAATTTATATAAATACTTGTAGAACCGAGCCACAGGATTCAAATATTAAAGTAGTGATTCCAACGTAGCCATATATTACCCAAGCAGCATCTAAGTAGCAGTAACTGAGATCGAAACTTCGATTGAGTAGTTGTTACGTAACTACAACTAGATTTATGACTTTATAGGTTTAATTACTTCAATTCGGAATATTTTAATAATTGTGTAGTTGTTTATACTATTTTGGAACTATGTAGTTCCATTATTTCTAAGTAACTTTTAAAGTATGTGGAACGGTATTACAACTTGTTACAATTTTCTTTAAAGGTTTTTCGCCAGTTCAATTTCACTTAATGTTTAACTTAAAATTTTTCTTTCTTAAAAGGCTTTTCTCTAGTGTGTTTATCACATTTCTGTCATTCCATATATAGTAGTGTTTATGGGTACACCGTCCTATTGGTTTTGCCATATTTGGTAATATTTTTGTTCAGGCTACCTCATTGGTGAATGCAGTTTTATCTCGGCTTTCTTCAACCTTAAGATAAGCTAATCACTTTTATGCTGTTTAAAGAGTGAATTGTAATTTGACTTGCTTATAAAGTGTTTACTTCATTCCAGTTTTAGGAAATTTTTTGGAAAATTTCTTTATGAGTTTGTAGTGGAATGTAGTTTAGTCCTGGTGATCAGTTTTTCACTGTGGTGATTGTTTGGGGTTACAGGAATCCAATTTATTGGTCTTTTCAGCTCTACTGCAAGGTACATCTTTTTTATTAGTCTATCTTTATGATTATCTCTAACAGCTTCTTGTTTTGTATGAATACTTTATTAAATACAACAAGAGGTAATAATCCACCCATATCTATTGTTTAGAGCCGATGAAAACATCTTTTCCGGGTAGGCTTGTGGTTATGTTGATAAACAGTTAATTTATACAGAATTTTCTTTCTAGGCTCCTAGTTCTTTTCCGGCTTCTAGTTCTTTTCCGGCTTTTCTTCCCCATTTCGGCTGCTTTTCCTTTGCAGTCTCGACGTTACCTCCTACTTCACGATCTGGTGAAACCTGTAATTCAACATTTATTACCAGCTGCATACAAGTATAAATGAGGACAAACCAACACCAACATCAATACAGAACATCTCAACATCTCAACAAAACACATTTTTCTCTTCTTAACTTTTTAGGTTATGTAAACAAAGCAAACCATAATATTAATTTTAGCAGATAATATTAAAAGCGCAATTGCCGCTAGCATTACTTTTCTGCAGAGAGCGTAAGTGATACGAATATTCAATTTGGTTAAGTTAAGTAATAAAGCAATTGTTATTTTGATTGTGTAAATTTATTGATTGTAATTGGTTAAGATTTTCGGATTTCATAACGTAATGTTTATTTTTCCTTTTTTATTATTATTAAGGGTTTAGTACGAATAACATTGTGTTCGATATAATCGTGCATTTGGTGTGAACCACACAATTTCTTTTTTTTGTTTATGTTTAGAATAAATAACCTATTTCTTTTATATCTGTGCCTTTTATTTCCATTTACGCTTGTGCCGAGTTCAAACGGCGGCTGTTCCCGTTATATTTTAATATAACTTTATGTTATAATAACTATAAAGTCGTTGCCACTTTAAAGTAGTATTGTGATTGTAGCAGTAACTTCTCCGAAGCTACTTTAAAGTTTTTAAAACTTTAAAGTAGTACTGAAAGTTCCAGCCACCTGCCTGGAACCATTGTTTAATCCTTTAAAGTAACGGGACCTTACAGTAGTATTGAAAGTAAAACTTACGTTTTTCCTACCCGGGTGAATTGTGTCTTAGGAATTATTATGTATGTAACTTGAAGTTGGCACAATTTATTTGTAGTGATGTAACTAGCCAATCCTGGCCCTCCGTCAGTACCATTTGAATCAGCTTGGAGGATACACAACTTGTACAGTGTATATGCATTGTGTATGTTAATTAATGACAATAATTGAGTATCTTTTATTTAAACACATAAAAGATCATAACAGGAATAATATAAAAATGGTTTCTATCATGTGTTGTCATTTTTCGACCTATCATCATCACATTCAACAGAAAAATTGCAATGGTTTATAATTTTGGTTTACTGGAATGACAAAATATTTAAACAATGCATCGCTCTTTGTATTATTAAAGCTGAGTTCGGCAATTGCATCAGGTTAATCTGATTGCTCGAGTAACTATAGCAACCATTATTAAGGCATTCGTCTACTTAGTTAGTCGCGCAATCAGATTAATCTGATGCAATTGCCGAAATCAGCTTATGTAAGTATTACAATTAAAATAGTAATCCATTTTGTGACTCGATCGCAGCATCAGTATAGAAAATGATAGAATACTTGTTAAGTTGAAAGAGTAAGAGAGAGTAACCACGCAACACGATGTGTCAAAGAGAAAAGAAGTTCCACGAAAGTAGCAATTACTACGCCGCCACATATCTGCTACCCAACTTTTTTTTCCTATATTTATTCCAGGCACGTAATGAATCCGTAACAATTACGTGTTTGTGACAATTGGCAAGAATTTAATAGTTGCTGGTACGTAGTGATGACTAAAAATGCTGCTTGGGTATATTATGTAATTAATCGTTAATAACTAGGCTTATCTTTAGTTTCTCTTTCTTAGCCTAAATAATGGCTAATGGTTAAAATTGAAAAGCTAATAAGGTGGATGCAATAGTAACTGTGAGTTATCGGCTTATACGATATGTCATTAGTGGTGCATCTATAAACCGAACTCGGATAAAAGTTTAACTAAATTCCACGTTGTCTTAGGAAAATCGAGTAAATGTGTCTCTTCAAATCCTGGCTATAACAACGACCCTTTAGTAATACTGATAGTCGCATGGCTTTAGGCGACTTAATATTGGTCTATCGTTTTTACAAAAGTTAAGGTACTCGCCCTTCTCTTTTTTGCTTAGACTTACAGTCGGACATCAAAGTGTGTAAGAGCTTCTTTCAGTGATACTAAGGTCTAGACTCGGGGTCTATAGCCTTGCACTTTACTAAGTATACATTAACATGCCACATTTGTTTTTAATAAGTAATAATATTTTTGGATGCATCATAAACAGTGTAAAAGCTATTTATATCTTGTTAATTATAAATGGTATGTGATTGCTTTTTATTAGTCTTTTGTTGTCTAGTGTGAGTCTATGTGTGGAAGACTTAATTCCGGTCTTGATGCCAATAATAATCAATGGCGTGTGAACCATGAACATGGTATTCATGGGTATTTGGAAAAATACGATTTTAAATTCGTTATCTGAATATGTCTATTTTAGAGTTTACGTGTACCAGATCTAATCTTCAGCCATGAATTCAAATTAAGCGTTAATTGCGATCAACATCTGGTGTTTTGGGAAAAAAGCTTTCTTGTGCAACACAATTACATATTATCTACGGTTGCACAAAAAATGTTGTGATATACCTTGTCTAAATATTTTTCATAAATTCCCGAGTACACGAACGCATTATTATTTACTAAGCAACGGCAGCTGGCTGTTGCCCTCAGAGTGGGTAGGATGTTTTTATACGTCGAATTTATGATGCACGGCTACGCGACTATCATTTTTATAATTATAACTGCATTGTTTATCAAAATTCACAACGATCAGAAATGTAAAAGCGTATACTATATCTTACATAACTATGTCACGCACTTTTTTGATAAAAAAAATAAATAATTCCGACTCAATCTCCGAAATTGTACGTATTTCAGAAATTTAAAAGAACATACACATATTACATACTTGCCAGTCTCGGTGGATTAGTGGTTTGCATGTTTGCTTCATAATTCTAAGATCGCAGGTTCGATCCCCGGCCGCGCTGGTAATTTTTCATAGCGGAGAAAAATTTAAAAAATGCCTTCCTTTCGGATAGGAAGTTAAACTGTAGGTCCCGTGTCAATGTTTGGCACGATAAAGATCCCTACTGGGGGTGGAATTCCCACAGATTCGGCTAAATTCTAGTAGGGTCGGCCAAATGATCATAGCAATCGGTGCCATGAAGTACGAAGGATTCTCCGCCATCCTGATTCTTCGCCTAAAACAAACAAACAAACTACATACTTGTGTAGTATATGTATACAGTTGCTATCATTCGTTAAGGAACGATGAAAAAATCATAATTTTCAAACGATTTTTCTGTTTTCTTTTTAGAATGTAAATGTAAGTTTATTATATGGTAATCAAAAACATTTAATTTAATTTTTCAACATGATAATTGCCCAGTTCATAGTTTAGGTCCAGTTACAGCATATATTGTACAAAAATCTGAAAACCCGTTTATCCCGATTTTTTCATCGTTCCTTAGCGAATGATCGCAACTGTACATATGTTTATTTATTTATTTAATAATTACTCAAACATAACGGGTTAATCTCAATAACAATTTTTGGGGAGCTCCCGCCAAATACAACTAAATTACATAAATACGTTTTAACACTTCAAATTCACATCAAGTAATAACGTATAGTCGTTTCAGGATCTCATGGCACGCGAGAAAAAATGCGCACAAGTGCAAAACTGGTCAGAAACTTCCAGGTAGATTTGTACTGACTAACTTAAAAATATCGTCATTTCTATTAGCACTGTCGATCGTTCACGTTTGTCTACTACTATTACTTCCATCATCATATTTTTTCATTATCATTTATATTTTTTTCTAGTATCTTCTCAATTTAAGAAGTGTAAATATAAGTGCAAATAAAATATTTTTTACTCTTCTTCATTGATGTACCTTTTGTTCTTGTAGATTAATCGATCAATACCAATATGCTATTAGGTGGATTTTTCATAAAGTTAAAAACAAACGTAATTAAACATTTAATTCTAGCAAACATTTTAACTTGTATATGGTTTCACTGGTAGAAAATTAATTTTTTTTAATAAGTGCATTATATTTAACTAAAATTGTTAAAATTTAAATACATTTTTTAATAATTTTCTACATTCCGCACCTCTATAACTACGTAAAATGAGAGATTTTGATTTTCGGATTAGCATAAACTTCTTTATCTGACTGTGGGTTTGTGCTTAGTTATTGTTTGCTGTCTACCTGGTCATAGAAACACAAAGACGGTAGGGTGCCCGAGAAAGGAAATCCCCTAATCCTCACTAATGCGAAAAGCAAAATCTTTCATTTTAGAAAATATATGTTAAAAATACTTATTGAAACAAATTGATTCAGAATGACATTTAATTATGTAAAACGCCTTAAAATTGGAATTTTTTGTTAAGAAACAATCTTGATTTATTTTGTAATTGACATTCTTTACAAGTTTGAGACTTGATTTTCAAACAAAATTGCAAATCTGTTTCTCGTGTGAGATATGTAGCATGACGTTTTTAGGATGGTCTTTTTAGTAATGCTTTTAAAAATGCTGGGTAGTTTGTACCCTCTCTACTGAAGTAAGCTCCGCCTACGCGCATTTCGCGTGCCATGAGATCCTGAAACGACTATAAATACAAATCTTGAAAATTGGTGCAGATTGTAAATAATTATTTTAAAAACATAAAGTTCTAGTCTTGGATTATGTAGCTGAAACTTACAAACCTTTTCCATTATGCTGAAAGAATAGTTTTTTAAATGTGCTAAGGGGCGTATAAAAAATGTCGAGATCTGTTGTATCAATAACACTATTTACTATTACAATCATTCTTCTTAGTGCACAATAATATCGTTTAAAAGTTCTATATCGTGGAACATACAGAATGTTTCGGAGTCAAGATCTATAAGCCAGAATATACAGTTGGAACAAGCACAGCAGTCTCCCAATAAACACACATACGTACTTAAAACGTATTATTATGACACAACACCATTAGAAAAATACGCGTCTTTATTACGTACAATCAACTTTTAGATGTCGCGGTTTTGCACGTTGCAAAACACGCATGTGTAAACGTTTAATTTCAACAACTGACAAACGAACATTTTACGTGTTGAGATATTAAATTTTAAACGTTGAACTATAACGTTTTAAATTAATATATGTGCAACGTTAAGTAAACTAAAAAAATGGTTGTTGCATAAACGTGTTTATTAACGTTGTATTAATGTAAGAACTGCCTGATATATTTTTTATTGATATTTTAAAAGGTTATTTTAACGTTACTATTTAACGATATTCTAGCGTACATATACAACGCAGATTTATTTAATTTAGTTGTCGGAAGTAAACATTTGACACGATATTCAGCAACACATCATCTGAGAAATAAAGTGGAAATGATAATCAGATTTATTGCATACCTTTTATTTAGAATAATTTAAAGAACACTCAAACACAAACAAATGTAAATAATGATACAAAAACTTGGTTAATCTAAAAATAACACAATCTTAACTAAATCTGAACAAAAACAAGGAACTGAGTTGAACAAAACTAACATTGATAAGAAAATAAACTAATTACGATATCATACTCTAAAAATGAAAATAGAGGATAAGAAACATTTTCTTTATGTACTTATTTTTAATACCTTGATTAAGGCGAGTTGATGAATGTTTCAACCATTTTTGCATTCTTCTACTTCCCAAGCAATCTGCATATAGTTTTTTTCATTGAAAAGTTTAGCTTTGCCGCTTCTGAAGCAAAAATTGTTTAAACTGTAAACAGTATATAACACTAACAGCTACTTTCGTTACCGTAAATAATGGTTATTGATACAGTGTTTTCGAACGCCATTTTGTTATAACGACCTTTCCAATTAAACTATAACCCCAGTTGATTTGCTATCAGATATTGCACTACAATATAGTACATTACAATACTAAATTATACAAAGTACAATAAATTATGTACTTACCCAGAAAACACCGAAACACAAAAACAACCCCGTGTGCTACATGTACTATGCGTTTACTATTGCAAGCAAACTAATGAAGTTATTAGATTGAACATGCGCGAACTATGCGCTTGGTTTTTCCCACCAATTAGATTGTTACGTTTACTAGTAGCCCATAACTACACGTTTATGTGAACGTTTAAAAAACGTGTATCTTCGCTTGTAATCTAACGTATTCAAAAACTGCTAAATATATGTTTGTTTTATCAATTTTATTATATGAATACGTGCTTATCAAAATGTGCAAGTGCAACATTTAGATGATTTAAATATATATTGCAAGTTTCTTACGCAAAGCTTGGATGAGACGAGATGTTGAAAATAGGACGGGAATATGTACCGCGAACTAAAAAAATGTAACAAAGGAGAATTTATTATCTTAGAAAATCACCAGCCCTAAAGTATCTACATTTTTACAAAATAAAGATATTTTGAATGTATTAATAGCGGTATAAAGCTATAACACAATCACAACGGGTTTTTTGATCTTTTTATTCATGTTAAACTCACCACTACAATTTGAAGAACACCAGAACGTTGTTGAAGCCACTTATATTAACAAATTTTTAACATAATATCTTAACGTTACGTGGACCTTTTTATTTGTTTCATATATTTTAGATTTTCGTTAGAATGCATGTTACCAAAACGTTGTAGAAAATAATATGTCAAGAAACTAGGTAACGTTATTATAACGTAAATGTATTGTTTGCTTTGGTTTTGGTCGGAAAACTACGTGCATATAACGTTTGAAAAAGCCGGTGTTTTTCTAAACTAAAAATAAACGGTTGATGGTCTAACGTAAAACGGTTTATCAACCAATTACACGTTGATAATACGTTTAAAAAACTTAAGTGTGTTTACTGGGCTAGGGAAATCAATGCTACCATTTAAAAGTTTATGTATGAAGCTGGCATCTATCGATTCTCTTCTCTTAGTTAATTTTATCTTATTTGTTTTATCTTATTTATTAAAGTTATCTTAAATTGAATTCTCATGTTACCATAATGAATAAAACCAGGATAACGTCCATTAGCTTTATAGTACAGTAATACTCCGACTTACGCGAACTCGGAGTTACGCGGTTTTTTATTTTCCCCTCCCGCTTTGTTTACCACCATCCACTCACGCCAATCCGCTCGCATTTCGCACAACACGGCGGTTTTACGCGAACTATTCCATTTCAAACAGAACAGAACGCGAACTATTCGAAAAGAACAATCGTTTATATAACACTTTTATTTTAATACATATATTATGTAGTACGAAAATCTACAATTTTAATTACACTTTCTAAAAAAGTTGTGTTTTTGTAGACTTTCAGTTCTAATTAACTAAAATTTATATAAATTTGTATGCAAAATTGTATCCCTAGTTACGCGATCTTTGTCGGTCCCACCTATCGCGTAACTTCGAGGTATTACTGCACAAATATTTAAGAAATTTATTCTGGATAGTTTCTATTTTAGTTTGGTTAGTAGTTTGCCCTGGATTCCACACTACTGATGCGAACTCTAGTTTAGATCTAATCAACGAATTATATAAAGTTAGTATCGCCTTATACCAGTTCAAGCTAGGTTTGAAGTATACACCCAAGACAACGTGTATTATATACACGTTCGAGATTTACATTATTTAATTTGTACTAATGAGCAAGATGATATAATTTTGTTGTGAATGTCATATGTTTGCATTTGTCAATATTCAGACTTAATTTGTTATTAATATTCCACTGATACAACTGATCGAGTTAAGTTTGTAAGATCATACTCCTGGATTATTTCTTTATAATCTTAATATCATCCGCAATCATAAAACATTCGCACTCTTGGATTGCTAAAGGAAGGTCATTGACAAATAATACAGCCTTGGTAGTGTAATGTCTAGAGTGCTGGACTTTCACCCAAGCGGCCCGCGGTCGATTCCCGGTGCCGGCAGATCTGGTAAAGGTTTTCTGCAGTTTTCCTTAGCTGTGACACAAATGTGGGATTTGCGCTGTTCCATCTGTAAGTCGGCTGCAGCCGCACTTAGGGCCTACGTAATAATAATAATCGCCCCCTCCCTCCCGCACAAGCTTATAGCTTCTGGGGCCTGGTTTCCAGGCTATGGGTTGTAGCAATTATTATTATTTATTATTATAATAAGAAAAGCATCGGTCCCATATTGCTGACCTGTGGGACACCAGACGAAGCGTGAAACATTTCAGATTGATGATCTAAGATTTGCACAAATTGGAACCGGTTGTTTAGGTAAGAACTAAAAAAATTGATTAAGTTAATTGAAAAGCCAATTGCATATAATTTTTAGTAGTATACTACATCATGATTAACGCTATAGAAGGCTTTCACAAAATTTGTATACGTATATTACATCAACCTGTCCCCCTTTAACCATTATGTTACTAACATGTTCCGTAAATGTAACTGAATTTGTTTCAATAGAACGTTTATTCTTAAATCTGTGTTGTTTATCAGTTATCTCATTTCTAATCTTTACGTAAATTTTATTGTAAATTAATTGTTCAAAGATTTTTGCAGGTGCTGATAGTATTGGTTCAGGTCGGTAATTCTGAATTCTAGATTTATCACCGGCTTTAAGTATGGGAACTACTTTTGCCATTTTCCATTTATTTGTCAGTGTGTTTGTCTTAAATGCTAAATTAAATATAATACATAATGGATAGCTGAATATTTCCCAACACGCTTTAAATATATAAGGTGGAACCAAGTCAGGTCCCATAGACCTTTTGGCCTTTAGCTTACGTAACACTTCCTCCACATCCTGTATAGTAGCACTTTCTATATTAACATTTAGATTATTATATGAATCCGGGCCAGACTCCGATATTATTTGATTAACGTTATACAGAGAATTTTGCGTATAGACCGATTGAAAATAAGCACAAATAGTTTTGGAATTTCAAACTCATTATTAGTACTTCGTTCATTCATGTATAATGTATTTCAATAATATTTTTGCTTTTTCTTTTAAATTCCTGGTATAAGTACAATTTCGTAGATTGAGCCGGAATTATTGAATATTGAAACCATATATTGAAATGCAATGGCTTCTTAGAAGAAATACATCCGAAGAGCACAGTAAATAAACGTGTCAAGCTAGTCAAATGCGAAACTCGTGTGAAAGATTTTTTCCTTCGAACAGAAAATAGGTTAAAAAATTGATTATTTTGTAGTAAAGAGTTTAAAAAAACTGCTTTACAACTAAACAAACGAATTTATTAATTATTAATTTTATGCACAGATGCATTATAATTAGACTATTATTGCAAGACTCATCTAAACATAAAAGACTTTTTATGGCCCAAGGGTCTCTTTATGGTCAGACGGGCAATAACGAAAAGTCAATTAAATATATCAGAAGCTTTCTGTAGAATTTGATTGGTTCTTGATATAATTTTTAAACTTCTTACCAATGAAAATAAGCTGAAATTAAATATTTTGGAATAGTAACTATAGTAACGAACTTCGTATAATCACATTAGTATACGCACAGCTGCTTGATGTACCTACGTACTCATTTAATTATATTTTTACACAATAATAGATTTGACATAAAAACTTAATCTGTGCATAAAATAGTGTATGTATAGCGGGCATAACTTGCTTTTATGGCCCTACAGCCTTTTCCTAGCCCTCGGCTAACGCCTCGGGCTAGAAGCGCTTCTGGCCATAAAAGCTTCATTATGCCCTTAATACATAAATAACTATTAAGTAGATACCAATTTATTATAATACAAATTGTTTTATAATTATGATTGTTTGTTTGGGCCGAAAAATGATAAATGAAAATATGATTGTTTATTAGTTAAAAAACAGTTCCATGTAAATATGCAATTATTATCTATGTCGAAAATAGTAATATACAAATGTATCTAGTGTTGATAAGCAACAATGGGATCTGAACTGAAAAGTAGCGATTCACGATGAATTTACTAATTTCTAACGACCTATTATTGAAAGATTAGCACCAAGATATTCAAAGATAGGAAAGGGTTTTCTAAAAAAAAGGTTTAATGATAACCGGTGGTTCATGGAAACACTCTGTAATTGAAGATATCTTTTAATGGAAGAAGAATTACGGTTTTACCCTCTAAGAGTTTCCCCGAAACATAAAACTTCATGTGTTAAAGAATTACTGGTAGTTTTGAAGTTTGTAAAGGGTCTAACAATTTTTAATTAGTAACTAGTGATTAAAAAGAAGTTTAGCCAAACTATGGCAAAATATTATCTGTCTACCAGCAAATTTTAAGAGGCGCTAGGTAATTTTATTTCCAATGAACTGTATTGCGGGCGCTAGTGCCGCTTGAAATAGATTTTGTTCATTTCATATTTGCCCCTTTTACTTAGTTTTTGCAATCTACACTTAATATTGCTTATTTCAAGTTGTATACCCAATGACCTTTTAAAATAACATTTAAAGTATGGGTTTAATTATAATTTAAGTTTAATTATTACTTTTTTCAAATTACTATACGAATTTTACTTAGGCAGATTTCAAACAAGTTTTACACTTTATGTCAGATTTATCATCCCGAAGAGCAAGAAATTCTTATGAATTAGCTATACCTATTTTCTTTTATCAATTGAATCTATGTAATTAATAATTAATTTAATGAATTGCATGCCACTCTTACTATGTATGCTGAGGCTGTTTCTTTGAACTGCTACTTGACTACCAAAGCATTGGTGTATGCAAGATCAGTAGCTATAAAATTCCAATTAGACGCAGCTGGCTATGTCGCAGTTGGGCAGTTAGTCGACTTCACAGATACTGATACCAGAACGAAATACGAGGGTGGTTTGATAAGTCAGTGACTTTTTGAATTTCCCGCGCAGTAACTTTAAATGCAACTGCTCCCGTCAACAGCCATCTATGAATAGACTACTGTAAAATTTTGAGAAGGCTGCGCCATTTAGTTTGTGTTTGACAGCCATTGAAAGCAAACAACCTCGTGAATTTTAACGAAATAGGAAAAAAAGTGAATTTTGTGTGCTGATTAAGCATTATTTTTTGCGTAAAAAAAACAATCACCAAGGAAAGGCTTGATAAATAGTATGGGGACTCTGCACTATCAATTTCAATGGTTGGGTGCCGCGATTGCGCTAATCGTTTGATCACTTCAAAGGAGCGTTTGGCGATGTTCAGCCGCAATCAAAACGAGTTTTTGCGGCGTTTCGTTACAGTAGACGAAACATGGATCCATCACCATACACCAGAGACCAAGGAACAATCAAGACAGTGGGTTTCTCCGACGGGTGAACGTGCACCAAAGAAGGCTAAGGTGGGTCTGTCGCCCAACAAGGTCATGGCCACAGTGTTTTGGGATGCACGCGGTGTCATTCACATCGATTACCTTGAAAAGGGTAAAACGATCACCGGCGAATATTATTCGGAGCTTTTGGACAGATTCGATATTCATTTGAAGCAGAAACGACCGTATTTGGCGAAGAAAAAAGTACTGTTCCATCAAGACAATGCAGGGTGCACACGTGTGTAGTCACCATGGCAAATATCCATAAATTGGGCTACGAACTGCTACCCCATCCAGCATATTCTCTAGATTTAACCCCCTGTGACTATTTCCTGTTTCCAAACCTGAAGAAATGGGACGGTAAGAGATTTGGGTCGAATGAAGAGGTCATCGCTGAAAGAAACGCCTATTTTGAGGGCCTTGAGGAAACCTATTATTTGGAAGGAATAAAAAAATTAGCAAAACGCTGGACTAGATGTATCGAGCTAAAAGGAGACTATGTTGAGAAATAAAATATTATTTGCCGAAATAATAGCTATTTATGTAACAAGTACATAATGTAGGACATTATAGTCAAGCCCAGTTTATGGCCGACGCTGGACTAGATGTATCGAGCTAAAAGGAGACTATGTTGAGAAATAAAATATTATTTGCCGAAATAATAGCTATTTATGTAACAAGTACATAATGTAGGACATTATAGTCAAGCCCAGTTTATGGCCGAGCGAGCGAAGCGCGCAAGGCCTATAAAAAGGGAGAGTCTATAAGGTCCGATTATGTAAGAGTTGCATACAAAGCTTTATGTTCGATTCCTAAAATTGGCTAATTATAAAAAAAAAATCAGTTTATAAATTTGACATCTATTCTTGACAGAAGAAAATTTGACATGTAATATACAGTTGTCATACTTTATTTTACTACTATATACTTTATTTTACTACTGCCACTTTATTTTACGACTACAATAATAAGCCAGTTCACTGCCGCAAAACAATACAATAAACAGTACTTTATAATACAATCGGACATAAATATCTTTTATTCAAAAAGTCACTGACTTATCAAACCACCCTCGTATCTTAATGCATCTTATCATGTAAGGGTATTCTGTGTCGTTAAGGGTGTAGTGTTGGTTTCTAGAAAGTCTAGAGTTCTCGGTACAAGCAATCCTTTTAACCTGGAAGGTGCATTAACGGTCTTTGGCGTAATCTGATGTTTGCACGTCACTTGTGTAAAGCTCTTAGGTAATTACGTAAAGTAATGAAAGCTTTTATTATAAGTTGTCTTTGAAAGGTCGTTTATGTTTGTCTTGTAAACCCATACTGTAAAGATAAATTTACAGTACAAATCACATGCCACTTGATTATATTATGTGCGTATTCTCAGGCATCCAAACTTCAAGTTGCTCAGTATATTTAATAAAAATCGACAGGTATTGAATCTACTTTATTTCAAACTAATTTTTTGGGACATAACTGAGTGATTATAACGACAATTATTATGACTGTAGACAGCAATCGTATGCATCACCGATATCTTTTTTTTACTATTGATAGAAATGGTGCAGCAAATGTAAAAAATGTATTAATGTCTTTTATCAGTAAGTCTGTTCTAATAATATACATAATGTATCCTTCATATTATAAAATGGAAATGTCTACTTCCCGCTTGTAATGAACCGACATAGGGGTGGCAAGTTACATACCTACCTAAGATATGGCTTCACACCTAGTATCCTTGTTGGACGTGGATACGCAAATAATACAAATAATAAAAAAAGGACTGTATTCTTGTTCAATTTAAAAAAGACTGTCGATTGGAATAAAAGGCACCAAGCAATTACAAGACATGTATTGATTATTAGATAGCAATTTGGAATGTAATACAATGCAAGTTATTATGGCTGACGACGAATCTTCCAAGTTAGCTTGAATATGGTCGGCGGTAAAGCAAAGGTCTGTAATACAATTTACTTAGATTTATAATCGCGAATAAGAGCAGGATAACTTACCAAAAGAGTGTGATCGTCAGTGGTAGTAGTTAAGTATGGGTATATACGAGTATGTATATATAAGAGTTAGGTGTTGGCAATAATGTTGCCGATGGTCGAGTGCTCGTAATGCAAATTGCGACAACAATTAGACCATCATAACTGATTGATTTCCAGAGCCATACATTTCCAATATTCGAAATGATACACGTGTTCTTCGTTAGCACTTGTAGGTTACAGCACGAAGACCCAACAAAATGTCTTCTTAGGAGGATCGGGTTTAACGAGTCTCTTTAGCTTCACCGTTTTGACGCTTTTTTATCAAAAGTAAAAATTTTTTGTTGTTGTCGTACGCTCTTTTGGATCGTGCGAATAATATAATATAATTTTGCGAACATGAAGACGGAACATGTATTATTATACATTATTATTATCTACTACTTCCAAAACAACACATTTGGTCCCTCTTCTAAGCCAGTGCGTGCTTCTATCACGAGGATACTGAATGTATAAAGTAGGACACATGTTATTTGGAAAAATAAAAATACTTACCCTAATTATAACAACTATAATAATTAGATAATTATAAAACGGTTAAAAAGATAAAGTAGAATCTTGAAACAGTCCTCTCTGTAACTCACTCGTGTCAGACTTGAGAAATAGTATACCCAACTTTGCTGGCAGTGGTCAGAAGGCTGTTGTAGGGGTATAAATTCAACTAGAGCAGTCGGTAGGTAATTAAATTACGCCTACACTCAAATTAGTAAGTAATTAAGATAGTTTTCTTTAATCTTAAATAAGTATAGTTAATACAATTTAATCTGACAGATTTTGGAATCGATTGTATACAGTAAAGGGGTGGCTTACCGAAGTTAGTTGAATTTGTCTAGCAATAGTAGCGACTTTGAGTTGTGCTTTTTTGTACAATAAAAGGTAGGCTCTAAGTAAATTTATCTGTCTTTCTGTGTTTACATCCGTGAGGATAAAGGGTCTTGTATAGGTACCTGTTGACCCTTTTATCCTGGATTTTTTTTAGAATAACTGTAATTCCCACAAAAAAAAGATTAAAATCATCAGTGCCTAGAACATTTTTGGTAGGTATAGAAATCTGTTCTTTACATTCAATTATGTATTAACCATTAAATATCCATTACTTTTAATATTTTAACTACCTAACTTTGCAAAATCCAAATTCAGAAACTTAAATATATTCTTACACAAATTGGATTGGTTGTCTAAGATGCTTTGTTTGAATTTCCAGTAATATTCTATTCTGTTACTAGAAAAAATGACTTAATTCAGCTAGTCCTCTTCTTATTTTTATCATACCACGAGCCTCTAGTCACTATTGTGATTTAGGACGATAGAATAAACTAATGTTCGTTGCAATGCCCTTTCTCTTTCTTGTGTGTTTCATGTGTTGAACACTTCTCGTACCACATAGCACGGTCTCCTATGGATGGTTCTAGCATTAATAATACAAAGCTGGGTTCGAACCCGTGGTCATTGGGCTATTCTTCAAATATACCTTTCTGCCTTACAATAGCGCATAGCAAAGCTTATGTTTTCGGTTTGAAGTACTAAATCTTCATAATGATTTCATTACAGATATATGAAACAAACTAAAAGCAAAGAAGCCCCGCGTTTGGGCGACAGTGAAACGCTGGTTATTTTTCCAGAACAAAACAAAACATTTGATACTTACTGTACAACTCAAGATTGCCTCGGCTTGAGATATCTAAACAACAAATTTAAATTCAGGTTGCAGGTATTGTTTCCATACCTCACTAATTATAAAAGAAAGGGATATAGGTTTAAGACACAAGAAAATTAGTCATAATCAGTTATGTCAAAGTTAGGTTGAATAAAAAATATTTAAAGACTTTCATAAATATATGGTTCAACATTATCCAGTCTAATTAGGTTCAAAAATAGATTTATTTATAAACAAAGATAAAAATAAGAAGTTTTCATTTAGGACATCGTTATAGATTTAAATATAAAAAATGATACCCAACGTAAGAATTCTTAGCGACGGGAAATAATGTACATGCAAATAGTGATCAAAGATATCCGATACATAGATAATGGTTCAACTTACATTAACAGTAACAAAATAAAATCCATCAAGTCACAGCACCTTAATCGAATCATTCAATCCGACTTCACCTTACAAAGCAATTGCTACTATATTGCCTTTTCAATCACAAACAAACACTAATCACCAAATGCTTAATGAAACTGAAGAAATCTGCACAACACCTCAATTACTGACACCGGTACTGAATTTGAACCAAGAAATTAAAGTTTGCAATAACTGTCTTTCTTTAAAGCTATTAGCCAATAAAGTTCCCTTCTTTTAAATAACCGGAACAACCATATAAACTCAGTTATTAATTGTTTATTTGATATGTACTTTAAACCACCACTGGTTAATAATAATGTTCGTAGAAAAGGTTTTCCTTTATTAAAGGTGGCACCATGCTTAAACGTGCCGTTTGAGAATTATTTAGTTTTAAAACTTCTGATTTTAAATTACATTAAAACGAGATCCTGTAAAATCTTGGTTAACGATAACGATTAACGTTAACGATAAGTTAAATTCGGTAAATATAATTATTCGTTATAATAACTATATTACTATCAAAAGAAATCATTCAACAAACTGGTATGCGGCCACAAAATACTAACTGCACTTTGATTATAAATCGATAAATTGAAGCAAGTGAGCTTCCGATACGATAACGGAACTGAACAAACAAAACTTAATTATACTCTTAAAACGATAACATTGTTCTATATTGAAAACTGTAATGTTAAAAACAAAAATTAACATAAACTTCACCGGGGGCTTCTCTTAAGAGAGAGCCCCAAGACAACGCGAGAAATTACTCTCCGCTCAGCCTGTCTATTATTTTGTTCACTGTATGAGATTCTATTGCAAACTCTCTTAAACTAAAAAATATTTCGAGGTAGAATAACTTTTGAGAAGGGTAAAATTTTAAATAAACCAATAAAAATATGACGGGATTCTTATTAGCCAATGAGGTATAGCTACATCATTTTAATCTAGAACAATTTCAACGAAACTTTCGAGGATTCCCTTTAAGATTTGCCTACTAGAAAACATGATGTTATTTACAGGTGGACGTCTAGACGAACTTATTCTAGAATATTCTGTTTGTCGGCATTTTGTTTACTAGAAGATATTTCAACCGGGATGTTTTAAAGCTGTAAATTCGAACTTTCATACATTTTAACCATAAGAGAATTTTTGTTAAGGCTAATATTATATTTTATCCCTTATAAGCACGGAATAAAAAACAATTTTTGTCTGGAACATCATATTTCTGAGAAAAGAAGCATTTGGTTGGCGTGGGAACGCTTTAAAATGAACACTCGCACCAATAAAAATTCTGCTGAAATATAAAATATCGCTTACGATTATATTTCGAGGTGACTCTTTTGTACTTGAAGGAAAACGTTATTTAGCTTAACGTAATATTTGTAGTTCCGACAAAATTGAATTTTACTAAACTGCCAGGACCGTACCGGGATACTTTTAATATTTGTTAGTTTCAAAAAACGTATCGTTACATATAACGACTTTTATAATAAGTGCGCGTATGCCTACCATTATGGACATAAAAACCTATGCACACTGAAAATTCAACTAATGAAAACTAACGAAAAAAATGTAACTTGACGTACTCTCTGAGTGATACGAAAATAAAAAATGGTAAAGTTAGAAACTTTTCTTTGACTTTTTATTGTTTCAAAAGAACTTAGCAACATGAGATTTTCATGTCAGTTCAGAGTTAATCTTACAAAGTTATTTTATAAAACATCAAATGGTATTTTTTATTAACGTCAAATTCAATTTATAAAGGAAGATTTAAATAATTCATAAATAAAACTGCTTATTCTAAATTTTACAGTTTGCCTGAAAGATTTTATTTAATTCAAGCACAAGGCGTAGGGTATTTTAGGGAATTGTATATAAGCCATAAAAGCGACATAAAAAAGCGTTGCCAGTGACCTATGCTGTTAAAGGGATGAATATAAAAACACTGCTACAACGATGGGAAACAGAACAACTGTACGCACCTTCACAACGTGAAACTAGAATTTAACAAGTTTACAAATGCCTATGGGCAAATCTTATAATATCACTTTTATTTACAACTAAAACAAAAAAAAGATTACGTGGTAATCTGCTTTTAAAAACTATTATCTTTTCGTTATTCTTGACTACTTAAAAAGTATAAAAAGCTTTTAGGTTTAACCTGAATCATTATATACAGACATAAGCTTTAGCTTTGGAAGGGAGGGTTTGTTAATGTATTATATAATGTATTATTATATAATTCACATTCACATTTTAAATGTTACTACATTCTACAAAACATGTGAACAGCTCATATATAGCCCGACTTATCCTACTGTATAAGAGATTAATTGTAATTTATTAAATTAATCATAAATTTGAGTTTCCTGCATAGATCTATGCCCACAACAAATGCATATACACTCAAATGTAGTACGTAATATTGATAGACAGTGATTATTGACAAGTGTTTCATTGTGACAACGAAAAAAGTATTGTTCATCATCTTTCTCTTTATTTAAATCTCTCTATTTGTATTGAATATTATGTAACACTAATAATTATGACAACGAACGTGTTTATTACGACAATGAACGGGTTTATTGGTACGATCACTAAAATAGTAAACGAAATAAATAAATATAATGAAATTAAATCAAATCCGTTCATAATATGGTAACGATGAAGTTATCATAATTTCAATAGTCAGTGTTGTTGTCCCTATAAATTCTGTCAGTGAGAATCATGCTCTCTTTGAAAGTCAAGTTCAACTGTTACAGTAACTATCAACATTTTGTGTTGTGAAAATAAAAAATAAATGGAGAAAAATAAAGCTGCTTACTAAGGGAGGCAATATGGAAGGAACTTTCAATTTTATAAGAATTTTACTTCTACTGATATACAAAAACTGCAAGCAAGTTCTCAATAAAATTCTCTTCAGACATGGGAAAATTGAAAGGTTGGCTGTATGTAATAAACCTATGGTTGTCTATTACATAAAGTAAGTTTTTTATTTATCCCTAAATTTCCCCAATATGGGAACGCAATTTCAATGGTTGATATCCAGTCGAACAATCAAAGCTTGAAAACAACCAAAATTGCCACATCGGTAAACACGCAATAAACAAACAACTGGTAAGAATTTTAAACATTTATTTCATTTTTATCTCTTAAGTGTTTCAAAACTAATAAAAATGTAAACAAATTTACTTTTATTCCGCTAGAAGTATTACAAAAGTTAATCTAAATTGTTGAAGATACCGTGGATGTGGGAGACTTGAAACCGCCGTGGTGACTTGAAACCGAGGTGCGCGATATAACAACATAGTATAACAAATAAATGTGCTGCACTCTAGTAGTGAGTAGAATGAATAAATAAAAAATGGTATGTTGTCTACAATACCAACATATAACCGTCGGTAATGTGCCAACGCCCAAAAACGCCGCTGAGTGTGAATAAAAAATTGAAAAAGCGAAGGTAAGAAAATACCACTTTTTTGTAACCTGTTTACTTCTTGTTACACAAGAAAAGCTATCATTCAAATTCGTGTGTTACATTTTTTTATCAGTAGCCTAGACATTTGTCTTGACCATACATAACCTAGAAAAATTTTCATTGCGTCCATTTTTTTTTCTACCTTTATTTATTTTTTCATGACAGGTTTTGGGTGACTTGAAATCGGCTGCATTATGCCTAATAAATATAAAAGAACGTTGGGCAAAAGGAAGTATCATGACTTTTCGAAAGAGGAGTTGAAAAACGCCATTGAAGCCGTCAAATCAAAAAGACTGACACTGACAGGGGCAGCTGAAACTTATGGCATTTGCAAATCCACTCTTTGGAGAAAAATAAAAAATCGACATATGAAGTCATTTGGTGGTCAAACTGCTTTGAGTAAACATGAAGAGGCTCAAATTACTGAGACAATCTTATATGCAGCAGACTGGGGTTTTCCATTGGAAAAAGAAGACATAAAGGACCTGATGTGTAGTTACCTCAATAGACAAGGAAGAACTATAAAGGAATTTACAAACAATAGACCTGGAGACAGTTGGTACTACGGATTTATAGTGCGCAATACCCAACTGAACATTCGTCTGTCTGAAAATATTAAACGAAGTCGCGCAGCCGTATCACCTGCAATATTAAATTCGTATTTTGATGAACTAACTACGTCGTTGGAAGGAGTTCCACTAGACAACATATTAAATTACGACGAAACTTCGTTTGTGGACGACCCAGGGCGCAAGAAAGTGGTGGTGCAGCGAGAGTGTAAGCATGCTGAAAGGGTTATGGACAACTCAAAATCAGCTGTATCGGTAATGTTTGCGGTCACTGCTGCAGGAGTCGCGCTGCCGCCATACGTAGTTTATAAATCCGATCACCTTTGGGCAACATGGACTGAAGGAGGGCCTCCAGGCACTGCATACAATCGCAGCAAATAAGGATGGTTTGACCAGGCTTTATTTGAAGATTGGTTTATGAAATTGGCTCTTCCGTATTTAAAAAAATTACAGGGGTCGAAGGTCTTAATTGGAGACAATTTAGCAAGTCACATTTCACTAAAGGTTATTCAAGATTGTCAAGCAAATGACATAAAGTTTGTACTTCTGCCACCTAACAGCACGCATCTAACTCAACCGTTAGATGTGTGCTGTTTTAGGCCTATTAAAGGCGCGTGGCGTAGAATTTTAAATGTGTGGAAGAAAAAAAATAAAGGAGCTCTTCGGAAAGACATGTTCCCCAAACTGCTCAATTCAACGTTAAAAAAAATTGAGATTAGTCTCCCCGAAAATATTAAATCGGGTTTCAGGGCTACGGGTTTGGTCCCACTTGATCGTGAGGCCGTTTTCAAACGCCTTCCGAAACAAGATTTGCCACCAAGAACAACGGAAATTGCTAACATTTTAAAAGATATGTTTGAGACAACGAGATACCCGACGAAGGATCATCCTCAAAGTAAACGGAAAAAATTAAACATCCCTGCAGGCCAAAGCATAACGGTAGATTTAGTTACTGCACCAATACCACAATCTAGTGGTCAAACCCAGCAAAGAAAGAAACCAAAGAAAACGTCAAAACCAAAGACAAACAAATCAAAATATGACTTTTCCAGCAGTGATGAAGTCGATGATTTAGATCCTGAATTCAATGAAGAAACAGACAAGACTGATGATGAAACAGATAAGACTGAAGAAACAGAGAAACTGAAGAAACAAAGAAGATCCAAGAAACAGAGAATTCTAAAGCGACTGAGATACCTGAATATACTGTGATAGATAAAACTTATTTATTACAAGAAAATGCTTTTGTCATTGTCGAACTTAAATCCCTAAAAGGAAACAAAAAACGATACGTAGCCACTATCATTTCTGAGGATCCGTTACAATGTTCCTTTTTGAAAAAACATACAAAAATGACAAATACTTTTATCTTTCCAAAAGTACCTGATGAAAGTTATATAGAGCACGAAGAAGTAATTGCCGTCCTCCCTCCTCCAACCTGTTTAAGAAGAGGAGGATACCAATTCAGAGACGATTTAAAAGAAGTATTTAATGTTGAATAGTTTATAATACCTATCCACTTATTTGTTTCTAGGAGTTTTATAGTTTATCAATATTTGTTAGAAATTATCCCTCTTTATTTTGTGTTACCTAGGTACCTTACCTATTTTTTATAAAAATAAATTTTGTACTTTTTTAAAAATGATTTTTTGGTTTCAAGTCATCTATACGATTCATTACAAGCCCAAACAATGCGTTTTTAAGCAGTTTTTCAAGTCTCCTAAACAGGTGGGTGACTTGAAACCGACACTTTTTGTTTTTTTTTCTTTATATATGCCCCAGAGAGTTCAGCTAAGGGGTCATCCTATTGCCACGGTTGTTTCGCATATTTTCCATATTTTTAGTTTTAAATTGACGCGGATAGTTTTTATCTATTGAACATGAATTGTCAAAATCGTAGGCAAGTCACCCACTTTCACGGTAGTACTATTTACTCAAAATAAAGATTCCCTGAAAATCCACTTAGAGTTAAAACACATTAACCTTAAATTTTATGATTTTCTCCTAATTTTTCTGTTTTAGAAACTTTGATGTTTTAATTTAATTAATTTTTGCTAAACTAACCTATACTTTTCTGTTTAACCAATAATGGTAATAATTACAAAAGTAATTTTAATTCGATAAATTCGTTGCACAAGCCACACCAAGATTTAATTCAAATATTTAAATTTACTTTTGAACCTAATCGATTCAATTGTATATCAGCCCATTCTAACTTCCAGACGATGCTATTATAACTTATTCAATAGGCTGATCCGTTTTAGTGTAGACAGTGTGTAAGAAGGTAGAACAAAACTCCAAGTCAAAAACCTTAAATAAAGGAATTTACATTAAATTGTTACAAAAGCAATGACTGACTGACAATTTTTAAAAATAAAGGCGAAGAGGAATACTAAAGAAATACCGTCAGCAAATGAAGGTTCCTTTTCTTTTGTTTGTTAATACTGCTACACCCGGAATTGATGTGACTAAAAAAGCACGGTAATATACCATGTCAACAATGGCAGACATGAAACTCCTAAGCAAGATAACTTAATAAGTCATTTACTACAGGCTGGCCACGAACGGTTAGTTGGCTGAATTCAGAAACTGAGCTAACTAGTGTCTTTTGCCGAACCAGTTATATACAGTCTTATATTTCTACATGCTAAGTAATGTTGCGAGTACCTATTACCAGCGCGTGTCAGCGTCGCCAGCAATTTTGTTGCGCATGGCAAACCACACTTGTCGAAAGTAGGTTTTTTAGCATGCAGCTGAGACAGGATGTAGGTATTTATAGCAACTATATTACTCTATTTCCTGCAGCAAGCTTAGTGTGTCTTATAAAATAATCAATAATTTAATTATGAATTATGGTATCTGTGATAATACGCCATTTATTTGAAAACAAAGACAAACAATGAAGCTCCAACTCCCACCACGAAATTCTTTAAAAAGTATGATAACCCAACTTTAAGACTATAATAGGCTATTCAATGGTCCTATTACCATGGTTCGTTGACTATAGATCTAAGCACTTTATTTTGGAACCTTTGCAAAATCTCGATATTACAGGTGCTGGTAGTTCCCCACAGCTGTACTACATATGTCCAAATGGGCCTGATTATAGTTTTGTATAGTAGGAGCTTGTTTTCGATTTTCAGTTGTGACTTTCTACCTAACAACCAGTACATTTGGCTTAACTTGATTCCCAGCTGTTTCCTTTTGGTAAATATATGTTTCCGCCAAGTAAACCGTTGGTCCAGATACATAACCATCTTGGGTATTGTTGAGTGTTACTGCTAGGCATGTACCTCTTCTCAGGCTAAACGTAACGTGTGCCAATTTGGGGTTATTTACTTGTATATTCCATTTCCTTAACCAGTCCTCAACCAGATTTAAATTGTTCTGTAGATACCTAGATGCAACGGCAGAGTCAGTATCTAATGCTAGTATGGCCGTGTCGTCAGCAAATGTGGCCATGGTTGTTAGGTTGGATGTAGGTATATCGGCTGTGTAGTGTGTATATAGCACGGGGCCCAACACGCTGCCCTGGGGAACACCAGAGTTAATGAGGTGTAGTTCTGACAGCTCTTCTCTCATCTTTACCAAGAACCATCTGCCTTTTAAGTACGACTTGATTATTTCATAAAAATACTGTGGTAGTACTTTTTTTAAGTATATAACATAGTCCCTCATGCCAAACCGAGTCAAATGCTCTTTTAACATCTACAAGCACTACTGAGAAATATCTTTTTGATTCGAAGTCATTACTGATGTTACTTACAATTCTATGAACCTTTTCTACCGTACTATGTTGGTTTCGAAAATCAAACTAGTGACTGGGTATGAGTACCCTTTCCTCTAGTATTGGCTGAAGTCGTTTTAATGATAGTTTTTCGAATAGCTTGGATAAGATCGGCAACAGACTTATAGGTCTATATGATTCTAGGCTGCTTGTGTTCTTCCCAAGCTTTGGGATCATGGTGTTGCAGCCACTTTCCATTGGTCCTAACAATAACAACAAAATGTTACACTTTTTTAATAATTTTATGAGCCGTGGAAGCGTGTGTAGACATATATGTCATTATAACAATAAACTTATAGTTATTTACGTTATAAGTCCTGGAAATAGAATTTTACAGTCGAGTAAGCCGGAAGGAGCCGAGTCCGAAACATCGAAACGAGACTGTAAAAACATTTCCAGGACATATGACGTAATGCGTTTTATTTCATTCTGTAATTATTGGATTATTGGTTTAATTTAAAACAAATCATATAAAATAAATTTCCGAATTTAAAATATGGACATCTATGAACAACGAGCATCTATGGCAACTAGTAGTCGAATTCAAAATATAGAACGAGTGTCCATGGTAACTGAATACTAAAGCATTGTTCAGTTGATTTATATTATTTGAGCTCGGTAAAAAATTTGACAGTCATACTAGACCGTAAAATCGGTCTTTAAAATTCCGGACTGTAATCGCTACCGTATGAAATAAATTAATTTTCAAACGTCATATTCTACTAACCTGTAATACTTTTACAGATCAGCTGTCAGTTTTACAAATCATTAGCTCGTAAAAGTAACTTTTCATTGTTTGTGTTCTGTTACATTAAATGACATTGACGAGTGAGTAACAATTAAATCTTACAACATGATTCAATTTATAACGAAACCATCTGTCGTAAAGAAACATTGGCAAATTATTTTCTATATGGAGATATGAATATAATACTTTCTAATACCTACTAAGGACTTAGGTAGCGTTGTAAATAAATAAATGTTTATGCACAGATACATTTTATAATTAGACTATTATTGATAGACTCATCTAAATATAACCGTGTGTTTATGGCCCAAGAGCCTCTTTATGGCCTGACGGGTAATAAACGTCAATTAATTGTCAGATCTGTTTTTTATTTTGTAGAACTTGATTTGTTTTTTAATATAATTTGTAATCTTATCAACAATGAAAATAAACTGAAATTAAATATTTTGGAACAGTAACTATAGTAACGTACACTTCGTATAAACTTCACATAAGTATAAGTACACCGGCTTGTTGTATGTAACTACGTACTCATTTAATTATATTTTTTACACAATAATACATTTGAGATAAAAACTTAATCTGTGTCTAAAATAGTGTATGTATAGCGGGTGTAACTTGCTTTTATGACTCTACAGCCTTTAACGCTTCCCGCCATAAAAGCCTCCTTACGCCCTTATAAGTAACTATTAAATCTTATTAAGAAGAAATTGATAATAAAATGTTAATAATTTTAACTAGGATAAGTATGCGAAATCTATTAAGGTATTTATTTATCAAGGTTATACAAGGTAGATTTCCTATATTATAAACATATAAAAGAACCATTAGAAATAGAGCGTTGACGTACGGAAATACAAGATAAGCATTGTGTGCACTAAAACAACCCCATTTAAACATTAAAACTTTATTCAGATATATGATGTAGAGGTGTAACTAAAATATAAGATTCTTACTAAAGTAAAGCATGCATCTCCTTGGTGTAAGAATGTGCGTTTTTGAACCATCGACTTAGTACAATTTGTACCTAGATGCATTGAACACCCTGTATACATCTACATATAATGTGTATGCTACTTAAAGATACAAATACAGTATTGTTATATTTGCAAATTATCTTTTAAAAATCTATTTTTAATTTTATATTGTATAGGTATGTTAAGCATAAACACTTCACTTATTGAGATAATTATTTCAAGTGCACCATTGATACATACATATATAGAAACAATAAACTTCCTTGTATAGTTATCATTTTTAAGCATCATTGCTTAAAAATGTGGCGCGTAGTGTTTACTGTATTTTTCTTAGCAGCTCTTAGTTTCGCTGCAACTATTGATTACGGTAAGAAAACTCATTTTACCAGGTAAAAACGTAATAATAATAATTTAACTATTAATATATTTCACTTTTAAGATGAAATTGAAAGCTCTCTTCAACGTGGTTTGGACGAATACATACATACAGGTCGTAAATCTGTAGAATTAAGGGAAACCTTAAAGTTGCTTCAATTTCCTGGATTATTTCGGAAGGACCATAAAAAGGGTCCGATAACAGATCTTATATGTTTAACTTGTAATGTAGGGATTGGTGCAATAATAAAAGCTAGACGTCTTGGGGCAAGTAGGGATCTACTTGTCGATATATCTGTGAAGCTGTGTACTTGGTTAAATTTAGAACCGGAATACATTTGCGATAAAATCGTAAATGCTCATGCCGTAAGTTTAACTACATACAAGTTTCTTACAATAACAATGGTAATATGTTTTATGTTGTCACAGGATACGCTGGTATTCATCATAGATAATTCTTTGAATGTTACATCGAAAAGAGCATGTTCCATTCTTTTCCAAGGGAAAGGTTGCACCGATCCTTATAGAGAAGATTGGACGATTGAAATACCTCCACGATTCGATGTTCAAAGAGAAGTGGTAAGTCTTCGTTTTTAAAATTAAGATAAGGAAAAATATAAGACGCTCAGAATGCAATTATTTTTGAGATATACTTCAATGTTCTTGTTCTTATCGGTATATAAACAAGTACCTACTGCAGTTTGGACATGCTACTACTCCCATTTTTATTATTAGAAAACTTGGAATTATTGGTGAAATGATATCGATGTTTCTAGTTATTTTTGGATTTCTGATATTGATAGATGCAACGATCTTTAAATTTATATATCCTTAGTTGAGGGTGAATTTCTTTTTTGCCAGATTCTGTTGTTTCTATTGAGTTTAATATAAAAATCCAATGTCAGTTACACGTTTCTTCCAAGTTTATGTAGAGTTCTGCAGGTGAATTAATAAATCGTTTCATTCTCCTTCTTTACATGACGTTTTCTAGTTTTCCTATTTTTATCTGAAATGAATTTAGTCTACGTAAATACTAAATAACTCAATAAATAGATACCAGTCTCATAGTATACAACAATCGATGTATGATTTGACATGATTACTTTGACCTTTATTATTTATTAGATTCATTAATTGATCAGCTTAAATTGATTAGTATTAACAAATAGGTAATATATTTTGGTAGTAAATTTGCATTCTTACTAACATTAATTAACACTGATTTTGGTATCCATATCATGTTTTGGTGCTTAAAACCTCCTCTCCATTCACATGACAGACAAGCTAACTACAGTAAGAAAATTATGGGTGTTCTGGAACCACCCCCCTCCACTCCCACCTCCCACCACTTTTTTCAAGGTCAAGGCCGCGAAAAAGGTTGGCAAGATTGCATTTCAAGGTTATGTTTTCAAGGTTATGTGTGTAAGGTTGGCAGTACTCAAGGCCATTTGCTCACGTTAGAGATGAAAAGAGAGAGAGAGCGTAAATAAATGTTGGTAACACTCAAGGTTAAATACAATAATAATTTTTGCTTAATAAAACGATTAGAGAGAGACAAAAATCAAGGAAAGCTTAGCCGTGCTCAAGACCATTTCTAGAGAAAGAGCGAAAGTAAATGTTCAAGGTTAAACACATAATAATTTCTGAAGGTTTTTTTTTTAAGTTAAAAACAATCTTAAGCAAGCGTAAACAATATTATTATACGTTGTAAGATACCATAGTCTGGATAAAATTTACGCTGTATAATGCACAAATTTCATTTTTTAATCTTTTATGCTAATATAATTACATTTATATGTCAAGGACGTAAGAGAGGACGGACATTGTCAGCTCATAATAGTTAACGAAGCTCTATAAACAAATATACCTACCTTTGCAATTCCGTCTTTTTGGTTTACCTGTTAGCATTTATAAAAACACAATTATCTTTATTACATTACAGCTCCATTGGCGGAGAAAAAATGTTCAAAGATGAACAATGAACGAAATGAATTATTAATATGTTTTTTTCAATTCTTGTCTATGTAGACGAAAACTGCATTCATATAACGTGATGTACCCTCAAGGTCTCAGCGAGGTATCAGGCTGTTATTTAAAAGAATGAAAGAATAAAACCTTTAAAGCATTTATTTATTATTAATTATTGTTCCCTATAAAGACATGTTAAAAACTAATAGTAAACTAACTAAATTTTCTAACTCATTTTTTAATGATTTAAGATATAAGCTAGATTTACATTACTGATGTATTTACCTCTGGAACTTGACATTACAGCATGTGCACATGCTTTACAAAAAATGCGATTTTTCATATTCCTATGCCATCTAACACAAAAGATGATCGCTTATTTACCTTTTCACAATTTACATTAATGATTTTTAAAACATAAGAATTGTAAAAAATATTTAATCCTTTCAAGATAAAAATGAATGGAGATGTTGATAACGATAGAAATGTGTAGAATTTCTTTTTAATGATGAGTGAAAGATATTACGATGTTGTTTTAATTTTTATACGCATGTTCACTTATACACGATTAATATTAATTGCCCTTTTCACTAAAACAATTAGACACACACAATATTTATTAATCACATCACAAACAAACAGAAGAAACGTCGAACACCTCCGTTGAAAAAGCGCGCGGTTCGATGCCAATAAAGTATTGTTAATTATGGTATGTTGTTGTTACTTCCTATTTACATTGGTTTTTTCTTGGTTTCGTGTTTTTCTTAAAATATGAATTATTTCCCCACAGTTTTTGTTTTAAACTACCTTCAAATTTTCACAAAACCGAAAAATCACCCCTTACACCTGACACCAAAACTTCAAAACTATAAAACGTATTGACAACAAGGAGTGGTCTTTTTGTTACCAGAACTATAAAACGACTGCCTACATTAAAAATTGCGTTCTGCATATCTTTTGATACTGTAAAATGTATAGACGTCTAAAATGCGCCCATGAGAAAAGTCCTTTATCAGCAATTCTATTATAACAGGAAATAACGTAAGCTGTTTTATGAAGTAAAGTGAATTTTTCAATATAATAGTAGTTTCAGAAAGATATACAGAGATGTACTCAGAAAGATATACAGAGATGTATTCAGAAAAAAAAAACATTATTATGTGTTTCTCATTTTCTGAGATAATAACAAATTTGAATCTCAACCAGAACGTCATGAAGAATGAGACAATAAGCGGTGGTGTTGACAGATGTATCCTTACGAGACTCGATATCCAACTTCACGTTGAGCACTATGTTTTGAATAGACTCGTTTTGTTTAGTGAGGTTCATGACAAAAGATGAGACACTTCTTGTATTTGCCATAATCGAATAAGGGTTCGGTTCCCGATTACTATAATACGTTGAGCGCAAATCTAAATACTCATCATATGCAGATATATTTATACCTGGTGTTTTCAACGCTAGGTTAATTTTGAATATTAACAATTAATTTCCTCAAGGGAGGTAACACTCAAGGTCACATAGTTCCAGATCACCGGTATTTCAAGGGGTTAAGTATCTCTAGATTATCTATCTCTCGGGGTAAGGTGAGGAATGACCTTAAAGCTAAATCAGTTATATACGACAAGCAAGAGACGTAAGATTGTCAATGGTTCCTGAGTGAAGGTATAGTGATATTGTTGTAAATCGTAATAACAATGGAAGACCTAACTAAGACAATCGAGAATGCAAAAATGTAAGCTCTGGAAAAGCAGCTTATGATGCCAATCCAGCCACCAAAGGATGCTAAGTGGACACCTTTATTAAATCAATCTGAGTATTTTTTAAATAGAACTAAAAGCAAATGTGTATTTGTTGGATTATGTGCACATATGGGGTTTGCTCCAACAATAAAAGTATGTGGACTAAAGAAACAGTGCATGCTGTTTGATGAAACGGAGTGGAATCAGCTAATAGCTAATCAAGGAGAGATTACTAGATACTTTCAGTCATTAGACGAAGCCTACGACATTTGAAACTGGAGACAAAAACGATTTCGTTTCAACGAGTGGGTAAAACGAAAATTATAAAGGTAACGGACGGGAGGTGATGAATTGTGTTTAGCATGGGAGTCGTTAAGTGAGCTATGGCGGTTAACACAGTTACTTGCATTTCAGTTAACCCTTCTATCTACATTGGACTTTCATAATTTCTACAGCAGTGTAATAAATGGAGTTGCAGACATGCCAGGTGACTGTATTGTGAACATCAAAAACGTGGTCGAACCGTTAATGAAGCAACAAATTCCGAATGTATATGGACTGTTAGAAGTAGTACATTATTTACCAGAAAATATAGTAATAGATATTGAAGTCAATAAGCGTATTATGTAATGTGTGGGAGCGAGAAGGTAATAGGGGGGCGGGCATATAAGGCTACGTAATCCATGCTTAACTTAATCAAATACAATGTGGTTGTGTTATAGTGAATACTTATAGTTATAGTGTAGCCTTGCCTACTATGTAGTAGACAAATTGACTGCATTGGAGAAATTATGCACTCAATTAGCAGCGTTTGAGCAGGATGCCGCACACGAAGCTGTATATGGAGCTGGAACATTTAGTCCAGAATACTGTCAAGAGTTAGTGCAACGATACAGAAAAGGTGTACAGCTTTGTGAAGGATACATTGCAGCAAGAAGCACTGTGATAAGTGTTTGGTTAAACAGCTCGTCGATGCGCAGTTACAGGACTTTATACATGACATAGTGGAAGATTCATCAGAGTCAAAATTAGAATGGGAATAAAATGGGTAGTACAGTGCAATTTGACGAAACTAAGAACAAAGTAAGGTATATCTTAACATGGGTGTATGCTCATCGACAAGCACGAAAAGATGAATGGGAAATGATAGCAATGGATAGGGTACGCTTTCAAAGACGAATAAGCCGAGTTGAAGAGGTAATCGCTTAATTTTGCAAGTAGAGCATGGATCACGCATATATAATAAACGTTTTATAAATGGGTTGTAACATTTAATAAAATATTTGTACTTATTATTGTATTTAAAATAGAACAGTTAAGTATGTATGTAATAAATGCTAAAACAATACATCGAACTGTATTTTATTGATAAAGCTTTATTCAGAACACTCGATTACATGAGTTTTATGTAAATAGTAGACATTACTTAAGACACAATATCAAAATGAATTGCAATGGTAATAGCATGATAGAGGCATAGGTTGAAGAGCGGACACCGCTTCCAATTTCACCACTGCACTGGCTGCGATAGGAAACGGCGAATGTAGTTTGTTTTCTTATATCTCTTCAAGTAAATGGTATCTGCTTGTTGAGCTATAGGTTGAAATATTACAGGGAACATAAAAGGTGGAGTGAAGCTTTCTTTGCAATCTATACAATGATGATGTATTAACCAAGTAGCCTGTAGTCGAGACTTTGGTGATAAGTTGGAAAAGGGGGACGGAGGTTTGAAGACGAAGTGAGATACGTGATTTCCATCAAACACGGCTAATTTCTTGGCACAAAGTCTTTTTCAGAAGTCTTGAAACCCTGTACATCTACAAACAGCATGGTAGGTAGCGAAGACAACGCGTACTGCTATAGTAATAAAGGTAAACTGTTGAGTGATGTCGCTTATAGTTGACACTTGCTTCGTCAATGCGTTATACGTAAATACTCGATCATGTGAAATGCTTTTGTGAGTTTCGAAAGTAACTCTAAGCAACTTTTATTGAAGTATGAAGTGGTAGGGTCTCTGTAGTACTTCAAGCAACCAAAACCTGTACATGTAAATTTATTATTAATCGCAGATATGCTAGATAGAATATGTGGCCAGCCATTTTAAATGCATACAATAACTTCAAGCGTTTAACCAAATCTGAGGGCTCTTTCCAGTACACATATTCCATAAGTTTCTCAGCGACTTTCTTACATTCATAGCCGCTAGTGGCCCTAGATCTGAGATTGGGCTTTATACTGTGTGTCTACTTGAAAGAGCGCATGACCAGAAGCTGTCCTTTAGCGTTGTAATTTCACCCGATGATTACACACTTCTACACAGCTTTAAACAGCTGCTGTACAGCTTGATACAGCTTCTATGCAGATTTAAACAAGCTTCTGTACAGCTTTTATGCAGCTTTAAACAGCTTCTGTACATCTTTAAAGAGCTCCTAGAACAGCCAATGTGTACCCGTAATGTACATTCTACATCCACGTAAACACACAGTTTATAATAACAAGTACTCATAAAGCATAATTATATAAGTATTTTCAGTCATTCAGCTTACACTTATAGACCGGTATACAGATTAACTGCATGCTTTACGTGGAGTCCCCGTGTAAACATACCTCCACGTTCCTTCCCTTGGGAGGAAGTAATTGAGATACGCTCAATCAGCGCGCAATTGCGTAGCAATTGCTCCCAGTCAACTCACTGGTCGGAGCGAGGTTGCCTATCCACCCTTTACTAGCTATCCAGGCTAGTGCCGGAGCGATTGACTTAACACGTGCTCAGCCGCCGGCACCCTCCCGTCCTTTTTCATACGGGGTGAAGTACCTAGTCCAGCAATAGGACTATTTCCCCAACATAACTCAGTTGATAGAGGGAACCCTTCAGTCCAATTTCATACCTTCACAAGTTCCTCCCCGAGACAGGGGTTGGGGCTACTGCCCGATCGAATCCAACCTCAAATGTGGCGGGACTGGGTTTTTAAATGGGTTCGCCACTCCGATCTACCAATATATAGGCTTGGTGGGCCCTCGACAGAGCTTCGTTCGTAAGTCTACACGTTATAGACTCCTAGTGTGTACCTCAGTAAGGTGAAGTTATAGACCTGTATACAGGTGGCACTTTTATAGAATGGTATTAGGTCCTGGATCCTCATTTTGGAATGGTTTCAGACTTACCACCGTCCAGAATCCATCCTCATTCATGTTCCTTTGCGTCCTCAGACCTCCCTGTTGTCCTTACTCGCCTTCTCTGTCGTCCTCATTCGCCCTCCCTTTCATCCTCATAGTTCGTCCTCCCTTCATCCTCCCTTCGTCCTCATTCGTCCTCCCTTTCATTCTTAGTTCTCCCTCCCGTCTTCACTAATTTTCAATCGTCTTTCTCATCCTCATTCGTTCTCCCTCTCATCCTTAGTTCTTCCTCCCATCCTCACTAATCTTCAATTGTCTTTCTCGTCCACATTCGTTCTGACTTTCATCCTTAGTTCTCCCTCCCATCCTCATTAGTCTTTAGTCCTCAGTTTTTACAGCTTCTGTACAGCTTTAAACAGCTTCTGTACAGCTTTAAACAGCTTCTGTACAGCTTTAAACAGCTTCTGTACAGCTTTAAACAGCTTCTGTACAGCTTCTGTCCAGCCTCTGTACAGCTTTAAACAGCTTCTGTACAGCTTTAAACAGCTTCTGTGCAGCTTTAAACAGTTACTGTACAGCTTTAAACAGCTTATGTACAGCTTTAAACAGCTTCTGTACAACAGTAAAACAGAAGCTGTACAGAAGCTTTTTAAAGCTGTACAGAAGCTGTTTAAAGCTGTACAGAAGCTGTTTAAAGCTGTACAGAAGCTGTTTAAAGCTGTACAGAAGCTGTTTAAAGCTGCACAGAAGCTGTTTAAAGCTGTACAGAGGCTGTACAGAAGCTGTTTAAAGCTGTAAAAACTGAGGACTAAAGACTAATGAAGATGGGAGGGAGAACTAAGGATGAGAGTCAGAACGAATGAGGACGAGAAAGACGATTGAAGATTAGTGAGGATGGAAGGGAGAACTAAGGATGAGAGGGAGAACGAATGATGATGAGAAAGACGATTGAAAATTAGTGAGTACGGGAGGGAACTAAGAATGAAAGGGAGGACGAATGGAGGATGAAGGGAGAACGAACTACGAGGATGAAAGGGAGGGCGAATGAGGACGACAGAGAAGGCGAATAAGGACGACAGGGAGGTCTGAGGACGCAAGGGAACATGAATAAGGATGGATTCTGGACGGTGGTGAGTCTGAAACCATTCCAAAATGAGGGTCCAGGACCCAATACCATTCTATAAAATTGCCACCTGTATACCGGCCTATAACTTCACCTTACTGAGGTACACACTGGGAGTCTATAACGTGTAGACTTACGAACGAAGCTCTGTCGAGGGCCCACCAACCCTATAAGACTTATATAATTATGCTTTATGAGTACTTGTTATTATAAACTGTGTGTTTATGTGGATGTAGAATGTACATTATAGGTACACATTGGCGGTTCTAGGAGCTCTTTAAAGATGTACAGACGCTGTTGAAAGCTGCATAAAAGCTGTACAGAAGCTTGTTTAAAGCTGCATAGAAGCTGTATCAAGCTGTACAGCAGCTGTTTAAAGCTGTGTAGAAGTGTGTAATCATCGGGTGAAATTACAACGCTAAAGGACAGCTTCTGGGCATGCGCTCTTTCAAGTAGACACACAGTATAAAGCCCAATCTCAGATCTAGGACCACTAGCGGCTATGAATGTAAGAAAGTCGCTGAGAAACTTATGGAATATGTGTACTGGAAAGAGCCCTCACATTTGGTTAAACGCTTGAAGTTATTGTATGCATTTAAAATGGCTGGCCACATATTCTATCTAGCTTATCTGCCATTAATAATAAATTTACATGTACAGGTTTTGGTTGGTTGAAGTACTACAGAGACCCTACCACTTCATACTTCAATAAAAGTTGCTTAGAGTTACTTTCGAAACTCACAAAAGCATTTCACATGATCGAGTATTTACGTATAACGCATTGACGTAGCAAGTGTCAACTATAAGCGACATCACTCAACAGTTTACCTTTATTACTATAGCAGTACGCGTTGTCTTCGCTACCTACCATGCTGTTTGTAGATGTACAGGGTTTCAAGACTTCTGAAAAAGACTTTGTGCCAAGAAATTAGCCGTGTTTGATGGACATCACGTATCTCACTTCGTCTTCAAACCTCCGTCCCCCTTTTCCAACTTATCACCAAAGTCTCGACTACAGGCTACTTGGTTAATACATCATCATTGTATAGATTGCAAAGAAAGCTTCACTCCACCTTTTATGTTCCCTGTAATTTTTCAACCCATAGCTCAACAAGCAGATACCATTTACTTGAAGAGATATAAGAAAACAAACTACATTCGCCGTTTCCTATCGCAGCCAGTGCAGTGGTGAAATTGGAAGCGGTGTCCGCTCTTCAACCTATGCCTCCATCATGCTACTACCATTGCAATTCATTTTGCTATTGTGTCTTAAGTACTGTCTACTATTTACATAAAACTCATGTAATCGAGTGTTCTGAATAAAGCTTTATCAATAAAATACAGTTCGATGTATTGTTTTAGCATTTATTACATACATACTTAACTGTTCTATTTTAAATACAATCATAAGAACAAATATTTTATTAAATGTTACAACCCATTTATAAAACGTTAATGATATATGCGTGATCTATGCTCTTCTTGCAAAATTAAGCGATTACCTCTTCAACTCGGCTTATTCGTTTTTGAAAGCGTACCCTATCCCTTGCTATCATTTCCCATTCATATTTTCGTGCTTGTCGATGAGCATACACCCATGTTAACATATACCTTACTTTGTTCTTAGTTTCGTCAAATTGCACTGTACTACCCATTTTATTCCCATTCTAATTTTGACTCTGATGAATCTTCCACTATGTCATGTATAAAGTCCTGTAACTGCGCATCGACGAGCTGTTTAACCAAACACTTATCACAATGCTTCTTGCTGCAATGTATCCTTCACAAAGCTGTACACCTTTTCTGTATCGTTGCACTATCTCTTGACAGTATTCTGGACTAAATGTTCCAGCTCCATATACAGCTTCGTGTGGGGCATCCTGCTCCATGAGCTGCTAATTGAGTGCATAATTTCTCCAATGCAGTCAATTTGTCTACTACATAGTAGGCAAGGCTACACTATAACTATAAGTATTCACTATAACACAACCACATTGTATTTGATTAAGTTAAGCATGGATTACGTAGCCTTATATGCCCGCCCCCCTATTATCTTCTCGCTCCCACACATTACATAATACGCTTATTGACTTCAATATCTATGACTATCTTTTCTGGTAAATAATGTACTACTTCTAACAGTCCATATACATTCGGAATTTGTTGCTTCATTAACGGTTCGAGCACGTTTTTGATGTTCACAATACAGTCACCTGGCATGTCTGCAACTCCATTTATTACACTGCTGAAGAAATTATGAAAGTCCAATGTATATAGAAGGTTTAACCGAAATGCAAGTAACGGTGTTAACCGCCATAGCTCACTTAACGACTCCCATGCTAAACACAATTCATCACCTCCTGCGTTAGTTACCTTTATAATTTTCGTTTTATCCACTCGTTGAAACGAAATCGTTTTGTCCCCAGTTTCAAAGGTACGTAGGCTTCGTCTAATGACTGAAAGTATCTAGTAATCCCTCCTTGATTAGCTATTAGCTGATTCCACTCCGTTTCATCAAACAGCATGCACTGATTCTTTAGTCCACATACTTTTATTGTTGGAGAAAACCCCATATGTGCACATAATCCAACAAATACACAATTGTCTTAGTTAGGTCTTCCATTGTTATTACGATTTACAACAATATCACTATACCTTCACTCAGGAACCACTGACAATCCTACGTCTCTTGCTTGTCGTATATAACTGATTTAGCTTCAAGGTCATTCCTCAGTTAATTCATTGAGTGTTACCACCCTTGAGGAAATTAATTGTTAATATTCAAAATTAACCTAGCGTTGAAAACACCAGGTATAAATATATCTGCATATGATGAGTATTTAGATTTGCGCTCAACTTATTATAGTAATCGGGAACCGAACCCTTATTCGATTATGCCGAATACAAGAAGTGTCTCATCTTTTGTCATGAACCTCACTAAACAAAACGAGTCTATTCAAAACATAGTGCTCAACGTGAAGTTGGATATCGAGTCTCGTAAGGATACATCTGTCAACACCACCGCTTATTGTCTCATTCTTCATGACGTTCTGGTTAAGATTCATTCAAATTGATATTCAAATTTGTTATTATTTCAGAAAATGAGAAACACATAATAATGTTTTTTTTCTGAATACATCTCTGTATATCTTTCTGAGTACATCTCAGTATATCTTTCTGAAACTGTATTATTATATTGAAAAATTCACTTTACTTCTTAAAACAGCTCAGGTTTTGTGAAAATTTGAAGGTAGTTTAAAACAAAAACTGTGGGGAAATAATTAATCTTTTAAGAAAATCACGAAACCAAGAAAAAAACCAATGCAAATAGGAAGTAACAACAACATACCATAATTAACAATACTTTATTGGCATCGAACCGCGCGCTTTTTCAACGGAGGTGTTCGACGTTTCTTCTGTTTGTTTGTGATGTGATTAATAAATATTGTGTGTGTCTAATTGTATTAGTGAAAAGGGCAATTAATATTAATCGTGTATAAGTGAACATGCGTATAATAATTAAAACAACATCGTAATATCTTTCACTCATCATTAAAAAGAAATTCTACACATTTCTATCGTTATCAACATCTCAATTCCTTTTTATCTTGAAAGGATTAAATATTTTTTACAATTCTTATGTTTTAAAAATCATTAATGTAAATTGTGAAAAGGTAATAAGCGATCATCTTTTGTGTTAGATGGCATAGGAATATGAAAAATCGCATTTTTCTTGTAAAGCATGTGCACATGCTGTAATGTCAAGTTCTAAAGGTAAATACTTCAGTAACGTAAATCTAGCTTATATCTTAAATCTCTAGAAAATGAGTTACCAAAGCTAACCCAAAATGCATCTCTGATCTAATCACACCATACTTATTATGAATGTATACTATTAATATTTGCAATGTATACTTTGCAGAGGGATCCATCGAAAGCAACTCCTTTAAAAGTTTTGCAAATTACTGATATCCATTATGATCCAGATTATACGATTGGTTCAAATGCTGCATGTGACGGGCATCTATGTTGTCAACCAGGTACTGTACCAACAAAACCAGAAGATGCTGCAGGAAAATGGGGTGATTATCGTGGATGTGATTTGTCCCTTGAAATGGTGAACACCTCACTAAGACACATTGTTAAAGCACATGTACGAAACTTATCAGACCAGTAAAGAATTTACAGCTTATTAATTCTAAACCATTTTTCTTTAGGAAGACATTGATTACTTTTATTACACTGGAGATATTGTCGACCATAATGTTGGGGATACCAGTATTGAGAGGAATAGTAAAATTATTCAAACGATTCTAGATTTGTTCAAAATTTATTTTGATTCCATACCAGTATATCCTATTTTGGGAAACCATGAGCCTCATCCTGTAAATGCGTAAGCTAATACAGTTTTTAGACTCAAATTTATTGTATTCAATTTATTTAAAATGATGTAGGTTTTCATCTGATGATGCCAACAATACACAATTATCTACTCAATGGGTTTTCGATTTGGCGGCCGAAGAATGGAAGGACTGGCTACCAGCAGACGCACGTGCAACGATTTTAAAGGGCGGTTACTATACAGTTGTAGTAAAGCCTGGCTTCAGAATTATTGCCTTAAACAGTAATGTTTGTTTTACACTTAACTGGTAAGGAGATTTGCATTTTATAATTATTATTGGTTGGTTAATGTCTATTATAATTAGGTGGTTATTATATGACGATGTAGACCCATTTGATCAGCTAAAATGGTTAGTACAGGTGTTGTTGGAAGCAGAACGAAATAATGAGTCTGTGCATATCATATCACATGTTCCAAGTGGTAGTAATTCTTGCTTGCAAAACTATGCTCGAGAATTTACAAGAATTATAGAAAGGTAAGAAATTATTTATTTATTAGAAGTAGAATATCTGCTTGGTATTCAGATTGTGAATGGATTTTGGTAGGTTGAAAAGTTTCTAGAAAGAAATTTGGGTTAGTGCGGCATTCTGCAGTAATCGATACATAGTATTTTCTTACTTTGCCTCTCAATTTGGTAAGATCTATCATACAGTCAAATTGTAATCGCTCCAACTGGATTTGGACAACAAAGAGTTTTTGAGTATTTGACGACTATTGTTGGTAGTAAAATTCAGAATAGGTAGACAAATTTCCAAATTATGGATTTAAACTAGTGGTGGTAGATGAATTTATTCTACGAGGGTGGTTCAAATATAAACCGGAATTTTGCTGTAAAAAATGTTATTATTAAGTTACAGAGCTGAAATGTTTTACAGTTTTTCTAGATAGTCTCCGTCACACTCTACACACTTTTGCCATCTCTCCGGAAGCTTTAGGATGCCTTTTTCGTAAAAATCTTTCGGCTTGTCACGTAACCATTCGCGCACAAAAGATTCTACCTCCGCATTGCTTTTGAATCGCTGTCCGCCAAGTGCCTCTTTCAATGGACCGAATAAATAATAGTCGCATGGCGACAAATCGGGACTATAAGGAGGGTGTTCCAGTGTTTCCCAACCCAATTCGTGCAATGTTTCCATCGTAAGCCGAGCTGTATGCGGTCTGGCGTTGACTTGCAGCAATATCGCAGTTCGGATTGGAATCTCGCGTCGTTTCGATCTGTAGGCAGGTTTCACCGTGTGTTTTAGAAGGTTACTATAATACTGCGCGTTCACAGTTCGTTGTTCAGTGAGAAAATCGACCGCAATTACTCCTCTCATGTCCCAAAACACGGTACACAACACCTTTCCCGCTGACAGTGTAACCTTCGCTTTAACTGGCGCGCCTTCCTCTTGCTTCCTCCACTCCATAGACGCGCGTTTACTCTCCGGAGTATAGTAGTGCACCCAAGTCTCGTCTGTGGTGAATATGCGCTGCAATAAATTGTCTCCTTCGTCTGCATATCGCTGCAGGAGACGCGTGCAAACTTCCCAGCGTGTGAATTTCTGGTCAAAATTCAAAAGTCTTGGCACCCATCTGGCTGATATTTTGCGGTAACCGAGCCGTTCATGAATTATTTGCTCAATACTGCCTATGCTGATGCCCACTTGTGCAGCCATATCGCGTACAGTAATGCGTCGGTCTCCCAAAATGAGTTTTTCTACAGCGCGGACGTTCTCATCGGTAACGCTTGTTTTGGGGCGCCGCGCATGTGGCAAGTTTGCCACCACTTCTCGGCCATTTCGAAAAGCGGAACACCAATCATACACTTGAGTCTTGGAGAGGCACTCATTCCCGAACTGCTCGAGCAATTTCCGATAAATTTCCGCGGTTTTTACATTATCTTTGACCAAAAAACGAATAATAATGCGTTGCGCAACAGACACTGGTACGTCCTTCTCACTCATGGCTACAACTACACTGACAAGCGAAATTACGCGGTCCCAGCTGTTCTCTACGCTTTGTAACAGACCAATCTAACATCCAGTACAGCCACTTTAACGACACTAACTTCTTCGCGCGTTTATTCAAAAATTCCGGTTTATATTTGAACCACCCTCGTATGTAATATTCAGCGCAGGTTTCCTTGTTTCCGTAGTACGTAAGTGTAAGCTAGCCAGTTGAAGTGTATTAACTTCAATTACTACATGTTGTCATCTATGGGAAAGTCGTTCGTTATGAAATAATGAATAGCTTTTATTACTACACTAACCCTCCATCATACTCCCTTAACTTTCATACTGGATAAATGGCTAGAATAAGTGTCATGGTGTCTCCAGAAAAAATATTATTTATGAAAAACTGGAGAAGGTACCCAAGCAACAAATTTCCACCAACTCTATGTTAAAGTTACAATTAAATAACCTAATTATTTTTTATTCTTTTTAATTAAAAAGTAAGAAAAACAAAAGAAGTTTTTATATTATTATTAGTTAAGGCACTCGATACAAAAGTGCGCAATAATTGAATAGAATCTTTATATTGGTCGCAAGCAAATGCATACTTGGCTGTTTTCCGAGTGAGCTGCGAGTGATGCCCGGTTGCCTTAATAAATTATATAATAATTACTTTGTTTTATAATCTTTTTTTTATCGATTTTTACTTTTTATAACAAGAGATTAAAATAGTTGTAATAATCATTTCTTAAGCGAAGATTATCATTTACTAAAAAAGAAAAATACACTAAAGGGAACTGTATTTCCCAATTAGCATGACAACGCCCAGATTACATGGCGGGCAGATGATTCTACGATCATTAGAGTGGGAGACGACTCTTCTTCGTCCGAATTGTAGTCAGATTAATTAGTCTTATACATATTTTTAATTTTTTAACAATTTGTATATTCTGTATAATAATCTTTTGTTATAAATAAACTATAAATTACTACAAGTAATACATTTTATAATTATTGCAAATAAGTATGATTCAATAAAGATTTGACAGTTTATACTTATACAGCAAATTACTTGCATTAGTAGTGATGCTTAAATCTATTAATAATCAACGAATCTATTCTATTACTAATATATGAAATTAAATCTATGTATTAATAACTATGACAAAACATAAGCCAGCATAAAACATGCCTTTAAAATTTCATACAATTAATACTGCTTTGACCAAATTTTGCTCTATATAATAATAATAATTATAATTGCTATAACCAATAACCTGGAAACCAGGCCCCAGAAGCTATAAGCTTGTGCGGGAGGGAGGGGGCGAGTATTATTATTACCTAGGACCTACGTGCCACAGCTAAGGAAACCGCAGAAAACCTTAACCAGATATGCCGGTAACAGGAGTCGAACCTGACCGCTTGAGTGAAAGTCCAGCACGCTAGACATTACACTAGAAAGGTTCTTCTTCAAGTGATTATTATTTATTTATCGGTGTTTTCAAATTTTCTAAACCGATGTAAATTAATTCTTTCCCATCTAAATTATCTGATAGTAATTAGTTTATTTTATAATTTTTAACCAATTTATAGTTTTTATAACCACATATTAAAATAGTTATTATAACTATTTATTAAAAGAAGACTGTTATCATTTATTTAAAACGTAAAAATACATTGAATATAAGCTGCGCTTTTATTAATTCGTAGGGTGTGAAACTGGTTTTGTGATTACTGTTTTATTCTAGCATACATTTGTGGGTAGTAGCGTAACTATTTATTTTGGGTAAACAACGTATAGTCATCTTAACTGGCGTTTTCGTCTATCAACTCTCAACAATACGTCTGCAGTATTTGGACACCACTTGTTCCCTTATTCATCAATCTCAGCGGTTTATAAAAGATAAAATGTCGTTTATATAACGTTGTGTCCTTTCAACATTGTATAAAAAATGAATTTTGTAGATAAAATTAGAAAAAAAACTGCTTTCTTAAATGTTACTTTAAAATATATTAAAAAAATGTTTCTTTAATTGTTGGATCTAGGAGGGTTGTTGTTTGGGTATTGTTTTTATAAATGATATTTTTTTCACTTTTTTTTGTTTGGGTACCCCCTTTGCTTTATAAAGAATATTTTTGTCACATTTTTGTGAACGGAGAAGTTAACGGAGGGCGATGGGGTTAGGGTTCAAAACACCACAACTTCCTCTTAGATAAGAATATGACAAACATGTAGAAATTGAAGCTAATACACTTCTACTGCTGTCTTGTACTTACATTTCCTTTTTCAGAGGCGCGGTTGGTACATACGAAAACGCAGGGCTGCGTCAATACGGCATTAAACCGCTATCAAGCTCGTACGCATACCTTGTAGCAACCGTACGCAACAGTAATGCACCAACCGCGACTTCTTTTTCACCTTAAACAGGGAACACAGAGAAAACCTGACATGTTACTGCAAACTGAGCATTGAATTCCTAATCAGCCATCTCAAATTATCTTAAACCAATTTGCAAATCAAATTCGTATAGAAAAGAAAAGTTAACTTTGCTGCACAGTGTTAACATTGCTTTGCTAAAATCGCAACAGATATGTTTACATATAAACTTACATCGCGATACATATCACATCATGAATATTCCAACTTTCACATTATCAGTACAATTTTATTACAATTTGACATTTACGAATTCGTATCACATATAAAAGCAATGTACTTTGAACGTGAGGATAATATATTACAGTACACATATCGCAGTTGGAAGAATCACGAACGTTTCAAGTGAGAACTCTTGTTATATTGTAGTTTCACGGATCACATCCGTTTAAAGGAAAGATAACGTGCCACACAATGTTTTTGAGAACCTATTACTCATATGACGAAAAAGATTTAGTTGTTTCAAGTAACTGTACTTCAAAATAACTACAGGGTGATCCAAAATGATTCAGGACTTTATTAATTTTAAATAGTAAATTTACCTGAGGATAAAATCGTCTAACAAACTGTAAGTTCCGAAAATAAGTGTTTTTAAAATAAGAAACTAGCGATATAAAGCAAGAAAATCAATAAAAATCCGGAACAACATGGCAAAACACAACGATGTAAACGAGAAAGTGACGAGTTGACTAACAACGTGAAATACAGTAAAACCTACGGGGCGTAATTCAAATAGTCCTCACTCGTTTTGGATCACATTGTACATACTTTTTGCACTTTTTTACTTGTACGTTTTTCAAATTACTTAATATCTGTTTCTTTTTTAAGCCAAGGAAGGGAACATGGTGTACGTTCACAGCATTTCACATCTGTTTGAATCTCCCTTGTCTAGGTCAATGGAAACTTGAACTAGGTAATTTTACCTAGTCTGATAAAGTTAAAAGTGAAACTTTCAAATGCGGGTAAATGTTATACATATATTCACTTATGTATGTACATTATTGTATACATTAGGTCACTATTATTTTAGATACATTCTACCTTGTAAACCACTTTCCCATTTCCTAGAAAAGAATACCTGCTATTGCACCCATATTTTTTATTTTTGGTTTATTGAGTGGTCGTAAATACCTCTTTAAGTAAAATGAAACAAATTCAGAAATGTAATGAAAATATAAACAGTTATAAAAGCACACTATTGTCTTTACAAAAACTATCAAAACTTCATTTACTTCGTGACTAAAATGTGTTCACTCAATGAATGAGGATGACGAATCTAACGGTAGCTTCTTTCTGAAACTAATCCCATTTACCTTTATTGATTATTATTTACAGACAGATAGTAAATAATTTGTATATACATATATTTGAAATGCCTACTTAGTAGTTTCTTTCAAAAAAATTGGTTAAGAAAACTACTTTTATAAGGTGACACTCTTGTTCAGAACTGCCTTTTGTAACTAACAATTTGCTCAAGAAATTGAAATAAATAAAACCTTAATTCTAAATTAAAAATTTTAATTGTGTCCGGGTTAAAGGTACTAGCATCTTCGGCGCATCCAGTATACCCCCACACTGCTTTTGATTGACCCATCTCCTACGAGTCCCTCACATTTACATTATTTGGCTCAATGTCTACCACCTCCTGGTGCAATTACTGTGTCTCCTAATCTCATACCCTGTTTCGACGGACATTTTTTTTATCTCTGTGTTGAGTCATGCGATTACTTCATGTAGAAGCTTATGGTAGATCTTCTAACAACCATCCACTCCAAATATCGTCATGTGATCCATTCTTCACTCGTAAGTCAATTTCTCCTTTCTAAGCAGCCGAAACATATTCAATCTTCTTAACAGCACTTCATATTTCGGCTACTGATAAGTTTTTGGATTGTCTGCATGCAAGCAAATCATTCCTTTGACTGCATCCAACAGTACATGTAGTCTATTCTTCTTGTGCCACGAATGATAACACCCTTGTTTGGATGTCGATTTCTGTCCTTATCCTAACTCACGTAAATCCGAAACACAATGACAATGGCCATCTCCGGATGTGTCATTTACTGGCGTTACTTCCAATTTGTTGTTAACATGCTTCTCATTTTCTTCGGTCTCTTTAATATAATTGCGTTTTTTGGCTAACTTCTCCTCTCTAAGTTTTGCTTTATTTTAAATTGAAATTCATCTTCATCCTGTTTTCTTTATAAAATTATCCAAATGGAGAACTCCCTGGCTTCTTTAAGTTTCTTCCAAAGATGGTTGGATTTTGGTCTTCTAACTGGCGATTTGGTTTTAGCAGAACGCACACTTCCACCACCACATCGGACTGTCGTTATTACCTTGGTTGGCTGTTAAGATTCCTACAGAAGGCTAAGTTATCTCGTCTAGGGTCTTAGATTTCCAAATAAATATCTGACATAGTAACCCTTTCCCCATATCGATATGATTTTGTTTTTTGGCGTTGGACAGCTGAGTTCCAGCATACAGTAGCAAGCGTACTCTTAACAGGTGAGAGCCTTTTTCTGATATCGGATGACTATTACGCCGTTCCATTGAGACTAGTTTCCTTTTTGTGTATTACAAATTGTATTTTAGTATCGCTACAAATGCTTGTCGCTCTGAGAAAATCAGAACCTCATTCGATAAATATCTGCAACAGGACCACCGAAACTGTATAAAAATTCCTTTTAGTCAACCAACAGTTGCTATTTCAGTTGTATTGAATAAACAATCAAACAGGTAATATGAACGAGTATTAGCCTGGCCAGAAATTCTTTTTTAAATTTTTATATTGCACCTTTCATTTGATGCGGTTTGAGGTGCAAATGACTCAGTGAAAGTTTCAGATTAAGCAGCAGGAAGATGCCGTGGGAGCATCTTAAATTAACAAGAAATAACCTTAAATGAATTTGGTAAATTTGGACCTTATTCTTCTTAATTAAAGTGTCTGGCATTTGATACAAAATAAAATGTTGCAGTAAAAATTTAAGAACAGTAATAGAAATACAGCAGGAAGTGGTCTCCCGAAGCACCTTAAAATAAGAATAAATGACCGGATTTATTATTACATTGTTGTTATATTGTCATTTGGGGTGGGCTGTAATTAGTTGATCTTTTGTTGCGCTTGTGGGTATTAGCTTCCGATAGTGCTCGACAACCTGGTAGAGAAGCTGTTTATTACTCTTGCTTAGGACTTTACTGAAATCAGTTGCCAATCTGACGTTTGGCATAGTCGTTGACTACCTTCAGTGGCTCTAAATCCCTACCTAATCCCTACCCCGGCCTAACCTTACGTGCAACATTGTAGTTAGAACGTTCAGTTTGTGCATGTACTGGAGCAGTCATCTGATTTGAAGCTAGGAGGCGAAAATATTTTTTGCGTGGTTTCTTCTGCAGGGTACTGACAATAACTGCCTTTTCTTGATCATTGACATCGTCTCCAAATAAAGACAGAGTTGCTAGACCTTCGCTAAGGTACTACAAGTGCAGTCGCAGCTTTTTTCAGTGATGTCAGCAATGTTCATTTCAACAGACGAGAATCTCTCGATCAGCTGAAGTATCAACAGGGCATTCGTAGCAGCAGCTTTTGATAGTGATGCAGATAACCAAAAGGTTGCAGAGATCGTGCTGACAGACAGGTACTCCGTAGGGAGCTTATCTGGTGGTTGCTGAGCATTAACAACTGGCAACGAAATACATATGTTTTCAAGCAATAGATCCCCTTGGCCATCCATCTTGCTTTATAATAGACCCCAGGAGCACAAAATCTGGTATCCATATTCATTTCTTCCCCAGTTTCATAAGTGTGAGTTATGCAAACTATCGGTAATCCTCACGAGGCTAAACACTTTCAAGGTGATGTTGCATGTTGTGTATGACAACAGCTCGGCGAGATTCAAGCCAGGTTTTCTCGGATGCAGTCATACAACTCTTGCCATTAGTATCGCTATCAAGGGGATCAAACTTTGATTTGTCAATGAAACCCAATTAGAGTTTAGAACCCAATAGAACAACAAGTGCAACAGTTAGTTGGAAGTTGTGCCTAACTATTGCTGGAAGTGTTTCACGTGCCGCATTGCGAGCTTACATCAGAGAAGTTTGCGATAGAGCAAGCTGACTCCTATCAACTCTTGCAACAGAAAGAGCAGATGTAACAATCATCATTGCCTGGCGTGTGGAGGTTTTGGTTCTATCCAATGCTGCATTGAAGAGGGTGTCATCGATGATGATGATCAAATTGAACATAATACATAAATGAATATTATTATATTTGTTATACTTAACAACTTTTCAAGGGCATCTTCTCTATTATCATTCAAAACTAGTCTGTTTCAATGCCTCTGACATCAAAGCATAGATTGATAAATCAGCAACACTAGAACGAGGTGAACTAAAGTTGAACATCTCTAGTTTCACAGAAATTAGTCTCAATAAGATGTTAACGTGCCAATTTAAGAGTTGTCAAGTATTCGACTGGTTTGTGGGAGACTATTTCCTGTTGAGGGATTGCTCTAAAATTTTTAGTGAATAATTATTTCATTATTCGTCATGAAATAAGATGGTGTGGGATGTATAATTAAGAAAAATAGAATTTTGTGTATAAAAATTGACCAGGCTAACCAGTATAAAATGTCAAAGTAAACATCATATCGGAATTTGTTGAATGTATATTCTGGGGCCTGGTTCTCCAGGCAATGAGTAGTAGTAATTATTGTTATTATATCTTGTTATTATATTATTATTGTTTTATATTCAAAGACATCCTCAGCGGCCGGAGCAATTGTTATTCTAAATATATTGCCATATAACTAACATTGCTAATTCATTTCAAGTTCACTAATCTTTTCCTTGAGTAGCTGTGACCTTTCCATAACCAAAAATACCCAACGTTTTCACTTCTATTACAATAGGTTCCGGTTATTTGAATCACTGGTTATTTGCATCAGCCGCTTATATGAATCAAAGTATGAAAACCAAACCCTTTTTCTTTCTTATTTAATGCAAACTTTTCCGTTTATTGGAATCATTAAATTCTATCTCTGCCGGATTCATGCATCATCAATCGAAAAAGTAATACTCCTAACATACAAAACTTCTTTTGTACATACTAACCGGTTTTTACTACATTCTTGTAATTCTTGGGGTAGGGATTTTTCAGTTACCTACATTACCTGAGCTTTTAATGGTTATGGGATTATAACGCATCTTTCTTCCTTTTTATTTCATTTTGGAAGTATCTTTTTTCTAAGAATCTGCTTAGACTAGGGATATTTGAGTTACGAAACGGTAAACAGGTGGTGAGTGAACGTCAGTTTCAGTTATCTTTTTGTGCATATAGACCCTAACTATGACTGTTATCATTATGACTCTTACAGATTCCTTTCAAATTCATTAAGTATACATTTTATACACTGACCGCTTACTGCTTAATTGATTCAAAAATGCCGTGTACGAACGTGATTCTAATAAGCGGCGCACACTGTAAAATAATAGTGACTAAGGGTTTCCTGTTCTGTCAAAATATTTTCTTCCTGGCTTCATGCTGTTTCATCTCTACTATAATACGGCTTCATGCTGCCCTATATACTCAATGCAAAAAATCGACTACTAATTACTAGAATATTATTAGAAAACAAAATACATAACAAATCAATCATTATTCGAATAGTATACGAAAATTACCAGAACTTGCAACATACGTGGAAATTTCTAGTTCTGTCTGTCTTCAGATCTCCTAATTAGATTGAAATTGACCACCATCTTAAAAATATTGACTGATGAATTTATCTACTTGGTGTGAAGTTAGCATCAGTTACAACATATTCGTTGTTTGAGTTTGTGTATCATCCCCTACCCTTCTAAAAACAGATCAAAATAAACAGGAAATCCAGAAAGTAAAGTATCGTTAGTATGTTAGTTTGGAAGGTCTGATCATACCTTTTTGATAATACCCAATCATTATTGCAGAAATCCAAACAATTCATTAATTGTTTGGATTTCTGCAAATTATATGCCAAAACTATTAAAATTATTCTTTTTTGAAATCCTCTTTCACATCAAAAAACCTTTCTTGTTATTTTTTTTATTTTACTCGAACAGACTGGTTTAGGAAACTTATTTGGTAAAAGATAGATCATTAAAATTGCTTCTAAGTTCTTTCTGATCATAGCTTCACTTAGCTGCCTACCTCTAATTTAAAATCTAATAAAACAACTTGATTTTCAGATTTTCAGACATTATAGTTGCTCAGTTTAACGGACACACGCACAAAGACGAAAATGTTATATATTTCAACAGCTCAAATCCCGACCAGGCAATAAATGTCGCTTTTAACGGAGGAAGTCTTACTCCTTATCACCACGTAAATCCTAATTACGTTATTTACGACATTGATCCAGAAACTTACGTATGTATACCTAGATTAAGATTAACACAACTTTTAATATATTCTGAATTCATTATTTTACAGGAAGTGATTGACTATAAAATGTACATTTACAACATTACTGATGCAAACGAGCATCCTGCTTCTGAACCAGTGTGGTATGAGTTGTACTCTTTTAAAGAAGCTTATGGTGTGGAAAGTTTAAGACCCAGTGAAATGGGAAAACTAGCTGAGAGAATTGCTGCAGATCGTACCCTAACTGAACAATATTTCAGGTATAGCTATTTTCTAGTTTATACAAATATTTAGCCATAATTAGTATGATAATTAGTTCACGTTGAAACTTGCTGATGTTATCCAATATCATGTCATATAAGGGTATCAAAATATTCAAATATCCCGAGAATAGGCCTATTAAGGTGAACTGCAAAAAAGGGTGCAGAAGTATATTTGTAATACGATAGGGGTCTGTTTAATGCCGCGTATCTTACGTATCTTGAATACCATACTAACCCTTACAGTTGGCTACTCCTAAAAGGATATTGACCTACATAAAAAATAAATATATTCAGATCACCGACCTTTTCCAAAAAAAAAAGTTCAATACAAAATCTGAACTTTCAGCAAGATAACCAGTACGGATAAAACTAACTTAAAATATGAAAGTTTTCCTGTTATGAAATTTTTCTATTTTAGTGATATTTCTTTTACTAAAGTTTGCACTGTACTGTTACCACGTAGTCATGTTATTTTGTAAAACTTTGCGTGCACGTAGTTATAAAGTTCGTATTCGCGCATGAGAGCATTTCGGAAATGGTGTTCCTACAAGTAAATTGAATGGAAATGGAAACACAAACGTTCGTTCTAACATATGTACCCAAGGGAAATATATAATACATTAACCTCAACACCATATTTTAATATAATGTAACTTTGAAAGTATTTGAAGAAGTGTGTAAGTTTAGAAATAGTTCAAGATTAAAGACAAATTACATCCCATAAATTACTGAGTTTATACAAGCACAGAGAGGATGATCGATTACCTTCCATAGAGCCATCATTCGAGTGCTCCTTTTTGCTCTAATTTCGCAAAATTTGTTTCAACTGTAGTTTATAATAGAGGCGGCATCAATTTTGAATTTATTTTATTACCGAAACCCTAAGAAAACTTAGTCGGAAGTATTTTCCATAATTACTTCATACGATTCACGACTTGGAAAGTCGTAAGTAAAAAAACACAACAGATATTTGTATCTCATTAATTCCCAGGGGAGCGATTGTGGCTCGGTTATAATTGTGTGCAGGACTACCGTCCAAGGGACCCGGGTTCGAACCCCGGCCGATACCAGGTTTTTAAAAATCGCTTCTCCCTCGTAAGGCAATAGCAAACCACCGAGGTATACTTTGACTAGGAAATTTCCCTAAAATTAATAAAAATCCAAGTAGTATGTACTTGTGGAGGTTCGGAGTCCACCTTAAGCTGTAGGTCTCCTATACTTATGATCACTGAACGTGCACAACACATAAGTATAGGAGGGAGATGCCAACGCTCTGCAATAGAGTAGGTATGGCAGGCAGAAGAAAAAGAATTCCCAGGTTAAACTGATAGCTCCGTTGCTCACCTAACAATCAGTGCTAAGGACTGCCAGAAAATTTTGCACATATTTTCATTGCTTGGATTATCATGATAGCGAATCAAATATTAAAGCAAGTATGTAGGTAATGAGAAAAAATTATCAAATAAACTGAAAAACTGTCAAAAACTCATAAAACCCCTCCATTGGGTTGCCAATTTGGATTCATTAAAAGTTTTCGAATATGTAAACAAAAGTCCCGCAAATGGACATTAAATTTAATAAGTACTAACAGAGAAAATAATCCCGATGGAACAAATTCACAGATCTTTCGAACAAAACCCAATCTGTAAACTGGAAACTTTCAAGGTGATTACGGTATTACTTAATTTCTAAATAAACATTTAAACAATAAACCTGGACTATACGATAGTGCAGGTAAAAAATTTTGCAACACCAAACCGCAAATCTGAAATTCTTTTTCGGAGGTTGTGACGAGATACAATTCGACTTCCACTACAATAGTGAACGCTACCCATTGTCTCTAGAGACTACGGCGCAATATTTAAAATGTTAATTTCCCTTTTTAAAATTTGAAAAGGGGCGATTATATCCCAGATAGTTGCAACCAAACAAATAACTGCAAATGCTATTCCAAAATATTATTTTGTACTTATCTATTTTGATGCTATTAAAATAAATGCAAACAAATATAATCAAGATTCTCCCCAGATTTTATAGAGTTCCAAGAATATTGTACATATTATAATATAATTATAATTGGGATTTACTATATATTACATAATAACAACATATAGAACAATATGAACCGTTTTTCTTGCTCTCCATTGCTCTTTTCTCAATACTCTGTAACTAATATCTATTATGCAACATACGTTAGAATTTAGTAGAATCAAAAATTTGCATTAAGTTCTTATTTTTTACTATCTAAAGATAGAGACTTGAAATCTTTTGTAATGCCTTTAGTACTGGACCAATATAAAATGTTATATGTTAAAAATGGGGGCACGCCCCCTCGGGGGGTTGAAAGATCATTTGGTGAAAGATCATTTGAAAGATCACAGAAGAAAGATCATTTGGAATTGAAAACTACTCAAATCTTAGCACCTGTATCGTAGTATACGTGGCAACTAAGGCAAGAGATAACAAACATTTTGCTGTGCAACATTGTTCTTCAAATGTTCTCATTTTTTTCTCGGAAAAAAACATCAGTTCTGTAGGATTAAATTAATTGGTTACACTGTCATATGAAACAGATTTAAATGTTACAATTCTGGAAGAATTTCCGTCTACACTTCATCTCTTTTGTCGCAAGTGATACCCGATAGCTTACCCAAACCTAGCCAATACTTCTCTACTATGTCTAGGTTAGCATCGTCTACCACATTTTTTTAAACCAATATTTTAAAGTTAGCGCCATTACCGTTCCAGAGATACATAAAGTTAAAGGCAGGAGGAGCGATGTTAACGTTTGCTAACCCATTTTGTTCTACCGCTTCCATAATCTAGCAAAAGGTATTTTATAACTAGTACTAGGGTGGAGCTACCCCTCACTAGTGAGGAGCTAGCTATCAAACTTTCAACTCTTATATTTCCATCTCTAAATTGCAGTGTGAACTTTTTAACATGTGTGCTAGTTAGTACTAGCTTGGGAATATCTACTGCTAGATTCTGAAAGCGATAGAAAAGAATTGTGTTAGAAACCTGGACTCTTAGGACCTACTCTTAAATAACTCTAGAACGGTGATGAGACTAGCTTTAAACATTGGGTACAACGAACCCCCGTCGCATACTAGTTGGACCACTTTTATATTTGTTAAAGAATGTCCCGCAATCGTTACCCTGAATTATTCTCAACTCAATTTTTATTTCATAATTTTGATTCTACAATTATTAATAATAGGTTATGCTGGTTAAGTGATATAAATATTTTGTTGATGCTTATTATTTATATTTCAAAGTAAGCCACGTCTCACAATTTTTTTCCAGCAATCATTCACTCATTTAGAGAAAAGTATAGTCCCGCCATATCAAGTCTCAAGAAAATATGCTGGGGATCCCTATTACCACCTCTTCGCCTTCGCAGATTGATTCGAGTTGAACGGTTGATGTGAGGGCACCCCTCAATATAATTTCATAAAACTTGGTATTGAACAAATTCAAATACAATACTTTGCACTCTAACAACATGAAATATCTCTGTGGTTTTTCTATGTTGCGTAATCCTGGACTTGTAGAGGCTATCGGAGTACTATCGGATGAGGATTTTACTCTATCGACTCTGTCATAGAGAAAGATAGTGAAGAATGACTATCTTTCTGTTCCGCAGCAGGAACTCTTAGCAAGTATTTATTAGTGATGGGGAGTCAGACGTGGGGCTATACACATTCAACGCTTAGCCAGCTTATTGTCTATAATTCACTTTAAGTAAGGTATTGTTGAATGTAATCCAAGTCTTTTTCGAATCAGTGGTGTAGTACGTGCTTATAAACGGCACTGAAGTATTTAGCTACAGAAGATTTTTCACAACTTGTTCGCATCACGAATTTTGTTGAGATGAATTTTAACAAACTACATACACAAATCGTTATAGAACAACATAGTATAGAGATTATGGAATTGTTTAATGAAAAGGCTTTTTCTATACCTCTGATTTCGAAACTGCACCAATCGGAAGCTATTTGTATCGAAAAATCCTCCTTTGTTGGTAGAAAGGTATGGAAAATTGTTCGAATATAGATCCTAATCTCCAAAGGTAATCATTCTATCAGATTACTCGTTATTTACTGAATAATTACATAGTTACTATTATTAATATGCAATTATTTTAAAACAAGTAGTTACCAATTCTTGTAGTTTAGTTTGATAATAATACTATATAGAAAAATAAACCGAGCTACTGAAAAATAGAAAAGCTTGTAATATACAGAATATCATCATAGTAACTGTAATACACCTATGTATTACAACAAAGTTTGTCACTGCGGTTGCTGTTCCTACAAATATGGGCCAGTTTATAACAACTATAACATTATCAATTAAAAGGATCAAATTAAATAAAATATAAACAATCAAGGAATCGAGATATAGGCATGTGAAAACAAAGGTGTAGCTTAATAGCGGAAATCCACAATCTAATTTTAAAATAGCCTAAGCATTTTGGAAAGTAAATTAATCCTTATTATTGATGCCGTCATCTGGCACTATGAAACTTTACAAACATCTTTTTCGTTTTTTTTTAGTTTCACAAAATAAGGCTAGAAACAATAAATAAGATTTTTCGTCGATATATCTGAAATACCCGTATACTTTCCGGACTGGCTTTGCATACAGCGTGTAAGAAGCATAACTGCCATTACTAAAACGGGTGATAGGAGACATTGATACCAACAAAAAAATTAGATACAAATTTTCTTCTATCGACGTCACTTTTTGCGTTATTTGAATAAAACTGCCGAATTAAATGGCATGTACCTCTGTATCAATACCTACTTAGTTTGTGTAAAGTTTCAAACGCATTCACCAAATTTGTTCTTGTTTCGTATTTCTCTTTGTAGTTTATTATTATTATTGGCTTTGTATTACTTTTCGCGTCTAGTTACTATGTTTGGATGTACACTAAAAAGTTATTTGTAAATAGTTTATTAATTCAGTTTACAGTTAATAATTTAATACATTCGCATATTATTGTAATGATGTATCCGTGAGAATAATTAATAGTAATTCTTAGATAATAATTCTAAAATAATAAGCAAGCCAATAAAATAATATACACACTTTCTCGTTTGTTCCAATAATAGCACTGAAAAAGTTCGGCACAATAAAAATAATAAATTCTATAATTATGACAATAAATGTGTAAACTTGAACTTGAACGTACTTTCCAAGCGGGTTAATAGTTTCACGTAATTGCAGGGTTGTCAAATCAATCGTGTAACAGAATGTGGTTTATAAAAAATGTAATATATAAAATATAATTGTAAAATATATTTAGATTTTTCATTATGATTAATGGGATACACCTTCTGTTAAAATGTTACAATCATAGTATGTTTAGTAACTTAATAATGTGATGTCGAAGAAGCAAATTTACTATTTTTTGCATAATCCTGTAGAGGAAGACTTATAGGACTTTTTTGTTTCTTTTGATGTTTTCTTGCAGCTGTTATAATAATGGCAGTTAACTTCTTACACCCTATATATAACAATTATTCTATTATTCTATTTTTCACCTAAAGTATTGAACTTAAAAAAGAACTGCCTTCCAAATATGAGATATTAAACAAACAGCTAACTTTAGCTTGAGATAAATGTATTTTTGGAAACCATTTTTATCTTTCTCTTCTTCTAGATGAAGTATTCTCATAAGCAATTCAGAGCAGCCTTTGCCATTTAAAACCTACGTGTGTACATTCACACTATTTAATTTATCCAGTTGAATCGTGAGTTTGTAACATCTAGATTTGCTGTTTCCGATTGCTCTCACTGTGCTTTCGATGTGATTGATTTGGGACGGTAGCGGTTCCTGCAATTAGGATTTCGGACACCTTTATGAAAAATTTAGCAGAGCAATTTCCTTCGGCAGTGATGGAAACAATAGACAGAAATTTTAATATTAAAATGCTGCTCTGAACATCTGGATGAAACTGCAGTATGTCGTTGCAGTCACAATATTGCAATGCAAATAAGGCGTCTCATATACCTTTATATAGAATTTACAATTTTAATAAAAACATCCTAGGCTAGCACGTAGGCGATCTTTATTAAAACACCAAAGTGTAACTTATAAAATATAAATTTTTGTATTGTTATCTAATAACTTTAATAACACCTTAGCAAGTTTCTTATAAAAATTATTTTTTTTTACAGTATTGAATGTTGCACTGACGTCAAACTCAGCATCAACTGTATCTAATAATTTTTTTAAAAGTCGAACTGTATTAGTGTCTTAATAATTTAGAAATTAGTTTCATACTCTAATTTTTTCCAGGTTTAAATATAGAGAAGCTGACACTACGCTTGCAAAAGGATGTGATGATGACTGTCATTTAACAAACCTGTGCAATATGGTCACTCCTTATTATGGACATACCTATCACTGTGAAAAACTTACAGATATATTCAAAAACTCTACAAATAGTAAAGCTTAGATAATTGTTCTCTTTAAACTGTTGTGTATTTTATTCTAATATAGGCTTTATAAAATAAAGGCTGTAATGATTTTTAGAAACCACGAATCTTTCAAACCGAAATTACCTATCGTCATCCTGTTTTAATTATTAATTTACCGATTTTATCGTAAAAATCGTGTGACGCCAATTAGAGCTGTGCGATTATCGAAATTAATCATCGAAAATCGATTGATCGGTCTAATCGATTAATCTATTGTTCGGATTAATCGATTGTTCGATTATTTAAAAACATAATCGAATGTCCGATTAATCATTGTAAGTATAAAACCTTTTCTGAATTAACATAAATAGGATCGTCTTCTGAAATTTTGCTATAGTATATTTCTGTATAAATTATATTTTTAAAAATCCACTTCAGTTTATGTGCAGTGTAGCATGTCCTGTTTGGTTCCGGTTTGGTGCACTGACGAACTCTGGTCATACCTTGTAGTATAAATACGAGTAATACATCACCAATTTGTGCAATCCGTAGTCGTTGTTAATGGTACTTAATCCAAAGTTTGAGAAGCAACTCGGGCTGTGCGATTATGGACATCAATAATAGAAAATCGATTAATCGATTAATTTAACTGTTTGATTAATCGATTAATTTGACTGATTGATTAATCGATTAATCGGACCTACAGTTATTTTCTTAAAATAATCGATTAACAGATCAGTTGCTTAATCGATCAATCAAATTAATCGATCAATTGATTTAATCGATAAATCGATTTAATCGATCAATCAATTAATCGATTGATCGGATTAATCGATTGATCGATTATTTAAAAACATAATCGAAGGTCCGATTAATCATTGTTTTGATAATTCGTGTCTTCTATATTATGGTATAAAACCTTTTCTGAATTAACATATCGTAAATAGTACCGTCTTCTGAAATGTTTCTATATTATAACATATTTTTATATAAATTACATTTTTAAAAATCCAATTCAATTTGTGTGCAATGTATGTTCTGTTTGATCCCGGTTTGGTGCACTGATGAACTCTGGTCGTACCTTGTAGTACAAATACGAGTAATATGACATTAACAATTTGTGCTCTAGAAGAGAAACAATTTATGCAATCCGTGGTCGTTGTTAATGCTACTTAATCCAAAGTTTTAGAAGAAACTAGGGTTGTGCGATTACGGACATCAATAATAGAAAATCGATTAATTTGACCGTCTGATTAATCGATTTTTTGACTGAATGATTAATCGATTAATCGGACCTACGATTATTTTCTTAAAATAATCGATTAACAGATCAATTAATTAATCGATCAATCGATTTAAGCGATCAATAAATTTAATCGATCAATCGATTTAAGCGATCAATAAATTTAATCGATCAATCGAATTAATCGATTGATCGATTATTTAAAAAATAATCGAAGATCTGGTTAATCGATTATTCATCGTTTATTATGCTCAGCCTTAACATGCTATCGATATTCTGCGCAAACGTTTTAAAAAATAATGACGCTGTAAATCCCTAATTTTAGTTTTTAAAGCATTTCATATTCTGTTTCAGATCATTACAATTTATTCATGTATTTATTTGTTAATAAAAATGCTAATAACATTTTCATTGTTGGTCTACTATTAATTATCGTCCTAATAAGCTTAATAATGTTTACGTTTGATAACCTGCATTTTAATTAACAAACCATAAAGTTGACATCAGTTCAATTATAATAATTTACGGTAGGTATAGTAATTACGGTAGGTATAGTAATTACGGTAGAAACGACCTCTAGATAATAGATAAGTGGATCTAATACATCAGTTTAATAGTGAAAGTTACAATTAGTAAAAGTGCGAGTATACGGGACATATGGTAGCTATACTTTAAATAACTATTTTTAAAAGGTACATAGTACTAGTTAAAACAATGTATTTGTAAATTTGTGCAAAGTACGTGGCAATCAATAGCTGACATCTTTGCTAATTTTCCCATTTGTATTCTAGTGCTAACCTTTATTACTTTTATTTAGAAACATTTTCCCAGAGTCATCTCTAAACATGTTAAATGTGAGTTTTGTAGTAGAACTGTGTGCACCTGTTTCAATTCACATGGCAATACAGCGTTTTCATACCCTCCTAAACAATGTGGGTCACTGAGAATTTTTCGCAGATAGGGTCATTTTATTGTGCAATAACACAACAGGTCTTTAAATCTAGATTTGTTCTATAAGGTATATTATCTGGCATCGGAAGTATTATTGTGCAATTTTTTTTTACTGAAATCTTAATGAAATTTTTTCTGTTGGGCTTATTTACAAAACTAGTTAAAATGTAGCTAACAGTGTTTCTAAATATATAGAACTTTTACCTTCGTTTTTCTGTCACAATCACAAGTTTCTATTAATTTTTTTATAGTCACGTATTTTGCATTACATGTCCGATCACATAACCTAACAAAAATTTGGTTATTTTGTTTGATTTATTGGATGGGTTGGTAAACATTATTAAAAATAAATAATTAATTTGATACTTATACGACACAAAAGTTGATGAAGTTCTAATTCACTTAATCATGATTAAATTTGAAATCCAAAAATATAATTGGACAAAATTCAAGGTCTGTTAAATTTCAGCCAATGAAATTTCTGGATTTCAAATTTAAGTCTGTCAGAAAAACCAATAGTATAAGTCAAATAAGATTAATCAGTTAATTATTTTATGATTCGAACAAATCTTACTAAGTAATTTATGAGAACACTTTTGTTCAAAGCACGATTGTTTTTGAAACAGTTTAATATTTTAATACAAGATTTTCGAAAAATAAATTATTGGCTTTTATGACAGCATCATTTTGTTCTAATTTTTTTTAATTTGTTCTTTAAATTATAACGCATATAAACGGATAAAAGTAAATAAGTCTGCTCATCTTGCTTGATTTACTGGATGGGCGTGTTATAAAAATGGCAATAGGCAGTATTAGGCTATACGTGACAGTGAACATAATCTAATAGTTATTTGTGTATCTAGTGATCGAAATGCTACTTTGGTGGTGAAGAATGAAAGTCCTTTGAGGAGGCGTAGTCGAGTCAAAAACTCATTCGAGACCACCAAAGTCCTTTTGAGCACGAATTGCATACAACGTTTTTTCTACAGCGTTATTGAAATAACCGAAAAAATATAAAAATATTATGAAAAACAACAAGGAAATTTTTATTTTAACCCAAAGTGGACAGTTTCTTTGTTGCTACGGACATGCATTTGCTCAAATACAGTGAGATCCAAATTGAGTGAAGACGGTTTGAATTTCTCGCCTTAGGTTTTAGTGTATTTCACGTTGTTAGTGTAGCACTATTGAAATATGCTGCGTGAAATTACAGCGTCAACTCGTCACTTTCTTGTTTACATCGTTGTACTTTGCTACGTTGCGTTGTTCGGGTTTTCATTAAATTTTTGCTTGATTTCGCTGGTTTTCTTATTTTACAAAACAGTTTTTTTTTTCAGAACTACGGTTTTCTACACGATCTTATTATCAAGTAAGCTTATTATTTAATATTAACGAAGTTTATAAGTTATATTATTTTTGAGACGCCGCTGTAAAATAAAAGAAGCAGAAAAGTATTCATGTTGCCAATGTAACAATAATTTAACGTGGCGGTAAATTCAAACCGCATGACATTTTGCAAATGTCATAATTTTTGACAGCTGTAAAAAAAGTAAATTCTTTCTCATTTTCAAACTTATGTCTACGCATGAACAAGAGAAACTTATAATAAAATTAATTTCAAAATGGCAGGAGCTTAGAAAACGGTAAATGAGAATATCCTGAGCTGCCTTTAAACTGGCCTAAAACATTTAAACTGGTAATCCTAAAAAGTGGGAATTTCAGAGTTATAGGGAGTTAAAGTTTTGATACCATCAACTATGATAATACGTAGAGTTGCAACTTATCAAGTGTAGGATGGGCGGCGGATTGCGCAGATGGGGAAAAGAAAGAGTCAATGTTCATCAAAGACAAAATGTAAGAGGTAAAGAAAAAGTACAATCTGTGGTACCAGTATTTTGAACTCACAAAAAGGGTGTAAATTGGAATTTACTTTAGCGATACAAATCTTTATTATACCCTTGTGTAAAATTATTAACAATCCAAAAATAAAACTTTTCAGGTAGAAATATTAAAATTAACGAGTTTTTTTGATAAAATCTTAGCGTGTTTTTTCATATATTTCGATCTGTACTAAGAACGTTAGGTGAATGAGCTATCCCTACCCTAATGCCGCAAATATTATGCGCATCCAAACTTCGCCGGGCAAGTTGAATTTGACAAGTTGTACGTGTAGCTGCTTATAACCTGTTCTTACCTTAGGTTAAGGTTGATTAGGTTTGGCACCTTTTAAAACAATAACTGTACATATCATATGTAAAGGTACCAAAGCCATTAACTCTTCTCTAGCTCCCTATTTTCATCCATCCACAAAAATCTGACTCTTATATTCTAAACCTTCTAATGACGCATCGTACATCCCCAGTGGCGTACATATTATTAAAGCGTTATCGAGAGATCGTAATAGATAATGTAAGAAATACAAACAGAAAACAGCCTTCCTCATCAATAAGAAAATTATTTCAAGAACAAAATTTATCAAAATCAATTGTTTACAATGTTTTGATATTGGATTTGGATTACCACTCCTACAAATAACAAATATAGCGTATTCGATATTGTGGGTAATTTTACGAAATTTTAAATAAACTGAAGGTTTGGATGTAATTTTCTTTTCCGCCAAGTTCCACCTTAATGGATGCATTAATACTCAATATAAGCCCATTTGATGTACTGTGGATTCCATATTATTTTCAAAAAACTACAACGTTTCGGAGAGCGTGAAACGGTAACAGCATTTTTGAAAACGAAAACGAGAGTGTATCAATTGTTTCTAAATTTAAAGTGAGAGGTATCGTAGAATAAAAAATTAATAATGTCTATATATTGTTCATGATTATTATATACCTTTCATACGCATCAAAAAAGAAGTGTTAGTTATGTATTGATGTAATCAGAAAACATTTTCAACGGTTTTCATTTTTCAACATTTAACTTCAAAAAACGCCGGGTTATTGTTCTGTTGCATAAAGTAACGCTATACGTTTTTAGTCCATAGATGACTAGATTTCTAGAATAAAACGTATAAACTTTCCTTTCACGCCCTCGTACGTGAAAGACTACATCTTCTTAAATTAGTGTTCAGTTAGCTAAAGCACGACATAAATACGTCAACACTTAGTGATAACTCGTCAAAAGTCGCCAGTGGATCAAAAATCGGCGATATAATGATGTTCTACATATCAGATTGTATTGCCCTCTTTTCTAGGCGAAAAGTATATATTTTACAAGATTTTCAAGCAAAATTATCCTGGTAGCAAAAGTACGTCAAAATGATGATAAAATGATGTACCACGATATGACATGATGTCACGTCATATTGTCTGTTTTGGGTGACAAATTTATTTATATTTTACCGGCTCCTAATTCTAAATGTTACGAAACGGCATTTTGTAATCTGCCTGTTCTCCTGCATTCTTATTTAAACGCCTTATGACCTAGTTAAACGCAACCAGAAACGATAAATAATTTCATAGTTTAAAAATTCCAATGCATCTTGTTAACATATATATTATGTTAAACAGTATCCTAACTGATAAATCCGTAGTATCGAGATTACGATATTAAAAGGGAAATTGACATGCCAAAATCTTCTCTGAAAAAAGCTACCATTTATAAAACAACATAATTTATTTATTTTTTTATTTTCACTGTAATATATAGAGATAATGATAAGATAATAGTAATTAATGATGGTAAGTTGGATTAATTATTTATTTACACGAGACAAAAATGAGATAAAACAAATAAATCTAAAATACTAAAAAGGAATAAAGAAATAACATTGAAATGATCGTAACGTGTTTCGTCTTTTGTTAACACGTTTGGAAGCACTGAACAGGACCCTACCATTGACCTTTTGACCATAATTTTTAACTTTTCGCTCTGATACTAATCAGTTTACTTTTTACAGAATTTTATTACGTTAGGATTAAATCTAAAGCCTGATAATAGTCAGTTGTTTTTAAATAAACTGGTTCTTACCATTAGTTACAAACTAGAATTTCGAAAGGTTTGAACATTCAGTTTGGGTTACAGTTTTTATATCAGTTTCAATAGTCCAGGGTCGGTGTTATCGAACACATTCTAAAAGTTTCGCATAGGAATTGACGTAATTTTCTATTACTTGCTAAAACTTGATTGGGTAATTAACATCTTAAATATGATGTGAAAATTACGTCATTTCGTATGCGAAAGCTTTTCGAATGAGTTTGAGAATACGAGCCTAAGAGCTAATTGTAACCTCAAACCTTTATGTTTGTTTTTCTTATTAAGTCCAATTGTTCAATATCAGTTCAGAGTCCATTTTCTTCATTTCTGAAAATAATGTACGGTACAGACCTGACTGCATCTCCTTCTGACATTCGTTCTTAGTGCCGGATGGAAGAAGAGAAATGATAAAATTCTCGCTTGGAAAGTAACCAGAAATACTGCGTCGATAGTTTTTTCTTGTCTTTTTTTATTGGTTTTCTTTCTTTATTTAGCGGTTACGGACACTCGTATAAAACAATTTTAGTGAATGCAGCAAAGGGTTTGCATCCAAAAAACTTAGGATGTTCGTTTATTCCATTTTTAGATTCGACTTATTCTTCTTCTTCTGCTACGTGCCGTGTTGTGTTGAAGAGCGTTGGCATTTTCCTCCTATACTTGTGTTGTGCGTGTTCAGTGATCACAACTATAGGGGACCTACAACTTAAGGTGGACTCCGAACCACCCCAAGTACATAGTACTTGGATTTTTTATTAATTTCAGGGAAATTTCCTGGGCAAAGTATACCTCGGTGGTTTGCCATTGCCTTCCGAGGGAGATGCGATTTTTCTAAAAATCCGATGAATATGGACCGGGGTTCTAACCCGGGTCGCTTGGTCGGTAGTCACGCACGCAACTAACCGAGCCACAATCGCTCTCTCGACTCATTTAAGTGGGTTAACTATGAATTTTATGTGGTTAAATTTCTAATTTCTGAAGACAATTAACATAAATTTCCAGGTAAACATGTACTCGTATACATATGAACCTTTTATTTATCTTCCTTACAGCAGATTGCAAGAAAAAGATGTGGAAAATATTGGCAGTAGCATCATTATTTTTTCTCGCTCGCCCCAAACTCATTAGTAGAGGTAAGGCAAGATTTATTAAACAATGCTCCTTAAGTTAAATACGTTCCGCTTTATATCAGATGAAATAAGAAGTTTATTAAGAAAAGGTTTGAACGAATTTATTTTGACTGGCAATAAATCGGAAGAACTGAAAAGCCTTTTAAGTGACTTAAAGTTTCCTGGGTTGTTCCGATTGAAACAGAAAGTAAAAGACGATGTTATTTGTTTATTATGTAGAGTAGCAATGGATGTTGTAATAAAAGCTAGACGTTTGGGTGCACGAACGCCAAAACTTATGAACATAATAACAATGCTTTGCATTTTACTTAAAATCGAATCTGAGCCGGTATGCAAAGGAGCCGTCGACATCAATGCTGTAAGTCAATCTATATTTTAAAGTTAAAATGAATTTTTTTTAATATTTTTCTTAACTACAGGATACAATAAGTTACATAATAGACAAAACACCCAACTTAACTGCCGATAGAATATGTTCGATTTTTTTACAATTTAGCAATTGCAAGGATAATTACAACGACGATTGGGAAATTCTTATTCCTCCAAAATTGCATAACAAAGAAAAAAATGTAAGTCAACACAACACAAATGCATAAACATTTTACTTAAATTGTACGATATTGTAGGCCTATGAAACCGAAGCAAAACGAAACCAGGTTCGCCCACTTAGAGTTTTACAGCTTACCGACATACATTATGACCCTGATTACACTATTGGTTCAAATGCTGCCTGTAATGAACCTTTATGCTGCCAATCAGGTACTAAGCCACAGCGTCCAGAGGATGCTGCTGGTAGATGGGGTGATTATCGAGGTTGTGATTTACCATTACATGTCATTGACGCTTCATTGGAACATATCTTAACCAAACATGTATGAAATATTTAAAACTTCAAGTCGTACCATGTGAAAGGTACAAATGTAGATCAAATGAGCGAGAAAACAGAAATAAATGGAATTGTTTCTTACTGCAAAACCTTTGAAATCTATTTTGAATTATGTGGGTTTATAATTGGGCCGGTGTGGCTGTCCTGACTTCCATACCACAACATTAACGAATTTACCACTAAGTAGCATGATTAGAAAGAAAAAAATCTCACTTACTGACCTCGCACTCAAACGATCATCGTGTGGCAAATAATCGGAGATTATACGATTATACAGGGTGTAACTAATATAAGTACCAACCTCGTAATGGGGAGGCAGCTCTTATGAATTAGAACATAGTTTGCTTATCAACATGTGGTCGTTTCTGCTACTTTTCAAGAAAATTAATTGCATTATGAATTTTAATTACATTAAAATACTAAACGAGTAAAAAGAAATTTTTAGGTAAGTTTGTACTTATATTAGTTACACCCTATAGGATCAAAGTTGGAAAAACGTTTAATGGAGAAATTACTTCCTTTACTCTATTTATTTATATATCTATAAGCAAAAACCTCATCCATCGGGTTTTGTACCTTTCATATGGAACGGTCGCTACTAAGCAATGAAAAAACGTTGTATAAAAATACCTTCTTTTAGAAAGATTTAGATTATATGTACTATACAGGCGATATTATTAATCACAAAGTTTGGATTACAAGCATTGAGCATAATAAACAAGTAATATCATTTATCCTCAAACGGTTGAAAAAAGCTTTTGCTTCCATACCAGTATTTCCGATATTAGGAAACCACGAGCCTCATCCTATAAACCAGTAAGTTTCGATTTTCTGAATCAATACATACTTTTGTATATGTGATGTGCTTCATTCAGACTTTCATCGGATGGTGTAGTCGACTTAAAAGTATCAACTCGATGGCTATATGAACTAATTGCAGAAGAATGGAAAGATTGGTTGCCTACTGCATCTCGTGAAACAATTCTGAATGGTGGTTATTACACAGCTCTCGTACGGCCTGGTTTCAGAATAGTTGCGTTAAACAGCAATGTCTGTTATACATTTAATTGGTGAGGTGATGATAGAGACAGATAAAAGCTTTTATGATGCAAATTTTGTTTAGGTGGTTGATACATGATGATTATGATCCTTTTCATCAGTTAGCGTGGTTGGTGCAAGTATTATTAGCTGCCGAAAAGAATAACGAAACTGTTCACATACTCTCGCATGTTCCGTCTTCTGATGATACCTGCTATTGGAATTGGAGTAGAGAGTATACCAAAATTGTTAATAGGTAAAGTACGTTTAATTTAGACGACTAGATGGTTCAAAAAGTTATGTATTTATTTATATTTAAAATTAATCCTTTTCGTGATATTTCAAATGTATTATTTAAAACTCAGAAAAAAAAGTAGAGACGATAAATTAAAGAAAGTAATCATTATTAGTGATTGTTAGTTAGTTAGTGAAGCTAGTTTTTTATTTAGGACCGTAAAGGATTAAACGCTTCAATATATAATTCTAATCTACTAACACATGACAGTCGCGTCATCGTCTGTAGTTGAAGTTAAGGACTTGCACATTGCACCACGGTTTGACAACATTTTAAGCTCTAAACGAGAACTTATCGTTGGCACGCATTTTCATTCGAATCTATGTAATATTTTGTATCTCAGTGTTATTTATTTTTTCCATCTACGTTGTGCCATTTACCTCAATTTGTTTTTCAAAAGAAATAAACATTTATAAAAATGTCTTTGTGTTTAGATGTACTATTTCTTTCCTAAAGCTAGATAGAAATAAAATTATAAATTTAATAATAAATGTTCAATATAAGATAATTAATATAAAAAATAGACACACTGTATTCCAGGGCAACATTCCCGGTTAAAGTGGTCCATCCATAAGGGTAATTCGCCTGTAAAATTTCACCCTAATCGGACAATATCTTCTGTCCGTTCTATGAGCCTCAAGTTTTCGCTAAACGCACTAAAACTACTACTACCAACAAAGGGACTTCTGTGGCGTTACTGATTACTCACTCGTGGGCTCCTTACTCAGTAATGACCTCAGACTCACGATCAAGTCGAATACGGATCAAGCGAGTGAGTGTTGGGAGGTATCAAGAAGGTATTCTGGATGAGTGTTTTTGTGCAGCTCTTTGTTCACTTGATGAACCGTAGATGCTTTCTACCAAGTAACCCAGTGTCCACCATGTGCAAATGGCTGCACCTTGGTCTCCTCCCAAGCCCTACCCAACCGACCATATATTGGACATTTTCAGTGTTTAATCTGAATCATACTCTGCAATGCTCACAAAGTGTGCCTCTTTATGAAATAAAGGGACCCTCTGTCTTGAAAGCAGTATTAACTCACACTCTGGGTGATACCTCAGTTACTACTTACTTCTACTACTAGTACTTTACAGTACGCTCTACTGCCACTGTGTGACATGAGTTCCTCGTAGAAGACCATTGTAGCATGGTGTTCTCAGGAAGGGACAGCTTTTCAATCAGTTCTGCGTTTGAAACCCGTCTGAGAACGAGTGGTAACGTAAAAGTCTGGGATAACCCAGACAGGGGGCAGATCATGACAATCGGGTCTCTGAAAGTTGAGTTGAGGCACAACATTGTATCTCACTCAGCGAGAGTTGCTTTGCTACTCTCGAGCTTTCAGTAATTTCTTAAGCGCATCGGCAGCACAGAAATCTGGGAGTGTGGCATTGGGCGAAGTAAAGATTAGTCTGGATTGAGTTGTCCACGACTACTCTGTACTTCGAATGAAGGCACCTGGTCCGCCTGATGGCCTCGAACAGGTGGTGACGGCCAACGTTATTGAATCATTTCTCCGAATCATAAACCACAGTGGTATCTAGACTGTCAGTATGTAAGTCATTTATTCTATGGATTTATTTGTGGCCCTGGCAGTGGATATGCAAGGTGTAACAAAAATGCATAACAAAAAAAAAGTTGCTATGAACATGTCTCCAAAAATGCTTCATTACCTAGTTGCAGCCTTGTTTTGCGTAATAATTCTGGAAATAGTTGGATTCATCCTTTGAAATTGTATGTGCATAGGTTACTCATAACGGTTGCAAATTAAAGCTTAATTTCGTTTTAAGTATTCTATGATATCTTTTACATTAATTTGTTTTTATTATTTATGACATAATAACCTTCTTAGGCTTGCAAAAATACACAAAAAGGTACTCCTGTTAAAAGTTGATGAACGCAACCGCTTCGGGAATAATTAAATTTTTATGAAAAATCGAATTAGAAAGAGTTTCTAACAGTCTGGAGGTTTTAATTTAATTGGAGCTTTGAAAGGAGATGGACCGGATGTTCCTCTATCAATCATGGAAAATAGAGCACTAGAGGAAAACTAACAGAAGAGGTAGCTCGTTAGAAAGCAAAAGACATCATCCATTGACGAGTAGCTGTATCCTTTTCTTTAGTTTATGGAGAATGTCGCTCTTCCAGCCTGTGTTGGTGTTTGTGTCGCAACTGCCGACATTTACCTTTTGAAAACGACTCAATAGTCGTTTGAGCTCAATAGCTCATTCGTGACATCACTGTGAATAGCGTTTGCCTGGTCTTTAGCTGAACATGAAAGCTTGAGAGTTGGGTTCTATAACTAGCGAAATCTGCTCCTTTCTCACTGTCGTCCTGTCGACCATCAAAGTGATGGTTATGACGCGACTGTTCCTTCAGTTCTTGGTCAACATTGAGCTTTCCACGCTTTATTTTGTATGTCAACAAGTAGGGCAGCTATAATATCATTAGTGTGACTGGATGATATTATTCCTGCCTTTTGTCACAATGTGAGCTGCTGCTCTGTCGTTTACACCATGTCGCTGAGCGACAAGCACAGTCTCAGAAGGATCAACCTTTACTTTTTTCTTGTAGACAGACCGTTCGAAAAGCCCATCTTTGATATTACTTTCATTCTCGGCGTTTTCATCGTCAGCTTCGCCTAACCCATAAAACAACTGTCAATAGTTGTTCTTGCACCTGTATCTAAATCATGATGTAAATGATGCTGCGGTATCTGCTTATACTTAATGGAATTTTGTAGTAAGTTACACATACGTTGGTGTGACAGTCGGAATAAAAGCGCGGGAGTAAATAGCCTCTAACTTTTTTTGCAACTTCCTCGGCTACAACTGCAAATAACGGTGCTTTATTTGCTGAAGAGCTCTGCCTTGAATATCGTCATATTTCGGGACAACACTAATGACATCCTCTTTAATTGGAATCTGTGATGTTTGAAAATTCTTGTAAAAGTTAGAAGTTGAACAAGCAATTGCTTGCCGCAATAAAAACTTCAAAAGCGACATTGTGGGCTGTGTTCGTATTTGCTCAAGAAAAGGATCTGGAAGATTACTCCAAAGAGTTCAATGCGATGCGACAAACGAGATATGCGGTGGTGTTTGTGCAAAGTGTGCCGAAAATACATGTTCAGAACTCCTTTTTGTCCCCCTCACAACATCCCCAGCATAATTTTCTTGGTCTATATTCGATTTGACCATGAGTCTGGGGTCCTTACTCATAACGTTTTACCATAATGCATGCCAGTGAACGCCACAGAGTTTCCTTTGTTGGTAACCGCAATTTTGGTGTTTTTAGCCAAAATCTTAAAACTTGAGGATCATAGAACGGACAGAAGATATTATCTAGCGAATTACCCTTATAGGTGGGCCATTTTTACCGGGTATGCCAAATTGATCAGAAACAAAAGTTGAAAACCAAGCCCCTCTTCTATATACATTAAACATGTAGATATGTACGTGTTGTATTGTATGCGACAACTTTTAGTGTATATTTAGTCGACGAACGCAATTTTAAAAACTGCGGTGAATTAACATTGCGCAAATCAGTAACCAGCTTATAAAACTTTTAAATCATTTTACGTGCATGCTTTTTCTTTTTCAACATAAATAAGTAGAAAAAGGATGCATGCACCAACAGAACTAAAGAGCATACACTTGCGTTGGCATAATATAAAAAGTATGAGTTAGAGGAAAATGGAAGATTTGAATTACTAGTAAATTTGTACATTCAGGATGATCCCTTACGGTTCTAAACTAAAAAAACATAGTAGTGTCTCATTTTTTAATGTCAAATTTTTAATAATTGAAGAGTTTCATCATTGTATACGACATAAATCAGATTTTAAACTCTGATAATCGCCACAGTTAATGATTTTTTATTTTTCTTTATATTATATGATTATTTATAAGATACGTATAATTTGATCATCATTGAATTATTTAGAAAAACGGTTACTTCTTTTTAATTATTCTAATAACAATAATAGCAATTAAGATATAACATTTTGCATAAATTTTTCCTATAAAAATATAAACTTAGATTCAATAGATTTGCAGATACAATAGCAGCCCAATTCAATGGCCATACCCATGCCGTTGAACACGTTATATACTTCAAAGACAATAACTATGATGCAACGAATGTCGCATTTAACGGAGGAAGTGTAACACCTTGGACTGATACAAATCCTAATTATGTTATATACGACGTCCATCCTAATACATACGTATGTATTTTTTATATTTCAAATATGGTATACATTTTGTAATATAGATACAATAGAGGTGGTATTCAATAGGAAGTACTAGATTATGAAATATGGATATATAATATTACTGAAGCAAATTTAGCACCAAATAATACGCCAGTGTGGTATAAGTTATACTCTTTTAAAGATGCCTATGGCGTAAAGAGCTTAAGACCTGATGCCATGGCTCAATTGGCAGAAAATATGGCGAAAAATTGTTCGCTTGCCAAACAATATTACAGGTAACATAGGAGAAATGAAAATTCTTCTGTTTGTATCATTTTATAATACTAAAGTTTTCAAACATCTTATATATAATAACAGCCCATTTTATATGAAAAGTTTGACTTTTTTAGGTTTAAATTTAGGGAAAGCGATCCAGCTCTCGAAAAGGGGTGTGATAATGATTGTCTTAAAGTTAATCTTTGCCATATGGTCACTAACTACTATGGAAACAACTCACAATGCAAATATCTTACATCACTTTTCCGCGGGTGCGTACGGAATTCTACAAATGTGCAATCCCGATGTGGAAGACAGAAGTAATGTTATTTTATGACAATAGATAATTTCTCTTAGTTTTATATATTTTCTAATTAATTACTTTTTTATTTATAGTGTCAATTATAAAAAAATTGTTTAAACCAGTTAAATGTTTGTAAGTGTTGTTGCCCCTACCCATTTTTAACATTTTGAAAACTATTAGTAATACATAGGTATTTTTAAGACTGCATTTGTTGGGCTGTAAAACAGACAGTTGCAACAAGAAAGTGAATAAACAATGCTGCTTTATCAGGACAAACTTTAAGCCTCGTTTCACATATTGAAGGGTTTGGAGAGAAAAGGGACGAAGTATGGAGAGTATAGATCTTGACTTCAACATTAAAATTCTCTATTTAAACAAATAAATCAGAATAACTCTTATACCTACTTACGTTAGTTATTGCTCCTGACAAAGACGTCTTATTTATTCAAATTATGCTCAGGTGTCGTGGGTGTTAATCACAAGGTTAACTAATTAAAAATACAATATATCAATAATAAAAGCAACAACAGAATCTACAATTGGGGAAAAAATTTCCATCTATTTAATTTACGTTAAGTTCTTAAGGTTTTATCGTATCAAGTTTATTTTGGTTCAAATGATCAAAGCATTACAATCCATAATTCGGTGATAAAACATAAACAGCATTAATTTAGTGATTATCTGAAACATATGATGAGCGTTATGAAATTCTACAATTTAACTTATTTTGGAATCACATTCTAGATACATTTTAACTATATCTCTAAAACAAAAACTATAATACATTTTCTTGGAATAATGAATAAAATCTGAGACAATTTAATTACAAATAACAAATATCTAAGAACTACAAATAATACTATCCAAACTAAAGTTGCCAGAACATAACAGTTTCGTTGAACTCTGAACTCTTTACAAAAACTAAATAATTGGACATTGCAAAAATTTCCAGTTTTTATAAGTGATTTTATTATTATTAATTTCGTTTTAAAGCTTAAACTGTTTAAAAAATGCATTTGTATTATCCATTCTTCTAAGGTAACTATATGATTAAAAACTTAAATAATTATTCTGACGGTAACTCTCAAGTTCTTCAAAGAGAACTACATTTTACTTACTTATTCCCTTTGTTAAATTAACTTCTTATCAATAGAGAAACCCGCGACAAATTACTATAGCTTTTCACAAACACTTCTATAAAACGGTCGAACACTAGACCTACGGTACGATATGGAAACGACAAACACTCTCTTAACAACAAACCCAACTAATAAGAAGATCTTCGAGCAAAACGCGACACAAATTCATCGTTAACAGCTTAGACAGGCTGAAGTCCGCTGACGCGTGCTCACGCACCCCTTCGAGTCTCTTGGTCACTTCTTGACTTGACTCTATCCGAATAAAAATCGTGCATACCCTACTAAAATTTTATTTAAGAAAGGCTGTTCTAACCAACCACACAATATTCTTGATTTAGATGAATGTATCTCTTATAGTTTATAAAAGGCCATTAAACTCAAAACTCAGAACAAGCTTATCAGAATGCAACCTCATTACACAGCTATAAGAATGTCTGGTAAAACATGAACTATGTTTTTAAAAGCAATTTGTCCATTTGTGTAAATATTTAATTTTAAGGAAATAATTGTCTCAAACTAGCTTATGATTTCCTAGAATATACCATAAACTGCTATATATTCTAGACAAAGTTAAACTTATCAGAATGCTAAAGAGGTTTTATTTTATGCCTTTTTGTAATATGAGCAACAGAAAATGTTCTTGAACGTGACTAAAAATAAAGATCTGAGAAATAAATACCTTTATATTTCAGCTCGTTACAATCTATCTCAAATGCTATGTTCTGTGGCATGTTGGCATTTAGAAGAGTCAAAGGAATAAAGCATTTGGACAGGATTTTTAGGTAACTTGTTGATTATTAGTTGTTGGCAAATTTTTATCATTTATAAAATTCTGCATTTTTCATTTTGATGAAAGTGTTTAATTTGTAATAATAATGCTAGTACATGCGGGCGTTGAAGGTTAATGGGTTTGTACGCCGAACTTTTCTGGAGATCTGTCTGTCGATGGGTTTTTATTTATATGATAATATTTATAGGGTTTCTTGTGGTTAAGAAATTCTGGACTGCTTTCTTTAAAAAATAATTTTGAACAGAAAATGAGGTCAAAATTTATTACTTCCTTTAAGAGTTATAAATACTGCATTAATAGATTCTTGTAAACATATCTGTCAGCATATATTAGACACATACATAGGGACAATTTTAAACGACAATTATGCAATCCTGTGTTTTAATTTTGTGAAAGGGCTAACCAAATTTGGAATTAAAGTAATATGCACCATAACTACCATTAGTTTGAACAATTTAACACCAATATGTTATACTCGTATTATGAGTTCGTGATTATAAGCATGTTGGCTCTCCAGGCTAGTACCGGAGCTGTAAACGTGCTCACTCAGGTTAGAGACATCAGAACTAGCCCGCCCTCTTTAATGCGGGACCAAGTTCCTTCCCCCAGCCTAAGTATGGAACCACTGCCCGATCGAATCGAATGTGGCAGGATTTGGTTTTGAATGTTTTGGCCACCCCATCTCCGAGTTATAGGCCTGGTGCGCCCCAGACAAAGCTTTTGGAGGCTACTTCATAGGGCCCATCAAAGTAGCATCCCGGTGTGTACCCGTTAGGGTGAAGTTGTTTTGAACGTGAGAAGCTATATATTCGCATCAACGACCCTTAAGCGTAGATTTTTAGACGATTTCTGGGAATTTGAGGACTAGAATTGCACAGCCAAAGCCGGACCCCATATTATCTTCGCATAGACTCTACCTGGTGGCATGCGCACTCCCTGACTGGGCTAAAACTTTAAATCACCTCTATTCGTCTAGGTTATACAGGGAAACTAGCACCTTATCAGACTCTGACGTCAAGTAATAATCAAAGCTACCCACACGGGACCTTCTTGTTAGCAGAGTTAGACGAGCTTCCTCCGCAACGTTTTAGAGGCATCGTAGAGAAACACTTGCGTGTAACTCTACCACACATTACATTCTGACTGCGTCATCCGTTGTCTAGACAGATCTGGGATTGGGCAGACAACAGTCAGTTCTAAGGGTGAACGCCGTGTGGTCTGCCCACAGGCTAGTCTCGGATACTAGTGCTCCCTGACACCTCTAACAACTGCCCAGACCTCTGTCTTCTGGGCTAGTCTCCGATCCTAGTGAGTCCGACACCTCGAACGACTAGTAAAACACGTAGTAAAACTTTCCTATTTCTAGAATAGGCATTTTGACATATGTGTTTTACATTGTTTAACTCTTTATTTGTTCGAATCTCGGAAAAATACTTCAACACACGAGACATGTACTTAATTGGAATTTTAAGAATTAAGATTGCCAGTAAAGTCCGGATTAAATGCATTTTCATATCTTTTTGCTAGATATTCCTAGTGATTTTTTGAATTTTATTGTGTTTCAAGTACTTGTAGAAACAACTAAGTCGTATTTATTGTGCATGGCACATAAAAATAAGCAATACTAGTTGAAGTTCTGGAATTATAGATTTCTTTCTTAGAGAAATTTACAGAATGCAAGCGGCAATTAAAAATAATCAACTTTAGGTGTACAGAAAATATGATTTTAAGAAAGATTAAGCTCATAAATTCGTTGAGAAATATTTATGACTATCCAATAAACTAGAAATAATAGAAGTTGCGGATGCAATACCAGGTACTTTTTCTAGTAAGTAGTAAAGTAATTTATAGGGATGAATGGATTTAAAGCTTTGTTTATTTTAAAACTTCAATGGAATTATTGACATCATGCTTGCACGGCTGAATAATCATATTGACTTTTGGGCCTAGAAAATCCAAAACATGTCGGTTGGCTTTTGATAGGCTTTAATTTAATATATCTGTAGAACAAGATATAATAAAATAATAATACATAGCTTAAGATGAAACTTGATCCCTTGTATTACAATAACAAAATAATGCTTTTTAATCAAACTTGGTGCTTATGTTAATATTATGCATCAAACTGCACGTCCCCACGCTAACTACTGCTTGTGCTTGCTACAGCAGAACAGATTTACTAGTTATGATTATGTACTACCTTACATATTACAAAGATCAAATCGTCAAAATCAATCAGAATACGCAAAAACGACATTTTTTATCTTTTAGGCCCAATATCTCAAAAATGTGAAATAATAGATCAATTTCGTTACTTCAGTCGAATTCTGAAGCATAAATTGAGTAGGTATAGAAAATATATTTTGCTCCATGTTACTTAAATTAGTTGTGTGGTGTCACATTTCTGAAGTAATTAGAAATACAACTATACACAATTATCTAAGCTTAGAAAAAATCTATAAACAGGCTATTGGAAAAACGTTATTAAATACGGTACTAATTAATTGGATCGTTTAAATTAAATTTTATTATTATTGTGTCTATAGCAAAGTAAGTAGGTATAGAATCTAAATGCCTTCTATACGGTATAGTTGGGAGTCTTGGACAAAAACATAATAACAGTACCTAAATATCATCATGATTATGCTATGGTCGGTGACAATTATTTTATTGGCCGTTGTAAATATAGCTTCATCTGATAAGAAATTGGGTAAGGATGTTTCTTGTACCTACACCAGTAAATTAATATTTTTGTATCTGTAGAATTTGTAAGTTGTTTGTGATTTTTTCGCTTCCTGAGCGTTATCGATGTTTGAGCATTATATATGTACATTTTATAACGAAAACTTATAAAGATATTTTATCCTCAAATTCCAATTATTATTAAGGTTCGACATTGAAAAATAATTTTTTTCAAAAAATGGGAAAAAAAGTTCTTCTTTTGCCGGTCACTGTACATGTAAACTGAAAGACAAATTAAATCAGACTCGTATAGGTACTTAAAAAATCAGCTGCGTGCACAGGTGTTTGTTGGGTTGCCTAAATATATCAGGACCGAACTTAAACTTAAACTGAAATATTTTTAATGCAATTTATTTTCAAATTTCATCAAATTCGTCGGTTTTATTTGAATTAGAGTACCTATACGAGTCTCATTTAATTTGTCCTTCAGGTACATGCTGAGTCGTTTCGCTACGGCTAGTATCAATCTTTTTATTTTAAACTAGAACACCCTGTATTTGTTACGATTATCATAGATATTTTGTGGTATACGTATATCCGACATCCTGAATGGTTTTTGAACAAATTCAATTGGGTCGTTTTCACAAGCCATGGTTAAAGGCATCTCTAACTAAAGTTGTGTTTAAAATCAACAAGAATAGAGACAGCTTTGTCTAATGCTAATAGGTGGGAAAAATTCGCATTGGTCACCATGGTAATTAAACATGCTGTTAATTTAATAGTGAGAGGTGAATACGGCTCAATTTCTTTAGTTTTATTTTTGACAAAGCGGCATTTCTTAAAAAAAATAATTTACGCACTGCAACTGATTATTCAGTTATAGATAATAATATACAGGGTGGGGCAAAAGTCCCGCAACGGCCAAATATCTCCCGAGGGGAAGGTTTTTTAAAAAAATGTTTCAGGCAAAAGTTGTATGGCTTTGAAAGAGGAATCATTTGCATACAAAACCATCTCCCACCCCTTCACCCCCTCCTGAGGGGTGGGGGTAACTTTTAAATTTTAAATGGCCAACCCTATTTTTTTTTGCTGATTAATATTCTCTAAGAAAAAACAAGAACTTTTGTCCGAAAAATTTTTTTTTAAAAAGACGAATTTCGCGATTGACCCAACGAACAAACTTTGGATATTCCAAAATATTCCGACTCTTTTACGCGAAAATGACGGGGTTTTCAGAAAAATTACAAGAGGTAAAAAAGGCTTAGAATTTTGCAAAAAATCTAGGAAAAAAAAATAAACAAAAAAATTTTTGAACAATTTTTGAAAAAAAAAACATGATTTTTGAAAATGTGCACACGTTCATATTTCACCTCCTGGATTAGCGTTACCCAATGTGTACCACGTGGAGGTTCCAGGGAGGATTTCACACATCATAGTGGCCCTGAAAAGGGCCGTTTTTCTTAATCAGGAAGCATTGAAGGACCCCGAGGTTCGTCACTCCCCCGGTATTTATCGACTCCAAACCTCCGCTGCCCTGCTAATTATTTGATCAGATGCTCAAACTGAGCACCTTCCACTGTTTGACAATGAGCCAGTCGCTGATAGAAAGTCTCCAGAACATCTGCTATCATTTCTGGCGTAATGGCATTTGAGGTTTCCAATATCCTACCTCGCAGATCGTCTATGCTATCAGGTTTCGTCTGGTACACGCGATCTTTTAAATAACCCCAATAGAAGAAATCAAGGGGTGTCAGGTCTGGTGATCGTGGCGGCCATTCAATTTCTCCTCTCCGACCAATCCATCTCCCAGGGAATGTTGCATCCAGATAGGCACGTACTTGCCGCCCAAAATGACCTGGTGCTCCGTCTTGCTGAAAATTGACCAAATTGAATTGATTTCCAACGATCCCACGAAGAGCAGGAACGATTTCTTCTTGAAGCAGCCTCAAATATCGCTCAGCTGTCAGATTCTCATCAAAGAAGAACGGGCCCACAATCTGATGTCGGAAAATGCCAGCCCAAACATTGATTTTTTGCTTCCACTGAGTGTGAGAATCTCTCATCCAGTGTGGATTTGCATCGGACCAATATCTGCTGTTATGACGATTCACGTTGCCGTCCAATTCAAATTTCGCTTCATCCGAAAAACACGTCCAGAAAAATGTCATTGGGTTATCATCGTATCGCTGCATTATCAACTCACAAAACTCCACTCTTAAATCGAAGTCAAACTCCGTCAACTCTTGCACCAAGTGTATCTTGTATGGGTGGTATTTGTGTGTCTTCAAAATCCTACCCACAGACCTGATGCTGATATCCTCTGCCTGAGCCACCCGACGTCTTGATGTGTGTGGATCTTCTTGGAATTCGAGGAGAACATTCAATGATGTTCCGGGATCTGTCGCTGTTCTTGGTCGTCCCGTTCTCGGCCTATCTTCGACGGAACCTGTTTGATGAACACAAGAAATAATCTTTAGAAAACAAGGAATTCATAAAACTACAGAAAAAACTGACCTGTATCCTCATATCGGTTAGCTGTTCGCATCACGGTAGTTTTGTTTACCGGGCTAGGACGATTCGGATGCAGCTGGTTAAAGAGATTTGCAGTTTCCTGGTAAGAGCGTTGTCTATCTCCGTACCCACGCAATATCAATACTTCAATTCTTTCTCTTTTAGTGAGAGCCATGGTTTTGCAATACAATTTTGCAAAACAATTTCCTGGCAGTTTGAATTGCGAGAAAATCACCACGTATCAACGACTGGATATTAACTCAGTCTTGCAACTCCTTTTAAATTAACAATTTCTTGCAACTCAAATTCACAAGAAATTGTTTTGCAAAATCGTATTGCAAAAGCATGGGTCTCATTAAACGAGAATTAATTAATTAATTAATTAAAAATTAATTAATAAAATTAATATCATTAATTGATATTGCGTGGGTACGGAGATAGACAACGCTCTTACCAGGAAACTGCAAATCTCTGTAACCAGCTGCATCCGACTCGTCCTCGCCCGCTCAACAAAACTACCGTGATGCGAGCAGCTAACCGATATGAGGAGACAGGTCAGTCTCTTCTGTGGTTTTGTGGATTCCTCGTTCACTAAGAGTTCATCAAGCAGCTTCCGTTGAAGATCAGTCGAGATCCGGACTAAGAAAACCTGCAATATCACTGGATGTTCTCCTCGACTTACAAGACCCACACACATTACCACTTGAGTTGAGTGTGCATCGCTAATCCAGGAGGTAAAATGTAAACGTGTGCACATTTTCAAAAATCATGTTTTTTTTCAAAAATTGTTCAAAAATTTTTTTGTTTATTTTTTTTTCCTAGATTTTTTGCAAAATTCTAAGCCTTTTTTACCTCTTGTAATTTTTCTGAAAACCCCGTCATTTTCGCGTAAAAGAGTCGGAATATTTTGGAATATCCAAAGTTTGTTCGTTGGGTCAATCGCAAAATTCGTCTTTTTAAAAAAAATTTTTCGGACAAAAGTTCTTGTTTTTTCTTAGAGAATATTAATCAGCAAAAAAAAATAGGGTTGGCCATTTAAAATTTAAAAGTTACCCCCACCCCTCAGGAGGGGGTGAAGGGGTGGGAGATGGTTTTGTATGCAAATGATTCCTCTTTCAAAGCCATACAACTTTTGCCTGAAACATTTTTTTAAAAAACCTTCCCCTCGGGAGATATTTGGCCGTTGCGGGACTTTTGCCCCACCCGTATAATAAGACGCTTATAAATACACTAAATTGATATTTTTTCATATATTTACTGTTGAGATGTTGTTGAAGACTGAAAAGCCAAATTATGTTAAATATAAATATGCAGGGTGTCCATTTGAAGAAAATGAGAATTGTTTGTTCCAGAATTTGTACCCGGTTTTGATACAAAAATACTAAAAAATCTTAATTTGTCTTATACCAACCAACTTTGGTATTTAACTTTTCGTCTTCACCCTTACAGATAAGTACAATGTTATCTTACGTGAACCACTCTTATACATCCCCTTTGTAAACCTTACCTTAGAGAGTGAACACTAGTATTCTAATAAAATATCAACGCTATTTTGCTTTTAAAAATACTCAACCATACAATTGTCGTCTTATCCGAATTTATGACGCTTATCCACAATTTATTCCACAATTATACCGCCACAATGTAGAAGAAGCTTGAACTTCCTTCTACTGTATTTTCTCTTACAACTGCCATATCTTTATTATTTAGTTCTCTTTTATATAGTACATATGTTACGCTTACACATCGAAAGCGCTCAGTGAGCGAAAAACAGCCACAACGGCTTGTGGACAATGTTAAACTACCAAACACCATACCATACCATACACATAATATCATTTTCGGCTTGTGGTCGTTGTTATTAAGCACGGTGCGTAGTGTGCAATTGAGAAACGACCACGACGCGTTTTGACCGTTGTATATCGCTCACAAACCGAATCTACTTTTGGGAATTACCAGGATTGATAGGAGAAATTATTTATTACAGTCACTTCTGTTACGACATTTTAGTGCTACACTTCGCTGATTAGATTACATTAGCCAGTCGGATGTTCCCTGCTCGTCATTAAATTTAAGGAGGTCTATTGTAGCACTAAAAAGTGCAACTGTCTGGGTAAAGAGGAACAATTTAAGGGTGCAATTTAAAATGCTATAACAATACTGCCTGCAGGAACAAATAATATATCTTTTACTTTACAAACCGAAAAATTATCTGATTTCGGTGTTTGGTCGTTTTTCACCATCCACAACGCGTTGTGGCTGCTTTTCGCTCATTGAGCGTTACAAAGTTACTAAACAGAGTTTGTTTTTTGTAACAAGTTATTACTTATGCTTATATTATTTTATTTTTAGCATCTGCTTTAGATGCACTTGAAGATATTCTAAGACGCCACTTACGAATGAAAATAGGGCGAACTTCAAAAGTATCAGTATCTAATAGGATACTTCAAATTTCACAACTGTTTCGTTACAATAGTAACAGAAAGCAATCTAGAGGATTATTCACTTGCTTTGTCTGTGAATCTTTAGTCAATGTGATGATCACTGCAAAGGGGCTGCAAATAGTAGAAGAATTAATATTTTTGCTTGGAAACATATGTTCTTGGTTTACATCGAGAAGTTTTAATGTTTGCCATAAACTAATGAATCTGCATTCTGTAAAATGTGATTTTATCTGTTTTGATTTATAAAAGTACTTATTATGTTGTAGGTCACTATTTTACATATTCTGAATATAACTCCTAATATTACTGCAGCTAGAGTATGTTCTATTGTTTTTCAAAAAGACCTTGGCTGTCGTGATTATAACAGAATACATTGGAAAATAGGGATTCCTCCATATAAACCATGGTTAAGAAAGAGAAAAACGGTGAGGAATGTTTTTAGATTAATTTCTTATGAAAAATACGCGACCTTGAAGGTTTTTCATTTCCTGCACAAATACAGACAACATCAATAACATTCACAAACAAACAAATGAATCTAACCACATTATATAACAAAAAGACGGGGGCCGGCGGTGGACGAGTGGTGTCAGTGCATCACTCGTGTTCCAAGGGTCGTGGGTTCGAATCCCACTTGGGGCGGCGGGATTTTTCTAATTGGAAAATTCTGCCACCTCAACTATGGATGTGTATTCGTGTTGCATGTTAGATGGAGGACAGATGACCTTAGATGTTGGTTCCCCCGTAGTGTAGGCGTGAAATAAAAAAAAATAAAAAAACAGACGATTACATGACAACCATACAGGAGAAACAAGCTATGCACAGCTTACTTTCATTTAAGCGCATTTCAGGCTAGTTATACACCACCATAAACGTTTTTCGTTTCATGCACACCTACAGATTGTAAGAGGTCTACAAAAAAAAGGTTTCATCAATATCTCACATAATACAAGGTGTTTCACTCAACTTTCGTATAAATTTAATGTGTGATAGTACACGTCAATAGAAACAAAAAATCCATGTCATTTTTGATTTTACGTACATCGAAAAATATTTGCTAAAAATGAAAACTTTTGGAAACTGCTGGAACGTATCACAACCTACCTCAGCTATAAGATCAAATACTTTGTTTAACAAACGAAGGAGTAGGTTTAAAAACAATATTTGGGCAATTATACGCATTGACGGTATCACGTTGCACTTTGTTTATCAGCCATGAGCCCATGACAGAAATAAATAGCATGTTTACCTTCATTCAATACTTTATTATTATTAATTCATGTTTGAAACAAGTTTTTTTTACTATAACGTAACCTTGACTTACTTTTTTACTTTGAAAGCTAAATTCTAATAATAAACAATACAAATCCCTTTCTGTTCATCTTAGATCCACTATTTTTAATAAGAGTTTTATTCTCTGGATGTGGTCCTTTACAAAACAAGCAATGATTTGCAATTTATTTTTTAAATGAAAATAATTACGTACGAATTAATTGTAGTAATACGAAATCTATAAATTACAATATCAATGCGTTCTTTGTAGCATTACAAAAAATGTGTTTTATGTAAAATGATTTACTTTTATCAACTAAATAATCACAACGAAAAACTACATACATTTAAAATACAACGAAATGAATGATCTCTATTTTAAATATCTAATAAATGCAAAATTAGTGAATGATCCTTTGTACGAATAATTCTGATCTGCCAAATATTACAACCTCACCTAAATTAAAAGGCAGTAGTTGAGTTTAGCCATCTTAATAATAAATGAACATCTCAATTACTACTTTTATTACTTCGTAAAACTACGCGATCTTTCAGGATAACTTGAAAGTTGAATGTTTTTAAGGGACTATCTATTAAGGAGAATTTTATTATGTTTACAAACATCTTTTTTTAATGCTTACAAAATTTAAAAAGATTTTACTTTCTATTAAAGAAGCCGTCTTCAGTAATAACTAATAAGTAAATCCTTTTAAATTATTTACTCTTAAATTATCTAAAAATTAATAAAGTTCTTAAAACAACATCACCAGACAGTCCTGTATTGTAAGTATTTTATTATTATTGACAATTTAATTAAATCGAGCAAACACATTACTCTCCTCAATAACAGTTAATAATCCCTTGTGTTATAAGTACATTTATTTAAACATGAGAAATAATAAGTCTTTAACATTTTTTGCTTCGTTAAACGCGCAAAATTCAAAACAATACTGTAAAATCTACTTCCTGGAACAAGTGATGATCAAGTGTAAAGTACATAAACATTAGCTGACATTGAGTTTACATAAACTAAACAGGACGAACCGAAAATAATACCTAGTTGAAACAAACTGTGACATCACCTAGTAGCATCAGCTGCATCAATGTATCAGATATCAAATTGAAAATGCAGCTAGGTACATCCAGCTTCAACTGTGATTCTTAAACTAGTGTAAAGCTTAGTGCTTAAGCTTTCTTGTTGCATTTTATATGTACTATCACCTGTTCAGAGTATACGAATATTAAGTGAAACACCCTGAATAACTAACTCAATCAGATTACATTATAAAAGATGCTTTCTCTACAGGGAGGTGAAATAATGAAAATTATACAAATACCTGACATACATTACGACCCTTCGTACGCTGTTGATAGCAATGCAGTTTGTGGTGATTGGCTTTGTTGTCAGAGGGGTTCACAACCTAAAAGGAAAGAACATAAGGCAGGTTTTTGGGGTGATTATCGAGAATGTGATATACCGAAGTCTACGTATGTTAATCTTCTTTGGCATATAGCAAATACACATGTAATTACTTGAAATGCTTTAAGAAAAAGGCTAAAAATTACTAACCTTATTTTAGAGACACATAAATTACATTTATTTCACTGGTGATATTATACCACACAAGATTTGGGATACCGACGTGAAGCGTAATTCTGAAAGAATTAGATATACCATGCGAACACTGAGAAGGGTATTTCCAAGAACCCCAATTTATTCTGTTCTGGGAAACCACGAAGCGCATCCTGTTAATGTGTAAGGGTATCAAATGATATTTACTACATCTAACAGAAAACACAGCCCCTTTTAGATTCCATCCAAACAAAAATTCAAAATGGCTGTTTCATTTAGTGAAAAACGAATGGCAGCTACCCGAACGATCACGATACACGATAATGAAAGGCGGGTACTATACAATTTTAGTTGAACGAGGTTTCAGAATTGTTGCTCTGAATAGCAATGTATGTTATACATTTAACTGGTATAGCTAACATTTTGAAAATATTACTTAAAATCTAACTGGTTATAATTTACCAACTAGGTGGTTACTTTACAATGACTATGATCCTTATGATCAGTTGAAGTGGTTAGTCAAAGTTCTTTATTCAGCTGAGAAAAATAACGAGATTGTGCATATACTGTCACATATTCCAATGAGTGACAAAGAGTGCTTGAATAACTGGATCACGGAGTATGAGAAGATTGTTAATAGGTACTTTGGCATATGATCACTGTGTTGAAGATGATTCCTTTAATTCCGATTTATGACTTCCTTGATTTCTTCCAACTAGATTAATGTAGACCTCTATCCGTTCATCTGAATTCATGACCCTGATCCCTGATAACTTAGATCCTTATTCTTTGCGTACAACCGATTTATGGGCTAACTTTCTGTATCTTTCAATGCACTATTACAGATTTGCACATATAATAGCAGCACAATTCAATGGACACACACATTATGATGAAACAGTTATTGTTTATAACAACTCGCTGAAGGCCATAAATGTAGCCTGGAATGGAGGAAGCGTAGCAACGTATGAGGGTAACAATCCAAACTATAAACTTTATTACGTGAATTCCAAAACCATGGTATTTAAATCTTGCAACTTTATCTGAAATTCTTGCAGTGAAAAAATTAAATTTATAGGAGGTTGTAGATTTTGAAAGTTGGACATTTAATCTGACACATGCAAATGCATTTTTCACTAAATATCCAAAGTGGTATAAACTGTATTCGTTTAAACAAGCATATGGCCTTCCCAATTTAAGTCTCCGAGAATTAGAAAAATTACCTTTCCGTATTGCAAAATATAAGAAGCTTGGTGATAAATATTTTAGGTAGGTTGGAAGTTTCACCTAACAAATGTAAGTGTTCTTCTAAATTACTGTTTTAGGTTTAGGGTTCGTGATGCAGATGCGGAAGTGACTAAGGGGTGTAATTCTGCTTGCAGATGGAAAAAAGCTTGTGACATGATATCTACCCGTAAACGGAAAATTATATGTGCGCGTCTTAAACAATTGGCATACAGAAGACGAAGAAATGTTGCAATAGAAAGGACATAACACGCGAGATGCGCACAAATAGTTATTGTTAGATATAGGTAAAAATGTAATTATCTAAAGATTCATAATAAAAAGTAATATATGTACATCTAATAATAATTGCTACTACCCATTACCTGGCGAACCAGGACCCAGAAGCTATGAAGCTTGTGAGGGCGGGAGGGGCGATTATTACTATTACGGAGGCCCTACGTGCGGTTGCAGCCGACATAACAGATGGTATGGTACAAATCCCACAATTGCGTCACAGCTAAGGAAAAATGCAGAAAATCTTAACCAGACCTGCCGGAACCGGGATTCTATCCAGGGCCGCTTAGGTGAGGGACGAAAACGCTAGTCACTACACTACCAAAACTATAGAATTATAGAATAATGAATCTCATTCTTTATTTAATAATGAATTATACATGAACAATACTTTTCTTTTGATTACAAATTGATAAATCTGTTTATAAATAATAAAATAACTCTAGTGCAATGAAAATGCAACATTAAGTTTAAGATTGGAAATTGACAAAAACCGGGAAAATTGCCGTCGCTACTAGTATAAAACATGAATTAATTTAGTTCAGTTTTAGACCTTTAAAATTGTACTATAAAACCATAGGTGGCCCTCGCGTCGAAAGTACAATAATTTGTAATAATAATTATGTATAAATATTACAGAATTCATATTAAAACGTAGGTATCGCCTCAATTTTAAAATTAATTACAAGGACGATCGCGTACGACACGCGATTACGATATCTGTAAATTGATTTACAGATATATAATATAAATACAAAGATTAGTTAAAGTTTCACAAGTTTTATTAATATCTTAACCTGACAATATTGTTTCGACACTTTATGTCATTATCAAAGGTAGATAAGATTGATAAACAAACACGTTGCTAAGGATAAATACATACAGAAAATAGGTAACTAGATACAATACAGACAAAAACTAAATATCTAACATTTCTAATAAAGGAGAATTACTAATCTCAGTTTGTTCATTCATTAAAGGTACTGTGCGTTTATGTCTGTATATTTCAAAAGCTTCTAAAATGTCTAATTTGTGTTTGTTGTTGCAAAAATGTTAGAATTTAATGTTGTCTTGAGGTGTCATTGTGTGGTTCTGTTCCAAAATGTGTTTGGCATAATTCTTAATAAGAATTTTTAATTCTTATTAACAGTCTTCACACAAACATCACGTTTACACTAGAAACAGAACAAAATAGAACTATTAATTTTTTGGATTTAACTATTACAATTAATACAATCAATGAATTTGATTTTTCCATATACAGAAAACCCACAAGCACAGACGTCACTATTCCTAACGATTCATGTCATCATAAAATGCAGAAACTAGCGGCTTATAGATCTTTAGTACACCGATCTTTAACTACTCCAATGAAACAATCACATTTTGATAAAGAAATTTCAATCATCAACCAATTAGCACGTGCAAACCATTATAACCATAACATGATTGACACTTTAATTCAACAAAAAGATTATAGGTTAGCTATCAAAAGAATATTTCCAATTGACACTCAAATACAAGACACAAACTACATATCAATACCATACTTTGGCAAGATATCAGAACAAATTGCAACTATAATAAGAAAAACCACCAGTTACAAAATAACCTATAAAACTAACACCAACACCTTTTCATTTTTATTCAATGCTAAAGACAAAACACAAGGCATCATGAAATCCGGCATTTACCGTTTGAATTGTTCTTTTTGTAACTCGGCTTATATTGGACAAACACTTAGAAATTTCGACATAAGATATAAAGAACACGTACGCTCTTATAGACTTAAACATCCAGAAAAATCGAATTATGCCAAACACATTTTGGAACAGAACCACCCAATGACACCTCAAAACAAGATTAAATTCATACATTTTTGCAACAACAAACACAAATTAGACATTTTAGAAGCTTTTGAAATATACAGACATAAACGCACAGTACCTTTAATGAATGAACAAACTGAGCTTAGTAATTCTCCTTTATTAGAAATGTTAGATATTTAGTTTCTGTATGTATTGTATCTAGTTACCTATTTTCTGCATGTATTTATCCTTAGCAACGTTTTTGTTTATCAATCTTATCTACCTTTGATAATGACATAAAGTGTCGAAACAATATTGTCAGGTTAAGATATTAATAAAACTTGTGAAACTTTAACTAATCTTTGTGTTTATATTATATTTCATGATTATGGAGTTCCACAAAGTAAGGCTGGAGACAGTAAACGCTATGATTTACAGATATTTGAAGTTATCTTTTAAGCTAGTTATGGTAATGTAATGTATACGTTTAAATATAAACCAATTTAAAAATTTTAATGTGCATTCGAAGATTAATAACCACTGCTGTGAATTAAAATTAAAAATAGCACTAAAATACAATAAAAACATGCTACAGCTACAGCGCCATCCGTTTCAGTGTAGCTGAACTATTGTCTACCAAAACTGCATAAAAATGATAAAAATGATAACCGAAACTGTTACATGATTATTGCTGTTAGAAATAAACTGTTATCAATTAAATTAGGTGTGAACTAATCGAGTACTTTCAAATTATTATAGTGAGATATTTTAGTTTTAAGAAAAAAAAAATATGTATACTTATGATTACAGTTTTTATGTTTATTTAGTTATTTTGTAAGTTTTAAGAGGAACAATTACATGTGTTTCAACCAACCACATCATATTCTTGACATCATTATCTACCAATTCGAAACTCGACGTAATTTCCTCACATATGACACTTGCTCAGTGGTTTTAAAAATATTAATAAAGAGACGTCTAAATTAGGGGTAAGGAGTTAACGAAGGGTGGTGGAGAGTTAGTGTTCAAATACAAAATATTCGTTATTTCATAACGAACAACTTTCTTATAAATAGATAGCAATATAACAAACATGTAGAAGTTGAAGTTAATACACTTCAACTGCTGCCTTGCACTTACTTTTCCTTTTTTACTTTGAACAGGTGACACAGAGAAAACCTGACGTGTTATAGCAAACTGAGCATTGCATTCGTAATCAGCGACTACAAATTATCCTAAAACAATTTGTAAACAAATTCCTGGTGAAAAAGTGTTAACTTGTTGCACAGTGTAATTAAAATATAACTTTAAATGCTTAATTTAAGTTGAGTTAAACAGTCTTTAAATTGATTACACACAGTACATATTTACTTTAACCCGCTATTTAAATTTTTACATATTAAATATAAAAATGCTTCCAATTTCTAAAAGTCTGCAAATAATAGCTGAGTTTTTCCAAACCTTATTCCGACAATGAGTTATGTGAGAAGTTTAAAATGAAATCTAGAATGCATAAACACTAAAGAGTTGAACCGTGTATAAAGCTTAGCTTTATAATATAGCGTACATTTTTGTCTGAACAAAGAGTTGTACAAAAAAAAAATAAAATAATTACTTTTTCCTAGATTAGCACATGAACGTAGTATATCATGCCAACCTTTTTAAATTCCTCCAGATTGTATACGTGTACATAAAAATCTGGGAACCGTGAAATCGCATCTAGTTGTTTTAGTTTAATGTCAAGCACAGACTATACAATAAAATGAAAACTCGGTGCAGACTGGTGTTAAAACAGACATTTTTATTTGAATTTTATAAATAAGATCTAAACAATGGTCTACGACTAAATGTCATAAATGATACCTAGACATTTTTGAAATGAAATGAAGTTGTTGAGCCATACTAAGCCATACTAATGGAGTATATGGTTGCAGGGGGAGTTATACTATTATCTTTTATCTACTTGAAACAAAATAGATTCTACATTATCTAATGTGTGAGAGTGTGAGTTACACGAGTGTGAAATTGGCGGTTTTGCACGCGTTAAGTACTATACTATATCTACGATCACAGAAAGGTAATAAAGCACCAAAAGCTAAGAAAAACATTTAACCTAGAATTTATACTCGTATTCATATTTTTTACGCGAAACCTCTGGCAATAAATTAAGAGATGTAATGTGAGCAGCTTCCACGATGTTTGGAGGTGTACACGTGTACAAATTTTAAAAGACAATAATACGTTTACAATCTGTATAATTTCAGTCAATTTACTATGTAGTACTAACAGCTAAACAATCATACGTGTGTCATCATCATAATTTTCAAAAGTAATTTTTTATAAACAATAACAATTTAATTGTCAAGGTTATTAACTCCTTTGCTGCGAAATGTAAACATATTCTGGCACTACAGGTATGTATTGCGGGTGACAAGGAAAGATAGCTTTAAGTGTACCCATCGCGATTGCACTTGTGAATTATGTAACAAATTATAAAGTTTTAATTGTTTTTATTGTAATTTAGCAATAATAATGAATAATATTATATTAACAATTATATCATAATAACGTAAACAATTAACCAATTTTTCATTAATTCAATAACAAACTTATAACTTAATTTTGGTAAGTCGCCTCTACACGTCAACGGTAGGAGATCTGTCTTAGCAAACAGGTTCCGAGTTTGATCCTCCACAATAGTGATAATTTTTCTAGATGAATTCGCATTCAAAATATAATCTAATGTAAAACATTAATTAAACAAAATAAATTAACTTTTATCTAAAATTTATAAGTTTTATATTTCAAATAATTAATAATATTGTAATATTGCATGCGCTGTTATTTCCGTTCAGTTTGGAGATTGTGAGTAGTGAATCATTTTCATGGGTACTAGACTGTGCGAAACGTGTATTTCTCTATAGTGGTCGTAGATAAAGTACTTTGTTAAAAATGATGTATATGATGAAGAGCTGAAAGCGAAATAAAGTCAAATAATAGACCTAGAAATTTAGTCTAATTTTTGGAAACAGTAGATTCTATTGAGCGAGTTATACCACTACTGAACACTTTCTGAAACAAAATTGTTTAAGTGTAATAATTTTAGGTAGTAACTCGGCATAATACGTAAGTAATGAGAGATATATCGTAACGATAATAATGATAGATCTAGGTAATTACTAGAGACGTGGTTTTTAGTAAAGCATAAAACCATTATGTCAACGAAGCGAACCAATTTAATTTGCAATAGTGCCATGTAATACAAGCGGATGCTTGAAAATGGTGGGTTTGGAGTATCTTTGTTACCCTATGTAAATTAAGTAACGAAATTGGCAGTGGCTTGGCAAGTTTTATATAACAGCTTTGTATTTGTAAAGTATATGTCCTATAACTTGGAGCGACGACGCTTATGAAAGATGAGCTAATCAAGGGTTTTTTCAGGCATCTAAAATGCACGTCTCTAATAGTAATTACCGTGAATATATTTTCTAAAATCTTTTAGCAATTTGGTCTAGGGTGGCATTACTCTTATTGCTAATTAGTTAAAAATGTCACCTAGTTTATGAGTTTCAGTCAAGATTTTGAAAACCTCTTGAATAAAAGGAACTGTTATACAATTACAAACAGTACCTTATATATTTAAAAAACAGTACCGTAGTAGGAGTTATCAACTACATTCAAACCGTTAAATAAATATCAACCACCTGTTTAATCAATTTCATGTACGCCTATTACATAAACAAGATGTAAAAATGAAATAAATAAAGATTAGTAAAAGTTTTATAGTTTTATTAAAATATAACCTGACAATATTGTTTCGATAGCTATGCTGTCATTATCAAAGGTAATATAATTATAAACAAACACGTCGCTAAGGTAGATACAAAAATAGGTAACTAGATACTTCCAATAACGGAGAATTTCTGAGCTCAAGTTGTTCATTCATAAAAGGTACCCTGAGTTTGTGTTTGTATATCTCAAAGGCTTCTAAAATGTCTAATTTGCGTTTGTTATTACAAAAATGTAGGAATTTATTATTATTTCAAAAAAGTAAAAAGTTCAAGAAGATCAAAGCGATATCTTAAAATAAAAAACGGAAAAGGCAATATTTAACAAAATGCTCTGCATGCATATTAAAGCACCTTCAAATAATGCACATTAACACAAATAATCACATAACACATTAAAAGACTACTCATCAATCTGAATCAGTCCTTATATTGGGCGGTAAGGTTTACGATATGTTACGTCTATATAACATTTTGAAGGCCTACTGATCAACCCTGCTCTCTATTTAGATGCATTAATATCCACATCAGTCGTAGTCATGAAATGCTTTTGCAAAAACTAGATGACGAGTTCTGCAGAGAGATGGAATTGTTCACATATGAGACGACATTCTTGCTCAGATAAATCACATCCATTTGTATCAAGAGGCGAGGATAGATCATTGGACACTATGAAGTTGTGGATTTTCGGATCAGCAATTTCGTTATTTTCTTTATATGGGAGTTTGCACCAATGTTTGGTTCCTTCGTCATAATTTCGACTAGAATTGGTAGTCTGCAATGAAACTGAATCAAGTTAGAATGTGATGAAAATAAAAGGAATGGGTAAAAACCAGTGGCGGCTCGTGGCTTCCTAGGAAGGCGAGGCTCGAAAAAACTCCTGCTGCAAAACCCAATTTAATCTGTGGACGGTGCAATGTGTATATAATGCTAAAGGTGCACCAGATCCAATTTCAGGCAGTTTAACTCTCCGGTCATAACGCTAGCATCATCGTAACATTGAGCAACTAATTTTTGTTTAAAATTAAAGGGTTATAAAACGTTAGCTATTAGAACAAATAATGAATTTGCAGTTCTATCAGTACCTACGTCAAAAAACCCTAAAATTCGTTCTTTTAAATTTCCTTTATCTACAAACCGGACAATAATCGGGCATTGTAATTTTTCATTAATGTCTCTTGTATCATCAGCAATTATTACAAAATAATTTGCATTATTAATTTCAGTGTCAATAGAATCTCTTAAATAATTCTCGCAACAAGAAATTAATTGATTTTAAATAGTTTTTGACCAGTAAAAATGTTTTTAACTTCTTCAGCATGTTCGCTAATTTCTACATTGCGCTTAATCAAGCACTCAAATATTTATTTAAAATTACCAGTATTATCTACAGTAGTCGATTGATGATTGAAAATTGTAACGTCAATTAAATAACACATAAGTTGCCGATTTTTTTACATTCTCATTGTAGGTATAAAACTGTATTTAAATATGCGTGTTCTTGCAAAGCTTCTATAACTGTAGAAGCATTACGTTCAAATACGCTTAAGACCTAGAAAATCTTTAATACGTTCTTTTGAATCGTTATATTTTTTACGCCTCTGAAAAATGTTTTTAATCCTTATAACCTGTACTGTTTTAACCATACATTTTAACAGTGTTCTCAGTAATTACTGCCACAGAGCCACTTATGCATTGCATACCAAAAATTATGAAAAGCCCGATTTTGTAGTTTGTCAGCAGACATAAAACATCGATTTTTGGCGTTGGACGTTGCTCTAGAATGTGTTGCTGTTCCATTTCATTACGCCTTAAAAATGATGTTTTTAGTAAACACATCACGCGATCATATTGTAGATTGCATCTAAAACAAAAATTTGCTACCAGCTGCTTAATTAAAATCTCCGACTTTTTTCACTAATATACCTAAATGTTCCCGTGAATACCTTATAAAAGCACCTTATATAACACAAGTTAATCACGTTAAAATATTGTTTTGAAAAGTAAAACAAAACATGAAAGAAATCGTCTTCGATAGTATTCGGACGTAGGCCGCGACGGTAAAGTAACATGATACGAATCTCGATCTTTCATTGATTCATGAAGCAGTGGAAGTCTCAGCCTCAATGCTGCCTATAGGAAGAGTATACGATCGATAACCAGGGCACTGCGCTGTAACGAGCTAACGAATGCATACAGATGCATGAACTGAAGCTTGAAATTTTGAGCCTCATCCATTCTGTTTATCGCGTTGCGTAGGGTATGCACATATAAATACATTTTATTATAAAATAAGCTTATTTATATTAAATTCAATATTTTTAATCTAGTAAGTATTGATAGAAGAAATGTATTAACATAGTAATAAAAAAATAATTGACGGTAAAATATTTAGATTTTATTTAGTAATTATTTGGTTTCGTTTAGGTGAGGCTCAGCCTCACCTGCATCGCCCGGCGAGCCGGGCCTGGTAAAACACCGTTAAAAATTTCGATAACTATTTCGGCTTAATTCCCTAGCTTTGTTAATTTTAGGGAATAAAATTATACCTTTCCTCACAAGGGAAGACAATAACTTTTTATTTCAAGTATTTTTTCTAATTTCCCAAATAAGAAACTTAAAACTTCCCATTACAATTTTTGCTTTAGTTGGTAGAGGTTTTAGATACTTTTGGTAGCAGAGAATATTATGGTAACGCACATCTCAAGAAGAAAGTGCTTTTTCTCTTATGTGCTTTATATTCTATGACTTACCATAAAATACACACACTGGAACCACTTCGTTTCCTTGTGGTACCTGTAACTATTTTATATTTAAATAACTTACGCCCAATGCCAAGGTATACTACTCTAGCTTAATACTAAGAAGACCCACCTACATATGCAAATGATTGAAGCTTTCTACCTAAGCAGTCCTGCACTTCTATTACAACTTTAGTAACTGTCATGGTAACTTACTAATTTTGACATTCGTTAAACCATTCTTATAAAACATTTTTGTAATAATTTTTTTATAAGTATTTTTTTTATAAAAACATTTCTTATAATACATGAAATGTGAATAAAACAGGTTCGATAATTAAAAATTAAAATGAAAATAAAGAGTAAACCTATAAAATGACGAGTGGTGAAAGTTACAAATATACCCTAGGAAAATACTGATGCGACCTTTTTGGAGTCTTATCAGTTACGGCTAACCGTCTGTAAATCTCGCATACGCACACACCATCCATGCTTAAATACCCGCCTTGAATAACATCAATCTTGAAAAAATAAAGATTCAAATTGACTTCTCAAGATTAATATTAATTCACGGCAAGTATTTAAGCCTGGACTGTGTGTGTGCAAGATATACAGATGGTTAGCCCTAACTAATGAGTATCCAGAAAAGTTTAAATAGTACTGTCTTAGGGTTTCGTTTATTTCCACATACTTCGTCATTTTATAAGTTTAGTCTTTATTCTAATTAAGTTTATTTTTAATTGCCGAACCTATTTTATTCACTTTTATGTGAATTTTACATATATAATTTATTCTTGTATTTAGTTAAGTGGACGGATGATGACCTGATTGACTGCCATCTTATGGGTGCTGCTTTCACTTTTCCGCTTTGTGCGATCGGCTCTCTGTAGATAGCGCATCTGTCTTTTCATGAGATTGATGTTAATTCAAGGCGAGTATTTAAGCCTGGGCGGTATGTATGACATTTGCAGATGGATAGATAGCCCTAACTGATGAGACTCCAAAAAAGTCCAAACAATAGTGTGTTAAAATTCAAACACTACATCATTTTATAGATTTAGTGTTTATTCTAATTATTATTTTTTATTATTAAATCGTTTATAGTTACAAATTAGCAACTATTCCTACTCAACTTATATAACGAAGCTCCAAGGCATATAAAGCATCTCTAACTTGTTAAGAAATAAGGATATTTCAATTTATCTGCAAAGTGTTAGCGTGTTAGCTAACAGGGGGTTCTAAATAAGAAATATTAAAAAAATAGGTACAAAGTGAGTTTAATTATACGTTGCCAGGATTAAATTAAATTAATTTCAGGTATTAAAAATGCTTTTTGTTACTAAATTTTACTATGAATTATTAAAATAATTCTTAAATATTACAGAAGTGGAATTTGCTTTTATAAAATTAATCAAATGTTGTAGATCGACTAAATGAACGGGTTTACAACTAAAATCTTAAATTAAATGTATTAGAATGCTATTAAAAGAAACATAATAGCAATAGCCCGTCAAAGAAAATTATCATTTTACTTATATGTATGAAACACGATACATTGGAAAAGACGTAGAGTCTTATATTAATATCCGAAAGATTCAGGCAATTACAGCGAAAGTTTCATAAAATACCTACTGATAAATATCTATCAGACTCTTCAATCTATTTACATGCTGCTCTAATAGTTGTGAATAAAACGGAAAGATATTTGTTAGATATTGCAAATATTGAAAGGAAAATTGGGTTGCCTATATCATAGGCGTATCTTCAAATCTTCAGTTTAACTAACCATACTTGTCACAGTGTCTTCCGAAACTATTATTAAATCATTATTATCAAGATCAACTACTTGTCTTATAAAACAGAAACAAGCGCAAACGACTCTTTAGTGATTTGGACAGAATGTTCCAACAGTTGTGATAGAAAACAATTGACGTTGGTTTTTATTTCTATGACAGAATTTCTACAACGTACTATTTGGAATCACGTTTTCAACAATCACGTTTTTTCAATAATAACGTAAATAAAATTTAATAGTACTCTTTGTGCTACAGTAGTTCTAAGGATGAATTTACTTTTTTACAAACGTTTGAGAGGTAAGTACACACTAATTCTCATTTTGTATTTGTTGAAGGATCTAGATTGTGCATTTCTAAAGATGGTTATTCTGAAATCTTTTTTATTTACTTGACAAATTGTACAAAACTCTTCAAACATTTTTTTAAACTTTCCAACTGAAGTTGAGTGAAGGTATTTAACATGGTCCACAATATTTTTAGTTAAATCTCTAATGGTTTGTCAATATAACAAGAAGCAATGCACCGACTACTCGGTCCACTTCTGGGTTTATTACTTGTCTCTAATAGCGCAACATGTTTGTTGGAAGGATTAGATAAAGGTAGGATAGCATAAATTTACTCCTCTAATTAGGAAAAAATACAACATGCATACCATTGAAAGACATAGTGGGTACAAGTCTCAAGGGGGATAAGGGAATAACAATCATCTATCGTTGTTTTAGACGCATTAAGAACATCTTTACGCAAAGGTATCTATGACTTCTTAAAAACCGGCAACCAGACTGAGGAACTACAGGAAGCTTTACAATCACTACAATTTCCTGGAATATTTCGCGAAGAACCACAACTAAATCCGCTTGTGGCAAGCGCAGCTTGCATGGCATGTGATGTAATTCTAGAAGCAGCTATAGAACTGAGAACGGTAGTTGGCGTTGATAAATACTTTGCACAAAACTTCCTAGAACAAGTATGCGATTGGCTTAATTTAGAGCCAATAGATGTTTGTCATGGTTTCCTCGAAGTTAATCTTGTAAGTTAATAAAAATATATTTTCGCCAACTAAATGGCCTTTTTCTTATTTTGTGGTCTGCTGTTATTGTATGTTATTTAAGGCCTTGTAGTTGAAAAGTATTGTTCAAGTCTCTTCAATGTAGAAAGTCGTCAGAATGTTTTTTTATATACAGGACACCTTGCTTTACATTGTCGACAATAGACCCAGTTTAACATCATTCAGAATTTGTTCTATTGTGATGCAGTCCTTTGGGTGTGAAGATTATTTAAGGAAAGATTGGGTAATACCAATTCCAGAAAAAAATACAAGTTTGCATAAGCAGAAGGTAATATTTGCAAGAGATATTTAAGGTATATAATCAGATTAAAAATTTGTGCACAGAAACCTGATTTCAACCTACTAAAAATCATACACTTAACCGACATCCATTACGATCTCGACTACACCATTGGTTCGAATGCAGCGTGTGACGAACCTATGTGCTGTAGACCGGGAACTAAACCAGACAAACCTGAAAACGCAGCAGGACGATGGGGTAATTACCAGTGCGACATTTCTGAAGAGATACTTGACGACAGTTTGAATCACATTAGATCCACACATGTATTACATTTGAATTTTTTTATAAATTCTTCTTTAAGTGTTCTATTTTTAGAACGATCTGACCTATATTTACTTTACTGGTGACATTGTTGATCATAAGTTGTGGGGCACAAGCAAACCACGCAATACAAAAGTTATTGATGTAGTTTTGAGCAAAATGAGAAATCATTTTGATGGCATACCATTTTTTCCAATACTGGGAAATCATGATCCACATCCACTAAATGCGTAAGTTTATTATTTATTATCAAACAAATTTGAGTTGATTTTTAAATAAATGATAGGTACTCGCCTCATGATGTAAATAACACTAGCGTGTCTACTCAATGGATATTTAAAGAAGTTGCAGAAAAATGGAAAATATGGTTACCTGATGATACTCAAGGAACTATATTAAAAGGCGGCTACTATACAGTTTTGGTAAAACCTGGTTTTCGAATCATTGGGTTAAACAGTGCTGTCTGTTTCATAACGAACTGGTATGTGCTTCTAGACAAATTATCAGTGATACAACATAATATTTTTTTATCGCCTAGGTGGTTAATATACGATGATTATGATCCATATGGCCAATTAAAATGGTTAGTGGAAGTATTACACAAAGCCGAAGAAAATGGTGAAATTGTACATATACTCTCTCATGTTCCTTCTGGAGATTTTACTTGTTTCTACAATTGGGGTAGAGAATATGCTAAGATTATAAAAAGGTAGGTTTATTTAATAACCCTTCACAATGTTCGAATGGGACAAAGTAGGATATTAACTTTCCTTACTATAGATTCTCAAAAACCATTGCTGCCCAGTTTAATGGTCATACTCACAGGCAAGATATTGTATTACATTATGACAGCGAAGATCTGAGTAATCCAGTGCATATTGCTTTCAATGGAGGTAGTCTTACAAGTTGGTTTGGTGTTAATCCTAACTATATGGTCTACTATCTTGATCCTGATTCTTACGTGAGAAATACTTCGATTAATTTGGCTTAAGCATAAATTATAAAACCATTTGTAGGAAGTATTTGATTTTGAATCTTGGACCTATAACATCACTGATGCTAATCTAACACCGGATCAAAAACCACACTGGTTTAAATTATATTCTTTTATGGATGCTTATGACGTAATAGGTATAAAACCTAAAACTTTGAATGACTTGATTCAAAGTATGCCCAAAGATCGGTCTTTAGCAGAGCAATACAACAGGTATGGTAGATGCCTTTGGTTAAGAAATTTGTACTGATTTCATTATATTTAAATTACTTTTGATTAATTCTAAATATATAATGAAATTTGCAGATATAGGTTTCGGGAATCAGACTATTCTATTAAAGAAGGATGCGATGATAATTGTTACAAACATAATCTTTGCACAATGGTTACTACCTATTATGGTGATGTAGGTCACTGTCATATTTTGGAAAATATGTGGAAAGACAATTAATAACTGCTACTCACAATAAAGGTGCTGTCTTGTACAAAATGAGTGTTTTATTTATTTGGAACAGTTTGCTGATTAGCAGCCATCAATGGGTACTTTGTAGGAAATCATGATTGATGCTGAAGTATCTGATAAAACTTAATACATTTCAAAGTGGACTATTTTTACGTATTACCTTGTACTTCCCTACGCAACTAAAAAACATACTTGACATAAAGGTATTTATTTCTATGTTGCAATTATTTTTGGTTAAGCTTCAATGAGATGCGTAAAAAAATAATCTCTTAATCTTCCGCTCAAATATACATCAATAAATTGTTGATAGCTATTTTATCTCTGATCCGATTTGATTTTATCACATTCTAAAATAAAAATCGGCACAAATTAAAGTACTTAATCTCTCAAGTACCGCTTGATGACGCTATTAGTGTTTTGATAAATCTCTACCTATAACGAGATTTTGTCTTGACGACTGAAATGTGACTAATTCCTGCAGGATGTCGTCGAATATTGTTGTTAGTGTATAAAATATAATCTAGCGGATTTGAGGAGTTTCTGTTTTTTTGTTATTCATTATCTGTTTGTTCAGGTGTACGTATAATAATTATTAATAACAAGGAAACTTTTCTAAGTAGAATATGTTTGTCCAAGATAAGTTAGTGCCTGCTATTGTAGTCTTCTTTAAATGAAAGAAAGAAATACAATGCGATAATATAGTACTGGCAATCATTTGCGAAATTAATAAATTATAAGAGGTAATATAATGGGTAAATCATTGGACAATACATCGCCTGTACTTCTACGAAACTGCGCTCACGGTTGGAGAAACCAGAAGAGAAACCTCCCCAGAAAATATTTTCTGTATATTTTATTATTTACATATTAGATAATGAATAATGGTTAAGGCTTAATACCTAACAACTAAGAATTAGAATATGGTGTGTTTACTCAGATGGGTTTATACAACTCGCTTAACAATTAAAATTCTTCTGTTAATTTTCTAGTGGAATCGCTAATGCGCATGTCCACCTAAAAAACAAAACAGGTTAGCCACTAAATTATCTAAAATTGTCCTCGTAACGCGTGAATATTAATTTATACATAACTGTTGTATAATCCAGTAGGATTTCTTTAGTTGTTACGTATTAAATTTAGTTTCTAGGTCTTAGTTGTTAGTTGCTGTTTAAACCAGACAAACAGTGTCATAAAAAACAGTGACACTAAGATATTCAATGTCTACTAAATCGATAAATGAATTCTCTCTGGTAGTGGTGTCTCTCTGAACGAAAATTTTTGGAAAAAAACTTTTGTATAGTTCGTTTTCTTCCCACGGTATCAATAAACTAGAATGGCTATCATGTACTATGACAATTATGACCTGAGCCTCCTAAACACTTGCTAAAATCTTACAAGCTTAATCACACACAAGGTTAACTGTTTGGTATTACCAGTGACGACTTCCTACTGCAGCTGTAACTACAGTTGTAAAATACCGTAACACGTTTGTTTGAAGATTTTTAAGTGGATATATTTTATATTACCTATTTTAGTGAAATATACCATGGGAAAAACAACTACACAAGGTCTAGGTGGAGCGTTACTAGATGTACATAATAGCTTTTTTAAGTACTACTTAATTTAATTGTATCAAAAAATCCATTAAAAGCGACTTCAAGTGTTACAAAATATTACATTGCAAGTTACTGTATATTCACTTTCCAACATAGTAACGTTTGCTACGTGCAGATTCATAAGACGATTATTATCTTTTATATAACTCGTGGTGAACACTTTCACAGATCTGTAACATTAAATTATATGATAAGCCCATAAGTCAGATTTATATCAACATGTATTTTAGAATCAATAGATAATAGGTCTAAAACTTCAGATTATTGTTAAAACTAGTAGCTGTTAAGCCCGCGCGTTCTGAATATTTGGATTGCAAATTAAGATTTATATCCTTATCGATTAGCATACCTAACTTACCCTACCTAATGAGATGGAATTCATTTTAAGGATATCGTATAACGACTTTATTAAGGTTGCCGTACGTCTTGGAAGCGTTATTTATCGGTCATACCTGACTTACCCACCCACTTCCAAACCTACTCACGCTCCCCTACCTAATCACCCCCTAACTTGAATGCGTCCACCTTACCCCCCTCCCGACTTACCTACCCATCAAATCACCCTTGCCCGATTATTACTCCTTCGACTTACTCTCAATCCATTATCCCACTAACTAACGGCAACAATCTTTTCGTTTCTGGACAATAGGACCTTCTCGGTTTGCATTAACAGCGCCATGCAGGAGCGCCTCGCGGCAGTATTCTTGGGTCAACGTTGTTTAATATAATGTAAAAGTATAACTCTCCACAAGCTGGGACTCTATTTGTGGACACAGTAATATAAAAACAGATACACAAACTAAATTTCAAAATAATAACAAGACAACAAGACAAAATGACAATTGAAAATAGATTTTCTTTGGTATGAAGTAAAAAGATAGAAACGCTTCTTAATTATGAATTGATAAATACGTATTTAAATGCAATTATAAAAAAATCTGATTACTAAATTCTTAAATCTTTTTAATCCTAATCCTTAATCCTCCCCAAATAGTTCGGTAGTCTTTATTTGGAGATTAATCTTGGAATAATATTATTTCTTAATTACTAAAAATAACACTAACTACTATTAAAAACTCACGTTTATATTTTAATTCATTTTTAAATATTTACCGCCACAAGGTAGCCAACTTTGTTTTTATAAATTCCCAAATATCAACCCTCTGCTTTTGAAAAAATTTAGAAAGTTTGTCAACTTCTTTTAAATATTTCCACATAGAGCTTTACTAATTGGAATTTCAAATCTATTTGATAGTATAACTGTGGTAAGTAAATTAATTTTTATTAAAGTTCAAATCCATTTATAATCCTGTCAAAACTTTTCAGTTTTGTTTTTCTTTGGATTTACCAACTTTCTTAAATTTTAAACACTTTGACGTTTCACAAAAATATCATTGGCCGTAAAATATATGACATGATTTGTTTACATTTTTTTTTCTAAACATAACCTTAAATTTATTTATGCTCTACAACAGATGCACACTTGAAAGATTAAATTAGAAGATCAGAATTTACAAAAATGGCCGTGCTTTTTATCAAAACAATTGAATATGGTACATTTATGCATTACACAAAAGAAACTTTGACAAGTCAATTTAACATAACCAAATTATTGGCCATAAATTTTAATTAACACAAAAACAAATATATAAGATAATCTTATAGATACAAAAATTCCCAATCTAATGGTATATTCAACTTATGTTTATATAAAAAAATAAGGTCACCTTTGAATGTCGATGGAACCTAATTTTGAAACAACTATTTATTAACTTAATTACTTAAAAATACCTTTTTACACCTTCCTATCTTACCTACAGATTTAAACATATCCTAACAAACGTTATCTACATATTTTTGGCATTAACTTAACTATTAACAATTGCAGTATTTACGATGCATGTACGATGCAAAAGAGCCATAATTATATGTTGTTTATCTGATATCATTAAAAAGCAGTTCCTACATTGAAGATATAGTATGAATATTGTGGTATAGAAGAAGTTTTACAATTTTCTACCAAAATTATTTAACCAAGAGCTATAAAATTTTTAAATATAAGAAAGTTACTACAACTGAGAGATCTCTTTAATATAAAAATACCCTTTTTTCTATTAATTGCTAAAGTAAGGTAGTAAGTATTTGTGTATATATATATATATATATATATATATATATATATATATATATATATATATATATATATATATATATATATATATATATATATATATATATATATATATATATATATATATATATATATATATATATATATATATATATATATATATATATATATATATATATATATATATATATATATATATATATATATATATATATATATATTAAAAAACCCAACGGGTATTTATCGACCTTATATAAATAGTTGAAAAAGCGTTTAATTTTTTTTAATTTAATAAAATCGGGATTAAAGGTCTGTTTTTTGTAACCAGGTTGTTAAAAAAGAATACTCATTATTTGTTATTATCTATATTTCGCAGTTGATTAACTGCTTCATCAGGAAACACTAAAAGTTAATACAATGATTGACAAATTGATCAAGTAATAAAATTAATGACTTACACTTAAGAGTAATAAAACGTATGACTAGCATAAACTTATTTCTTCTACAATTTGCTTTATGTTTTTCTAGATTATTAAAATAATTGAAGATAATTTTTTTTTTTTTTTTTTTTTTTTTTTTTAAATTTTGTTTGATAACATGTCAAGTTCAAAATATGACATGTGACATATGAAAATATACATGGTGGAACACCATCATTTGTATAGGGTAAAGATACAAAAGTTACAACAAATTATTATTATTTTTTTTTTAATATTAAATTGGAAAGAAAATTGTTTGTAATGTTGCTTAAAAAAGATCATGTTTAAAGTTAATAATATTGATTTTGTTTAAATTTTATAGATATAGGAATAGACTTAGATGTTTGAATTTTTTAATAAATTGCAATAGATGATGTTTAATTGTTTTACATCAGTTTTATAATTAATGGTGTTAGGTTCGGCTAAAATGTATGCCATTTCTAAGAATAGTCTGTTCTTATATCTGGGTTCAATACATAGTATTTTTGTGTTGTTATAATTGAATTGATGTCCTGTATTTACAGAATGAGTAGCTAAGGCACATGATTTTTTTCCTAGCTTACAATCGCTTTTATGTTGTGTTATTCTTTCTTTCATCCATCTAGATGTCTGACCTACATAATAGCAATTACAAACTCCACATGGTATTTTGTATACTAGATTTGACTGTAAAAGTAAGGGTGTTTTATCTTTAGTTTTTGTGAATAAATTTTTTGTGGTCTTTTTGTTGTATTTTGCTATTTGTAAGTTGAGGTTAGGGTTGTTGTTACTTTTAATTATTTTTATGATAGGGTTGGTAAGTTCAGGAAGGTTTGGAAGTTTTTTAAATTTGGTTTGATTATTTGGATTATCTAATTCTATGGGACCATCTGGATATTGTGTATTATAAATTAATTTTTGTAGTAATTGTTTTGGATACCCATTGTTTAAGAAGATGTTAAATAAGGTTTTTAGATTGTTTTTTATGAATATGTCATCACTTATGTGACAGACTCGAAGTTTCATTGCTAAAATGCTATTAAGTTTTTGATTTAAAGGGTGATAAGAATAAAAGTTAATGTAGCGGCCTGAAAAAGTCGGTTTACAGTACCAATCCAAAATGATTTTGTTGTTAGAATCTCTAATTACTTTTGTGTCTAAAAATGGAACGCTGTTGTTAATTTCTTTTTCTACGGTGAACTGAATATGATGGTTAAATTTATTGAAATTGTCGACTGTATATTGAACCTTGTCACTTGGAACTGCTGTGATGAGGTCATCTACATATTTATAGATAAAGGGTATATGAAAATTTAAATTTGGAAGAACATTGTCTAAAAGATGATCCATAACTATTTGTGCTATTATGGGGCTCAAAGGGAGACCCATAGGTGTACCAAAAATTTGATGGTAAAATTGATTGGTAAAAGATAGATAACAATTTTTAAAAATGAATTGTATAGTTTCAATAAAAGTATTTTTTGTTAAATTGCAATGTAATTCAATGATGGACCATTTCTCCTCAATGATTTCCAAAAATAAATTTAATGGTATATTTGTGAACAGAGAGACGACGTCTAATGATATCAGAACATAATTGGTAGGAATCATAAAACCGTTCATACAGTTGACAAAAGTGAAGGTATCTTTGACGTTGTAATTAGTTTTCTCCATGAAAGCATTGGATAAAATAGATGAAATATATTTTGAAATGTTGTATGTTGGTGAGTTAATGCTGGAGACTATTGGTCTGAAAGGTACACCATCTTTATGGATTTTTGGCAAACAGTATAGTTTAGGCGTAATAGAGTTATATATTATTAATTGGTTGCCTATTTCGTTTGAAATTTGATCAGTTTTCATCATTTTTTTGATTAAATCATTGGTTTTCTTTTGAATGGCTTGTGTAGGATCTTTGTCTGTTTTTTTGTATGTTGTTTGATCATTTAGTAACGTTTCCGTTTTTTCTTCATACTGTTGTTTATCTAGAATTACTGTTGTGTTGCCTTTATCTGCTTGTATGACATACAATTCAGGATGTAATTTCAGAAAAGATTTTGTTTTGTTAAAATTTTGAATAATTTGATTGTCAAATTTCGATATTGTTTGTGTTTCATTGAAAAATTAGTTACGACATTTGTGACCTTTGCTCTCGTTAGATTTTGAATATTTTCATCAGGATATTCTGCAATTATGTTCTCTATTTCAGCTAGATATTGTTTAGTATCAATGTCTTTATTTTGTAAGGGAACACTGAATTTTGGACCCAATGACAAGAATTCAGATATCTCAGTAGGAATTTCAACATTTGATATGTTTTTCAGCCATTTTTTGTTGTCTTTAAATAGTTTGACATTTGTTTGATGTTGTGACTTTAAATTGTTAAATTTTTTTATGTTATTCTTTTTGACTTTCGAAAACGTGGTTTTATATTTTTTATTCAAGGAATTAACATATTCATTAAAAACATCTAAAGGTAGAATTTCTTGGATAGATGATTTGATGGATGAAATTACATTGTTGGTTTTGGTTATGCAATTACACGTAATTTTTATTTCAAAATTAATAATACGTTTTTCCAACCTTTCTTGAAAGTTGAGGATCTTTTTTGTAGTTTTGTTATCTTCATTTTTTAACAATCCAATCAGGTTTTTGCAGTTGTCAGTGATGTGTCTTGGAGGAATTTCACTTTTTCTGCAAGCAAGTAGGAAGTTTCTTCTATTTATGTTATTTGCTAGCCGGGTGGTAAAAAAAAAAAAAAAAAAATTTTATCTTCAATTATTTTAATAATCTAGAAAAACATAAAGCAAATTGTAGAAGAAATAAGTTTATGCTAGTCATACGTTTTATTACTCTTAAGTGTAAGTCATTAATTTTATTACTTGATCAATTTGTCAATCATTGTATTAACTTTTAGTGTTTCCTGATGAAGCAGTTAATCAACTGCGAAATATAGATAATAACAAATAATGAGTATTCTTTTTTAACAACCTGGTTACAAAAAACAGACCTTTAATCCCGATTTTATTAAATTAAAAAAAATTAAACGCTTTTTCAACTATATATATATATATATATATATATATATATATATATATATATATATATATATATATATATATATATATATATATATATATATATATATATATATATATATATATATATATATATATATATATATATATATATATATATATATATATATATATATATATATATATATATATATATATATATATATATATATATATATATATATATATATATATATATATATATATATATATATATATATATATATATATATATATATATATATATATATATATATATATATATATATATATATATATATATATATATATATATATATATATATATATATCAGCACTACGGGCCTTTAAGGTCCAGGGCTTTTTTGGAAATTTCTTTCCACTTCCTTCTTTCACTTGCCAGCTTCTTCCATTCTTTTATTCCTAATTCTTCCAGATCTTCTAATACACATTGTAACCACTGTCTTCTTGGCCTCCCTTTTCTATTTCTTTCGTGTGGTTCTTGATTCAAAATGATTTTTGGTGTTCTTGTCGGTTCCATTCTTTCTACGTGTCCTAGCCACCTTATACGACTTTGTTTTATTACTTGAATCGAAAATACCCAGTTTGACCATGTCTTGTTGTTTCAAGGTCCAAGTTTCGCTTGCAAAGGTCACTGTCGGTCTTATTATAGATATGTAAATTCTTTCTTTCTTTCTTAACATTTTCCTTTCGAAAATACCCAGTTTGACCATGTCTTGTTGTCTCAAGGTCCAAGTTTCGCTTGCAAAGGTCACTGTCGGTCTTATTATAGATATGTAAATTCTTTCTTTCACTGCTCGCGATATGTTCTTTGAACTTAACACTTTATTTAATGCTGCTCCACTTTTTAAACCTTTAGTTATTCGTTTTTCTATTTCACAGCTTACACTTTCACCACTTGCTATCTCTGCCCCCAAATACACTACTGATTTAACTTGCTCAAATTTTAGCTCTTTGTTTAGATCACTAATTTTCACTTTTAGATGCTTCTCATGTTGTTCCTGCGTAACTCCGTTGACTAAGTATTTTGTTTTGTTTTCATTTATCTCTAACCCGTATTTTATTGCCTCTAACTGCACCTTTGTTATTATGTTTTTAAGTTCTTCCTTTGTCCTTGTTATTATAGTTAGATCATCTGCATAGGCTAATATTTGGTATGCATTGTTGAAAATGTTGGCATTTGTCTTGAATCTACAGTTTTTTAAGATTGCTTCCAGAGTTATGTTGAACAAGGTGGTTGAGATGGGATCTCCTTGTCTTAAACCGTTTATAGTTTCAAATTTCTCTGATAGCTGCCCTTGTATTCTCACTCGACTAACTGTGCCTTCAAATGTCATTCTCACTAACTCTCGTAGCTTTTCTGGAATACCTAGTTCTTTCATTGCCTTCAACACCTTCCCTCTTTTAATTTTGTCATAAGCTTGCCTAAAATCAACAAATAACATATGCGTCTGGATTCTTTTCTTTTCAAATTTTTCTTGAATTTGTCGTATAATATGCAGCTGATCTACTACTGACCGGTTTGGTCTGAAACCACATTGGTATTCCCCGATTTTTGGTTCTGTTACTTGTTTAAGTTTTTTATTAATTAGTGTGGCTAAAATCTTGTAGGGTACGCTGAGTAATGAAATCGGCCTGTAGTTTTCACATGTCAAGCGGTCTTTTTTATAGATCGGGCATACTATCGCTTCACCCCATTGTAGCGGCATGTTCTTACTCTCCCATATTTTTTTAACTAGCTCGTAAATTCCTTCTGTCGTTCGGCTTCCTCCATACTTTATAAGCTCTGCTTGGATATCCACTACTCCTGGAGTTTTATTATTTTTCAAAGCTGCTATTATTTCTTCTACTTCTTTTAGTGTTGGTGCTTCTACTTCTTCTTCTTCATTCTGTATTTCTTCATTTTCCAATTCTTTGCTGCTACCTATATTAGACCATACATCTTTATAGTGTTCTGTCCATCTATCTATAACTGCTCTTTCTCCTCCTATCACTTTTCCTTCTTTGTCACGACATACAGATATTTGTGGTAGATATCCTTTTCTTATTTCTCCTATATTCTTGTAAAATGTTCTTGTTTTATAATTATAATATGATTCCTCTAATTCTTTTAATATTTGTAGCTGGAATGCTCTTTTCTTTGCTCTACACATCTTCTTCGCTTCTTTGCTTATTTCCTTATACCTTTCTTGATTCTCAGTAGTTTCTCTATCCAACATCTTTAATCTTGCCACTTTCCGAGCTTCCAGTATTTCTTTGCATTCTTCATCAAACCAGCCTTTCTTTCCCTTTGGTTTTAGTTTTGCTTGGGCTACTTCTATTATGGTGTCTTTCATCTTCTTCCATTCAGCTTCAATTTCTTTATTCTCATAATCGATTATCAATTGTTTTCTATTTCTTGTTTATATGTTTCTGCAATTTCTTTATTCTTTAGATTTCCATGGTCCCATTTCCTTGTTCTTGTTCTTTTCTTCTCTGTTACTTCCGGTAACTTTTGCTTTAATATTACTCGAACCATAAAATGGTCCGACTCCACGTCTGCTCCTCTACAACTTTTAACATCTTTAATATTGTTCGAGTGTATTTGTTCAATAAGGACATGGTCTATTTGGTTGGTTGTCTTCCCATCTGGGCTTCTCCAGGTTCCTTTGTGAATGTTTTTATGTTCTAAGTAAGTTGCCTTTATTATCATATTTTTTCCTGCCGCAAAATTTATTAATTTTTGACCATTCTCATTTGTGGTCTTATGTTTGCTGAACTTTCCTATCATGGGTTTGTTTCTTTCTTCTCTTCCTACTTTGGCATTAAAATCACCTATAAGCAACTTTATATCATACTTTGGTAGTTTTTCAAATTCTTCTTCCAACTTTTTCATAAAACTGATCTTTTTCTTCCTCCGCTGTAACTTCTGTGGGAGCATGTACATTAATTACAGTGATTTTTCGGAACTTTCCTTTGAGTCGTATGTAGCATAATCTGTTGGTTATTTCTTTGAACTCTATTAAACTATTTTTTATTTGTTTCCTTATTAAAAAACCGTTTCCTAATTTATTCTGAGTTCCTCCACTGTTTAGAAACGTGTATTCTTCTATATCCATAATTTGACTTCCTTTAATATTTGTTTCTTGTAAAGCTATTAAATCTATTTTATATCTCCTTATTTCATTCACTAAATGTTTTATAGCTCCTTCCTTATTCAGGTATTTGTATACTCCCCATTTAAATTAAAAAAGTTAGGTAATCGTCTCCCGCATCGTTAATGGACAAGGAAGATTAACTAAATTCTACGAAAAAATCAGTTTCCAGATAGGCTTTATCTGACTATAGTGTACTAGTGTTGATGTTAATTATAATTAACCAAATTTATCTTCATAAAAGACAAATCAATCAAAATTATAATTTTTAAATGGAGGTTATGCAACCCATCTAACGTGTCGCTCTGAAATTTCATAAATATGCTTATTTAAAATTATAGAGAATAAATTACTTTTTTTTGTATGTCAAATATCCCGCATCTACATCTAAATAAAACAGCGCTATTTGCTGACATAGCTGACTTTGCACAAAACGAAGATATCAACACAGCAATTGGCCAACTTCAAATAATACTTAATGGAAAAACGAAAAATTATATGTATGACGCGTCGCACATATAATCTTTTTTTATATTTGACAAGTACTGTGTGTTATAATAAAATTCTCCTTCTTTGATGAACATAGATACCTCGTAGACACTGCTAAGTCATAATAGTACAAAATCATTGTATCTATTTATTTATTTATTTAATTAATTGTTCTACCCTGCGATCAATGCATGGTAAGTACCAATAACAGCTTTTTCACTTAAAAACTCATTTATATTCCGAATTAAAAATTTATTTTTAGATTTTTCGACGGGGCGACATAAAAAATGTGGACAAGTCTTGGTAGCGATTTTAACGTTATTTTAACGAAGCTTCGTGTGTTCATGTCTATAGCAATGTTAAATGGTCAGATTTTCATTGTCCTAACAAACAAATTTAACCATCAAATTAAAATTAGATTAAATTTCCATGTTACATACGGGTGTCGCAAAATTGGCGTATTCCGAGTTCGGAACGTTGTAGCGGATCATTCCAGCAGTAAGAAAAAAAAAAAATAAAAAACATATAGGAGCCCCCTTACCAAAATTTATAGGACTCAAGGTCTAAACTTTGCATCATGTTTTCTTCAAATGAAAGCAATGAATGTTAGCGTTTATTTCTACTTATGGTTAGGCTACTCGTTAAAATAATAATTCAAAAAAGATTACTTGAAAAAATGCTTCATCTTGGAGTAGATAAAAATTTTACTTTTGCAATTTTTCTTCCAAAAGGAATGGCAACATGGCTGAATATTATTTTATTACTATGGATACGATGGTCAACAATAAATTCTAATCTGACAAAATTTGTCAACCTTCTGTCAAGACGTTCGTTCGGTTCGTTAAATATGGATTATTATTATTCAAATACCGAATACGCAGATATGTATCTGTTATTGGGGGCTTCTAATAACAGGCCAGTGGTAGCTGCTCGGTTGTACGCCCAACAATATCCTAACCGGCGTCATCCAAGTGCACAAGTGTTTCGTCGTCTGGATGAACGGGCTAGAGCCAACGGTGAATTTCAAATTAAAAGAAATAACGCTGGACGTCCGAGAACTACGAGGACTCCTCATATGGAAGAGGAGATCCTCGTCGCTGCACGTGACGAACCAAGATCGAGTACTCGGAAATTGGGTCGCCAGTTGAATGTTCATCATTCAGTAGTGGGCAGGGTGCTGAAGAGTGAAAGGTGGCAACCCTATCATTTCAAAAAGGTTTTTTAGATGAGTGTCAGTATTTCAAAAGTTTATTTTATCAAATCCTTAGGTGCACACTCTCTTAGAGCGGGATTACCAACCAAGGGTCAATTTTTGTCAATGGTTATTGGATCAAAATAATCAAAATCCTGACTTCATTCGTAAAATAATGTGGACCGATGAGGCCTTTTTTACGCAGGACGGAGTTGTTAACTGCCATAATTTACATTTCTGGGCCCAGGAAAACCCACACCTTTTGTACAACAGGGGGCACCAAGTCCATTACGCGTTTAACGTTTGGACCGGAATTGTGGGATCACATTTAATTGGACCTCACATTATTCCTAACAGGCTTAATGGCACAAACTTTCGGCATTTTCTGACGCATGATTTTCAAGAACTCATTGAAGATCTCCCACTCAACTTGCTAAGGGATATGTGGATACAATTAGATGGCGCTCCACCACATTGGGAAAGAACTGTGCGAGAATGACTGGACCAAAACTATCCGAATAAATGGATAGGCCGCGATGGTCCCTTTGTTTGTCCCGCCAGGAGCCCTGATCTAACCCCGCTGGATTTTTCTTTTGGGGGTATGTAAAAGAAAGAGTCTATGAAACGCCTCCAGAAGATGCTGATGATCTGTTAAATCGAATTTTTGCTGTCACTGGAGCTATCAATGCCGAAATGTTGGAACGAGCTGCACAAAATGTTACCACAAGGGCCCAAGTTTGCATAAATACAGGCGGCAGAAATTTTGAACACCTTCTTTAATAATAATTATCATTAAGATTTGAACATTTTCTTTACTAATTGTTTTTAACAATTAGGTACCCTGTATTTATAAATAAATTAATCAATAAGTTACGTAAAAGTGTTGATCAATTCAAAACAATTTCTCTGTATCATGTTGATCAGCAGAACGTTCTCGATTTTTGTTACTTTCGACCGCAAGGTAAGTACTTTTCAACATCGTCTTGGCAACGCTTCAAATTGAAAAGGAAAAGGTGAGAAATGCAGTTTGCAATGTTGCCGTATTGAACAAAGTTAAAATGCTTATACCTTCTTAAGAGTGATTACAAACATTTTTCTACAATTTTATTCCTGGTCCAGAGGGTGCCCCCTACAGCACCCTGAACTCGGAATACGCTAATTTTGCGACACCCTGTATAATATATAGCAACACTTTCTTAAAACCCTCATTTACAATATATAACATTTAAGGCGTCTGCATTTTAAGGCATGTTGCCCGTGTATATAAGAAAATCTTTTTCCTTATCTTATTTTATATGCCCATTATGTATGGAATATAGTATATATCTCGGTAAATATCGACTTTATAAAAAAATTTGTTATATAAAAGTTGTTTAACATTTTATTTTCCATAATAAGATAGTATTCAATTGTTTTTATTTCAGAAAACAAATGAGTAATAAAAAACCTTTTAATTTTTTTAAATAGCAATGTACCCTTTCATTAGGCTCATTTGATAGAGATTTTTTTTCTCTTTTCGATGACCTAAAATCTTAGTACCCTTATATCAGAAAATTTTTGAAAGAAACGTAAAAAACGTTTATTAAGTTAATTTCACCAATAACATGGATCTAGATACCCGAGATCGTAAAGTATCTCGAATTATTACCCTAAAATAAACAGATGTGCATCTACATAATGTACAAAACAAAACAAATGAACAAAAAACAAAATAAAACAAATGAACAGAAAATTATGTACGTCTCTTATAAAGCTTGAAGACAAAACGAAATTAGCAATAAAATGGTTTTCATGGCAATAAGTGTTCAAAATGTTCACTATTAACTGCAAGGCAACCTATCACGGAAAGCTTGAAAAGAATTTCAGAGCGATCTGGGAGAATTTGCTGCAGCTTCATTTTGTATTCGTTGCTCTAATTCGGCCAGATTCTGTGGTCGGTTTGTATACACTTTTGATTTTAAATATCCCCAGAAGAAGAAATCGCAAGGTGTAAGATCCGGAGATCGGGGAGGCCACTCCACAGACCCTCTTTTGCCTATCTTTTGCCCTGTTTTGCCCTCCAGACTAGGATGATAACCGAATTTTAGAACTGAAGTTTACTGCAACAATGTCTTTAAAAACTTGGCCATTGCTTTTCAATGGTAAAAACTTTAAATTCCTATGATTCCAATAGGATCATCACTTATTTACACGTTTTCATTCTTCACACAAATTTGACTGCCAAACTGTTAAATTGTTTTAACGCAATAATATTTAAATTCAGCGTGAAATTCGGCACTCTCACAATATATTTATTGTAACGGTAAAACAATTGAATGAAGGTTATTAGCAATAACATTCAATTGATTATTGAATGCCCTTAACAAATTGTCAACTAACGGCGCACTTATGTATGCTTCCTGCTTAGCGACTTGGCAGTCACTATCACGTGCGTTTCGCTTAGTAAAGACTTTCTGACTCTCTAAAAATTTAACTTTTTCCCGAGTAACTATTATTTTAAGAAAAGGAAGTATACGGCCACCCTATCAGGTACATAAATGACACACTTGACTCCAATGAGAAGATTCCTTCTCGAACATTCTACGGGGGTTCACAGGGGCAAAAACTTGTTTCGTAGCATGAAATCTGATATTTGAAACAATATTGCAGAATGTTTTTGGAAGTATATTCTCGAAGAATCTATTTAACAGGAACGAAAATAAGCACGTAGAAAATATAACATAGCTTAAATGCATTTTATCATTTTATTTAGTAAAGCAATTCTTATCTTAGTATTTTCATTGCTAAAAAAACAGATTTTTATATGTGGAAATGCCTACACAGCCTTTTCTGCTAACGAAAAACTTTATTAGGTTCGGAATAAAGTCTGCTATTTTAAGCTAACAAAAATATATTTGTATATACAGGGCCGTACTGCATTATTACATAAATACATTTTTTTTATTATTTACAATGAATACACTTTTAAATGTATTAAAATGGATTTCGGAATTTTAACACGTTACAGGATATCTGTTGATTTGAGCCATAGCATTCTGAGCGATAAGTTGGGCACAAAGTTTCGAAGGATAACAGTTGTGTGCAACCCATCATAACAGGTGACGAGACTTGGGTGTATTGGTATGAGATGAAAACGAAGCAACAATCGTCGCAGTGGATACTTTCATAGGAAGCGCGAGTGAAAAAAGCACGTCAAAGTCGTTCACACGTTAAGGTTCGTCTGACAGTTTTTTTTTGATTATGAAAGTGTAGGGCAGTTCTCACAAGTCCATGGGTTATCACTAACTTTCTAGCATTCAACAACTGCATGCATGTATGTATTGGCATGTATTCGCCAGATTTTGCAACAGAACATTGGAAGGTCGTAGATTCGAAACAAAAATCGCTTGTAGAGCTTTTAGATATCCAGAGATTCCGAAGTTTTTTTGTCGAGTTCATCTTGAGCCGAAGTAGTTTTTCTTTTATAATTCAGTAGTTTTTTCAGTGAGCTCATTAATAATGCGGTCTTTATTGGTAATTTTTTTTTAAATACTTTATTTTAGTAGTACAGTATACAGTAGCTAATGAAATACGTAAAAGTTATTGAGCTCTCGGAAATGACATTAAATGATCACTGACTGATTAATACAGCAATTTATTATGTTTTCAATTGCAGTTTTATCGCATTTTAATTTTTTAACACGTCAAGGTTGACAAGTCTTTTGGCCTTTTTGACGCTGTATGACAATATTTGAACTTGAATTTACATACATACATAATCCACAACCCCATGTCACATATGCAGTATCGGGGTTCCCACACAAACTCTGTAGCGGAGCTATTGTAACAAGTATATTACGCTCACTCTTACTTTATCATTCATACAACTTTCATGCCTTGTCTTAATGAGTTTAAATACGATTTTACAAAAATTTTTAAATTTAGTAGAAACCGAGATTTGAACCCATGTCCCTTTCATTGAGAGGCATGATCTAAAGATCATGCAGTGGTAAACCACTCTACCACTAAAGGCTAAATTTTGCGAATATTAGTATGTCTGTGTAGTGTGTGGGCTCCTTTGCTTTGTGTCGTGTCTAGTATTTCAAATACAAAATTATTAAAAATCACGCTGAGAGAGCTATTAAGAAGTGCGGAAGTACACGAAATGTTTTATTTAAAATTTGAAAATTGTGATAATAATAAATAAACCTCGAATTGCAGGTCGTCATTTGATATAACCGACATACACACACTTTTCTTTTAAATATGATCTTTAATTTTCGTGATGTTTCTGGTGGATACGGTTTATGATGTTATTCATCTCCTTTACTTTCACTTTTCACCAACAGTTAGAAAGACATTTTATAACAATTCAGCAGGTTTAGAGTTAACATCTTTTAGCTCACACTCTGATACGCTCATGAAAGAAGTTAATTAGCAGATGTCCCAATTGCTACTCTTTACTAAAGTGACTACTAGGCACGAAGTGATCAAGGAAATTAGATAAACCCAATTCTTATTCAACTTTTGTACTCTTTTGATTCTTCTTGTTAATTGAAGCAGTAAACCTAAACCTCGATGCTTTTAATATTCATTGTGAATCTTCCACTTTTAGGTACTCTTGGAACAGTTCTTTTTCCTGCAAAAGCTCTGTCATGTACTTATCTATAGATTACCTACTTTTACAATAAATTCCTTATTACACTTGTAAATTGAATGAATTCAAATTTTGACATACATATGCATATATATGTATACGACGTCAACTTGGAAGGATACATTAAAACAAAAAAGGTTTTTTAAATATGCCCATTTCTGTAGGTAACCTTCTGCCCTTTTAATTTTCATTAAATTTTTTGCCGGCTCTGGAACAGCACGGAATATATACGAAACATCACTTTAAACGACTTTGTGAATGGTAGCTGAAATTAAACTGGGAATATTGTAGGCTTTCAGTTTATTAAACACTGAAAATAATACACTGCTTTAAGAATTTGTTGCAAAATTTAAATTCCTGTAATTATTTGCTTGAACCTTGGTTTTAATTAAGTATCCATTGCACTTCGTAAATATTATTTCCATCGAATGAACAATTCTTAAATAATCAATTTAAATTTACATTTTTCAAATTTCAATTAATTTTAATTAAATTGAAATCCTTTTGAGCTTAACAGGTTTAAGTAAGAAAATGATAACGAATAATCACAATTTACAATATAAGTGATTTAAAAAGTTATAATATCAATAAATATATAACTTTCTAACATAAGATATAAAGAACACGTACGTCATTACAAAAATAAACATCCTGAAAAATTTAATTATGCCAAACACCTTTTAGAACAAAATCACACAATGGCTCCTCAAAATAATATTAAATTCCTACATTTTTGTAATAACAAACGCAAATTAGACATTTTAGAAGCCTTTGAGATATACAAACACAAACTCAGGGTACCTTTAATGAATGAACAACTTGAGCTCAGTAATTCTCCGTTACTGGAAGTGTTAGATATTTAATTCTTATTATTATTTTTATCTAGTTACCTATTTTTGTTTATATTTATATTATCTTTGATAATGACAGCGTAGCTGTCGAAACAACATTGTCAGGTTATATTTTAATAAATACTGTGAAACTATTTAATAATCTTTATGTATTTCATGATTATGTAGTTCCACAAGGTAAGGCTGGAAACAATAAACAAAAAAAATATAAAACTTATCACCAAAGAAAACTATTTCTTTTATTCTGAGCATTTTATTTATTCTAATTTTTAAAAAAATTGTTTTTAATTTTTTTTAATGTTATAGTGCCATATGCAACATATATATGTATATAAGAATAATAAGTACATATATAAAAGTTAAACTTCACTTACCAGTAAACATGTTTACCTTTGCAGCTCCAAATAAAAGTTTACTGTAGTAAAACATTAATTAAACAAAATAAATTAACCTTTATCCAAAATTTATAACATTTTATATTAATTTTATATTAATCAAATAATTAATAATATTATAAATATTGCAAGTGCTGACATCTAATGGCGTAATAGAACTACTAATCGTGAGAAATCATTTCGCACCTTCATTACCGTTCAGTTTAGAGATTGTGTGCAATTACTCATTTTCACGGTTGCTAGATTATGCAGAATGTGTAACTCTCTATGGTGGTCGTTGCGGCATGAGACGTAGTCGAATGCCGCAATCACACGAGTGAGAAATTGGTGTTTTTGCACGCGTTACACACTATACTTTATCTACGACAACAAAAAAAGTAATAAACAATCAATTGCTAAGAAAGTTTTTTAACCTAGAATTTACACTCGCATTCATATTTTTTACGTGAAATATTTGGCAATAAATTAAGAGATGTAATGTGAGCCGCTTCCACGATGTTTGGAGGTGTACGAGTGTACACCCCAATTTTCCTTCATCGGATTCACTCATGATACATATAGAATTTTAAAAACGACAAAAGTAAACATTAAATTTGTAAAGACAATAGTAATAATACGTTTACAATTTGTATAATTTCAGTCAATCTACTATTTAGTACTTACAGCTAAATAATTATGTACTCGTTTTAAAAAAATAATATATGTACAAAAATCACCATTCAATTGTCAAGGTTATTAACCTCTGCGCAAAATGTCCAATATTCTCGCATTATGCAGCAAATTATAAATGTTTTCAATGTTTTTATTGTAATTTAGCAATAATAATAAATAAAATTACATTAAAAATTATATAATAATGTAAAACATTAATTAATTTTACGTTTTAATTGAATAACAATCATTGTAACTTTATATAATGAGAAAAAAAATATCATTGAAAGGCATCTCGATAGCTCAATGCTTACGCTCTAGCTACTAACCGAGCGATCCGGGTTCAATTCCCCGGGTCTGACCTTAGTTTTTTTTCTAGATGGATTTCCATTCGAAATATAATTTAATGTAAAATATTAATTAAACAAAATAAATTAACCTTTATCTAAAATTTATAACATTTTATATTTCAAATAATTAATAATATTATAAATATTGCAAGTGGTGACATCTATGGCGTTTTAATACAACTACTGATCGTGAGAAATCATTCCTCACGGTCTTTACCGTTGAGTTTGGAGATTGTTTGCAATTGGTCGTTTTCACGGTTACTAGATTGTGCGGAATGTGTAACTTTCTATGGTGGTCGTAGATAAAGTAAATTTTAACGTTGATTAATTAAATTTAAATTAAATTAATATGCAATAAATAACAAATTAGCTTCGATGTTAATATTCAAAATTCAAACTTTCAAACAGTTGTTTCAACAATTTTATAACAATACGAACCCATAACTGTGCAACTTTTACTTATTAATAAAATACAAAAAACGTTTTGTATTTCTTGTTACACACTTTTTTAGTGTATCTATATTTTTATCCTACACTAGGTGAAAATTCTTGCGACTCTAATAGCGTGCAAAAGTATCTGCAAAAGAATACTATAATCCTCTTAAAATCGCTCTTCTCAAAACTGAGAAATTAAAAAAAGTAATTTTGTTTTAAAGTAACATTTTAATTGCTAGAAAATTATTAAAAATGGATGTTTAATTATTAATTTAGTTCTAAATAAATGAATGATCACAAGAAAAGACTCCAAGACAGACTCCATAGAAATAACTTCTATAGATACTATAATAGTTATATGTACCAAGTCACTAAAGTGATTCTTTATCGAACGAGTCTAAGATTATGAGACGAGCGAGAGAAGCGAATAATAGGCAAGTTCGATAAAGACACTTTACTGACGTGGTACATACAAAATTTTATAGCCAATTATATTTGGGGCAGGTAAAATGCTTGATTTGTACAGTAACCATATTTGCGACAGGTAAAATGCCTGATTTGTGCGGTAAAATAAAGTGTTTGTTTACTTCCACAAATCGCTGTGGTAATGCATGGCTTTAATGATGGTTGGCGATAATAATATTTATTTCATACTGTATCGTATTATCCATGTTTACGGTAGCGATTACAGTCCGGAAAATGCGATTTTACGGTCTAGTATGACTTTAAAATTTTTTACCGGACTCAAATAAAATAAAACAACTGAACAATGCTTTAGTTAGTATTCAGTTACCATGGACACTAGTTCTGTTTTGAATTCGACTAATAGCCATAGATGCTCGTTGTTCATAGATGTCCATATTTTAAATTAGGAAATTTATTTTATATGTTTTTTAAATTAAACCAATAATTGCAGTATGAACAAACATACTTGCATTATAATAAGTTACAATAAAAACGGCACAAAAAAAGATATACATAAAAAACGACACTCTATTCATCATTGTCACTGTAGGAACATTCACTATCACTACTAAATACTACTATCGCCATTTATGTATAATTAAGTGTTCAATATGATCTCTAAAACTGCTTCGCTTCCAAATAGCAGTGTTCAGATTTACTGATGTTAGCAACATTTTGTTTTACGATACCCCAGATCTTCTCAATGAGATTTAGATCAGGGCGGTACATTGGAAGACGTAAACAGTGTGTCCACGTTTTTCAAATATACAATCAACTTAATAAGTCTAAAATACATTAGTAACTGAGTTAGAACCAATTAACGGGTTCTATCCCGTTTAAGGACTTGTACGAACATGTACAAACTAGCTACTTTTTTTAATACGTCACACATTAAATGAATTGTTACAAGTTTTATATATATATATATATATATATATATATATATATATATAAGCATGTCGATACTTTTTATTATGGATTATGTACAGACTGATTCAGAATGAGCGAGAATGGTTTCAATTTCGCGCAGTAGGTTTTTAGTGCTACTGCGGCTCTATTGAAATGTGTTGCGTCAAATTACAGCGTCAACTCGGCGCTTTCTCGTTTACATTGTTGTGCTTTGTCATGTTGTTCCGGGTTTCGACACTCCTTTTTGAGACACCACTGTAAAATATAAGAGGGATAAAAATGTCTGATATGTATTTGGGTTGCCAACGTGATAATAATCTAATGTAGCGGTATATTCAAACCGTTCTAAATCATTTTGGATCCCAGTGTATACACTAATACACTGTCTACACTAATAAGCACTACTTGCGATTCGAAAAAAGTTAAATGTTATAATATCGTATGTAATTGCTTAGCATGCAATCTATCGACTTTAAGAGAACTTTGAGGCATAGAGCACTCTCTGAACCTATCCAATGATGTCGAGAATTTTTAAATTTTAATGCTAAACTAAAACATGTAACCAAAACAATATTTTCTACAAATTTTTCGAAACATTAGGAAAAAAATGATCAATAAATCATTTAATGAGTAAGTTGCAATACCACACACCTAGTGTACCCAAAAAAAGTTTAACGGTAGTGCATTCAAAAATACTAAAGAAAATTACAGTGGATTTACTTATATTGTAAATAACTATACCAAATTTAAAACAATTTAATAATCTGATAACTTTGGTTTTAAATTAATACTCTAGGAATGTTAATGCATGCTTACATAACTTGTTTTGAAAAACGATGTTTATTAATTAAATAATTTCACATTTTTTACGTGAAGGATTAATTTTAGAGAAACTGTACATTCAAAGTTAACCAAAAAAATACCACTTAAGTCTCATACTATTTTCCCAGAATTTTGAGAAAATCGTATGTATAGTGACCGAAAATGATCGAGTGTAGACTGTTAAACAGGACAGAATCGTTAATTGGTTCTAACTTCGTTATTATGCTTATTTGAAACCTCCGGTACCTCTATGTTTTTTTTCTGTTTATAATCACACTTGCTATCCATTATCATACTTAAAACTTATTAGTTCGTTTAAAACAATCCCGATGACGTCATGTTCGGTACCAGCATATATTCTAATACTGATTCTGTAAACTAGACGTCAACATATATCGAGTTCGATGGCAGCACATGTTCTAAAATGGATTCTAATACTGATGTAAACTATAGACATCAAAATATACAGAGTTCTTTTAGTTCCAATGCAAAAGCTATAAGATTGTTCAAACGATGGAGTGTAGATTGTTAAACGGGACAGAATCCGATAATTTGTTTTAGTCTGTTTATTATACATTTTAGATCTGTGGTACTTCAATACTTTTTTATTCAAAATCACATTTTCTATCGATTTTCATATACTTAAAACTTAGTGGTCCCGTTTAAAACAATCCCGATGACGTCATGTGAGTGGGAATGGGATATCCTGTATATCGGGAGTTAATGTAATGTTTTGTTTTGACAGCCGTTGTCTCATTTCTGACTTGTTACTGTTTGATAATGGAGGACGATTCTTTTTAATATTTTTATAAAATCCCCACTTTTGCTTCCTGATTTAAAAATGCACCAGACCTGTGGAATGAATTCCATTTCACTGACTGCGTGGACAACAAGTAATCTGTTGCTTTTAGCTAGAGGGTCAAATAGGACTTGTGGGTTTCCACCTACTCAACGTTTTGGAGTTGTCTGGCTTCTATGAATGAACGTTTCATCCAAAAGGACAATCGGGCGCATTTCCTGTCTATTATATTTTATGCGTTGCAAATAATAAATAGTACGCCTACCCGATTACCTTACATTGGTATCTTTCAGTTATCTGTGGTTTGGTTCATTTAAATCCAATCTTATTTAAAAGCGTCCTCAATGACGAAATGTTTCCTTTTCATTCTAAGTTCTTTTCTAATTTTTAAGTATAACTACACATTTCTCAGTACAATTATGATCTCGAAGGTTTATTACTGTGGGTTGTCTTTCTGATTGTTTGGGAGACGTAAGATTGGGCACTTCTTCACTATTATTTATTATTAAGTGTTATTAATTTTATTATTAACTCTGTAAATGGACTAGTTATCCTGTTCAATAAACTATTATTATTATTATCACACATTATTGATGTAGATGTTTCGAGTAAGATCTAATATAATTAGAAACCTCATATTGCGGGTTGGGAGGGTAACTGTAGTGTTTTAGAACATATCTTCTACATACATTTTTTTGCTTGCTTCGTATTTTTCATGTAAGTACAATGGACTTAAAACTTAAAATGCGATTTTCTCGAGAACTAGCAGGAAGCGACCACAAGTCGATAAGGAAAAGATGCTCTAAATAAATACAGTTAACCCCTCCCCCATTACGAGGTTTCTATTTTTATTAGGTGCACCCTGTATTTAGAAATAAATATTTGTGTTACGTAAACAACGTATTTTACATGTTCATTAGTCAATAGTGAGCTAAACTTTTCTCTATTATTAGGTATAATGATCCTGAAATCTTTCTGGTTTATCAATCATCGTGCAGGTAGCAGCGAGCAGTTGCAAGTTGACGAATATTTATACGTAATTTACTTAAATAACATGTAAACCAAACTTGCAAGTGACAGATATAAAAAAGGGAAAAAATCACACCAAAGATCTTGTTTCACAATGGAATGTAAAATAGCCTTGCAAGCGTCAACTTTTAATCGCTCGCTACTGTACTTCTAGATTTAATATACGTCAAATATAAAAAATATGGTATTTGTAATGATATTGTATAAAATCAGAGCGTTGTTGAAATTCTTTGAAGACAATTACCATGCCGGATTATCTCATTTCATGAACCTACACCTGTAGTCTCCCTGAATCTGCTCATTTCCAGCATCCTTGAATTCTTTAGTGAAGTATTTGCAGTCCTAACTCATTAATTATTATAAATTAAAGGCTAAAAACAGAAATGCATTTTATAAAATGTAAATAAAGGTAGATTCAATTTTAAAAATCATACATGTTAAAATTCTAATTTTCCACTCTTTCTGAAATATATCTGCAATACTTTTTCCTTCCACGCTTGGGCTTCCTTTATAGAAAGTTTATATTTTCATTGAACTCTATAATGTACAATGCCAATAAGGACATGGCATAACAAAATCGTTACAAATTCAAATTAGTTTTAAATTTCTGTTTGTTTTTACATTATTCTATAATCTCTATATGCAACAGAAATGATAACGTTATCTAAACGCGACGTACAAAATAACTATCTACCTGTAGATACATTATCGATGAGCAATTTCTCAGTTAATATCAAAATATACCTATCTTTATTGGCACTTCTTTATGGCCTGAGGGCTTTAGAAGTAAGGGATGATGAATATTAATGGCATACTACTATAATAGACTTTAAACTAGTCCTTAAGAAAATTGAATCATAAGATAGCCAAATGTTACCCTAATGAAATATTAACAGGAGGCTGTGTTGTATATAAATAAGGTAATGAATAAATTACATACTCACCTGTAGGTAAATAATGCAAATGTATAATAAGTTAAAGTGCACACTCTTTACCAGAGAAAATCCTTTATTTATTATTAATAAATAAAATGTTAATGTAGAACTTGCTAACTTTATTGTTTCCAACCTTACATCGTGAAACTCCATATTCATATAATAAGACTAAAAACAATAAAATTAACGCATTACATCTATGTATTAAAGAGTAATTTGATGATTCTAGATTAGTTTAATCTTACGAGAGCGTATTTTTATGTTACCTACCTAGCCATGAAAAAAAGCACATAAGAGAACAAAAAACATTTTATTTTTCTACATAACTCCCTTCAACACTAATACACTTATTCCATCTTTTTTGCAATTGCCCATACCCTCAGAAAAAAATTCCTTCGGTAACCCTGCAAAATATTCTTCAACAGCTTCTTTGAGTTTTTCATCAGAAGCAAAGCGCTTTCCCCTGAGATGCTTTTTTAAATTTTTGAATAAAAAGAAGTCTGACGGAGCTAGGTCAGGGCTATAAGGTGGATGCCTTAACTCTATAAACCCACAGTCATTGATTATCTGCTGAACTTGGTTTGCCTTATGAACCCGACAATTGTCGTGCAGCAACAAGTTTTTTTGTGGATAAGAATGCGAGCGTTTTCTCTCCAGAGCGGTTTTTAAATTTTTAATTGTGTTTCCGTAGGCCTCTCCATTTATGGTAGACCCCTCGGCATATATTCAATTAGCAAGACTCCTTCAGCATCCCAGAAAACAGTTGCCATCAGTTTTTTTCCCGAAAATTGTGGTTTGGCCTTTTTTTGGTGGTGGAGAGCCCTTATGAACCCACTGCATGGATTCTTATTTAGTAGGAGGGTCCCAGTGTCTCATCCCCGGTCAAAACTCGAGAAAAAAAAATGTTTGTCCCTCTCCAACTCGGCCAAATTTTCTTGGGAAACTTCTTTTCTGTACAGTTTTTGTTCAGTAAGCAATCTGGGAATCCACCGTGCAGACACCTTCTTCATAACCAAATCGTCGTGCAAAATTTTGGGGACACTTGTTTCGGATATACCGACTTCATTGGCAATGACAGAGATCTTTACACGCCGATCTTGCAGTACCAAATGTTCGACATTTCGCACAATGTCTTCAGTTCGAGCTTCAACGGGTCGTCCGGACTTTGGGTCACCATTGATTGATTCTCGACCCCATCGAAAGAGTTTAGACCAAAGTTTTACTTGAAAATAAGATGGTGCATCATCCTCATACACTGCAACCATTCTTTCATGAATTGCTTTTGGAACATTGCTTTTTTTTGTCAGGAACTTTATTATGCTGCGATGTTCAACCTTAATTTCATTCATTTTATCAACAAATAGACCGTCTCAAATCTCTATAAACGGCACAAACTAAACACAACTTAGCACGTGTACTTCTAACAGTGACAGCAATTTTTTAATAATTTGTTTGACATCGTCACTTTTTTGTTTCATGGCTAGGTAGATAACATAAAAAATTAACACATTACTTCTAAAAGGTAACTTGGTTATTAAACGTTCTATAAATTTGGCATATGGAAAAAATCCTACCAACAACCCATTCGTAATTTTTATAGAAAGTTTTCTGGAATCGGAGTGGCACTAGTGGTATTATACAGTCTGCCTATCTTTAAATAGTTCATAGAGATTCATTAAATATACGGAGTTCTTTCAAATTAACTTTATAAACTTAAAATTAAATTAATTTTGTTTAATGACAATTGACATTATTTTTTTAATATGACTTTACCATACATAGGAGAGGCATAATTTTGCACATACCAGTGGCAGGACTACAATCTGTATAATATGATAAATAAGTTCTTACATATACATCAAACTAATAAAATTCCTGATCACGTGCGTCACATTGACAAATCCGAACAACAATAAGTAAAAACAATCACCATGGTAACGACCAGAACAAATTACTTTTAAAGTTAAAAAGCAATCTATGGAATAAATATTTAACTGGCAAATTTAATTTTGTAACTCTTCTCAATTTATTTCGGAACTATCTGTCTTTATTTCAGGAGCATTGTGCCATTGTTATTAAATTGTTATAATTTTGTTTAATAATATAGTGTGTTGCTTTAAGTAACTGCCCTCGCCTGACGACATAGGACTAAGCAAAACACTTTCGCGTTACTATTAATTGTCAAAATTATTGCGAAATCATCACTGCCATTAGTAGATTATAATTAAAAACATAATTATTGTTTGTGTTCAAACTTATATTACAAATGAGCATTGAAGAACTAAATGGCTACGATGCCGCTTTTATTGTGGGAAAGTAGGAAAAGAGATTAGATTGGATACAATAATAACAATGATAAATAAAAGCCAGGTCAGCTTTATTGAGTTTTACCCTCTACCTTTTATGTATACCAAAATATAAATGTTGTAGAAAAGAAAAACGTACACAATTTTGTCTACATAATAACAAAATTTATTTTTCCGTATTTGCACCACATTCCAGTGTACAAAATTGCTTGTATAAATACCACGTAACGTAATACCATAATTATCTTTCATGAAAATAAGTTGATTAATTAGTAAAACAAAAATAAAAGAGGGATTAAAGATTTTATGATATTCTTACTCGTAAAATCTGTTTATTGAACCCTGTTTCTAGGGGTAAAGCTTCTTTTTACGGGCTAGTCCGTTATGAAGCCCGTAAAGAATTACAACGGGCTCTTTATCATCAATACCATAGCATCTATTTAATATTTATATTTATTTAATAATTATATTTATTTAAAACTTTCATATATATTTACGTATTGTGCTCTACTGCTTCAGTAAATGTAAGAGTAATTGTCTATTAAAGATATACTATTCTGAATACTATAAAACATTGTACAATGCTTGATCATTACTCGAACCCTACATACTTGCACGGCTAACAAGGTTAGGTACCGTACTCCTCCGTAAAGTTCTAAGTAATGGTCTTGCAATGTGAATAACTATACATAATCATTACACTACATACAACACGGCCGTATAGTAAGTGTTTTTATTATTATTGGTAAATAAAAGGAACAGGATATGATTTTTAATTAGTATGAGTTAGATCAATTTATAGTAGACGCATTTGCTACATTTTTTATGCATACGGGCGCATACGGCGGCAGTCTTGCACGGTCGTACCGTTAGACTTTAGTCTTTAGTACTGGCTAGGCCGCTAGACAGGGTTGTTTCTGTCCCAGGCCGCTCAGTTTGCTGACTTTACTTGTAAACACTAATAAATAATAATAAAATATATATAAAAAAACAGTAGCTTGTTCTCGAAGTTCAGGTGGTGTACAGCTGAACTCATCGCTTTCAATAATGTCGTTATTGTTGTCTATCATTGTATAATTTATTGAAATCACAATTTTCTTTCTATTAATTATTTGTCACAACTATTTATACATACAATGAAACTGCGAAAAGAAAAAACAAAACGACAAATTTATCGACGATAACATGAAAATCAAACTTATGATCTAAGAAGCCTAGAAAAATTAGACGTATATTTTTTATATTTTTAAAGCTTAAGTAAAAATATGTTAGAGTACATTTTCCGTCATATTCCGTTGCTAAAAGTTTTACGTATGAGTTATATTTTTAATGTTAAAAACTAATGATTTCAATTTTTGATTAAAACCTTTTTAGGATAATGCACAGAAGTGGTCAAAGTATGACAATTTAAAAAACAATTAGGGGAAGAGGGGAACAGTGTTACACGTACTACAGTGTTACATTTAATAGTTTTAGGATTGCTTTATCTTAAACATTGTTCATATTTTCATGTTAGAAGTACTTTGGTGTTAACCAAGTGCATTTTGGTTAATATTCACTGATGGGTTTTCAAGAAATTAAGGTATTGTATATTTTTCAATAATAAAATTAATTATTTCAAGTAAAATACAACTTACTTCAGGATTAAATTAATTAAAGCTGGATTATTAAAAATTTATTTATAAGTAGTTTGTAAACTTATTTGCGCCTGAGAAGCACGAACTTAACCTCAAAACTGTTTGTGCCCTCATTAACTATTCGAGTATAGATTTTTGATGGTTGGGGTACAGTGTTACAGTGGATAGTGAGGTTCGGTGTAACGTTATTTATGTAACACTTGTACAGACAGTGATAAGTCCAAGTTGCATCTAAGTGACAAAGATACATTATTCCATTCAAATGATATCGATGTTGGAAACTTTGTGGTAATACAAGAAGTGGCTACAATAAAACACAGAATTTTGTCAATTACACTTAAAACGAAAACAGAAGTTAATCTAACTTATAAATTCGTACATACAACGCAAGAATATAAGAAGAATTTTAAGTTGTTTTATTAACATTAACATTGTTAACTTTCCTTGTAACTCTGTACCTCACTATTAGGATACAGTGTTACATAGAGCACCAAGTTGAATAAACCTTAATTTCTCTAAAAGTTGAAATAATCAAAGCAAGTTAAATGTAAAAGTTGCAACAAGATTCGTAACTCTTAAACTAGGAAGAGAATAAATTTTACAATTTTTATTTGGTTCTGAATTATATCAAAAAATATTTTTTGTGTAACACTGTTCCCCCTCTTCCCCTACAATTTTTACAGTATCTCCAACTTAACATAAATAAATCGTGCTTTCATCTAGTAGTAGTATAGAAGTTATGTATTTGACATAAGAGGGCAGTAAAAGGTTTGACATAAGAGGCCCGCAAGGAAGCCTTAAATGCCCTCAAAACAGGACATTTAAAAAGCACTTTCTGATCAGGTAGGCGAAAAAATTTATAAAAACACTAATATTTGCTTTAAGAGCCTGTTATTTTTCTACCGTGTAATGTCTTAGCACATTTCTTGATACTCTGAAAAACCAGCTTTGGTTTGACACATGGATGAGTCAGATAACTAAAAAAATAAGCGAGTGATGACAATTTTGGTCAGATGAAACAGAGTGTTAGATAGCAGAATTTACAAAAAATTAAAATTTTAAAAACTTCTACTTCGGCCATTTTTCACCCAAAAAAATGTCATTTCATATGCATCTATGAAAGGAAAAAATTTGACCAAATCTGAGGTATCGAAGGACGGTCATGTTTTAAAATTAGGTGATTTGGTATGAAATTAGCCAACCATAATTTAGCAGTAGAGAGACCTTTTCTCCATCAAATTGTTCTATCGTTTTTGAGAAAGTTAGCATCTTATTATTTTATTATTTACATATTTCGCGTATGTTGCTGACGTACTTGCAAGAAACGAAGCATTTCTGTATTTTGTACATTACATCACCAGATCTAAAATTTCCATTTTAATCATTTGACACTCCATCATTATTGACGCTTGATTGTATACCTTCTACAATTTGTAATTATTGGTCTTGCTAAAAAGTTTTTAAAATCCCTCTCCATTATACCATGTGAATTTTCCATTAATAACTTTGTCGTAAGTCTTGCTCTTCTTTCACTCAATCGGCTGGGTTCGACTCCCGGTACCGGCAGATCTGGCTAAGGTTTTCTGCAGTTCCCTTTAACTGTAACAAAAATGTGGGATTTGTGCTTATACCATCTGTTCGTCGGCTGCTGCCGCATGTTTGGTCTGCGTAATAGTAATAATTACCCTCCCTCCCGCATAAGTTTCATAGCTTGTAGGGCTTGGTTCGCCAAGTAATGGATGATAGCAAATATTGTTATAATTATTGAATAAATTGTGTGCAACCCAAATAAATACCTTACACTCAAAGATTAATAACTTTTGCCCAGATCCCACTTCTGATGTTATCAGCAATAGGCTTCTTTTTCTCTTTATAAATTTTATCCCAACCGAACACAATCATAATTTAATAAATAATGATCTTGTTTGCTCATTTCTACATATCACATCCTGTGACTATTATTTATTTTCTAATAAACTTGTTTTTTTCTGTCAACTTTAAAATTAAAACACTTAACACTACTAACAACAAAATTAAAACACTATAATCTACCCGAAAATCAAACGGAATTATATCAGGATTGATGTGATGTGATTCTTAAATAAAAAGTACACCACACGACATCATTGGCCACGATAATAATGTAAACCAAACATGAAATAAACGAACAAACGTATAATCAACAAACGTAAAACATTATAATTGTTCGTTGTTAAAGCTATTACAAACAACTGCAGAGGTATAGGAGTAACATACTTTTTCTTCTCAGCATTTGAAAGCGGATCTTTTTAGTTGTCATAAGAGAGTTGAAAGTTGACATTATCTAAGGAACAAGCAGAATTGTCATTTTTCCGCTTGTCTCAGATAAAGATCACAAATGTCTAAACGTTATATCTAAAATATAAGTACAGAAGGCAACTTATTCACGCTTGAGTACGACATTCAGACATGAGCCGCCTAGAGCGAGTGCTAGAACGGACGATTGCTTGAATAGCCTTCTGCATCGAGTTTTTTTGTATATTTCATTTTACGAATACATATTATTAAAACTAATCAATTGCCAAAGCAAGCGAGTTTTTTAGACCAAAAGACTTTTCAGTCTTTTAGTCTCTTGTGGTGGCATCTAAAAAGGTAGCCTCACAACATGCGCTATGATGAGAGATACATACAACCAATGTACAGTTAATTTCAAATAAATCTAGGACAAGTCTTGAAAGTAATTTTTGCGTTTTAATAGCGTGTGATCCAGGTTTTAAATTATATTTTCATAGGTAACTACAAGATTTATTAGATAATATCAAGAAAAATAAAAAGTAATATTTACACTATGGAGTACTGACTGTACTAGATTTATTTGAAATCAGCTGTACGGTAGTGGTACATTTTCACTTCTTGTTTTAATATGGATCAGTTGTAAATTTTTCCTCAAGGGTCCCTGAAATTTCAGGTATTGAATGTGAATTGCCATAGAGACATTTTGCAAAAGCAGCACAGGTCACTACGAAAAAATATGCTCTGATATCGAAAATGTACCTATCATAAGGATTTTTAAATTTGTATATCTAGACCTTCATGAGAAGTTTCTTGGCACTGGGCAACTTTTTAGATAAATAAATTGATAGCCTTTTAGTACAAATAAATTAGTTGTTTATGTGAAAAATCTTTTAAAGCATACATGATATCTTCTATTCCTGGCTTTTTTCGAAGGGATTGACTATATGAAGTTTTCCGCGTTTATCTGTATGTTTACGACCTGATATAAAAAGTGCAAGAGGTCGTATTTATTTGAAATAACATTACTTTGCACGCGGTATATAAATGAAATTTAAAATTTACAACACCTGGACGGAATTATTTACAGAAAAGTTGCTACTTTGAAGAGCTCTTGAAGGTATTAAACCATATACAGAGGATCGCAGTTAAGTAGCAAAGTAATCCGTTGAAAAGAAGCGTCATAGGCAAGTGGAGACAAACGTTTAGACCATATTATGGAAAACACTTTTGTAGAAGTCTCTATAAAGTTTCTTAAATATCCGGCTGTACTCTGTAACTGTTTAATAAATATAATAATCAATCGCAATCGTCGATTTTAACGCTTTTAATTTTTAAACCCATTTCACCAAATTATGTCTCTTGATAACACATTTATCGCTTGTGTCTTACACTGTTTAAAATATATAACTAAATACTATTTTAGTGTATAAATTGGAATTTAGTTTATTAGGGATATGTTTGTAATTACACTTATTGCCACTACAGTTACGTCGATCTTCACTTCCAAATACCTTTCCTATTACTCGTTTATAAAGTCAATTTTGTGGCACTGTTTTGGCTAAAAACAGTTTTACAAACTTCAACTGTGAAACTATTTTATGGGACATTTTTCTTTGTGGAGTTGTAATGCCATTAATTTAATAAATGTCAAAAAAATTACTCGCCTGCTGGCTCGTTACACAAACCGTACTCGTATAACAATAATATGGTCATTGTAACACTTGTTTTTTAATTTCACCCATTTAAGTCAAAAAGTTAAAAAATAGAATCTTAAGTCGTATGAAATAGAAATTGGGTGGTTCAAATACTTTACTTAGTTATCTTTAAATAGATGTTAACTTTCCTGGTAAATTAACGACTTTTAGATTCTCAAAATATACATAAGTAAAATATTCCAAATAGTAGATTTTGCACCTATTACACTGTTTATCATTATCAAATAACATTAACATTTCGCACATGATAACATTTCTTGAAATCTTCTTAGGATGATTTTAATGAAAGTAATCTTTCGTATCGGTTCTCAAAGTGATCGTTATATTTTTTAATTTAAAAAAAGTTTTATCTTTTATATTTAGAAGTAATTTATTTTAACACAATTGATTTAAACAAATTAGAATTTTAGTATCGTCTTAGTATCTTTTATTAAAATAACAACTTTTGACTAATGAATTCTACAAAACTTTGAGGTTTTCCCTTGAGTAATGAACAAAAATATGTTAATTATTAAGTAATAAATATTAATTTTCTATTTACATCTTTATTATAATCATTCTCTTTACAACTATGTAACATACTTACTACTGTTCAGGTTACATACTTTGGCACAGCATGAGTAGCATTATCATTAGAAGGGCATGTATAAACAATAAAAGCTAATGTATTCAGAAATTTCCGCTCTGTTTCTTCTATGTTTACAGGAAGGAAAACACGCACGTAAACGTTAAATTCTTGTTTAAAGAATAATTGCTCATTACTTTGAAGGTAACTGAAATATAAAAATAAATATTTGAATATATAGTCTCCAGAAAAATACATTTAGTAACTATAAAACTATTTTGGTAAAAGCATCACTCTAGTGATATTACTTTACAGTAGTGTACAGATCTCATTCTTACTGTTCCATAGCCTAAATTTGTTTTGGCATTAAATCATTCAAAATTGGCAAAAAAATCATTAGAAAGCTCTGCTGTGCTGTAACTTAGACCCTGAAGTATTCTTTATATGTTTGTAAAATGATATTTAAGAATTATGTTGATAAGTGTGATAAATTATAAAGCACATTAATGATGTCCCTCTGCGCCAGATCATAAAAGTAGTCCCGAGTCTTAATCACTTTTACATATATTTACCTGGAAATTTAACTAGAACGTACAATATTGAGTATTGTTGTTAGTAGTATCTGAATAGAGTTAATACTCTTCTATTATAATCAATTCATAATTATAATCAAAAAGGTTGGATTTACATATGTGGAAGGACATATGAAAGAGTGTAAATACTGCCCATCGTTGGAGTGGGAATCGGAAATAAATTACAATAAATAAATAAATTTAAAAACGAAGCTCATCTTTGTTCCACTTTGTTTACGAATTCTGTAAAAACTAATTTGCATTCATTTTTTGTATTAAAGCTTTGGCTCTAAAAATTAACCAACATTACTTACTTTTTATTTTTGAAGTTTAAATTTTTAAACCATAAATTTAAAATACTTATTTGCATACGCTCGAGAAAGCGTATCTACTTGGAGCGCCCCCTTAGTTTACAGCACGTTAACTTTTAACACACGTGGATAAATATTTTACTTGGATTCCGCACGGGGACAGGAGGGTTCAACAACTTGATGCTGTATTATTAAATTACTTATTTAATAGCAACTACATACTTATTCTATTAAGTTGAAAGGAGTGGGTGGTTAGGTAAATCAGGGGATGGGTAGATAAGTCAACGGGATTTGTTAAATAACACGTCTTTCGAAAAATTAGCCTTTTGACTGTCGTGTTTTGAGGAGTTTTTCCTAGTTGAAGATTATGTTTTATTTCAACCAAGTTTGACCATACATCATACTAATTAATAAAAAACTTTACAGACACTACTTAGTATTTTGTTACTTGTTCTGTAAAGCGCAGGGGGTGAAGTTGAACTATTTAGGCTTATCCATGTATTTATTTCCTTCCTCTACGATTTGTTTCTGTATTATAACTGTCGTTATTGTCGTCAGTATGGTTAATTATTACATTTATTCTTCTAATAGTTAAACTGCTAAAATTGCGATTTATAAAAAATTAAGAAGATACTCCAATAAATAACCTTGACAACTCACTTGGCACAATCTGAATCAATTTTAGTGCGACAGAAATTTAAAGTAAAAGCGTATTTTTTCCTAGTAAATGTTGCAAAGTTCAAAATGCAGTAATCGTATGTTTTCCTAAGAGTACCCATAGGTTTAAGATAACATGTACTTCATCCCACGTACTTCATAAAAGCCTCAGCTATCTACTAACTGAAACTAAGCTATTTTATAAAGGTTTTTCAAATATGAGACAAAATTGATTGATTGGAAGTTCAGAAATAAGTTCAAAAGTACTTTACCTACTGCAACGCTACAGTACAATCCGACCTACAAGTACAAATTATTCTTTCCACCTTCAGCGGTTACTTATTATAGTTTTTGCTTATCTATACTTTAAGAAAGGTGGATAATTAAAGATTATGATAAGATAAAAATTAAAGCACTTGTTTTGAACACTCAATACTGTATTTATATACGTTTCGTTGGTTTTGCATGTCTATAGTTATTATGGTTTGATATGTAGCTAATAAATAACATGTGTATACTAAGTGTGACCATTGCTATTTTGCAATATCTTTATCTTGTTATTCAGTGACATGTTTTTATTGCAGACTTTAATAACTATAAGTTTAATCAGACACGTTTTATAAAACTGAGAGAGTCGGACACAGATATCTATCAATCTAAGATATGAATTATTCAATAATAAGTATCCTAACAGAACACCCATTATGCGAACAACCATTACCAAAATTGAAAACAGTACAGTCCTGTGGACTAATTATACAAGCCGGCCTGTGGTTACAAAAGAGGCCCAGTTGAATGTTTTAGAATCACTACAGAAAAACAACCAAAACCTTCCTTTCCCTTCCAATTCCAACGTTTGCTACATTATATAACAAATTAAAAGATCTGGATACATCAAATAATGCTTTATAGTATAAACAGAATGGGGTATCATTTCACTATATACATCCCGTGCATTACTTGGATACTATTTGGCCAGGTCCAACAGAGAGGTCAGCTACGTTTCCAGAACTAGCCCCACTAGATTTCTTTTGTTGTAGTTTTACCTTAACTCTAAAGTGTTCATCAACCCAATCAGTAATATAGAAGAATTAAATAGTATTTTAGGCGTTTATGAGATCATAACGCCGCGCCGGTTAGTTACTTATTTAAGAGCTACTAGTTCTCACTGGTGAGATCGAAGTTGCCTATCCAACCTATACTAGCCCTACAGGCTAGTTCCGGAGCTATTAACATGCTCAACCGTTGGGAGGGAGTCCCTTTACCACTAGTCCAGCATGCGGACTTACACTGCCTGACCGCGTCTAATCTCAATGTGGCTGGGTTTGGTCTTAGGTCTGCCTAGGATATTCTAGGAACCTGCCACCCCGGTCTACCATAATAAAGGGTTGGTAAGCCTTCGATAGGGTTCCATCCGACTCTACCTGAAAGTAGAGACCCAGCTTATACCAACGTGGAGGTGGGTTTGTATTGGGTGAGAGGCTAAGGGTCGTATTCGCTCAGTATCTCAAACTAGCGATGGGTTCCCTAAGACTGAATTGCCGGAAATCCTTGGTAGCAACTTTATATAGCAACCTACAGAAATTTATAGAATTTTTAACAACCCTATTATGCATACAACTTTATTATTTGTTACGGGTTTTTTAAATCCTAGGAATTCTGGAGCAATAACTTAAAAATACAGTGAAAACCTACTATAAACAATTAAAAAGCACTATAAAAGCATACTGTTGTCTTGAGGATAAGTTTGTAATATAGTGTAATGAAATCTGTGAGAAAAAAAAATCTCGATAATCAGATCGTTTGCAAAAACTACCGAAACTCTTGGAACCCTTTATCTCTTGTAAACCATGCTTTAATGTGAATCTTTAAGCAATAACCTTATGTTTAAACCCTACTATTTAAAGCTATTAGTATCAGTTTATAAGTAAGATGGGAAATTCTAGATTGAACCTTTTTGAATATAATTGAATGGAAGCACCAGTCTTCTTAATAAATGGCCAGGTGACGTATGTAACGGTAGTCCCTTGCTGGGGGGGGGGTTATAGTCCCCTAATTATTGGTTACAGTTACTGGTTATATTTAGATAATTTGTATCTATTTCAAATGACTGTTTGTTAGTATCTTACAAAAACTGGATAAGAAAACCACCTGGTAAAAGATCATCTTGTTCAGAACTTTAGAACTGAGCTAGAATGTTTAAATATTTTCTGAAGGTAGTACTTTGGTTGACTGAAGTGGCTGTACTTATTCCTGGAACGAAACTTGCTGAGATTTGGTCAAATCGTCATAACAGATTGGATTGTTTTTGGAAATGTATCTTAAAATCAAAAGAGCATGTAACGTCACATCTACACATGTTTGTGTAGATTCCGTCTAAGTTGAAGAGCGTCCATATTAAAAGTTTGAAGCAAAATAGAGTAATCGAAACCTCTCTTAGGAAATTGTCCATGAGATTTACAATACATATATTTTACAAATTTACGTTGAACCCATTCTAATCGTTCAACGTGTACTTGGTGAATAGGCGACCATATGAGAGAAGCATACTCTAGTTTATTTCGAACCAATGTTATACACAATATCTGTAAGGTTTTAGTATCGGCGAAATTCCTCCAATTCCTGACACAGTAACCTAAGATTTTTGAAGCACTTGAGGTAACTATATCAATATGTTTAATAAAGGTGAGTTTTCGATCAAATATAACACCTAATTCTTTAAATTTTTCAAATTTTTCTAGATTGACTTGACCTATTTCATATGTACATATATGTTATTGAAAAAACCTTTTTACAAAATGTCATTGACTTAGATTTATTTGCATTAAGTGTTAAGCAATTAAGTTTGCACCAATCATTAACCACTATAATCTCATTCTGTAATCGAACACAGTCACACTACTCTGTAATACTACAAAATAATAATCATCGGCGAAAAGTAAGTGAGGTAACTTTAGTATTGAATATAGGTCAGTTATAAATATTGTAAACAATAAGGGTTCCAAATTGGATCCCTGCGGAACTCCTGACGTTGGTATGAATTAAGATAATCAAATAATTTCCTTTCTAGTGATTATTCATTATAAATAATTTATAATGATGAGTTCTTTATATTAAGTATTTTTAAAGCAGATCTAGGAATCAAAATACAGACTTATAAGGTGTAGCATTTCCCTTCCCATAACAAACTACAAAAAAGTATTTACATATAAATGTAATTACTTCAAACATGTATAAATATTACAGTTAAAGAAGGTCTGCCTCCTGAATTTTAATAGTGTCGATAAAGCGGTAACCACTTTGCGTTAAAACGTCAATCAGTAAAGGCAAGTGCTTAAATTACATTTTGATTCAACATAAAGACTTTGCAGAAGTGGCAAGGAATTAAATTAGCAAGTTTATGACATTTCATGGGATGGCGAATTCCTTACACCTAAGAGGGTCAACATTGCGATCATAAAATTGAAAACCGGATTTCTACAAATTATGGATTAAATAAATTCTTCCTTACTTACTCCAAGAGCTAACAAAAGGTATCTTATCCCACTTGTTTTTAATAAGTTGTTTTCGTTTCAATTTTATTATGAAGGAAATAAGAGGGTCTATTGTTTTAGTTCGGTATTAATCATTATTTGTTTTTGAAAAACATTTTAATATTTTCAATTGCGCTTTATATAAATAATTCTAAACGTAAGCACTTGAAAGATAACGGTTTGAGAAGGTATAAATAGTTCAACAGGAAGAAGCAGAAGTCAATCTCCATAATTAAGTGAAGTTGTTCACCAGTAAAAAGTTATGTGGACTTATCTGTTCAAATTTTTATTATTGGCCCTTATAGGGTCCTTCGTGCAAGCTGTTGAAGAAGGTAAGCTATCTTTCTTTATACATTTTAAATATTTAGTCTGAGAGCATAACTTTTATTTTTACTATTCGATGCGATTACTAATTAAAATTTTATTTGGAGTATTTCAAGTACTTGACAACAAAATTTTATTTAAATAGTGCCTAGTAGCACAAAAGGATATCTTCTATTATTATATCTAATGAAATTAATTCAATAAGTACTTTACAATCCAAAATCAAGATCAAATATTTCTATTAACAATACATTCTAGATGCACTTGAAGATGCCTTTAGACAAGGTTTAGAAGATTATTTGAGTACCGGAAAAAGGACAGCCCAATTAAATGAATCTATCGAAAGCTTACAATTACCCAATCTATTTCGTGCTGAAGAAAAGGGCATTATATCAAAAGCAGCTTGTTTAGCATGTAATGCTGGAGTAGGTGTTGTTTTAACTGCCAGAAGAAGAGGAGCTTCAAAAGAAACTCTTTTAGATATTTTGGAGAATTTATGCGTTTGGTTGAAGATTGAATCGGAAGAAATTTGCCATGGAGCTATCAGATTGCATGCTGTAGGTTAAAATACTCTAATAATAGAATTTTATTAAATTATATTGATATATTTTAGGATTCTTTGATTTATATAGTTGATCACAAAGAAGATCTCACTTCGAAAAGAATATGTTCGATTATATTACAGACACAAGCTTGCGTAGATCCAGATAGAAAAGATTGGAGGATTGATATTCCTGCACCAACGGACTGGACACCTATAGATATTAAACAAGTAAGGATAAGTACATTAATTAACTAAGTATCTAGTACTTCAAAATAATAGGCAATGTTATCAAATTATGGAAAGTTTCAATCAACTGATTTTATCTTTCCTTTTGTGGCCAAACTAAAATCCATCAAACTTTTCATAAGACTTGTTAAAAAAATGTAGTTAGCAATTTGATTTAAATAAAACTTATTTTACCAATTGTACTAGATGGTTATCTCCATGTGCTACAAGCTGAAATGTGTTTTCAGAATTAGACACTTTAACTAATATGTTTCTTTATTTTAAGAAAAAATCTGAATCCAAACCACTCAAGATCCTACATCTAACTGACATCCATTATGATCCTGGATATGAAGTTGGTTCAAATGGTGCATGCGGTTCACCACTCTGTTGCCAAAAAGGTTCAAAGCCATCAAATCCTGAAGGCGCTGCTGGATATTGGACCGATTTTAATAGTTGTGATGTACCATGGCATATGTTTACTGATTCTATGGATCACATTGTTGCACAACATGTAAAAATACCCTTACCAACTAATAGTTTTTTTACTAATAAACTTTCTTATATTACAGAAGGATTTAGACTATGTTTATTTTACTGGCGATATTATAAATCATAAGGTATGGGAAACAGATGTCACAGAAAACACAAAGGCTATTAAAGATATTCTCCAATATCTTAAAAAATCCTTTGGAAGTATCCCTGTATTTCCCATATTGGGAAACCATGAGCCTCATCCAGTGAATCTGTAAGTGATCCACAACAATTACAAATTTTCTTTACTACAATTTTATGTTTTACAGATTTTCTTCTGACGGGGTAGATAATCCCCAATTGAATACTCAATGGGTATTTGACTTATCAGCTGAAGAATGGAAAGCTTGGTTACCAAGTGAAACTCGCGGCACTATATTAAGAGGTGGTTTTTATACTACTTTAGTTAAACCAGGATTTAGAATTATTGCTTTAAACAGCAACGTTTGTTATACATTCAATTGGTGGTTATTTTATGATGATGTTGATCAATATGGTCAGCTACAGTGGTTAGTTAAAATTCTTCTAGAAGCTGAGGAAAATGGTGAAATAGTACACATTCTTTCTCACATACCAAATGGAGATACTAGCTGTCTGCATAATTGGAGTAAAGAATTCGTAAGAATCGTCAACAGGTAAATTTATAAAAAAAAATTTGAAACAAAATATTAAGATGATCTACATTGCAGATTTTCTCATATAATCACAGCTCAATTTAATGGGCATACCCATAATGATCAAACTCTTATATTCTTTAATACTTCCAATCCCGCACAGGCAATTAACGTAGCTTATGATGGAGGCAGCCTTACACCATATTCTCATTTAAATCCCAATTATAAAATTTTCACAATTGATTCTGATAATATGGTAAGAAACTAATCATTCACCTACGTATTTGCTATTTAACTATTAACAAAACAAAATTTCAGGAAGTATTGGATTACGAAGCATGGTCATTTAATCTTACAGAAGCAAACCTAAGACCAGATCTTTCGCCAAATTGGTATAAATTGTATTCCTTCAAGAATGCATATGGTGTTGATAGTTTACGACCTCAAGCATTAGCTACACTGACTGAACGTATGGCAAAGACTCCTGACCTTACTAATTTGTATTTTAGGTAAATTTATACATCTAACTATTAAACAGTAACTTTTACTAATTCCAATAATTTAATCTTCAGGTTTAAGCATAGGGAAGCGGACAATAAGCTTGCTAAAGGATGCAGTGACAAATGTGAAATAGCAAATCTGTGCGGTATGGTAACTTCACATCCAGAGCATACTCTGCATTGTGAAATACTTACTGATATTTATAATTCTGCAAGAAAGAAGGTGATTAAATAAATATTTATTGTATTCAAAAAATGTAAATTAAAAAAAGTAAAAAAATTTAAAAATATTCTAACCTGTATTCTAAAAATATTCTAAAAGGTTGTTAATACGATCAGGTAATAAACTTTGTTGATAATAAACAATAAGGTGGCTAAAATGATTTCTTTTAACTCGATCTTCGCACGTGCGTTTCGAGGTTGCACGTAAAAGGTTCAGAATGTTTTTCAGTGCTATGTAGTTTAGTGCTTTAAAAAGCCCCATAAGCAGGTATCTGTTCTATTTATCTGCGACTTATGGTTTCGGAGATACAGCAACAAGAATGTAAAAATGTAAAGGGTAATGGATATAAAGATAATTTAATTGCACATTTAGTATATATTTAAGTATTTTGTAATTTTCGACTTACTGAGCATTCTTGTTCATTTATTTGGAGTAGCAGCGTGTTGATTCATATAATAGTGAATTTTGAATTTTCAAGGTTAACTAGAAAAATTTAGAGTATTCCTGGCGACACATCTAGCTTTCTATGAATATGTATGACAACTGCTACGTTATCATACCGATATATTTTACGAAAGGTGGTCATTAGATCCATTAAAGCATTCTCACAAAGAATTAAGCAAATATATTTGTTATAGAAGTAATATGCCCGTCTCTAGGTTAATCGCTTTCTAAACTTGGTAAAGATGAGTTGTTCTTGTATAGTAACCATTACATTAACTTATGATAAGCTCCAAATAGGTTACCGGTTTACTTTGTGATGCGATTCCTGTTCCAGGGCCGCAATTAAAACTAACATTGAAAACGCATATTTTAAAAAGTTCTATTCTTGTTTTCTTTAAAGAAATTTTAGTGATTGTTGTAAACATAAACATGAACTACATATGTGACGTTCTCCGAAGAAAGGGCCTTTGAGGCTAAATTTTCTCAAAATATCGGTCGCTAATTAGAGTCTGTCGACAATATCTGTGAAATACTGCAAATTTGCGACTGCTGTCAATGTGGTAGCCTCTTCCCAACAAAACTTACCTAAACAGTTAAAAGCTTTATTTTCAAGAAACAAACCACATATAATATACAAAGAATAAGTCACCAAATAGTGCTTTATCTGAAACGATAGTTATTTTATCACAAAAAAACAAAGCCCCGCGATTTGGCGGCAATGAAACAATAGTTATTTTTTCGCAACAAAACAAAATAGATTACATTAACTTCAAAAAATATTACGCAAACTGTACAACACAAAATATTTAATACTTATTGTACGACTCAAGATTGCCTGGGCTTGAGATATCTACACTATAAATTTAAATTAAGGTCGCAGGTATTGTTTCCATAGCTCACAAATTATAAAAGAAATGGTTTATAGGTTTAAAGACACAAGAAAGTGCACATTGTTGAGCGCCATCTGTTTAGGAAAGTCCAGGAATTTTATAAAGATCATGACCTGATGCTCGCAAACGGAAATCGACATCAGATCTGTTAAATTTTATTCAAATATTAGTCATAATCTGTTATGTCAAAGTTAGGTTGAATAAAAATATTTAAAGACTTTCATAAATATATGGTTTAGTTAATTTTTATTATAGGTTTATTGATAAATAAAAATAAAAAAATAAGAAATTTCCAAATAAAACATCGTTACAAATTTAAATATAAAAAAATGATACCCAACGTAAGATTCTTAACGACAAGGAATTAATACACACGCAAATAATAGTCAAAAATAATCAATACAGAAAAACTGTCTCTCATTAGAACTAATGTTTAATAAAGTTTTCTTTATTATAAAAAAATAGCCTTTTCTTATAAAAAAATAGCCAGAACAACCATATAAGTTCAAATATTAATTATTTATTAAAAAATATTCTTCTTTAATAGAGATAACGCCACACTTAAATGTATCATTTTAAAAATTATTTAGTTTTAAAACTTTGGATTTTAAATTATTTTAAAAGGGAATTCTCTAAAAGCTTGCTTCACGATATCAAATTCGATAAATATAACTGTTCGAAGCTTACACTCTACTAGTCATCAAATCTTACGACTCACTGAAACAATAGAAAAGGGTTACGAAAACAAAATGCACACGATAATGGCATTTGTTGATTTGGCGCAAGCCTTTGACCGTATATGGATAAACGGCTTACTATACAAAATGAAAGATCTAGCAATCCCTGTTTACCTATTAAATATAGTTAAATCTTTTTTAACTGACAGAACATTCCAGACAAGAATAAAAGGATATACCTCATCAGTTCGTAAAATCAATGCGGGAGTACCGCAGGGATCCGTACTAAGTCCCTTGCTATTCAACATTTTCATGCACGATGCTCCTACAACACCAAACTCTGACATCGCAATGTATGCTGACGATTCGTTAAGAGCGATTCTAACTTCATCACTTAAATTTCTGCACTTTTATCTATAATTGAACACACAACTGAATATTTGCGAAGTGCCAACGGCAATCAACCCCCGTACGACATTTTTAAGAGTTCCGCACTTTTTCAAGTGTTTCTTGTGAACCCTTCTTTTGGACTCTCTCTGCTAAACTAAAAAATATTTCGCGGTAAAATGATTTTTTGAAGAGGTCGAAATTTTAAATAATCCAATAGAAATATAGCGGGATTTTCATTAGCCAATAAAGTATGATTACGTCATTTTGTTCTAGAATAAGTTTCCAACGAGAACTTATGGGGACTCCCTTTTGAATCTGTACATTATACTTGCAGGTGGCTGTCTAGACGATTTTATTCTAGAAGGTTCCGTTTGATTGTATTTTGTTTACTAGAAGAGATTTCAACCCAGTATGTTTTAAAGCTGTAAATTCGAACTTTCATGCGTTTTAATCATGAGGAAATTTTTGTTAAAGCCAATATTAGATTTTAGCGCTTATAAGCTCGGAATTTAAAACAATTTTATTCTGGAACATTCTATTTCTCGGAAAATAAGCATTTGGTTAATGTGGGAACGCCTTAAAATAAACACTCGCATCAATAAAAATTCTGCTAAAATATAAGATGTTGCTTACGAATATGATTTGAGGTGACTCTTTTGTACTCGTATTTACAGGAAACATTAATTTAGCTTAATGTAATATTTGCAGTTCCGACATAATTGAATTTTACTAAACTGCTAGGACCGTACTGGTATTTATCCTTTGGTATTTATTAGTTTCAAAAAACGTAACGTTAGATATTACAATAATAAATGTTGTCTAGGCAATATTTGATTTATTTAGGTAATAAATAGAGGCAATGAATTATGCTAGCGGGACAATTACTCTAAACTTGTTTAAGTATCAAAAATTAAGTCAGTGCTATACAATAGTGCACAAAAGGTTAACGTGCCTGCTTCACTTAGATTGTACAGTCGATAATGCCTCAAGCATATAGTAATTAGTTAATGCACTTTACGAAGCAAAATAAACGGGCGCACTTGCAAGAATAAATTTTAACAGAATTTTTATATACAAACTGAAATATGTAATACACTGGGGAAAGACCATTTAAATCAGAAAACATACATATGATATTAGAATTAATCAATCAACATTTATACAGTGATTGCTCGTTGTTATAATTTGACGTTTACAGGAGCTTAATTACATGCTCTCGCCTTACTGTTCCGTTCTTAAGTTGTTGTAGACGTAGGAGTCATCGTGTTGGTGCATCGAAAACTATACCACCAAACAAGCAACACGAAAAAAGAAAAAAGACAAATAAAAAACAAATAAACTAAATTGCCACGTATGCACATGGCAGGCATTCAGATAATACATTCGCTGGAGGGCGGCCTCGAAGTATTGTTAAACCGCTTCAGAATTGAGCATAAAAAACCGGCTATTAAAGAATAATTCCTGCATATAAATAATCCAACCTTAAGCAGAGAAATGTAATAAATACAGTAATTTCACAAACATTCAGAAAAACGTGTTCATAACTTCAAAAGAAGTATAATGCCCAAATCCCTAAAAGGCATCCAAATCAAATAGAAAAATATACCGTCAGAACCGCATTAAGTCCGCAAAAATGCGTTACCAATAAATTTAACAAAAGGCAAACGTAAATCCACTAAAACATTTCAAAAACTAAGTAAAGTTATCGACACAGGAAATACTTTTCAACTAATTCAAAACGGTAACTAAAGTAGAGAGAATGCAAAAATCCCCTAAGAAGGTATACCAGAATGGCACGAAAGCGATACAGGGTGTCACGAAATCAACACGTAACGAACTACATACAGCAAAACAGGTTATGTATGAGTTCAAGTAAAAACTATAACAAGATTGAAGTTACAAGTTAGAAGTGTGATAATGGAGTCTCAATGAATAGTGGTCTTTTGATCCGAATATTTAAGGAAAATAAGGAAGTTTAGAGATGACAAGCGAACAATCGTTTATCTCAATGAAACTTGGTACAGCACATGATGTTGGACGGATGGCACTGGAAAGAGTACTCTAGAAGCTACTTGGTCTAAAGGAAAAATAATCATGATTGTTCATGCCGGTAGCGAAAATGGTTTTATCGAAAATGATTTAATGTGTTTGGCAAAAAATATTGTAAACTGTCCTGCAGATTATAACGAGGACATGTCTGCGACGCTCTTCGAAACGTGGTGTACTAAACAACCTCTGCCCAATCTTCTCAAAAATTCTGTTATTGTTAGAGACAACTACAATTCTGATCAATTACTTAAAATTCCTACTAAGGCTACAAAAAAGAAAAGATATTGAAGTTTATGGTGGAAAATAGTATACCAATTCTAAGGAACATTTCTACAAAAAGAAATCTTCTGAATTTAGTAAAGGAAAAAATTTTAATTTAAAATAACGTAAATCATCTACAACTGGCTTATTCAATTGATATACAGTATTAAGGCTTCCTTCTTGTTACTGTATATTGAATCCGATTGAGTTAGTATGGGCGACTCTAAAATCTTCCATTAGGAAACTTAACCCAACTCCTACTTTGGATAAATCCGTCATTTCATTAACACGGCAGGTTGACAGCGTCGAACAGTCTCACTTCACTATGCCGGAAATAAAACCTGTAATAATTGCTTTGGGTTTCAGCAGTTCGGATGACGACATGGAAGTAGATAGATGAAGATTAAATTTAGTAGGGTGGATATTATTTTAATTACACGCAATTAGTAACTATTATTAATAATTGACATTAAATTAAATAGTTTAAGCTTTAGCACTAATTTTATTTAGACGTTAATCGTGATTTCCAAATCTGATAAATATTAAAATTTCATATACCTACCTAAATAAAATTAACTCGTATTCTACATCGTTAGAAGCAATGTCAATAATTTTGTTTTATTATTAACAACTGAAGTGTAAGGGATAAACAGTTACAATATAGCATACAGTTTTACAGTAAATACCTCATTTTCAAACGGTTAAAGATATTCCGGAATATCGCTCACAAGCTTTACGAAGCATTGGCGATTACGACTCGTTTAGCATGTGTTAGATTCTTTGTCAACAGCCTCGGGCGATCTCAAAAGCCTTCCTGCCATACTATAATTTTACCACTTAGCTTTTTTGAAGTAAAACTACTGCAGCTAATAAATTGAGCTACATTCTTTCTAGACATTCTTGAGCTACATTCTAGATATTCAAATAACCAGTAAATTTTTTAGGTGCTCATCTTAACTAAAAAGTGAAAAACAACAAATTAGTACCGAAATCGATATGATGTTTAATATGAAAATTAAAAATGTTAATTTGACGACTATTATACTTACTTTTATGTAATGCTATGTTTATAATTCACAGATGACGCCCTAAGACAACTGTTTCGAGCTTTTAGCTCTCCTCAGTTAGGGGCAGCACGCTGCGAGATTTTACACACATCACCCGAGCTGAGTATAATAGTCATCAATTTAACATTTTTAACTTTCATGTTAATTAAAAACTCACTTTATTAAAACACGTTTAGTGTCCATTTGTGTATTTTATATTATGATATTTGTTGTGATTGCTTGTTAGATTGACGATCGAAGACTTCTTCAAGGCAAAATGTTCGATTTGTGTTCATTTGTAGTGACATGATAAGAATCCTTTAGAGAGCCTATCAGTTGACTTTTACTATCGTGGCAATTAGAGGTAATAAATAATCTGGGCAATGAAGGTGACATCTTAACACTACTATTTATCATCATCCTCGAATTTTCCGGGAAACATCGAGCTGCGTATTAATGAGTAGCACTGAGCAACTACAACTTCTTTACCTTATAGTCCCAAATACAATATAGCTAAGCATCTGAGAAATCAAACTACCACCACCCTTTTCATATTTAATCGTTAACCATACTTCATTTTTCTTGTTTGGTCCAGCCGGATTTACACAGCTAAATTATATTGAATTAGCAGAACATTGGATAGGCAACCAAGAAAACATGAGTAAAGTGATATTGTCTACTTTCAGGAGGCACATATAGTAAAATAATCTTACGAATTTTATCTAATTATCGAATTTTATTATGATAAAGAAAAAATAGTCTTAAAATAAAACATATATTTTTAATTTTTTAAAAGTGTCACAAGGAAGATCGGCTATACTATAAACTCGACATTAGTAATTTAATTTTAACAAATAAAAAAAAGATTTTGCGCAATCTATCGAAAAACTCATAGTTATACCTATTTAAGTTTAAACTTATACTAAGTAGAAACAAAACTTATTTTGTACCAGATTAAAACGTCTTCATATCGATCAATGAGATGGTCTATTGTTTTAGTTCGGTTTTTAATCATTATTTCTTTTTGAGGTGCATTTTAATATTTTGATCTGCCCTATACATAAATAATTCCTAACGTAAGCACTTAAAAGATAGCGGTTTGAAAAGGTATAAATAACATACTTCAACAGAAAGAAGCAGAATTCAATCTCCATAATTAAGTGAAGTTGTTCACCAGTAAAAAGTTATGTGGAGTAATCTGTTCAAATTTTTATTATTAGCCCTTATAGGGTCCTTCGTGCAAGCTGTTGAAGAAGGTAAGAAATCATTTTTATACATTTTAATTTTTTACTCTGAAGCAAACTTTTATGTTTATTGTTGGTTTCATTGCTTGTCAAAATTTTAATTTGAATATTTCAAGTACTTCACAAAAAAACTTTTGTTTAAATAGTGATTAGTAGGATAAAAGCATATATGTATTATGGTATCGAATTAAATCAAATTAAATTAATCAATAGGTACTTAAGAATCTAAAATGATCAAATTCTCTATTAATATTACGTTTTAGATCCTCTTGAAGATGCCTTTAGACAAGGTTTAGAAGATTATCTGAAAACCGGAAAAAGAACAGCCCAATTAAATGAATCTATTGAAAGCTTACAATTACCCAATCTTTTTCGTGCTGAAGAAAAAAGCATTATATCAAAAGCAGCTTGTTTAGCATGTAATGCTGGAGTAGGTGTTGTTTTAACTGCTCGAAGAAAAGGAACTTCTAAAGAAACGCTGGTAGATATTTTGGAGAGTTTATGTGTTTGGTTGAAGATCGAATCGGAAGAAATTTGCCATGGAGCTATCAGATTGCATGCTGTAGGTTAAAATATTTAATTATAGATTTTTATTAAATCATTTACATATTTTAGGATTCTATCGTTTATATAGTTGATCAGAAAGAAGATCTTGATTCGAGAAGAGTATGTTCGATTATATTACAGACACAAGGTTGTGAAGATCCAGACAGAAACGATTGGAAGATTGATATTCCTGCCCCAACGAGCTGGATGCTTATGGATATTAAACAAGTAAGTATAACTACGAGTACTGAACTAAATGTAACTACCTAACACTCAAAAATAATAAGCACTATTATCAAAATATGGAAGGTTACTCGTGTAACCTGATTTTATCTTACTTTCTGTAGCCAAACTGCAGCTAAATATATATCAAACTTTTAATAAGTGTTCTTAGAAGCAAAAATGTATTTTCAGAATTAGATCCTTTAATTCATATCTTTCGTTATTTTAAGAAAAAATCTGAATCCAAACCACTCAAAATCCTACATCTAACCGACATCCATTATGATCCTGGATATGAAGTTGGCTCAAATGGTGCATGCGGTTCGCCCCTCTGTTGCCAAAAAGGTTCAAAGCCATCAAATCCTGAGGGCGCTGCTGGATATTGGACCGACTATAATACTTGTGATGTACCATGGCATATGTTTACTGATTCTATGGATCACATTGTTGCACAACATGTAAAGATATGTTCACTAGCTAAGAAATTATTTCACTAAATAACTTACTATTACAGAAAGATTTAGATTATGTTTATTTTACTGGCGATATCATAAATCATAAAGCATGGGAAACTGATGTGACAGAAAACACAAAGGCTATTAAAGATATTCTCCAACACCTTAAGAAATCCTTTGGAAGGATCCCTGTATTTCCCATATTGGGAAATCACGAACCTCATCCAGCGAATCTGTAAGTAATTACAGTTACAATAACAATAATAAATTCCCCTAACGACAATTTTATGTTTTACAGATTTTCTTCTGTAGGAGTAGAAAATCCCCAATTGAATACTCAATGGGTATTTGACTTATCAGCTGAGGAATGGAAAATTTGGTTACCAAGTGAAACTCGCGACACTATATTAAGAGGTGGTTTTTATACTACTTTAGTTAAACCAGGATTTAGAATTATTGCTTTAAACAGCAACGTTTGTTTCACATTCAATTGGTGGTTATTTTATGATGATGTTGACCAATACGGTCAGCTACAGTGGTTAGTTAAAATTCTTCTAGAAGCTGAGGAAAATGGTGAAATAGTACACATTCTTTCTCACATACCAAATGGAGATACTAGCTGTCTGCATAACTGGAGTAAAGAATTCGCAAGAATCGTCAACAGGTATACTTATAAAAAAAATCTAAAACAAAATATTAAAATGATGTCATTGCAGATTTTCTCATATAATCACAGCTCAATTTAATGGGCATACCCACTATGATCAAACTCTTATATTCTTTAATACATCCAATCCCGCACAGGCAATTAACGTAGCTTATGATGGAGGCAGCCTTACACCATATTCTCATTTAAATCCCAATTATAAAATTTTCACAGTTGATTCTGTTAATATGGTAAGAAACTAAATATGCACCTAAGTAACTGCTATTTATTAACCAAACAAAATTTCAGGAAGTATTGGATTACGAGGCATGGTCGTTTAATCTTACAGAAGCAAACTTAAAACCAGATCTATCGCGAAATTGGTATAAATTGTATTCTTTTAAGAATGCATATGGTGTTGATAGTTTAAAACCCCAAGAATTAGCTACACTGACTGAACGTATGGCAAAGACTCCAGACCTGACTGATTTGTATTTTAGGTGAATTTCTACATCTAACTATTAAACAGTAACTTTTACTAATTCCAATAATTTAATGTTTAGATTTAAGCATAGGGAAGCGGACACTAAACTTGCTAAAGGATGCAGTTACAAATGTGAAATAGCCAATCTGTGCGGTATGGTAACTTCACATCCAGAGCATACTCTGCAATGTGAAATACTTACTGATATCTATAATTCTGCTAGGAAGAAGGCGATTAACTAAAAATTAATTGTAACTATTCAAAAAATGTACATTAAAAAAAATTAAAAATGTTAAAAATATTCTAACCGATATATCCTATACCCTAAAAGTATTCTAGGTTTGCTTCTTCTTCTGCGTGCCGTGCTCTGTTGCAGAGCGTGTTCAGTGATGTGCGGTTCAGTGATCACAAGTATAGGGGACCTACAGCTTAAGGTGGATTACAAACCACCCCAAGTACAAAATAAGAATTGAGAAAGGTAAAAAATGCGGAGACACATGTTAGATGTTAGCAGGAGCACATACTGTTTACGTAATCGATGAGTTCCAAATTGAGGAAGGTGTGCTTCACCCTCGCTATAGTTTCCAAGATGGCTTTTAAACTTATTTTTTAACTCGATTTTGGCAGGTTGTACTGTTTTATTTAGCTGCGACTTATGGTTTTGTAATACTTATAGCAGCAATAATGTAAAGAGTAATGGATATAAAGATAATTCAATTACACATTCTTACAAATTTACCTATTTTGTAGTTTTCAACTTGCTGGGAATCCTTGTCCATTTATTTGGAGTAGGGTGCATGTTGATTCATATGTTAAAGGTTAATTATGAATTTGCAAGGATAACTAAAAAAATTTAAGTGAAGAAGAAATTTTGAATATTAATAATAATAATAATATTAATGTTTATTTACTCAACAGGCTTATGCCCAATTACAGAGTAAAAAATATAGAAAAAATTAAAGACTAATTTGGCAAGACGCTCTTAACTATAAAAAGAAAAGAAATTTATATAGATATTAACATTTCAATAAATTATTCAAATTCATTCAGATTATCAACAAAATTACATATTTTTTTTTACTTAAAATTAAAAAAGTAAAGGGAAAAACTAATTTAATTCCTGGATAGTTGCGTAAGTGCTGCTCTACCTAGCTTATTATTACATTTAAACGGGTTCTGAATACTGTAAGTGACACGTGAAATATATCTAACTGTAGCTGGTTTTCAATTTCACCAAACTTATTGCAAATTCTTATTAAAGGATTATTTTTTCGATAGTTGGTTCTTGCAAAGTCAGATTGAAAGGTTAACGGATTTCTCAGATAAGCTGTGGGAACATGGAAATTAATTGCTCCTAGGAGATTGGAATCATTTATACTACCGTCAACAATCTTATATAAGAATAAACATTGTCTTAACTTTGAAGAGCTCTATGAGTTCTTGATAATTGCCGTGAAATCCTTCCCCTGTTCTTTTGAAAAAACAATATTTTAGAAACTTTTTTTGAATTTTTTCGATGCTGATTTCCTGATGGGTATACAGTGGGTTCCAAACCACCGACACATAATCTAATTTAGGTCTGATCAATGTGTTAAAAAATGTTATCATGACGTCGGTGCTTCGAAAATCCGCAGTTATCCGAAAAAGAAATCCAAGCATCTTGTGGGAGTTATTGCATAAAGTATCTATGTGTTGAGTGAATGTTAACTTTGAATCAAAAGTAATTCCTAAGTCTTTTATTTCCATTTTACGAACTAATATGTGATCGCCCATTTTATAATCGTAGATAAAATAATTATTTTTTTTTGTAAATGTCACAATCGCACACCATTTGATATTAAATTTAAGTTTATTGTTTATCGACCAGCTATAGATTGCTACTAAATCATCTTGCAGTTCTCCACAGTCCTCTATTGATGTTATTTCTTTGTAAAGTTTGAAGTCATCCGCAAATATCAGGCACTGAGAGTATTTCACATGAGCTTGTATGTCATTTATAAAAATTAAAAACAACAGAGGGCCTAGATTAGACCCTTGAGGGACACCAGATGTTGATACGATGTTATCCGATTTATAACCACAACACTCGATATACTGACTTCTGTTTATAAGATAAGCATACATTAATAAATTTTCAGAGAAACCTAACTGAATCATTTTTTCAAGTAATAGTTTATGATCAACTTTATCAAAAGCTTTGGAGAAATCCGTATAGACCGTATCAACTTGACTCCGCCTATCAAACGCATCTACTGTAAATTGTGTAAAAGTACATAAATTAGTGGCTGTTGACCTGCCCTTGAAAAATCCATGTTGACAAGAATTAATTTTATTTTTTAACTGAAAGTAAAGATCGTCAAATATTATTCCTTCAAATAGTTTTGAAAACACACCCAATGTCGACCGCTTTTTAAAATTGGACATATCTTGGATAATTTCCATGCTGTCGGAAAAATTCCTTGTTGAAGAGAAGCATTAAATATTTTGTGCAATGGTTTTACAAACCATTCTTTGCAGCCTTTAATTACATAAACTGGAATTTCATCTGCTACTGATTTTTTATTTTTTAATTTAATAATACCCTCTATAATTTGCTCTTCTGAAATAGTTCCTAAGTTTATAATATTTTCATTTATTCCAAAGTTACTTTGAATTTCTGAAATTAAAAATGGAGATGATATTTCATAAATACTTTTAAAATATTCAGCAAACCCTTTCGTTATTTCTTCGATACCTTTATACACTGTCACGTGGGGTTTGCGTGACTGGGGAACGTAGTCAGAGGTAGAAAGGAATCAAACACAAGTTGTAAAAAACAACTATATACTAAGACAATAAACAGGGTACAAAAGGTTTACATGTTGACAATAAACAGAGTACAAAAGGTTTACATGTTGACATATTGTGAGGACGTATATGTCCTCCTAAACTACTACAATACAGGGAAGGTTGGGACCAACCCTGTTACAGCACTAGATCTACAGACTAAGCATGTAGGAGATAACCTCCTGGTAACTAAGCCGGGAAGCCTGGACACGCTTGCCCACTCAAACTAGGCACTAAGCATTATATAATTAAAAGAGTACTCACCAGCTTGCTTGTAGATGTAGTGTTGGAGTCATGGAAACTGACTGGTTTGAATAGCTCAAGCAAGCTGGTTCTATACTGCCGAACGAGGAAGTAAATCGTATCGTAATTGGAATCCGTAGGCAGAAGTTCTCGGTAAGTTTGTGGGTTGATTGCATGCGCGCTGTCGGTGCCTGGTACCAAGCTGCAGCTGTGCGGAAGTGTTGGTAAATTCTCTTGAAGGAATGTACACCTGCACTCATATCGTGTGGGAAACCTCGCCTCAACGGAGGAAGTAGGCGTAGATATTGCATGCCAACGGATGCAATGGTGGGCGAAGCGAGCGCGCTTCTGAGAAGACCTCGCACATGTCGGTCGCGAGACGGCAGCTGCTGAACTAGCGTAGGCAACTGAATGTGGCCTTGCATGCGTTATGTTGCACAAACGGAAGAGACGTTGAGTATTGAATAAAATATTTAAGTATAAATATTTCCGTTTGTGACAACACTTTGGATCCAGAGTTCATTGATAGTGGAATAGAAGTTGAGTTCTTTTTACTCTTTATATAGTCCCTCAAGAAATTATTATCAACATTCAAATTATTTTAAATATTTTCAATGTATTTTTGATATGCATTTCGAATTTCGCGTTTTAAATCCCTTCTAGCTTGTTTAAATTTATTGTTATTAAATTCATTGTTGTTTTCTTGTAATCGCTTTCTGCAATTTTTCTTTTCCCTAATTAATTTAAGTATGGTTCTGTTATACCATGTCGGATATTTTTGTTTGATCTTTTTGGTTTTTGGAACAGTTTGATCCAAGATTTCATAAAGTTTTTTGTATAGATGATGTATCATGTTTTCGACATTGGAGTCGTGAATTAACTCGTCCCAGTTGACTTCCCTCAATTTATTATATAACTCCAAAAAATCAGCCCTACGAAAATTATACTTTAACTTATTAATTGGTATACATGCATCATTCATTTTGGTTGTTTTTAATTTTAAGTTAATTAATAAAGGGGGATGATTAACGTCTTCTGTAGTTAAAGGCTCTTCGCGGATCACTTCAATATTGGTTACATTTGTAACCACAACATCCCAGAGATGCCCTATATAATTAAGGATACGATTATATTGTTTATATTGAGTCATATCACAAAAGTTAATAAACATTTTTGCTTTACGTGACATATTGGATATGTTTTCGTTATTTATATAGAATTTGAATAAATCTGTGATGTTGTAATCGCCGACCAGCACGCAGTTATTATTATAAATAAAGTTTAGGTTACTTACAGCATCATGAAGAGATTCATAATCTGCGTCCGATGCATCAGGAGGAATGTAAACAGCAATTACACAAATACTAGGAAATCCATGCCCTTTTATTTTTACACCCAAGATATCCACTAATGCACTGTCACATTTTACATTGAGATCCACAGCTTCCAGACAGTTGTTTACCCCAATGACCACTCCTCCGCCACTGCAAAGTAAACAAAAGTTAACAAAATTCTCAAAGGTCTAGTTTTTTAATATAGGTACTATAATTGCTCGTTCAGTAACATGTGAGATGCTTCAAAAGACGTTATGTAGGGGAATAAGCTTTATTTGCTTAAATTATTATCTATCCAAATTCCTAACTAAACTTCTTTGGTGCACCAATTTATATTATAATAAGTACATGAATAAAACACTCCGCTCACTCGAGTGCATGGAAATCTTTGTACGGCAACGTATTTTTTTAATAAATCCTTTGTATGAGGTTGTATTATATAGGAACACTACCTTATATTTTGATAAGTAAATATTTGATTAAGTTCGCATCCTCTCTTTGGACTTATAAAAGCTGTTAGAACATGCAATTTAACCAAAAAAATTTAATAAGTAAAATTAAAATAATTCAAACAAATCAATTTAAGTTATCCTCAAATGGGTTGACTTTTCCCTGATGACGAGTTACTTTTAGATACTTCCCTCTAAAAGACAAACACTTCTTCAATCTTTGGATTTGGTCTATTGTATTCGTTAGTGATTGTTATGAGTTTGGCTATCGCAAATTTTAAAGATTTATTTGCAAAAAATAGAGTCGCATTTGTTTGCACCTACTCACAAGAGAATGACGCATTAAAACAATTTTACCTTCGTACAATTTGTGGAAAGTAAAAATTTCTCTAGTTATTTTACCAGCTCTTCACTTTGTTAAAGTTTATTAAAGATTTTTTACCAGAGTTTTTCTTCAACCTCTGGCACCTGGTTTGTTTATTGGTTTGGTATCATGCTTAAAAACTATCAAACAGCAGGAGCCTAGGATAACAGTAATTTCATTAAAAAAATTATTCAAATTATTGTACCTAATAAGGCCGAAAAAGCTGAAGAATAATAAATGTAAGTGATAGGCTTTAAGTAGTATGAACCTATTTGGCAGAGAAATTAAAAAGAGTAATTTTATAACTAAAGAATTAGAGTTTAGAAACAAACGGAAATTAATATCATAAAGTTCTAGGTTGATGCGTTTAATTGCAAGGTAAATTTTTAGTGTAATTTTGTTTAAAGAAAAATATTTAAATAATTTAGATTTACACATTTGTAATACTCCCAGTGGAGCAAAATAAATTTCTTTATTTTAGTTCTAAATCGGTTAAGAATTTAAGACTGTAGTTAATCTAAGTTCTAATTACTTTTGAAGGGCTTCCAAACATGTTTTATCTTTACTTTCTATATTTATATCTATATTATATTCTATATCTTTCTATACTTGCTTGAAGAATTATGTTTGAGTATTTTATCGATATCACCAACAATATTTGACTAAAACGTTTTAATTGATATTTATGTGAAATAAATGTATTAAAATTATTGTTATGTGTCATTATTAATACGTTACAAACATTTATATGTTTGTTTTGTTAAAGTCTCCTCGTTTCAATTTAGAATCCATCTTTTTGAAATTGTTCCTATGTGAGGGAAACAAGGATAAATTAAAGAGTTTATTAAAAATTATTCAACCTCATTCTAGGTCAAACACTCATATGTAGCCATAGTTCAATCCAAATCAGCTAACCTTTAAATTGTCCCATTCTCGAAAAGAATTTTAATAAAAATTCGCAAAGGATTAGAACTAATTCAGATATGTAAACTTTTAGTGTTGTTTATTTATCATATGTAGGTATTGTATATATTTTACGATAAATATATTTTCCGACTATGCGTATTTATATGTTATAGTGCGCTTGATTTAGAGCCAAAATAACAATTTATAACAAAGCAACTGTCCAGTTCCATAAATAATAAGTAAAGAGAAAATTAAATAAAAGTAGTGGGTTCAGATATATTTCCAGATAAAATGACTATTATTATACATAAATAAAGGCAAAGACTTTCATGACCTAAGTGACGTATGAACAAATAACGGCTCCTGGGTTTAGATTGTGTCAAATTGAGAACAGTAGGAGAACTGAACGTTTCATGGCCTTTCTTCTGCTAAATAATTCCTTTAAATCTTTGACACTTTTAATGCTTAATAGTGTGATATCTAAAATTCTAAACCTCTGTATGACAATGAATATCATTCATTAGTCATTTTGGAAAGGTATTAGTTAGTACTTGATAGGACAAAGTTACTGTGTTTGCTATGTAATTAATGGATTTCCATAGCTTTGTACTACACATGTGCTGTTAATAATGGGAACATTATGCACATGCTTAAGCCAACTCTCTAGTAGGCTTTCATAATATCTAGGGTACGGTATATTCATTTATAGAGCAAATAGTGCGAATAAGCCAAAGAGATAAAGTGCAATCGATACTAATAAGAGTAATAGTAATATAAGCAGTCTTGGACTTATAAAAATTAACAAATTAACTTTAATAACTTCAACGCTTCACTATACCAATTTTATTTAACTTTATTGAATTTTATTAATAGGTTTATCTATATACTACAATCTATAACTGTCTTGTAAATTTATACGTTTACAAAGCGGCACGAAAATAACTTGTTTGAATTTAATTTGTGGCCATTAAAAACACGCTTAGTTTCAGCAAAATAACTAGGCGAAAGAAATCAGTGTGGCATTAGGTCAATGCGCTTAAAAGGGCAACAACCCTTATCGGTTGGCATTTGGAGGTACCCAGTCGTGCCAACGATCGAAATCTAGGGGTTGTATTTATTACTACTAACGGCAACGTACTCATTATTATAATGTAGGTAATAGGACAATTTTGAACTTTTACAGCGTTCTGAAATCACTAGAGCACTTTCTTTTTTTGTTATTATAATAGTATATAATTTTTTCTTTATTTTCAATAATAATAGACAGAGCAATAAATGTAAGTATTAATTATGATTACCTACGGAGCAAATTAGATTATGAAATTTATGCAGTGCATGTATGCCTCCCATACGAAGCTTACAACAATGAAACCTTTCTGTTTGTGAATTTATAACAACACCCTATACTAAAATCTGTCATTGCTGTTGTCAAGGATTCGATACTGACATACATTCTATGTATTAGTGAAACTGTTAGTTTAACGAAAAGTTAGAAACAGATTAATAATTTCCAAATGGTTGGCTCTTGTCGAATAAGTTCTCACTCGTCGCATTTATTTAAATCCTGGGGAAGGGGGGTGTTGTAAATATGATTATTTAAGGAAATCTACAAATTTTAGAAACTACATTCTATTATACGATCGATTTGACAGCCCCGCAATTAGGTAAAAGCTTTAAACCGCTTAGAAAGTCTGGTCAAGTTCAAGTTTACACACTTATTGTCATAATTATAGAATTTACTATTATTTAGGGTATCGACCTTTTTTCAGTGGCATTATTTGAACAAAGACATAGATGATTGCCTACAGATCATCTAATTTTTGAAGGGTAACGTATTTAACAATGAATGAAAAAAGAAGAAACAAGAAAGTTTGAACGTGTGTTTGTGTATTATTTTATTATTTTATTGGCTTGTTTATTTACTTAACCTATCTATATGGATCTTCCGTTCCATAATGAACTAATTAATAATCAAAGCTAACAAAACAACTAACCAATTTATAATAAGATTAATAATCAATACTAATCAAATAACTTGTAACAAGAATACAACAAATTACAAAATACAATCCTGGAGTTGGTTCTTTATCCTAAATTACTACAAATCTTAAGTGGTTTTAACAAAGTCGAATTTTCAACAAAAGGGCCCACATTGGGCGCCAATTTCCTATAGCCTACAGAATCACAAAGGCTACTTTTATATATATATATATATATATATATATATATATATATATATATATATATATATATATATATATATATATATATATATAATAATAATAATAATAATAATTACTACAACCCATAACCTAAACCAAGGCCCCAGAAGCTATAAGTTTGTGCGGGAGGGAGGGGGCAATTATTATTATTATGTAGGCCCAATGTGCGGCATATATATATATATATATATATATATATATATATATATATATATATATATATATATATATATATACCAAACCTACCAAAATATAGCTGTGCTGGAAGTATCAGCTTGACCTAAATAACACTACTTTAGTTTTTGCCGGCTAACCCCAATAAGTCGGAGAGGGGCGAGGTAATACAAGATATACAAGATAAAAAAAACAAACGCCACTTCGTTTTAAAACAATTTTTATTACTAAAGCTTCTAACTTCTTAGATAAACGAAGAAATAGATCTTTTACTAATATATAGACAACTTTCACAATTTTGGTCGTACGGTGCATATACTTACAGGTTATAAGCTGGAAAGCAAATATCAAAACCAAAATGTCTCACGATCAGACGTCATTTATAACAACACAAAAACAAAAGTCTCCGATGGACTATCACTGTAATCTTAATAAAAATTTCAAATACTTACCAAACTATATGCACCAGCTGAGATATCTACTATGCAAGTTTAAATACAGGTGTGGGCGTTAACCCCAAAAGCTTCTGATTAGTTAATGGAATCAGGAACAGATAAAAAAATTAGAAAATATGTTGAGTGCCACCAAATTGATGTTAACAGAATCTAAGAATCTCAATTTGGAAAGATTCCTCATTTAAAATTGACGTTAGTTTAATCAAACACATATCAGTCGATACTACTAAATTTTAATTGACACAAACATCAGCAACTTGTTGACCCCAACTATATTGCGGTGAACTATGAATGAAATAAAATATAATATCCACCGTTCCAAATGTAGAAAACATATAAATTATATACGGTGAATTAAATTAACAAAATACACTACAGATATTCTCTCAGCTAGCTCAGGTTTTCTCAGTAAACCATAAATTATTTGAATTGCGAGACTCTTATTCACTTTTATGCCTGGAAAGAAGGAAAAACTTATATCGTAAGCTCTAAAACTCCTGCAAGCTGGAAAACTGCTACTCAACTCTGAATTTGAAAGACAAGAATGCTGTATGCTTGTATTAACATCAATTAAACACATATATGAAATTGAAAACACAAAGACTTTATTAAACAAACACAAATTAAATCAAATAGAACGTCAAAATAAAAATAAAAATGTTTTCCAAAACAATACAAATGTTAAATTGAGAAATGTCTTCTCAGGTTTGCTCAAACGTTATAAATAGTAGTAGAAATCTGACATAGGATAACTACGGTCATTCGTATGAACAAACCAACATAAATAAAATTTGTTTATAAATATGTTAAAAAAATTATTTATCCAATGAAAATAAATTTTATGAAAAGAAAATTAAAATTGTTTTATTTACTTTAAATCAAATGAATTCTAAAAAAGAATTCAACAAACTAAACGAAATAATTCAATATTTAAGGATGAACTTTATACATTAATTATTATTTATAAACTCAACCAAAAATCATTTATTTTATTAACCAACCTGGTATAATATGATATATTTTCCCTTTTTAAAATAACCCTTTTATTGGTAACACTGCGATGAAACCAAACAGCTGACCTCTTTGTTTATAAAATATTATCGATACATAGATCAATGAAAAATAACTTCACTTAAATTTGTTTAAATAACCACGTTCACTTTATTTATTGTTGCACAATAACTAAATCTTCTTATAATCTTTATGAAAATGTTCAGGTAACACTTCAATTTATTTTTAATAACTTTGTTTATACAATGACGTTTGCGTCAAACATATGGTTAACTATCTAACCTCAATTTTACAGATATTTTATCTGGAGCCGAGCACAGCTTCTGCTTTCAATGCTTTATCGACTGAATTTGTTTCAAATTTCCCCAGCTTATATAGGTTCTGCCATAACAATTGAAATCTATGACACATCTTCAAAATAAAAGAAAGTCAAGCGACGCTCGTGACGTCACTAATCCGACAGTTGTTTATGGATCAGCACTAATCCTAAATCTGTTATAATAGGATTGTAGCGCTTAAAACGACGATCAAAAAGATATAAGACATGTATGGTCCTAAAATGTATCGTAACGAAGATATTCATGAAAAACCGTTGGACAATGTACAAACTCATTACGATCTAATTACATATAAAAATTAGCAAATCAAGGTTCATCCTTTACAAAATGGCTATAGGAATACATGAAATAGGTAAAATTAACAATTTATCTATAAAAATACCTTTACAATTTAACTTAAACATGATTTTTACAGTGTACGAACTACTATAAATACCAATTGATACTCATACAAATGCCAGCTTAATATTTGAGTCAATGTTGATCAAATTATGCATAAAATGTCCAACATACAGTGCTCTAGACACTTACATAAAAACAATGGTGAGAAAAAGCAGGATAAAAGCCTATAAAAGTCAGTTAGCACAAAACGAAAGGATTTCAATACCTTCTTTAATTGTAATGATCAGAAATCTAGTAAAAAATTTCAAAGATTAATTGTATAGTACTAGTCATAATAAGATTGACCTAATTAATCTATTTTTAGCAAATCAACACTGTAAAACTGAGCTGGTGTCGAGGAATATAGAAAGAATCTATCTGAGCTGAAGATCGTAATGTCTAAATTTTAATATGGAATTTACTTCTTCTTAACAAGTGGAAACCCTCCTAAATGTAACATGGGTTGCCTAAACATGATTCTAATTAAGCAATCGAACTGAATTATATCCTTTTTCTGAAATTGAAACCTATTTTTAATTATGCATGAAAAAGCTAGGTTACGTTTGCATGATATCTTTATTTTTAAGTTTTCAATTTAAATATTAATGAACCTAACTGTGGTCCTATTCATAGCCTTTGTTAATTATGTTTATAGCATGTCCCTCATTTACTTTAAGTCCGATATAAATGTTTGTTCTTACATTTTCGAACCATCGTAGGTGAAATTTTCAAATCGGTGAAATGATTACACCGCAATATCATACGATAATTTAATTTGAAATCTGTATATTGAACCGTAAAAGAAAAAAAAAGGTTGAAATAATAAAAAATTAAAAATACAAAACTATCATAATCAAAAAATTATCATACAAAATTTCGGGATCCCAAATAAACTTTACATAAAAATTTAATTAAAAAAATTAATACCTTACATTTTCATTCATCCTGTATAAATTTCAAAAAAAAATTCTTACACAAACGCAATATGTGAATCACAATACACTAAAACACCATATTGATATACACTTAATTTTCATAACAAAACTGCTGACCTGGAAAACCAATACGGAAACCCATCTTCTGAATTCTGAACTATATTTATATTATTTTAATGACGAACTTCAACATATATTTATTATAACTTCCAATAACTAATAATTCTTTATTAGCATTATCATAACTGGAACGGTAATTATTTCAACTTGAATATTGCTTGAGGGTGGTTATTTTAATTTGTAAATCTGACTGAATAATTCTCTTCACCGAATTAATAAATTAATCACAAAATCGATACGATACCACAATAAAACTTGACTTTATTGGAAGCTGTACGGGAAATAAATGTAATGGTAATATCACGTATACACGACGGCTGAAGCCGACGCGTATCTTGGGGGTAAACCCTAACTTTAGCTTTGGATCTTCTATTCGACTGACTTAAAAAAGGCTTCAGATTTACATAGTGACAAAATAGTTTTAAAAGGGATATTTTAAATTGACCAATAGCGAAACAACGCGGCATCCATAAGCCAATCAAAGTAGAATACGTATGAAGACTTCCAGAGTGTCCGGTATGGAATTTCAGTAATTCACCTTTGAATCTATCCATTACCACATTATACTTGCAGGTAGCTGTCTGGACAATTTTATTCTAGAAGATTCTGTTTGTCGGTATTTTGTTTATTAGAAAATACTTCAACCCAATGCATTTTAAAACTGTAAATTTGACGTTCAATGCATTTTAACCATAAGAAAACTTTTGTTAAAGCGAATATTATATTTTAGCCCTAAATAAATACAATATTGAAAACATTTTTTTTCTAGAACATTCTATTCCATAAGAGCAATTCCTATTGTTGATCAGAACATGAAATAATAAACATTAACACTTGCAAAGACGGTACTTTTTTAAAACGAAACTGCAGATCTTTCTAGAGACAAATTTTATTAGTCTGGGAATATTTTTTTGAAAGTAACCTTTGATATTTAGTAGGATTCATATTTATGCAGAATACCAACTGTAATTTTAAATCAAAAAAAATATACAATACTATGCAGGACCGCATTAAGAATTTTTATTAATTATGCTAGCATAATTACATTTTTCGGAAGTTGAAAAGAGACGAACCGTTACATTCATTAGATTTATATATTTGTACTTCATTGCCAGAGACTCAGTTGATAAACTAAAAAAATACGTGAGAAAGTAGATATTATCAGTTATTAAAAACAATCTTACTCTAAATATTTCCTAAGTGTTGTTTTAATGTGTTTAGTTATTTTTTCCAAAAGAACGGCACCATTACGCGATAGGCGAACATGTATAAAAGTAATTGACTTGCTGAAAAAAAAACATTTTTCATTCAGATAGCTTGCAGAAAATGAATGTTACGGCAATTTTTCAAACTGCTTTAGTGATACCAGCTGAAACAATAGTAACAGATAAAGTAATTGAAGTATGGAGTAATGATAGTTGAACACTTATATTTCATAATTTGCAGAAGTTAATAAATAAAGTTCGAATTGCTATTAAAACTATTATTACTAATGCAAAACTAATCTTTACTAGTGTAATTTAACAAATTAAACTTGTCTCATTCGTTAATTTTATCTTTAATTAGCATTTTAGCATTTTAAGTAATTTATAAATAAAAATTGGTAGCTTATTAAACAAGCTTTGTCAGGTGAATCTAACTCAAATGAGGGAATGAACAGTTCGTTTAATTTAGTAATTCAATAATCATTTATAATTAAATTATTAAATTCAGGAAAGTTTCTCCCTGTGGAAATTTAAGGTTCACTGTTACTCGACTTACCAAAACCTCTGCTTTATACAAATCTTTCATATAACAACACCAATAAGTAATTTATGTTGACGGCTCATCTTTTCTCGAGAGCTACCTTCTTTTTCAAATATCATAAAAGAAAAAATATTTTCTGGAATTTTTATTAAAATATCCCCTAGCGGTAGACTGTATAAAAATATTTTACATGGAATGATTCTTGTGGATGGTGCGGTGTTTTAAACTGAGAAGTACTTCAAAAGACGTTTATTAAGCTCGTCCTGTAGTATATCTTTAGGTGTCACGTCTGGAGTACATCTGCTTCATATACAAGTGCATCTAATAGAATACTTAAAATGAAGTATTCTAATAACATATTCAATAAATTCCTAGCAAACAATTGCTGAAATCTACTTTATATTATTTTAAAAATTGTAGACAACAGTTGTTTTGCATGCAAGATATAACGGAACTTTCTAACCGGCTAGCTCGCGGTGTTAATTCGAAGCTTTGCTATATTAAAATTTATAACACAAAACATTAGCCTGAGGTTTACTAAATCTTGGTTCCGCTAAGCGTCTGCTATAAGATGACATCCACCGTTTAAACTCGCATAAGCAATAACAAAAATAAAAGAGACAGGATATAAAAGAAACAGAAAAAGATTTATTTAAAAAAACAAAAATAATAAATAGTAAAAGATTAATGTAAACGTCAAATAATCAAATTAGAATTATAATAGTTCACACAAAAATTATTTTCCAATCGTTTTACAAATAAACCCTATTAATCTAGACAGTATTTTAATATTCAAACAATAATTCTTTAGTTCTTAAAATATTACAATCAATCTTTTAAGTTCGGTTAAATTAAAATCGAATAAATCAATATTTTATAACAATTAGCAAATAGTTCTTAAATACTAAAATAGAACAGTGTCAATCAAACAAACTTATATTATCCAAAAGCACTCTTATACGTATAATTTTGTAGAAACGGTAACTTTAAAGTAAATCTTGCAACTGCGTAACACAATTAATTAACAGTGAATTAATTGACTTGAATTAATTGACAGTTGATCACCGTAAACTACAGCATACCGGAATACATGGGATCGGCTTGAACAAAGAGGTCCAGAGCGATAAAAATCGCCTTTTGTATTTATGTAAGGTTTTCCTACAAAACAAAGCATTAGTAGAAATAACCGTAATGAATAAATTAAGTTAGAAGTTACATGTCGAGGTGTACATGTAGCAATTAAATCCTAATCAAGTTGGATTTCCTGTGTATAGAAACTTAGATAAGTGAAAAGCAAACGAGATCTATAAAGAATAATTAAGCTTTCACCAATTTAAAAACCACTAGGAAGGAAATTATGAAAAAATTTCAAATCATGAAAGTACAGCGTACAACTCAACTGATAGAAAGAGAGAATTATCTTTTGCAAAAAAAAATAATGATAAGCAGAATTACCAATGAAAAATCACTTACTGAAAGATAACCAAATAACGAATAGCCAATAAAAATGTCTGTTCAAAAACAGGAATTAATTAGGAGTGACAAGTTTGTTAACAACACAATGGGGAAAAACTTTTGCAAAAGAAAATTGGTAGGTTAAACTCTAAAGTGACATCGAACTGGGGAAAAGCTAAAAAATGGTTATAAAGAGCATTGAATGGATATTTAATATTTACTTTATACTGTAAATCCTATCATTTGCATTTATAAATTGAAATCGATAAACACTTTCAATTGCACCACATATTTCTAAAAGCAACTCATTCAACTTATACTTCCTTCCAGTAAAGAAATTACTCACTAATAAAATACTTACTAAAAAAATGCAACTTAGCTTTCGTTAACAGACGGAAGCAACTTTACTTTGAACAATCTATAATAAAATATAAAAGTCATTCTAAAATTATAACATTTTTTTGTAACCGTTAGTAGCGAATTTCAGTTGAACGACAAAAATAATTCTAAATAAAACTTGATCGTTATCGATATCTTATACGTAATGGAAACTAGAAAGATCCTAGACAAATGAAACATACTGTATGTTTTGTAAAAATTAATGTAATAAATTAACTTGCAAATACAAAATTATCATACAGCTAGCACCGATAACAACTATATAAACTGATCAACGTTGCTGAAAAAATGTTGGAGCTATAAATGTAGTCCAAAATCACGTAGGTACTCAACCAATTATTTTTAGCCACTTCATGACAAATCTGAAATCACCAAAAGTTATGGCTGAAAGCTTCTCGAGCCAATGCGGCAGTACAAATTGCTGGTCTGGACATCTTCTTCCTTGGATCATACAAAAACAAGGCAGAATACGGAAAAGGAATTTCTTGCAGGAAATTAAATCAAGTTTATTTTATTTAACCACCTTCACGATAAATCTATTAGTTTATGAAAAAAAAACATTTGAGGGGTAATCTTTCTTCATCAGCTCTTCCAACTCATTCACTACGGCATAGAAGGTTATTTAATAAACTAGGGGCAAGGTCTATGTAAAAATTCAAGTACCCTACCTTTTCGGCTATTCTTCATAATGTGATATTAAGTGACAGAAATTTGAAAGACATATACATGATATACATGAGCCAACTGGGCCATGGCTCGGCCCCATCTTACAGGTGCACCTTAGTTTGAAGAAAAATTTGTTATTTAGCAATAACAAAATAATATTGTTAATTATTATATTAATTTATTTATTTATTAAAAAAAATTTAGTAATATAGGTATGTCTAATCATTTATATAAAATGACTCACAATTTATGTAAACTGGCCAAGCTAATCAGTGTAGGGTTCTGTCACTAGAAATAAGACTCACCTATTGAGGGAACTATTTCTTTATTTAATTCCATTAAATAGTATAATTCAAAACAATAAGTAATAATTATAATGTTTTTCTGAATTTTTTGTTAATATATTTCTCATTGTTACAGTTCGTAGCACATTCAAATGTCCAGCAACTATTGGCTTCCATTTGGTACGAAGGACTTCCAGGTTTTCGTCGGAAGAACATGGTTTTGCAAGCACTAGAAATAGTTAGAATTGGTATACTTTTTCCGTTTTTTTCTGTCGGCTACATACTGGCTCCACATTCGGTTATTGGAAAAACCATGCGAAAACCGTTCATCAAATTCATTTGTAATTCCGCATCGTATTTTGTATTCTTATGTAAGTAAAAATATTTGTTTAGTTTATTACCTGTTTATTTGTAGCATCTAAAAGTACACAAAACACGTTTTCTTGTTAACGTCAACACTATTAAGCTTATTCAAAAAACATAACCTAGTTATTATTCATGTACCTTATTTTTAAAGTAGAAAGCACTATTTAGATGCACCAATTTATAAATTTTGGTTTTCACATTAAATATTTCTTTTTTAAAAAGCTTTCAATAGTGTTACAAAACCGATAGCTCGTAAAACTATCTACACCGTTTTAACCACAACTGGAAAGCACTCAATTAAAGCAGGCGTTTATCAGTTTGGTCAAATAGAAAGGAGATGAAAATGCTAGTTGAGCATCACTGGGTTCAAGGTTATAAAAAATTAATTAATTTATTTAGCATTGAAGGCTTACACAAAAAGTTAATTACTGATCTAGACGTTTTTGAACCCAGAATAAGAGCTAAAAACATATTTAATATCACAAAAACTACAGACTTGAAAGAAAGTATTTCGAAAGGTTTTTTATATGAAATGGGAAAAAATTTGTTAATCCTATATTCTGTAAGTTGTTCTGGAGCTAATTTCCAATTTAAACTTTTGACTAATTTCCACGGCTTCAAGTAATTCCAATAAAAGTAGGTTTCTAGACTAATTCCAACCATTCTCTTGCTTATTCCAACCTTAATTATAAGATACCAAGATAATTATAAGATACCTCCAACTTATTTACGTAAAAAAAAGCATTAAAAAGTAATATAAGAATCACTCATCTCATTCACTTTAACTGACATTCAAAGAAAGCAATTGGAAAGAAAAAAGATAGGCTATACATGGAGTTTTGTTTGTTTAATTAACAAATTATCACTTTGAATTTTGTCAAATTCTAAAATAGAAGGGTTGTTGTAGCAAGAGCTTAAAAAAGTAAAAATGCAGGTAAAAAAGTTTCACTCCGAGAAAGAGCGATTGTGTAACAATTAAAATGTTGTCTGCAGTATTTAAACCAATCATTCGATGAGGCACAAATAGCTTTATATTTTCAGTTACAAATTATACCATATTCAGGTTTTTTCAGTGATAGCACAATGGCGGAATCGGGATTTATTTCTTACTAATCATTAACGTGCCTATATAGTAGTTCACTTTTTTACTGACTGCATGCAAAATATAATGCATATCTATTAGTAATTAACGTAACCGCAAGCATAGACCTTTAAAGAAGATCCTATCAAGTCAGATAGGCGGATACTATAACGGAAGGGGGGGTTTACCAATGTAGTGTTTAGATGACTATGTGGGAATACAGGTTGCTTGTGTGGTTTTGAACACTACTTATATGTTATCTCTTGTAGAAGATAATAAAACACATGTAATAACTTCTATGAGATATTTATTTATTCTTGTTGTTGATTGTTGAGTTCTTTTAGTCGAAGGTCACCAGTATAACGGAAGGGGGGTTTACCAGAAGTTATATTATTCTTGGAGTTAATAAAAAACGTGTTTATTTTAGATATCTTTTATTACTTGTTGATTACTGTTGTCATGGCAATCACTTAGCATGCAATGCCTTCTTGAGGTAATATGTATGTAATATCATTACAATACTGTTAGAATAACCATAAAAGCTCTCTATTGAGATGAGGTAGTTTTTTCTAATCACAAATAACCCAACTCCAGGAAAGTTGAGTTTTTGGACAAATTAATTCCATAATCATTTGGTTTCCATAATTGACAAGGAACTTCATCCTCCCCAAATTAAACCGCCATAATCAAACATATATAATATATAATCCATGCTAGAAGAGACAATTCAATAAATGAAACTGAAATTAGTAATTCAATGTAATAAGGATTTGACTTTATTTGTAAAAAGTTAAAAAAGAAGCCTCACCTCGTTGTTGACAGATTACAGGACGAGATTTGAATGATGATCAAAATTAGTGCTATTGTTGTTATTGGTATAGTAACGATAGTTTCGCATCTTATAAAAGTAAGAATACATTAAAGATATTTCTTAATTTATTGTATTGGGTTTAATCTTAAAAGGAGAAGTATTAACATTATTTAACTGTTTACTTATATTTTGTTCATACGAAGTTTTGTTCTTTATTCAAATTTCTTTTTTATTGGGATTTTGGCACATCCAGGGTTTGCAGCAGAACTAAAAGAAAAGAAAAAGATATTATAAATTTTGTGTTAAGTTTTTTATGCACGTTTTGAGATTAGGTCAACCAGTTTGAATTATAAAGTTAGAAAGACTTTTGGTTTTATGGAGATTTAATCTCATGTCAACAATAATGAACACCTTATAAATGTAAAAAATCCAACTTTTAAGACGGTTAATTGAATGTTAAAGTGTAGTCTTGAAAGGTAGGTTGGATAGTAAACCTCTCCCAGGGAGAGTTATAAAAACAAAAATATTTAAAAAAAATTCTAAACAAAAGAGAACAAACTTAATTTTTGAAATGAGGAAACCTATAAAATATCCAGTTTTAATATTATAAAGTGTTTTAAAATACTTTCATATCAATATTGAAAGTACTCTAAATGGGAAGAAAAATTTATTAAATAGAAGTGTTTACCACAAAAGGAGTTCAAGTTATTCATTGGAATGAACAGTTAATACAAAACAAGATCTTATTTATATAGGGCTTGCAGATACTATTTGAAAAGGAAATTTCAGGCTTTCTTAATGTTTTCTTGATGCTCGAACAAGGTATAATAAGATAGTTTCAAATAAAGGGAAGAAATGGAATGCTTCTCTATAAATTTTCCTATTAGAAAGCTGTCATTATTTTTAGCGATGAAATAAAGTGATAGAGTATTACTATTGAAAAATGGTATAAGAGTTAAGTAGTGAGTAAGTTAAAATTACTTATCTGTATATTGTTGGAAGTTCTTTGTATAGTTAATTAATATCAAGTCTTTATAAAGTAAGTTGCAAACCTGACTACTAATTAAAATTTTACCTTAAATTAAAATTAAATTTCGTTTAATTAATAACAAAATTAATTCGAAAAATTCAATATTTGCTTAATAAAATAAGTTGACAGCTTGATAATTCTTTCTTGAATAACTCATACGGGTTAAATATTATTATCCTTACTCTGATAAAGTAAGATAAATAATTGAGAATTTCATTTGTCTATTTGAAAGAATGAGCTTAATTGTTTTAATTACGAAAGAGCATCTTCGAATAAAATTCAAACATGTAGTATGACACATCACTCATTCGTAACAGACATAATTTGGCTTGTCCCCAATGCAAAGGAATTTATTACATAAATAACTGTCATGTTTCAAATCGTGGGGCATTTACCACAATATATTGTTAACAAGCAAAAGAAAACAAGTAAAGAATTATCTAGCGGTTGTGGATCAATTAAACCACTACTGTTTTGATGAACCTCAAATTGTTTTAATTTTATCAAAAATTATTATAGAAAATTACGATTTCATAAAGCTACAAAAAAATAGACCGCGCCTTTAGCAGATCATTTTGGTAAATAAGTAAATTAGATAAAATGAAAGCATAAGATCATTACTATAATAACTTTCGAAACAAAAATTAAACTGATGGTATGTGAATTGTGAACCGGATATTCCAACTTTTAAATCTAGATAAATTGCTTAAATTTCGCTTCCCTATTCATACAAAAATTATTTGTATTTTTAAATTTTTCCAACTCTTCAAACTTTCGCTTTTCATTGTTAACAGAAATTCAATTGAAAGTTTGTATTTTACAACATTTGAATTTAGTCAATCAATAAATTTGTAGCGTGTTGCAAGTTAAATCGACTTTCCGAACTTGACTTTTTAAAAGAGATTATAAAGTTTCATGAATTAAATAGGTGGAAAGTTTTGACTTTCTCTTGAGAAGCCTTACTAATAAAACAGAGAAAACTGAACACACTCTATGAATATTTAACGTTTACATAAACATTTTCTGCTAACTACCCTACTTGTTTTGACAGAAAGGTTAAATTAACTGTGTAATAAAGTTGGGTTGATGTGCCGTATATTTTACAACCAATTAATGCATGATTGTTACTGATTAGTTGTTGGTATTATCGGAAAATTGGTTATAATAGAACTCACTAGAAGCTGATAGGCGTTTGCTAAGAACTTCGACGCTAATAAAATTATTAGAAAGTATTTTGGCTAGTTTACAAAAGAGAAGGTATAAAACTTTTCCATTTTCTAAAGTGCTCTTACAGATTTTGTTCTTATTGAATTACTCTGTAACTAAAATCGGACCAGTCTAAAAGCTTTTATCGTAATCGTCATAGTTCATGAGATGAAATACAAGTTACTTCTGATAGAAATGCATTGTTCTTTCAAAAGCAGGCTGAAATGGACCTCTATTAAGAAAAACAGTGAAAAGTCAAAGCTCCTTCCTAATCTAACTTATTAGACACAGAAAGGTAATTACAAATGTTAATTGCAGTGGACCATACTAGACTTGTGTCTCTTTGTCGTGTGAGATACTATCAAATTGCATAATGAAACTGTGTATGTCCTGCTCTAATTCACTCTTCCAGTAGAATCTCTGTATGTTTGATAATGAATAGTTGAGCTATACTTGGTTTAGAAACGTAAGGGATTATCGTGAAGGTACAAATTCCTTAGAACTTCAAATACTTTATTTCCCTCTAACTCATGCTTTTTATATTATGACAATACAAGCTTATGCTCCTTAACTCTGTTGGTGTATGCATACTTATTTTATGTTGAAAAACAGAAAGCATGCACATAAACGTTTTGTAAGCTGGCTATTGGTTTGCGTAAATTTAATCCACTACATTTCATAAAATCGCATTCGCCGACTAAATATACACTAAAAGTTGTTGCATACAATGCACACACGTAGTGATTTGATAAGTCAGTGACTTTTTGAATTTCCCGCGCAGTAACTTTAAATGCAACACTGCTAGAGTCACTCTATATTACTTATAAGAGTTGAGCCGACGCGAATGTCAAACCGCCATTATGGATCCAAAAATATACGTTGCAAGAATTATTGGTTATGTTTACCTAGCAAATGTCAAATGTTTCATAACCTGACATTTATTTCATTATAATTGACCACAGCTTATTTGAATTGACTAATATAATAAAATTCTTAAATAGAGTAATATACTTTATCTGCAAAATTGAAAAACTACTCTCATTTACAATAAAAAACTATGTCTCTGGTGCTCTAGTAAGTCAATTTTCTTTTTAATTATTTTCATAATAATAATTTGAAAAGTGAAAATATTTTGCTTTTATGAAATCGTTTTATTTCAGAGTTATTACCCAGTAACATATTTTACATATTTTATCAAATGGGCCGACTAAGAAAGATATTTTTAACTTCAAATTGTCGACTGATAAGTTTTTTGTAAAGAATCCTCGACCACCTATTCCACTAAAGTCTTCGCGAATGTATCGCATACATTCACGCAACAGCATTTTTGTGTTAAATAACTAAATTTATAGAAGTAAGACAGAGCTATTCTGGAACGTGGAGGCAATGCATAATCAGAAGCAAGACTCCATTTTACTAGTAAATTACAACTTGTACCTATGTACCAGGGTCCTATTGAGATAAATCATACAAAGCTAAAAGATCTTCAAGCTCTTTGTTATCCCATCGAAAGACCGTGGTTTTTATGATATTCTGGAGACTAATGAAGACCCAGGTGACATTATCGAGGACAATAACAACAGTGCTTACGAAGATTTTTTCTTTCATGCTAGAGATATGAATCTTTAAAAAAAAATTTTAATCTGGCAGACCGATATATTCTAATTTTTTAATTAAAATGTATCTTATGTTTAAAAAAAATAACAAATCCGTTTTGCAAATTTTCGTCAAAAACCACAGATTTTTGAATTATGTCTATGAGAATGTTTCATAAACTGCACATAGTTACAAATAATACAAATGTTGGCCTTACAGTTAGTTTTTGGTTGTAGTTTTTTTCGGACAAATGCTGTTTTTGACATCAACCCTTCAATTACAATTTATATTTATTAAAAACTTAAAGATAAATACATAAAAATTCTTCGATTTACTAAACATCAGTTTATTTCTCAAATTAGGGGCGATCTTTTCACCACCTTGTAACTTTATTTGACAGTTAATTGTCACAGATACAATTATAACCATAGCAATTAGCTTCCACATAAACTTATGAGGAAGTGAAAAGACCTGTCCTAAATTACATAATTTTGTCAAACTTCGTGTTTTTAAATTGCATTAGTGCAAATGGATCCAACCAATCAGCATCAATTCCCGCGTTGGCCGAACTCTTATAAGTAATATAGAGTGACTCTAAACACTGCCACGGCCTACTAGATTCATATAAGCTTCGCTTATATACGGCCGTCTCATTTCCAGTTTTTTCATTGTTGAAATTAGGATCCAAAAATTACAGATTCGTACGTTAAGTAGCGCCCACTGACGGTCATTTTGCAACAAAGATGGTTCGTAGTCAGACTGCAGTCATTAATTTTTAGGTTATACGTCATGCCAGTAATTGTCATTTCCTATTGTGTAATAAATACTTCATTAATTTATTGGTATTTGTACATACAGATTTAGATATAATGTATATAAATATGCCAAACATATGTCACAGTAGGAATTAGGAAACCAAAATGTCCTACATAGTATAATAAAATTTAGAAAATTACACTGAGTTAACGCAATGTTTACTAATGCCACAATTCTTAGACTAGAAACACTTAATAACTACATGATAGCCACAGTATAAGTACAATTTCATATTACGCAAATTACAAATGCTCTTTTGGGTTTTGTAGCACTTGAATTACAACAGCATTACAAAGCATATGATGTAAACACATAATGTCAATGCACGATCTACGAACTGAAGCTATGATTAGAAGTATTAGAAGTAGGTATTCATGGAATGATGAATTCTCATTGTGGCAGTCATTACTAAAAATAAATATTTTTTAGGCATAAGAGCTGATGAAATCTACTTGAGTTTTAAGACTAATCGTTTCAGTAAAATAAATATAAAACTGACAAAATTTGTCTCATAAGGCATTACCTTTATATAGAACTTGGTTTATATGATATAAATCAAAAGCGATATCGGAGAAAGTATTTAGAAATTTTGAAGGGCAGTTAAGAATATAGGATAACGATAATTAAATAACGATTTTCGTGTCATATCTTAACAGATTTTATAGTAAGAAGGTAGAGAAAGTGTTCCAGGAAGAAGATGGAGTCTGAAACTTTTCTGAACTAACTGAATGCATGATCTAAACGGTATAGAATCGAGTCAATACTATTAAACTGTTTACACACATTCCATACGAATACGTGTTGTGCTATACGGGTCTGAAACTTGGACAATAGCAAAGAGTAAAAACAGACGTATACAGGCTTTTGAATTGTGGTGCTATAGAAAGATGCTAAAGGCGAGATGGATTGACCGAATATCGACCAATGAAATACTAGAAAAAGTACAAGAAGAAAGAAAGTTAATGAAGAAGACCATGAGAAGCAGAGATAGATTAATAGGACATACTCTAAGACAATCGGGTATTATCTAAAAATAATAATAGAAAGCATGATCGAAGGAAAGAACACCCTAGCTAAACCTAGACTGCAATGTATACTCCAAATAAAAGAAGGCTTATGCTGCTCTAGCTATAGAGAATTAACTATAGAGAAAAGACTGACAGCATACCAGAAAAAATACCATAAAGTATGTTTTTTAGTTTTAATGTAACTTTTTTAAATAGTTTACCAATGTTATTTGGGGGACTGGCAGCCTTTTTTTATAAAATAAACACGTCGAAAGAATAATAAATTAAAATAATAAATAAATTGTAATGTAATATAATGTACCTATTGTTTTTTAATGCATAATCTAAATAATATTTGATCGTTGTTAATAAATTTCTTATTAGTAATTTCTGTTAATATTCGAGTAAACATTCTTTAATCGGATGCAATTTGACACAATTGACATAAAGTATAACCTAAAAATTAAAGACTGAGCTCTGACTTCAAATATCTTTGTTGAAAAATTACCGCCAGTGGGCGTCATTTTTCAACAATGAAAAAATTGGAAATGAGACGGCCGTATATAAGCGAAGCTTATATAAATCTAGTAGGCCGTGACACTACTCCCGTCAACTGCCATCTATGAATACACTACTGTAAAATTTTGAGAAGGCTGCGCTATTTAGTTTGTGTTTGACAGCCATTGATAGCAAACCACCGTGAACAAACGTGAATAGGGCCTTTCGTTACAGAAATATTAGTGGCGCATGCGCCGCGCGAAAGGGAATTTTATGAATGTTTGCAGAAATGTGGCAACATTGGCGATTGCGATTAACTGATAACTGTCAAACGTATTCGGTTAAATGGTGAAAACGGTGAAAATAATAAAAATAATATTGCACTTGCTCTTGCACATGCATTAGTAATTCGCGATTCTCGGCAGTTACATAAGAAAAATGTGCATTAGTAATGTTTAATGTATATCTTGTATAGAATTGAGAGTTTTATACTAACCTCACAATCAGTTCGTTTTTATTTCCCCTTGTACAAACATTTCTACACTTTAAAAACCGTTGAAGCTGCAATTTTGTCAGTTCTGATGGTCTCTTATTCCCCAATGAAGCACCAGGCACGTCATTTTCATTTAAAGTAACACTATAAAAAGGCAAGAAAGTTGCCATCTTTTGTTTTGTTGTTGTGTTTGTTTCAAATGACAGTTGACGATGTCCTGCTGGACAATGTTGCCAGATCATTTTTTTGACTCAAACGCGCTCTATGAACCGTTTAGGTAACTATGCAGTTTCAACCATGGCCTACTAGATTAATATCCACTACGTTCCTAAATGGCCGTGTCATTCGGAAATTCGCGGTAATAACGGTAGTGACATCGTTGGTTAGTTTTTTGAACTATAGATAAATCAAATTGACAAACAATGACATGCAACGACATAATAAATAAAATAATATTATAAAATTGGTGTTTAGGTTAAGTTTTAATAATAAAAAGTACATGAGCAAACCATAAAGCTAGGTAACAACGGAAAAGGAGAGCAGTAAGTAGGTACCTAAGTAAAATTTTGATAATTTATATTTTTAACACTTTCCTGCTGATGGGTTTGTGTTCTAAAAATTTCCGTTTTAGCGAATTTGTTTTTTCTAGGCAGATGTTAAGTGCAGGTTTTGCAGTAAGAATAATAATTAATCTGCATAACTCTATCTTGTGCAATAAACAAGTAAATAATACATTTTTCATTAAAAATGGCTGGATTAAATCAATAAACTGGCCACATGTTTTTTCGAAACTCAAAGCAGGTAACACTTGCTGTACGATGTCAGCGATTCGTTTAATAAGCCCTACAAATAGTTCGTTGGGATAGGTCAAGGCTCCATGATCTTGAAGAGTGATTAATCTTAAAAGAGGTCCTGGCACAGTTGTCGACAACAATGGTGATACACAATTATCACAACGGAGTATCTTTTCTAATTTCATAATTATGTATCCAGATAAAATTTTGGTAGATTGGTCAAAACAGCTTTCTTCAAAATGGTTTTTGAACACAACAGAACGTTAAGAGAAGTTTCCCACTAGTTAAAAATGTGTTAATAAATTTATGTATGTTTAAAAATGATGTTTGATTTACCAGGAATAATATGTTTCAAACAGTTTAACCATTTAAATCGAATCCTTCGGTCAACGGGGACTTCAAAGAAGGGAGATTTTTTATTTTTGCATATTATGCAGCTCTTCCCCATTCTGCCTTTGAAGTCAGAGCCAAAATATGACAATAAAAATTATAGACTTCAAAACTGACAAATTTGCGACAAAAATTATAATCTCTGGCGCCACCGTTCTTACCATTGCTAACCTCACTTTTTCCGAATGACACGGCCATTTAGGAACGTAGTGGATATTAATCTAGTAGGCCATGTTTCAACAACTGAGCATGCGCACTCGTTGCTACGAAAGGCCCTATTTTAACGAAAATGGAAAAAAGTGAAAAGAAAAAATTATTTTTTGCGTACAAAAAATCATCACCGAAACCAAGGAGAGGCTTGATAAATACTATGGGGACTCTGCACCATAAATTTCAATGGTTAAGAAGTGGTTTACTGAGTTCCGTTGTGGTCGTACCAGCACAAGTGACGCCGAACGTTCAGGTAGCCCAAAAGAAGTCTAGAAGAAGTCGCTAGAAATTGTCGATAAAATCCATGGAATGATATTGACGATCGAAGAATGAAAGTGCGTGCGGTGGCTGAGGCTGTAGGCATCTCAACTGAGCGGGTACATCACATTTTACATGAATATTTGGACATGAAAAAGCTATCCGCGCGATAGAGCAACCGTTTGACCACTTCAAAGGGGTGTTTGGCGATGTTCAGCCGCAATCCGATCGAGTTTTTACGGCGTTTACACCAGAGACCAAGGAACAATCAAGACAGTGGGTTTCTCCGGGTGAACGTGCACCAAAGAAGACCAAGGTGGGTCTGTTGGCCAACAAGGTCATGGCCACAGTTTTTTGGGATGCACGCGGTGTCATTCACATCGATTACCTTGAAAAGCGTAAAACGATCATCGGCGAATATTATTCAGACTTTAGGACAGATTCGATATTGATTTGAAGCAGAAACGACCGCATTTGGCAAAGAAAAAAGTGCTGTTCCATCAAAACAATGCACGGGTGCATACGTGTGTAGTCACCATGGCAAAAATTCATAAATTGGGCTACGAACTGCTACCCCACCCAGCATATTCTCCAGATTTAGCCACCTGTGACTATTTCCTGTTTCCAAACCTGAAGAAATGGCTGGACGGTAAGAGATTTGGGTCGAATGAAGAGGTCATCACTGAAACAAACGCCTAGTTTGAGGGCCTTAAAAATACCTATTATTTGGAAGAAATAAAAAAATTGGAAAAACGCTGGACTAAATGTATCGAGCTAAAAGGAGACTATGTTGAGAACTAAAAATAGCATCATGTTAGCCTTGCTGTCTTAGATCATTATAAAATAGTAGGTGTATAGTTTATAGCTTTGAAACCACATAACTAAATCCACTATACCTCCGGAGTTTCTTAATTTTCTCAAATCTAAATAACACAACCTTTTGAGATTTTTAACTTCGAAATAAATTAAAATACCTTGGAGATGGAATGCGAGAAAAGATAAAATCAGATACTTTCAAATTTCAATTACAATTGCATGAGTCAAATACATAAAAAGAATAGGAGTTATCTTCCCATCTGTAGAACTTTTAAATTTGATCTCGAGTTTGCTCAACTTTTCTAGTGTTTCAACTCTCGAAAATCTGTAGAGTAAAATTTATATATTTAATATGCGTTTATTTGGGGACTAAAAATTATGCCGGCTAAAGCTTTGGTCCAAATTTTTGAAAATTTCAAGCTGAAACTGTAAGTTTTAAATATCTGAGCAACGAACTGATATTTGTAAGACTCTGAAACGAATTTGTCCTGAACAGCCTTACTCGCAATTTTTCAAAACTTTTAAGCCCTTAAAATAAAGGTTTGGAACTTTCAAAGTATGATTGAAGAACCTTTTTATAACCATTGTTAAGAAATATAAATCCGAAGAAAACAGCTTGAAATTTCAAAACTTTATTTAGAACCTATGAAAACTGGAAACTTACAAACAACAAATTTTCTTTGATGTATGACATTGAGGATACCATGCTCGATAACATCAAAAATGTAAATCTCTCTGTTAGGTATCGACGCTATCTCAGTAAATTGAGCTTGATACAGAAAAAACTAATAGCTTCAAATCAAAACAGTACACATATTCCTCAACTTCAAGAATTCCAGTCTATGCGTTTACAGCAGTGTACTGGGGGTGAAAAACAAGAAGTAGCCTGCTTAAAAAGATGACCATTCCGCGGTTGGAACTATTGGTAACTACAATTGGAGTGAGGTTGTATGGGTCTGTTTAAGAAAACTTGCAAAATAAATTACGCTGTTTCTGTTGGAGCGGCTCTTCCACAGTCTTATCCTGGATTCGGCGTAAGGAAGAGTGGGCTACGTTCGTATGGAATCGAGCATGGAGACTCTTACCTGGTACAATGAATCCTGCCGACCTTCCATCTCGAGGTTGCTCTATTGAATGTTTATTGCAACTGAAATGGTGGGAGGGTCCGAAATGGTTTTATGAGACACCTGACTGTTGGCCCCAGGAAAACTTGTATTTTAATGAAGAGGAAATAGACAAAGAGAAAAAAAAAAGAAATTAGTAACCAGTCTATTAAATTCTGTTGTGGGTACACAATTTTAGAAATCGATTCGTAAAACGGAAGTGTTTTATCTCCAGCAGAAATAGATACCGCTCAATTGTACGTGCTTAAACTAATTCAAGGCGAACAGTTTTGTGAAAAGACGATAAACGACTGCCTACGCTTAATCCGTTTCTGGATGCGTTTGGTTTGATTCGACTGAAGTCTTGTGTTTGATTTTCATAGTTTTGTCTAAGAAGCATCCCGTCGTAAACCGTTTAATAAACCAAGTCTATATAAAGTCGTGTCATATAGGCGTTCAAGGACTACTGAGTATACTTCGCGAAAAAGATAGGATACTCGGCGTTTTAAGTGGAGGCATTGAACCACCCTTACCTTTGGCTCCAGCACACGATGCTGTACCTTTTAAATTAACAGCAAATTATTGACTTTACTGGACCGCTGTTTCTGAAGACTGGTGAGAAGGCTTGGGTTTGTTTATTTACTTGTGCCGTGTACCGGGCTATACACCTTGAACTATGCTCTTCGTTGTCTACGCCTAGTTTCTTGCAAACATATTTACCGTGACAACGGCACAAACTTTGTGGGGGCCGAAAATGCCTTTGGTAGGTTGTAATGAGAGAAGATTGATCAATTCAACGTATAAAGTGGCGGTTCAACCTACCGACAGCTGCTTGATGGGGCGGATTTTGGAAACGTATGATCGGTATGTTAAAACAATATATTACTACTTATATTTCTTGGTTGAGAATACCTTAATTATGAAGACCTTTCTAAATTGCTTTGTGCTTGTGAGAGTATTATTAAGTTTAGGCCTCTCACATATATATCAGGTGATCCTAGTCACTTCGCAGCACTTACACCAGCTATGTTTTTACGGTACCAAATTGAAAGAGGAATACCTGATTGTGATGTTATAGATAGAGTATCTCTTTGTAAAAAAATGCTGTATAAGCAGCAGCTCAGAGAAGACCTTCGACGTAGATTTTGCAGCGAGTGTTTGGGGGCAATTAAAGCTTAGGTGTTGTAAAAACTGAAGCCGCTCAATATCCCTTGGAGAAGTTGTATTAGTTGGTAATGATAAAGACAAGCGGCTCGGCTGGTCGCTAGGTCGTGTATCAGAATTAATTCCGGGAAAAGATGGCTTAATTCGTTTGGTGCAAGTGAGTACTAACAAGGGACAGATCATTAGAACTGTCCAACGTATTTATCCTTTGAAGTGAATTGATGAAGAATATGGGCCAAATACGCTGAACAGAAATGGCAAATTGCCTGAGAAGTCCATCAACGACGGGGGTTTCAGAAACACTAAACCACTCGTTGAAGGTGATACATCAGAAGTTCGCGTAACTTTACTGCTTTTGTAAAATGTTAAACCTTAGTCACAACATGATATTAAACTTTGATAAACCTAGAGTCGTTAAACCTATATGGAGATACGGGATACAGCAGCGGGGCACAGCAAATAATCCTAAAATGCTAATCTTACAGCGCTTTTGGAACAAAGTATTGCAAATAGTATAATAAAAATAATAAACCAATTTTTACCCCCTTTTTCGGGAGTCTAAAGAGCAGTTTGGGGGGGGGGGTTGCTCAATATCTAGAAAAATAAGCCCTTAATCGAAATATAACAACCGTTCAAATTTATGGAACACAAAAATACAAGCACTTTGAAATTTGCGAATTTTAGCCAAAAACGGGGGTTTTTCAGTTTTTCTCAATTTTAGGAGGGTAAGATGAATTTTAGACTCCTACATTTTTCATCGAATTTGACCGAGTTAAACCTTTTTTAAAATGGCCAAAATAGCTAAAAATTGAAAAAATTAATGTATTATTATGTATTCGTGTATTGTTTCTGGAAAGAGTCTTTACTGGAAGTAAGCTGGAAATAACCTCCTGCATGCGGTACTGGTGATTCATAATTAGTAAATTTCACTAAAATGGTAAATTCCTCCTGCAAGAAGACTTTGCAGGGCTATATTTTCTCAGGGGTGCAATTTGGTATAGACGTAATTGCACTTTTTGTCTTCTATCCGTATGAATAATATACCATTTCGGTTTGATTCATTAATTATATATCACCCTGTATTTCTATGTAGGAGTATTAGATTATAGTCATAATAATTAGTTATTGTCCTAATTTGATACCTAGTGTGGCGCAATTGCGCAAGTGTGTGGCGGCGTACGCGCATGTGTTAGCGACATAGAAAAATATTGAGCAACTGTACTACAGATAGTCCGGTGAAAATAGACGAAAAATAGTGGTAAGTTTACATTAATTCGCATAGAGCTGAAAATTGGTAAAGGTCTTAGGTACACTATTACAAATAAAATTTTAAAAATTTCACCGATCCTACGTCTGCTAAAAAAGTTATTCATGGTCAAAGGTCAAAAGTATCGGGTTTTTGCATTTTTCTCGTAAACCGTAAGTGTTATTATAAAAATAGGTCAGACAAAAGTTGTAGATCATACAATTATCTACAAAAATTGTTCTTATACTTTTTGTCCTACGAATTACCATTCCTGAGATATCGCGATTCTAAAAGTTGAAGAAGTCGTATTCTACATATCCACACATTTCCGCACCACCTGTGAGATAGTGTACATGGCGCATTTCTTTAACGTAGCTTCCCCGGTAGGCATACTCCACGATCTATTGTGATTCAGTTTTATTAAATAATATTCAAAAATATTCTATTATGTAACTAAAAAATGATACTATTGGAAATGATTAAAGTGGCACGAATTATTGTTGATTTCGGGAAAATTTTTGTCTGACTGATAATCTTCAAATGCTACTTCAACAGTAATGTCTTCTTCGCTTTCTTCTTCTTGCTGGATATCTGTTAATTGTTCTAAGAAAGATGCATCAGTTGCCTCCTCATTGATATCATAAAAATCCTCATCTGTTGCATTTGATTCAACATTGGAGCAAGACTGGCCTTGACAATTGGTGAACAAAATAATCCGACTTTTTTACACCCACAATTTTATCCAGTTATATTTCTAGATTTCAGATTTAATCACAATTAAGTTAATCAGAGTTTAATCGTTTAATCAGAGCTTTGTGAATCCGGCCATAAAAGTATTTCAAGGCGGCGTAGACGTGCTCGTGCATATTATTATTTTCGATGTTTCAAATGGTGATATCTCAGGAATGGTGATTCGTACGACAAAAAGCATAAGAACAATTTTTGTAGATAATTGCATGATCTACAACTTTTGTCTGACCTATTAACACTTACCGTTTACGAGCAAAATGTAAAAAACCGATACTTTTGACCTTTGACCTTGAATAATTTTTTTAGCAGACGTAGGATCGGTGGGGATTTTTAAAATTTTATTTGTAATAGTGTACCTAAGAATTGTACCAATTTTCAGCTCTATGCGAATTATTGTAAATTGAATTGTCTATTTTGACCGGACTAAGAACTACTAAATCGAATGTACACGCGGGCGAAGCCGCGGTCAATTGCTAGTACTTATACGAGTACGAAAATACCACAGACAATACTAAAAAATAGAAAAATATTATCAATAGTCAAACTAAGTTTGTAATATAGAATAAAACTCCACACAGCAATCTGTTATTATTAACAATGTTAATTATTTTAACTACTTAAAAGAGAAATTCTCGATGAAATGCACGCTGCCAAACTATTTATGTATTTTGATTTGGTTATTTAATCGTAAATAAACTTCTGATGGTTTATTTTGATATTTATAGGCACTGCTTTCATTGTAAGTGGTTGTAAATTCCCAAACCTGTGTACTGTATTATATGAATTTAAAGCAATATTTCTTACTCCATTCACGAATTACTGTAACTAATTTATGGTCCTTTTGATGTGTTCGTTTCCATCGGTCTGACTTTGAGAACGTTACAACTTCAATATAACCGCCGATTTAAAGCTATTAAGAAATAAATTGGATATCGCTTTGCATGTCATCGATTTAATTCTCTAAAATAGTTTTCCTGTAGGGATCTACCTACCTATCATCAAAATAGTGCTCTTTGTAAGATATAGAAATTGTTATTTCAATACGTAAGCTCTAGATATATGGTGTCCTTTTAGTGTGTAATTGTTCGGTATCTCCAAAACTATCAAATATAGAGAAAAACTTTCCATACAGAAGTTTCTTGGTTGCCAAAGCTGATTACTTTAAAATATTTAAAACTATACAGAGTGTTTCAGAAAGGTTGTTTAGTCAACACGAGAGTCTTTTTCAAATCCATAGCGACATTGGCAATTTATAATTTTTTTCCCTACATTTCTCAGTTTTGTAAGGTCACGTAATATCTACGAATGTTAATACCTTTGCAGACACTAGTATTAGGGATCCACAAGTACTACTTAGGAGTTTCCAAGGTTTAATTAAATATACATACATACGCACCCTGTATGTTGCTATGATTGTTATTACTGTTCGGGTTCAGCAACAAGTTATTATGATTGATACTGATACAAATAAATTGATTGATATGAGAGTACAAACGAATTATTCAGCAACAGACTTCGGTAGTAGCACAGTGAGGATAGATACAAAATATAAACCACCTACCTCTACCATAAACAAATTCTGCTCCGGCTAATCCAGAAAGTCCACTACACTGAAACCTTCAGGGCGAGTCGCTTGAATAGAGCACTAAATAAATATAGATCTAGGAAACGCAAGTAATGTACGCAATATAAATAAAATTTTCTTAAAATTGAAATAATAAAAAATATTTACAAATGAACACAAACAACAAACAACAATAGAATTAAAATATAAAAATAATAATAAGTTCTTCGATGATTATTTAACACTTTGACATTTCAACAAAATGTAACCTAACACTTTTGACGTTTGGTTTGTTTACATTTTTCAAACTCACAACATAACTTTAAAATTTTAAGTTTTTGCTCTTCACATGTGTGCACTGTTGGAAAGTTATACAATAACAGAGAGTTTGATACTAAAATGGTCGCTCTTTTTATACCGTTTTGAAACAAAAGAAGACTATAGTGATAATTTTTATTACAAACAAAAGAATTTTTAAAAATAAATACAACATAACCACATAATTGTTTATAACTATTAATTATTCTTTAAATAAATTCAATAAATCGATAGTCAAAGAATTCCCTTTCCAATGATATGACACTTGTACTGACATAAAAGAACAAGGTCACTAGAAAGCGTCAACTAAAACATCTTTTTTACACAACTATCAGATAACTAAAATTAATTACTTTAAATTACCTAGTCACATCTTCCTATCTTGACAAAATCCAATTTTACATCCTAATTAACATTATTTACCTACTTTTAGATATCAATAACATGAAAATAGTAGCTAAATTACATTATTTCAAATTGCAATGGCAAAATGTACAAAGTTGCATTTTATTTCAATGATATCTTCTACAAAAACAAATCCCAACATTCAAGATAGTTTTACAATTGTGCTTAAGAAACTGCTTGACAAAATATCATTATATCATTTTACCCACGAACTGTCTAATCTATCTAAAGAAGAATATTTATCACTATCGCGTTAACTTAACGCGTAAACATAACCATTTTTATATTAATAAAGCAGGCAAGGTAGCAAATAGTTGCATAAATCATCACTACCATGTATCTTGTCTGTTTTAGGGCAAAACTTGCCTTAATTTGGCCTCAACTGAGTAGTTGAATAATAATCCAGCAGTTGACTTCTGGATTATTCACCAGTTGTACGTAGTTTAATTTTTGTTATACGGTATTCAAAATCATTATTAAAACAACTCGACCTTTAAGATTTTTTAACGACGTTAAGCAGTGAAAGTTAATTTGTTGTAGATAAATTCAGTTTACACTTCTGATTAGGTACAGACATTTTCGATAACGTAAAAAATTCGATTTAGTAACTAATAATTCGATCAAGACCAATTCTCAAATAGTTTCGTTGTAAGATTTATTTTCTTTTTCTTAATTGAAATAACTTTATTAACCGGGCTCACGGTAATTTATCATAAGATTTGTCTTCACAAAAATCCAGTTTACACCATTAAACGGGACCAGCGGTACATTAACCAAACTCGAGCTTTTTAAAAACGAAAACGCCCCAACACGAATTCAACGGGAAAACTTCTTTTTGCCATACAGTGCGTGTATCAACTCATGTTACAAGGTGTTCATGCTAAATTAAAGTGAACTTAACCTTGCGATAGGCCGTACCAGACTATCTAAAGTTTCCCCAAGGAGAATAAACTCTATTTTCTTTAAGTTTTAAGAGGGGCTATAAGAAGCTAATCACTCAAACGTAAAGTAACAACATACTTTGTTAATAATAAAATTAGATAAATTTCTCTCTTTTATTTTATCAAAAGATGTACAGAGCTAGTTACTCAACATTCACAGCAAGGAAAATTGTTAAACCAAATAATAATAATGACACGAGAGGAAAAAAGAAAATTGATACAGTCAGTATAAGAAATGATTTATACAACATAAAATCATAAAATAACTTAATATATGTTTCGTTTGTTCCCAATTTTATTACCCACAAGTCAACATTTTGTTTATTTTTTAAATAGCACTATGGGGAATTTTTAAAGATTACGTGCCTAAGGCAAAATAACAACTCATGGGAAATATTATAAATTTCACCCGTACAAGTTTACACTTGGTGTTAACTGAATACCACAAAATTTACATTAAATAATACTGTCTGCAGAGCTGCTTTTTGCACTAAAAAATAAAGCAATACGTTTTAGTCCAGGGGTTGAGAATTTAAATGAAATGAATTAAATAACTTCAAATCTGAGCTCATTACAAGCTGTTGGAATTGAAAAACTATTATGATAACACTCAAATGTAAGTTAAACCAATAAGTAGAATTAAAATCATAATTTAGTTTTTTATCTACAAAATAAACTTTTCAATTACAAACCTTGTAATAATAATTGTTTATAACTTAATGTTTTTATTTCAAAGAAAATTCAAATACATTTACATAATTTAAATTGCAAAGCATGAAACTGAAACAGCTGCTATGTTGGTTTGTCTAGTATTATTTACTGAAGGGGTAGGAGGAATGATGTTTTTGATGGTGCTCCCAATATTGGTAATGGTCCATTAACGTTCGTTCTTAACTTTTTATTAGTTTCCGTTTTTCTGCATACTACAGATCCTGCAGACAATCAACCAGATATACTTTTCTAAATTTTATTACCTTAGTAGGATCAAGGATGGTAGGTAGCATTTGCTAGTATTGCTTCAAACCTGGATCTTATTACTCGTGTATTTGGCAAATACGCAAACATTTGCCAATTCCACAAATATACAAGTGAACATTTGTGTAACCGCTCCCACTACTTGTATATTTGGCAAACATTTGTACTTGAAGATATACATTTTTAAGCAATATATTTGTTAAGTAATAAAAGTCTTTGATGTGTGTTATATTTACCGACAACCGTTGGGAAAGGGCAAGTGATGAACATTTGTACGAGTAACCCGTTCCCACTACTTAGCAAATATCCACGAATGACAAAATCAACGTTTACACGGGACGTTTCAACGGGACAAATATCCACTAGAGTCTTTTTATATCAACTACACGAGTATTGGGATCCAGGCTTCATCAGTACCAGGCCTGACGTTTATTCACACGATCGTCGTGGAGGCTGCGCTACAGTAAGCGCACTATGGTGCCTGAACGTCTAAATACTGCAATAAATTCAAACCTACAGGGTTAGGAATTGAATCTCTTTTGAAGCCCTACTGACTTCAGTGTCAAACGTTTCCATGTCACCCTTAACTTTTTATTAAGATCGATTTAATTTTTTATAACGCGGCTGAGAGCTTCAACAACCTTCTGTACTCTATAGTAGCAGGATATGACGTAACAAACATAGATACTGTGTTCGTTAGCCAATTTTTTAAATTACTTCAATACTTATGTATATTTTAATAAATAAACTTCTAATTTATAATATTTTTCTACAACCAAGTTCCTGCATAGCTTAAAAGTTTTTGTTTGTTGCTTTTTAGCATTTAAATCGTTGTGAGTTCAAAATTGCTTTATGAGAGTTTATTCATACATTCTTGTTAGTATACTAAGGTTTCTGTTTTGAAGAACTCTAAGTTCATAAACGTTAAAAAAACATTTCAATGCAAAACGTTGAAGAGCTTCCATAAATCGAGTCAGCTGCCACTTTCCTTATTTCATAAAATACATACATGCAAAGAAAGAGCTTTTCTAAATTATTGATCCTTTATACGCTGATGCCTTTGTAATCTTATTTTAGTTATGCAATGCAGTTTGGAGGCAAAAATTAAATACAAAAATCAACTTCTTGCAGCAATGGGTTTTAAATATTGTTATTAGTAATAAATGTAACATATACCACATAAATTTGTATTTGTAAATTTAAGACAAGTAAGGAAAAAGAGGAACGCAAATAAGGATTTGTATTGTCCATTAGTAGACGAAAAGGGCAGAGTGCTTAAAGCTTAAACAACTCTACTAAAATCCATCAATTTCAAATAGTTCAAGCTATGCATAGTTATGATTATATGTCTAATATTGCTCTATCCGCTCATGCAGTACCAAATCATAACTATGGAACTCACTTTAATTATTGTGACGTCTACATTGTAAGGGTGTATGTCTATGTAGCTCTATCCTACACGCAATTATTATTTCTTCCGATGCAACAAAATGCGAAGACAAAGCATTTGAGCAACATACTCAGCGTAGAAGTACGGAAACTGCTGCTTTCGACATTGACTGTGCAATCTCGAAATCACAGAAAAAGAAAGAATTTTCTGGAAACTGCTCGCAAGAAATTGCAGTAGAAATGCGTTTTTCTAAATTCTTCTGAATGTTCAAAAATAGAAATTCGCAAAATAACTTTTTGTGGAAAATTACTTTTCTTAATCTACATATAGCAGTACCATATGCATATGTTATAGTTATCGACTCCCGGATCAAAAGTTGGCATTATAGAGTGACCTTACTACTATTTGGATTACTTCAAAGCAGAGCACCTAGTTATATTACGTAGAAAACTATTATTCCTATACATTCTTACAATCTCTCCAAGGAAGAATTATATACAACCTGAATAAAAATACTTCTAAGCAACGTCTACTAGAGTAATAGATCTTCGAGTAGTAGTGGGGAATTGACTTCGTTCTAACTGATATAAAAGAAAATAAAAGAGCATGATTAAACCAATTTTATTAAGAAGAGTCATTATTTTGTAACATAATTGTGTAACATTATATGATAGATGGGAACTGTTACATGGAAATTTAATAGCTGTATTATATTGCTTTTGTACGAAAGAAAACTTGTACAAAGCCTTTATTTTCGATAATTTAATTTAAAATTAGATAATGTTAAAATATTAAAAACAAAAACCAAAAGCCAATAAAGAACAATCTTATTTAAAATATGAAATAAATAAAGATTATTAAAAGTTTCACAGTTTTATTAAAATACAACCTGACAATATTGTTTCGACAGCTATGCTGTCATTATCAAAGGTAATATAATTATAAACAAACACGTCGCTAAGGTAGATACAAATTTTTGTATCTCTGTATACTCTGTATACTGTTTGTCATGACAAGCCAGTAATGCTACAAGCGTTCATCCCCACGTATTAAATAAGAATAAACCAAATACAAACACAAATGCATCATAAAATACTATACTTACTTTAAAAGTTTATACCCCGGCAAAGGCGTCTCATTAATTCAGACTATACTCAAACGTCGTGGGTGTTTATCGCCAAGACTTACTGATTGAGAATAGAACAGGAGCAGCTCGAACAAATAATAAGATTGAGGGCTACACCGAAATCTTTTGATGTTATGAAATAGTTAGCTAGAATTGAGAAATCCACAATTTGGGAAAGGGTTCCCCTTAAAATTTATATAAAATTCATTTGAAGAAATCTTTTTTTTAAATATAAAAATTTAATTTATGACTGGAACACCAAAAATTTGCCATAGCGAACTATATTTAGCATTGATTATTAATTTAGTCTGTATATTGCAAAAAAATAAAAAAATATCTGTTACACAGTATAAACACTCATAATAATGATAAACAAGAAAACCTTGCATTATTATTTAAAATTCTAGCTTATTTTTGGGATTCCATTCTAAATACATTTTCCGATAAAATTTCTAACATAAAAACAATCTAAAATTCTGCTATCAATCAAACAAATCTCAACAAAACGTTTGTAAACACTTACATAAAACAGTGTGACATTAATCCTTTAGTAACACCATCCCTTAGCAATTTATTTTTTTTATTTCACAATAACCTCACAAGTAGGCACTTAATTCATTAAAACAAAATTTCGTTGATACTAGAATCTGAAGAAAACGTTGCGAGAACGACAATTTGAATTCGGAACCATTTTACATTAACAACGGAATCTTCAAACGCTACAATAATTTTGAATACTGACTGGTTTCATAATTATTAAATATTTTTAAACTTAAATGGCGCTTTAATAATAATTTTAATGACTGTCTTTTATAGGAGACAATGAACGTTAATTTATTAATAGTAAAAGGCATAACTTTCTGCGTATTCATAATATTTAATACTTTGAATAGGTTTTCTAGAAGAACACATTAATTTAACGGTAAGATCCTGCAAAGGCAAATTTTGCATGTTCTCGATATGTACAATTAAGTCACACAATTCAGTCTCTTCATTAATTTAATTTTCGAAACAAGGGAAAACCGCGGCAGATCACCTTAATGAATCATCATTAGATACTAGTCCCTATATAGACCGACAATACAACATGGAAATACAAATGAACTCTATTTACAAAGACTGGACTCTAAATAGGCCAATGGTACAGAAATATCAGAAATTTCCTTCATGCTATACAAACTGATTATATCATCGCATATAAACTTTGTCAACGAAACACGGGCAAAGTTTTTGCATTTGTGTCCTTATGTTTTAAAAGTTTTTTAATTTACCGACTCCAACTTAAATGTGACGACAGTTTTAGCCAATAGCAAGATTGAACAGATAACATTATCTTTATTTTTCTGTTGAATGGTGTACATGATTAATCAGGAGTAAGGAAATTTGAAACGATGTAACCCTGTCCGCACGTAACCCTAAGCTGAAAACTTAAGTATAAATTATGGTTGATAGCGTCGTCGTCAGAGGCCAGGGGTTGAAGTGCTAGGCTAGATAATAAAAGAGTGCACCTACCTTATAATTTCGCTTTCTTAGAGAAAGGGAGAGAGGTAATCCAAATAATATAAACACAGTTTATAATTATTAATTAAAGACGAGTTTATTCATTATCGTTAATTAAATTAGTAAAGCAATTTATAACATTATTCACAACCAACATAAATTATTGAAGTTTTATTACTTTCACGTAGAAAGAAGTAATATATTGAATTTAAATAATTGAAAATTGAAAAATTATAAAACTTAAACCGAAAGTGAGTTCCTTCTCTCTTGAGGACCTAATCAGAACTATCTTAAACTAAAACCCTATGTAAAAATGAAAACATTTGGAAAACAGTATAGATGACAAAACAAACTTAATTAAATTAACAGTGTACGTGTGTTTAATAAACCCTAAGACAATACTTACTTTCTTTTGATTAGTATTAGAAAAATGCAACTCTGCACGCCTTTCAGGAAGTCGCCTTATCATATATGAAAGAATTATCATTTTGAATAAAATATAGAATTTCAAAGTTTTAGCAAAAGGGAAATGTTTTACGTTTTAGAATTTCCATTTCCCGTGGGAAACTAAATTTGCAATTTCTTCATATTAGGTATGCAAAAACTAAATTTTAATAAATAAGTTATACCTTTTAGTTTATTTAAACCTAAATAAATATATTATTATAAATGCAATTATTATTTGCAGAACTTAGTAAATATGAACTTTACCTAAAATAGTTTAAGAATAAATGACACAAACTAATGAACTAATCAGGTTAGCTAATTATAATAAATCAATGTAGCCGTTCGGGTACAACGAGAAGGACCTGTCAACCAAATAGATTACAATTTTAGTACTGAATTCTTTTCAAATTCTACGATACCAAATATTGTACGAAGAATTATTTACACAAAATAGAATCATAAAATAGATTTGAAATGGGAATCATGAAGAATATATGACTACAGCAAGATATCAACCATGGGAAAATATTTTTTCGTTCGCTTTTTATCGTTTAAGTTGAATTTAGTAAAAATTGATACCAATAAAAATAACCAGTAAAAGTTTGATTTATATGAGCCATATTATTTGAGCTAATAAGAATGTTCACACAATTTTAACAAAAAAACTTACTTAGAATTAAATCAGCAGCAAATAAAAAGATATTAACTCTGCATGATAGAGAAGGTGTCTTATGGTTGGTTTGGCTAATCTGGTATTGTAGAGACAGAATTTTGAAGACGGTATATGTATAGATCATTAGCTTTCTGATTTCAAGAGTTGGACGTGCATAGAATTATTAACGTTTGTATCAGTCTTCAAGTAGAAGCACATATGCACATTGGCAGTGTTAGTACATCGTAACTTCCGATTTATGCACAAGTTCAATCGATGTTAATTTTTATCGTAGATTTTGTTTGTCGGTGGAAATGGAAGTAAGTATTCTTCGCTATAGTGTGATGTTATAGTTCATTATGATTCATACTACATGTGTTTCTGTGTGTGCTGTTACGCGTCGGTGGCAAATATTAGAAGTACTAGCATAATGCCCGTTGAAAAATCAACGGTCCCCTTCTGATCATGTCAGCTATCCACGAAGTAAGAAAACAGATCTACTTATAAAAGTTATTTTTTTGGGATCCCGTAACTCAGGATGTGCTACTGCAGTGGAGTTTTTATTTTCCTTAATAATAATTAGTAAATATAATTTAATATACTCACGTTTGATTCATAATTAGCAATGCCTTTATGAATTTATTTATTGTATAAATGGTAATTGTAATTAACAATGCCAAACCACTGAAGCAAATACATATTTGTGGGTGGTAGAGAGTGGTGTTATCTTTAGCGACAACCACGGAAAATTGTTTATGTGGTTGTCGAGACCGACTGCTTAACGTGCCTATCTGGCAGCACGGCGAAGTGTACTGAGGCTGTATCGACGAGAAAAATCCTTTTGCCGGTTCCGGGAATGGAACTCGGGTCACCTGAGTAAGATTTGAACTCTACCGCGCGGTCACTACTTCACAAGATTTCTTATTTCCTAACTTGGTATTCTGATTTACTTCTAACATCCTAAATCAACACTGCAGATGTTCTTTTCTTAAAAAAAATTACAGACATCAAAACTCAAAGAACTATTAAAACAGGAGGAATTCCATTGAAAGTAAATTTCCAAGTTTACTTTGAAAGCAAAATTATTAAATCAGTTATACCATTAGCGTAATAACATAAAGGTTTTGGGGTAGGTTTAATTATACCGATTCCTTTATTGAATGAATAATTCATGTTCAATAAAGGCGCTGACACTGTTTGTGATATCAACTGATTTTGTAAGCTTGTTACCGTTATTCATATTAATTGGATATTGAAAATGCAGCACCAGATTGCACAATTCAAACAACTTTGTACAAACGGATTAAATTTGCCTCTTCGCACGGCCATCCCCCATAGAACGTGTACACATATCACATGAATGTTTATCAATATAATTAATGACAGCCATACATTAGGTTTTGTCCTATCTAGTTTTATTAAACAAACAATTAATTGTGTTGGTGAATTTGCGATAAATTTACGTAATAAGATTAACTGAGAATTATTTACATCTTTCATGCCGGATTTTCAATTTTAAAAATTAATTCCATTAAATATTAGATTACGTTCCTTATATTTAATAAAGTTGTTAATGATCTTCTAACGATAACCAAAAGCATTATTGGATCAATATGATTATGCAAATTGCAATACTAATTTTGTTCATACCATTTTAGTTATATTAAGTATTCAGCCTAAGTTTTCCCATAAACCCCTTCATCATAATCGCTTGCTAGCAATATTACACCATGTTAATAAAATTTAGGATTCAGGAGTAGCCATTAATGTTTAATTGAGATAATTATATTTTATAATAGCTGAAGTGATATTCAACTACACTTGTTTCTAAGGCAATTAAGTATATTGTTAATCTCAAAGATTAATAGGAGTATTATTTAATTAAAGTAAAATAATTTTTATAGACAATTCAACGCAGTATTTATCAATTATCACAATTTTAGTCAAACGATCCAATAGTGTGCTGATTACAACGATAATCACAACTAGTGGTTCCTAATGGGTTCTTTTAATTCTTCGATAGCGTCTGCTATATTTACATATAATACTTTGCTTTTTAAATTACCCCCACAAGAAACAATTAGAGTAGTTACATCGGGAGAACGTGGTGGCCATTCAATTGTGACTCTTCTACATATATATACATTATACATCCATCTACTTATTTGGAAATATTTCATGGTGCTTATTTCTCACATCAAGCTGAAAATGCATCATAATGGTAATTTCTCACATCAAGCCGAGAATGCAAAGGGGCGCCATGTTGTTGAAACCAAGTGTCATTGGTGGGTACATCTGGGTCATCATTATTGGATAAAGATTGCCATCACTAGAATAAGTGTAAATCGTAAAAGGTGTAAGTAAATGTCGGCTGACACATTACCTTCGAAAAAAATATGGCGCCAAATGTATTTTCCAATCATGCACTCAAAGATTTACTTTCTCAGTGTGTATACCCTTCTTGCACCAATGTGCATTATCCGGTCTTAAAAATCCTAAATTCTGTTTGTTTACAGTTCCAGATAAACAAAATATAACTTTATCAAAAAAAAAACATATGATCTCTTATGTACATATAATTATATGAGATTGTCTTTGAAATAAATTCATTATTTTTTCACAAAACTCTAATTTTTTATCGGTGTCAGCTAGTTATAACTCTTGTATTTACAATAGGGTGGAGCAAAAAAAAGTTTGTCAAAATCTTGCTCCCCAGACATTTTCCCATTACATTCATCAATATAAATGACCATAAAGAAAATCAGCTCAATCGGAGTACTCTAAGCCTTGCCCCTGGCATCTGGTCTCTTTACCATTATAAAGGAAACTCGAACGGAACAGACTCATTTTTAATTAACGTAATCTGGTAATTAATGCAATATAATACATGCCCAAAATAAATATAATGACAGTTGACTCCACATTAGTGATTCCTGAGTTACTTTTATACGAAATAAGTACTTTCATAATCTTTGATTCTATGAAACAACAACACTTAACAGAGCAAACAGTCAAACACTTTATACGTTTTTGATTATTAACGCGAATGTCGTTGAGTTCTACACATTTCTAAGAGTCTTTTTTTCGAAGTCTGGAATAAGGCGGCGGTGTTGCTCAATGACTTGCAAAAGATACTGCCTCTGTACTTACTCCTTTGTAATGTTGTGGGCATAATCTTGATGAGCTTAGCCACTCTTTCTGACAGGTCATTAACTACTTTAACATGTCGTACAAATTTTGTAACATCCTGGTAAGCAGCGTCTGCCTCCCATTGACAAGGTGGTTTGGTCAACCAGTCAGAGCCGAATCCAAGCGTTTGAAATAGCAACCATGACATGGGTCCAATCAAGGACACTAATTTGAAAGATGGATTCAGTTTTGGCAATACAGGAACTCCTAATTCCAATAGTTCAGATTGAGAAGGCTTCATTTTGTGTAGTTGACACGCTATTTCCGTTTCTCTGCTTGGGATACTTGGTTAGAGGATAATGAAAATGGAGTCAACTCCTCTGTGATATACCAGAAATGCCTCTCCATTGCGGAAACAACTGCTACTTCTGGATCAATTGAATGGTATTCTTTCAGGTCATGCCACAGTTGAAGATCAGTGACCGGAGCATCAACACCATGAGATACCATCAGCCAAGGTTTTATATAGTAGAATGTGTTGAAGAAACTTAAACGTCTATGTATGTGTGTCAAAGTAAAGCCTTCTCATTCTGAACTATTGGAATTACGAATTCCTGTATTCCCCACACTGAATCCATCTTCCAAATTAGTATCCTTGATTGAACCCAAGTCATGGTTGCTATTTCAAATGCTTGGATTTGGCTCTGACTGGTTGACCAAACCACCTTGTCAATGGGAGGCACACGCTGCTTACCAGGATATTGCAAAAGTTGTACGACATGTTAAAGTAGTTAATGACCTGTCAGAAAGAACGGTTAAGCTCATCCAAAATTATACCCACAACATTACAAATAATTAAGTACAGAGGCAGTTTCTTTTACAAGTCATTGAGCACACCGCCGCCTTATTCCAAACTTCGAAAAAAACACTCTTAAAAATGTGTAGAACTCAACGACATTCGCGCTAATAATGAAAAACGTATAAAGTGTTTGGCTGTTTGTTCTGTTAAGCATTTTTGTTTCATAGGATCAAAGATTATCAAAGTATTTAATAAAAAAGTAACCCAGTAATCACCAATGTGGAGCCAACTGTCATTATATTTCTTTTGGGCATGTATTATATTGTATTAATTACCAGATGCCAGGGGCAAGCCTTAGAGTACTCCGATTGAGCTGATTTTTTTATGGTCATTTATATTGATGAATGAAATGGGAAAATGCCTGGGAAGCAAGACTCTGACAAACTTTTTTTTGCCCCACACTCTTGTACAATGTTAACTTTGTAGGGGCGCCGCTTTTGATTGTGCAGTTTTGTTAAATTGAAATTGGCTGCTGCAGACCGGGCAGAAACATGAGAACTCTCAGTAACAGCCGTCGTGATCTAGGCATGTCTCTTACGCTACCAGTTTTTCAGAATTGTGTAATTATCTACTTACTGTTGTTTGGGCAATCCTCTGACCTACCTATTTATTATCAAATAGTTTGTAAAGGTCAAGTATTTTCAAATTGTTAAATCTTAATTATAAAGTCTTTTACGGCAATAAAACTGCATATAATTTATAATCTAACACTCGACTACTGAATTTGCATATAAGGCCGCTATCGGATTGTATTGGCCGTTAATTATTTAATTACTAGGTGAAATTATATTCATTAAACCATTATGTCTTGTATTCCTTTTTGGTATACGCCATGCATTATGGCTTAATTAACAATTTTCCCCTTCCCTATCCCGTTAAAGCGACTTAACTACAACAGTATTAATTTTTCGAGCTCCCAGATATTGCCCTAACGATGTTCCGCTTCTGTGATTCGTTAAAAGGCCACAACTTTTGGCGATATTCGCCTATTAGAAAAAAGCTGGAGTTGTCGTGTGACTTCCGCCTTCTTCTCGACGCTGGACGGCCATTCTTGTTTAAATATTTGTGAGTAATACTGTAATGAATTAGTACTGCGTGTGATGAATTAAATTGTTAGTTTTCTTGTGTAAATTTCTTCCTTAATGCGAAAAATTAAGCGAGTGTATTAATTGCATAAAGTGTAACCCCTAGTTTGGAAATAGTGCTCATGTCGAAATCGTTTTCAATGGTTACCGAATTATAGTTTAGATAAATACAATTAGTCGTTTAAGTCTATAAAGTTGAGATAAAAACATAAGAAAGCATTTCCACCTATCATATTCATGAATACACACACTAAAGCGTAATTTATTGTATTTTATACATTTTTCTAAGAGCTTATATCATAGAATTTTAGCTAATACAAATGCTTTATTATTAAATTTTATTTATCCTTATTTATATTTTATTTTTATTATAAGTGCCAATTTTGCAGTAATTCTTCACCCAGAACAAATTATTAACATATTATGAAACAAACATTATTTTCCCAGACTAAATTACATGTAAAATTTTCAAAATATTTATACTTACGTTACGGTTGTGCTCAAATTTGCCATAGCTTGAGATCTTATCTTTACAAATTCAAATTTCAGGCCGTAGGTATTGTTTGCAATAGCTACAAATTGTAAAAGAATAGCAAAAAGGATTAAGACACAATAAAATGCATATATTTGGGCGCCAGCTGATTATGAAAGTTAGATAATTATAGTAATTAGAATAATGACCTGATACCATTAACCAGAAACTGGAGTCAGATCTGATAAATTTAATTCCACTTGCTAGTCATATTCGGTGATGTCAAAGTTAGGTTAGATAATATGTAAATAAAGACTTTCATAATTATATGGGTCACTACTATTCAGTCTAATTTAGTTTAAAAATTATGTTTATTCGTGAACCAAAGAATTAGAAAAAATAACAATCATTAAGTAAAGTCACAATACCCTGCATAAGAGCTTTTATCAAATGGGAACGTTTTCATACAACAAAATAACAAAAATAATTGGTACATAAACAATAAGCAACTTACGCAATATTCACAAAATTCAAACAAGGTCAGGTCAACAGTTCATAATACCTTGTTCAAATCGTTTAATTCACAAAACTGGATCAAAACAAACTTACAAAATATTGCCCTTTATCAACACAAATATAAACGGTGGTCACTGAACTGTAGAAACTGGAAAACTTCATAAAATTCTGCAATCACTAATAACCCAAAACTACGAGAATTAAAATTCACAATACTGTAGTAACGGGAGGTATTCATTAATAGAATTCACTCTTTCAAATAACCGGTTCAACCAGACAACTTAAATTAAATTACTTATTTAAATTATCGTAGAAGAAACGATCTGTTATTATTTATTTAGTTTGTTTTTAAAACTGTACGATTTTAAATTATATCCAGACAATGTTTTATAAAACACTTAGATTTTTTAAAAGTTCAATTGGACTACAATAGTCATTCATATTTTTAATCGTACCCTTTAACAAAATTTAACAAAATAAACGCCGCAAAAATATTCTGAAAATGCCCTCGGCAATTGACTTTAAAAATACTAATTCATGGCACGTGGACCGAGACCTCGGCCTAATACGTGAAGGCGTCTCGCCCTGTGTGTATTCTCTTACTTACTTTATTAAACCCTGACTGTAAACTGACTGTAAAAGCTAAAGGTATTTCGACGGTAGACGGGATTTTAAAAGGGGTAAACTTCCAAATAGACCAACGAGAAAACAGCGCGGTTTGATTAAGCCAATAAAAATTGATTATTTTACACAAAGAGCACTCGAAAATTAAGGACCTTACTCGTAGCTGAAATCTGCACCATATGCAAAAAAACAGACAATTGGTAAACGAAAATTGGTTTGTCTAGAATTGGTTGACAAGCACGTACACGGAAATCATAAATTTAAACCAAATGGATTTTATTAGTATGTTTTTCGTAGAAGCTTAACTGATTTAGATGGGAATATTCGCAAATACTCGTTCACATCGGCGGAAATTGCTGACAATTTATGTTTTAATAGACTAGTCTATTCGAAAATATTCTTTTTCCCAAGAACAATATGAAATGGTAACACGTGTGAAAACAATACCTTTATTTGAAATAAGATTCGTAAATTCTTATAAAAACAATTTTATTAGTCTGGAATGCTTCTTTGAGATGACCTTTAGTATTTTATGGGGTTTATTTTATGCAGTATACCAACGATTATTTTAAATTGAAAGAAAATACATGATTACGCAGGACCGCATTTAGAATTTTTATTAAATATGCATACTAAATCGCATTATTTGAAAACCGACAAAAACGTAACGTTACAATTAAGTGTTGTAAAAATTTCTCTTAATTTTCCAGTGTGTTCTTGAGGTAAAATCTGAAATATTTTATGTCGACAGATGTTAAACTCTTTCGTTTTGATTCTCTGTAAGTATGTCTATAAGTCGTTGAAATGTTGGTACATACTGCATTTTCAATTCCAAAGGGTATTCCAACAAATTCATAATTTTTATTTTCTGTATTGAAGTCCGAATCCACTGATTAAATCCATCCATTAACTAGGTAAAGTTGAATAATAATAACTTTTAATATTAAAATTTAGGTTGGTAATTTGTATTTATCTTTGATAGTCTTGGTATTTAATTTTCTATAGTTTACTACTATTTTCCAATTTTGTTTACCTGAGGCGTTTGGCCTGAGCTTTTTGAAAACTATCGAAAGAGGCAATGAAAAAGTTGAAGTACTGAATGTAATGATTTCATTTTTTAACAATTTATTAATTTGTTTTCAATTTTTTTTATGAACTCTGTATGATATGTATATTTTCTTTATATAAATTGGAATATTGTTTTAATTCAATATTTTAACCGCAAGTGAAATGTTTTCACAATAAAATATGTCTGCATTCTTTACAAAGATTATAAGTTTTTACTTCTTCATTTAAACATTGTAAACAGACTTTTGGCAAATTTTGCTGCAATATTTTTTCTTGATTTTACTTGTGTTGATGGAATTTGTTGATTTTATTGTTTCTGATAGATTTTCATAATCTAAATATCCAATTCTTTAATTTTCTTCGACTAGTTTAATTATCACTGGTTTTGTTAAAGTGATTGCTATTTCTCTGTCACTAATATTAGTCATCGTATTAATTGCTAAACAGCTGTGACTTAATCCAGCTTTTAATCTTTTTGGCTACTGGTGTTTGAATTCTTTTTTTTTGTTTTTGTTTTAATTATTATGTGTTAATTTAAAGTTTTGTTTTTGTTCGAGTGAATTAGATTCGACTGAACAATATAAAGTACTTGTTAATTCTTTCACCAGGTATGTTTTTCCAAGTCTATCGGTGTGTAATCAAAATTAAATAACTTAATTAAATTTAGTAATTAAAATCTTGAAATCTTAAGTGACTTTGAATATTATTGGAAGTTGAATTGTTGCAGTTTGTCACGTGGGGTTTGCGTGACTGGGGAACGTAGTCAGAGGTAGAAAGGAATCAAACACAAGTTGTAAAGACAACTATATACTAAGACAATAAACAGAATACAAAAGGTTTACATGTTGACAATAAACAGAGTACAAAAGGTTTACATGTTGACAATAAACAGAGTACAAAAGGTTTACATGTTGACAATATGGTGAGGACGTATATGTCCTTCTAAACTACTACAATACAGGGAAGGTGGAAACCAACCCTGTTCAGCACTAGGTCTACAAACTAAGCATGTAGGAGATAACCTCCTGGTAACTAAGCCGGGGAAGCCTGGACACAACTCCCCATAATTCTGCATAGAGTGGGCGATTAAGCGCCGCCCACTCAATTTAAGCACTAAGCATTTATATAATTAAAAGAGTACTCACCAGCTTGCTTGTAGATGTAGTGTCGGAGTCATGGAAACTGACTGGTTTGAATAGCTCAAGCAAGCTGGTTATATACTGCCGAATGAGGAAGTAATTCGTATCGTAGTTGGAATCCGTAGGCAGAAGTTCTCGGTAAGTTTGTGGGTTGATTGCATGTGCGCTGTCGGTGCCTGGTACGACGCTGCAGCTGGACGGAAGTGTTGGTGAGTTCACTGGAAGGAATGCACATCTGCAGGCACATCGTGTGGGAAGCCTCGCCTCGACAGAGTAAGTAGGCGTAGATATCGCATGCCAGTGGATGCGACGGTGGGCGAAGCGGGCGCGGTACTGAGAAGACCTTGCACATGCCGGTCGTGAGACGGCAGCTGCTGAACTAGCGTAGGCAACTGAATGTGGCCTTGCATGCTTTATGTTGTCCAAACGGAAGAGAAGTTTAGTTGTAAATAAAATATTTAAGTGTAAATATTTCCGTTTGTGACACTATGTTACGAAGCATAATCAGTTGTTTTGATTTAGAAAGGTTATTGCTGAATTAATTTAAAAATATATTTATATATGAAATTCCAGGCTTAAAAACACTGATTTATTACGTGTTGTGGAAATTCACGTTAACATAATGATAATAAATGATCCAGCACATATATGATCCAGAAAAAGTTTTAAAACGAAAATTTTTTCCTGTATTTCTGTATTAGGCAATATTCGTTATATTAAAAAATGAATTAACGTTACGATGTGTACTTCATGCATAGTCATAATGCATCAACTGCCAGGAAATCATGTAGCGGCCAATGTGAGTGTAAAAATAGAGCTTTATTTTACATGAAATGTTGTCCCATACATATTTGTATACTCTATATCTCTACACTCATGCACAGTACTCCATTTTTGTGAAATTGTATAAAATTGCTGTACAGGTAAGGCTACACCAAATTTGTCCTTTCTTTTTAAGTATTACCTAATATTATGCTATAATGGAATCCTTAACTTGAATTATTTCAGTTAAACCTGAATTATATAAGAAAAACGGCCAGCATTTCTTCTAAGCTTACTATTTGACTGAATCATGTTTACGATTAAATAAAAGAAGGTTAATGGCACTTTAACAATTTTGAAACAAAAGTATCTAAATACGAAATTTTGAGCTTTCAATATTATATTTACCAATAATATTTTCAAGTAATCCTTATAATCACCCAGAATAAACATAAAATATGCTTGTTTCAGTTATGCTAATTTTGGCTTCACAAAGGATAGAAACATTATTCTTTGAAGAAGAACCAGAAGACGTTCCTACTAAACGTGGTGCTAAGCCATCCTTAGTTGAATGGATTATACTGGCTTGGGTTAGTGGTAAGTAAAACTGCTTTTTCCGCACTCTCCCTAAGCCCTTTATGTATAATCAGATCGCACTAAATGTTACAAACTTACATGTTTACTAAAATAATCAACCTCCTGCACAAAATTACCTCATCACTTTAACAAATTTCTTAACCTTAAATGTGTTCTTTTTTACACTTTAACATTATTTTACAACGTCTCTGAGATTGACGAAAAGAAGCAAACTAAAATATTTAAATAAACCATAAATGTAAATGCATTCTAAAGTAAGCAAACATATAAACGAAAGGAATTCAGGAAAAATAAACAACCAAATATTTTCTCAACGGTTTTTTGTTTGTTTCTACTGTCGGATCGCTATACAATTTGCTCCGTAGGGAAAATAACTTTGAAACCACGAGACTTACTTTTCAGCATTCCACTACAATAAGATTAAATTTATCCATTTCCAGGTTTAATTTGGAGTGAAATAAAGCAGCTGTGGGATGTTGGTCTGGAAGAATACGCCCGAGATATGTGGAATGTAATAGATTTCATTACAAACTCACTCTATGTAGCAACCGTTGCGTTAAGAGTAGTCTCTTATTATCAGGTGAGTACTACGTTTTTATTATATGGCTTTGTAGGATATATATATATATATATATATATATATATATATATATATATATATATATATATATATATATATATATATATATATATATATATATATATATATATATTATATATATATATATTTAAAGAATTTAAATGAAAAAAGCCTCAATGTAGTGGATGGAAACATTTAAGGGATGATATTGGATGTTTTTGTTCTCGGCGTAATGGGTATTATTAGAGCAGATGAAACAATTGCATTGTTGGTAATGTTAGGTTAGAATTGTCCCGTGATCTCCATTACGTACTAAAGCCAATGAACTACCTTATATGAAACTATTGTGATGGTCAAATATTGTCTTTCCTTTTACTACATGTTAAGGCTGTCTCTTTTAGATTTTCCACAATTTGGATTTTATTTAGCTCAGAATGTATAATTCTGAGTATTGCCTTTTTAATTGTTTCAGTTCTGCATTATTATTAAATTAATGCTATATATAGTTATCGCTATTATTATTTTATTCAAGATTTTCATTTACACCATTTAGTGTCGTGTAGTGTTTTCAATAAAGAACTAAAGTAATAAGGCTCTTTTGACATATGCATTATAGAGGGTGGAACATCTGATAGTAGATTTTACTACAGGCTATTTTAGATTACTGAGGCTCCGTGACGAATCTTCTACACAGTATACGTATACTCCCATCAGTAAGCAGTTAGTATGTAATGCAAGGTGATCATGTTTGTTTTGGAGTTTCCAATACTCAGGACCTTTTTTAAAAAGAAACCATTATCTACTGATGAAGAATTAATCTTTCAATTGGCTGTGGCTTCTACGGATCTCAGCTCATTATGCTGCGGACCAGCACTAACTGGCATGGCACCCGTTCAACTGCTGACCCTGCCTAACGGTGCTTAACCCGAGCAATCAGAAAACTGCACCCTAACACGAGTAACCTTATCCAGGAAAAAATACTCATCCTATTAGTAATGATAGTAATTTACTTTAAATAATACAGTAATCACTTTTCTTTGACATTTGACAAACATTTGAAAAGTCATTTTAATATAAATGTTCGCATTGCACTAACTGTTATATATTTAACCGAAAAATGATTTTTTTAATATAGCAGTGTTTGCTGATATTTCTCATGGAATACATCTAATTAAAGAACCCACATGATGAATCCATGTTTATTTTAACAACTACGGTACTTGCTTTGTTCCCATTTTCATCTTTATTTTATCGGTCCAAGTGTAGTCCATGCAAGAAAACAATTTTTTAACAAAGGCGTTACTTCCAGAGAAGCGCATTTACAAGACCATCAACTTTTTTCGTGTTATTTTATTACAACCTCACTTGAAGTTGTTTAAACGCAAACTACATAAATTTCAAAAATACTTCAAAGGATTACAGCTTAGGTAGATTAATAACCCCCTAGGGAATATGCAGCAATTCGTTTAATTTGTATGAATTACTTTAAGATTTAAGAGTGGATTTGAAATTCTTAGTTAAACATTCGAACGGCACGATAAAATCAACGGAATCTTATTTCGGATTGGCTATGCTTAACAAATATCTAATGCTGTTTAAGGCGGGTTTTGCTTTCCTTTTTCCTACGAATCATTTGATCTTCCCTCATTTTGAATTTTACAAGAGAAAATATAAACACCTTTCAGCATGCATGAAATGAAAAATAATAGAAGTACCGAAATATCTCGACTATTCTGCTTATATCACTGTTCACCAATAAAACATAAACAAGATTTTCTTCTCGTATTAAATATTTTATATCTCGACTTAAATGAATTCCTAGTATAAAACATGATTGCTTTTAACAAAAGAAATTTGCCCAAAAAAACTGTTATTTTCATAGGCTACCAAACTTTTATTTATTATAAGAGTAACCGAGACAAAATACATTCCTAATTTGTCAAATGGAGTCGCAAATAAATCTAAAAATCTAAATCTAAAATAAATGCCAAGCAATAAATTAGAAATATTGTAATAGAACGTTTATATAAGTTCATTAGTGAAAAATAAATTCGAGATATCATAATACGGGGTAGAATTAGGTGTACTTTAGCTACCGGTGGAGAAATCCGACAAATTATAACACGAGGTTCATTTAATAAATTCCAAACATTTTAGATTTATTTATTACTCAACGAAAATTTTTGATAAATTATAATCTTTATAATTTTGGCGTTTAGTTCGGTGTTAATAGAGCATAATTAAAAGACATTAGCTATAACGGCATTTGTAGTTTTTTACATTTTGTGTAAAAAGAAGAATGAACCTATATGAAAAAAGATAAACATACCTCAGTTTATTAATGCAACCGAATAACAAGCCTCATTTTCCATAAGCTTCTTGAGTGCTCTTAAAGCTGTACTTTTTGGTATATAAAAAATTTTATTACCATTTAAAAATGTGTGATAACTTTGTGTCCATTTTTGTAAGTCCGTGTACCCGGGCGTTCTTTTCTGGAATTTTAAAATTTTTATTTCCGATTCGGATACCACATCAAAAATGTATGGACATCAATTTTCTATCGCTTCAGAAACACTTTTAAAATGGTGCTCAAGGTGAAAAGATGAGATAAAATATTCAATTACAAAAAAAGCGCTCAGCTTTTATGTTTATTGTATCAATGCAGCTTGATGCAGCTAGGGCATTCTCAATTGGTTGATTCGTAGGCTCTAAAGAACTTTCTAAACCCTGTAGTGCATCTGAATTTAATTTTGTTAATTATCACCTATCTTGATCGTTGAGGTGCTCTTGTCTTTGATTTCGAAGTCTCGAAGACGAGTAGTACTAGTAGTACCAGGGTAGAAGAACGGAAAAAGTTTGATTTAGTCACAAAAAAATAATTCTTATAAGAATTTACTTTTTCATTTGTTCGTGAATTTTTTTTCTCTGTTATAAATAGCGAATAAATAGCTTTTTCCCGAGCGAATAATATTTGTTGAGAGTTAAAAAATATTTATCGTTCACAAATTTATCACATATGATTTTATTAATATACAGAGAACAAATCTGTATGACGTTGTATGCGCGCTGTCGAATTTTGTTTGATAATTCTTTATTCATTGATACCCTGTTTTCGATTTATTTGTCTTCATCAAGAAGTTTTAATTGATTATGTAACGTTAGCATAATGCCGCTTTCCGCGATGGATGCCGTTTTCCTGGAAACAAGATATTACAAATTTAATAATTTTAAGTACCTATTGATAACCTATTTAGGTTGTTAATGCAAAGAAGATCGCCATTTCTACTTAACCTGTTTTTAAGTCGTGTGTAATACTGCGAAAATATTTAATATTAATATACCAAAAGTATTTAATGCCTTGTCGCATTACTTGAAAAAAAAATTACACAATTCTTAATGAATTAAGTGTATTTAAACTAAATATGTTTATTTTATGTTGGTTTTATTGTGAAATGCAATTTATTAAAATTATGTGCAAAATGATATATAGCTAGAATTTGAAGCTGGGACGACAACGACTTCTCACCACGGTTGTGATCACCTCGTTCTGGTTAACTGAACTATGGAATCGTGTCAGCTCTTGAGCGCACCACACTTATTTTAAGTTGCATTAATTTAAATTATTTTTTAAAAAAGAGGTACTAAATGAGTTATTTTTTTTTCATTTTCGGGGTATGAATACCATTTAAACTACTAAACAAAATTTTATTTACCTGGGGAGATCTTACAGACGATTGTTTAAAAGCACATGTTAAATTCGAAATTCGATTTGAGCATTTTGATTTTTTGTTTGTATTGTTATTGTATAATATGTAGAAGTTTAATTAATAAATCCATTGGAAACACGTATATACAGACCGTGTTTAGTATGGTTGATAAAACTTTAAACTGGCCAGCCCTCATTACAATTGTGAAAAGTCGTCACCTATGGTCTCACTGTCCCACATTTACTGCTTAAATTGAGAGATTATCCAATTTATTTTTTCGGAGACAGTGTATGTGGATGTTTTTGTGGTTGAGGAATTTTATTAAAGGTGTTTACTTTTTCTAAAACCTACGCTAGAGTACGCAGCATAGTAACTTTTACCAAGTTTGGCGTATTTTTTCAGGAGAAGATATATGTGGAGCTTACGGTAGTTGAGAATTCATACTTAACATTGATTTAGTTCTTGGCGCACTGTAGGTTTTCTAGTTCTTGGCGTAGGTAGGGTTTTAAGTCACATAAAAAATTGCCTTCCATTTTACACACAACAACACTTACAAAATTTTTCATATTTCGTTACAAAAAACTTTTTTACAAAACAGTTTTCTGTTAAATTTACTTTACATTTACTATGACGATGGTGCGTTGATCTTGATGGCTCTTTTACTTATCGCAGGATAGGAAAAACGAGAAATTTGATTCGCTAGCAAAAGAATAATTTTTATAAGAATTTAATTTTTCATTCGTTCGCGAATTTTATTTTTTAATTCTCTGGTATATATAAATTCTCGTTCCCGAGCGAATAATATATGTTGTCACAAAGTTATCAGCTTTAAATCATTCACAAGTTAAATAACAAAGCAGGTTTATTTAATATGTAAAGATCAATTCTTGTTAATAGACGGAAAGCAAATCTGTATGGCGCTGTATGCGCGCTGTCGAATTTTATTTGATAATTCTTAATTAATTGATACCTTGTTTTCGATTTATTTGTTTTCATCAAGAAATTTTAATTGAATATGTACGCTAGCATAATGCCGCTTAATATTTCAAGTTAATAGATTTCCTTTTAAACTTTTTTCACGCCCTAAATAAGTGGAAGTATTTGTTATCATGGTTAATATATTGGTTAAGTTAAATTGTTTGCGTTGGTCCATATTGTATGAAGTTAGTTAATGATTTTATATAAATAAAACGGTAGAGTAGTAAAACTATAAGTAGTAAGAATACGAACTGAAAACGAATGATTAATTTCCGATTGTATTAATTCACGAATAGAAATTTTTAAACGGTTGATTTTGCATTCGATCGTGATCGAATAAAGCTGCCTTCGCTAAAATTTAATTCTTGAAAGAACGAATCATAAATTTTTAAAAATAAAATTTGTTCACGAATAATAAAATAAGAAAAGAATATAATTTGTTTCATTCGTGAGTGATAAGTTCCCTACCCTGTTTAAAATTATTCAGTAACATATTTATTCTTAATATATTCTTACAAGGAAAATTTCTCATATAATACAGCCTTATATAAAAATGTTATTACTAATAAATTCGGAGTATTAAATCCACAGAAATAAAGGATCGGATTTGTATGAACTCAAATAAGCGTGTTGTTATACAGAATATATAAATATAATATTAATATAAATAAACACACGTGTTCTTTAATGAATTTTAATTGCTAATTTTCTAATATGATGGAATACTTTCGAAAAATAAGGTCTCTAAAAACACATTTCTTGCACCACCATATTAATTATTTCGAGTGTCAGTTAGCTATAGAATCATACAAACGAGGCGCAAGATTTCATCAAGTGGCTTTAACAATAGCAACTCGATACAGGGAACAATATTTCAATGCTATGTTAGGTTATTTTTGTTGGTGGCTACACAAAGAGGTTGAAGATGATACTAGTGATACCGAAAACATTGAATCCTCCAACATTGTAGACACAGAAACAAATACAGATTATCCAAGATTTATTTAACGTAGCCCATCTGCGTTAGCTTAAGACCATGCCCCCCCCTTAGGGGATTGTCAATTGAGTTACGCTCAGTTAGAGCGTCATTTACTTTTGTAAAAGCTATTAGTACTCACTAGTACGAGAGAAGTTGCCTATCCACTCTCTACTAGCTCACCAGGCTAGTGTCGGAGCTATTAACGTGCTCACTCGTCGTGGTTTGTCTCCGTGGGAGTCCCATCACCCCTAGTTCAGCACGCGATGCGGACTTTCACTGCCGATATAACATCGCATTGCATTCTTAAAAATTCTGTTTTATTATTGTTTTCTACTATAGCATGATCAAAAAGTAACTCCATCAAAGGCGCCTTTGGAATTTTGAAGCCATGTGTATTTTAACACCAGAAAATTATACAAAATAATCAGAGTCCTTTGACAGTGACAGTACTTATAATTTTCTGGTGTTACAATACACATGAATTCAAAATTCCATATGCACCTTTGATAGAGTTACTCATACTGCTCATACTATACTGCGGTGTATTAACTGATATAATATGCCCCACGTTCAGGGCTAGCCATAAAATATATGCGGTGATTTAAATGATATGATAAAATAAAATAAAATAAAATAAAATAAAATAAAATAAAATAAAATAAAATAAAATAAAATAAAATAAAATAAAATAAAATAAAATAAAATAAAATAAAATAAAATAAAATAAAATAAAATAAAATAAAATAAAATAAAATAAAATAAAATAAAATAAAATAAAATAAAATAAAATAAAATAAAATAAAATAAAATAAAATAAAATAAAATAAAATAAAATAATATAAAATAAAATAAAATAAAATAAAATAAAATAAAATAAAATAAAATAAAATAAAATAAAATAAAATAAAATAAAATAAAATAAAATAAAATAAAATAAAATAAAATAAAATAAAATAAAATAAATAAAATAAAAAAACAAAACAAAACAACGAAACGAAACGAAACGAAACGAAACAAAATAAAATACACCACAAATATTTTTCCTGTTCCCAATCGACTAACTCGGGTTTAATTCGATAGAGCATGAAATACTTGAATTAATAAAACCTTAATGACTCTTAAATACCTGAAAGAATAGAAAAACTTACAATGAAAACACTTGGGCTTCCGCAACTGGACAACAGAAAGCTAAACTCTAAATATGAAGAGAAAAAGAAATGGATGCTTGTATACACATCAATTAAACACATATATAAATTAAAAACACAATCTTTATTTTATTAATGAAATTAAATGGAAATCAAATTTAAAGAAAACTAAAAAGAAAATTATTCAAAACAAAACAATAAAGAAAATAGAAAATTATTTCCTAAGCTTGCTCAAGTGTGTGACATAATAATAATTACACAATATAACTAATACACATAAAATTTACACAGGAACATCTTTACAATTTGAGAAAAACATAAATTAAGATTCCTTTCTACGGTATGATAAACCCAATGATGCATCTACAAGATTTATCTTCTACATTAACTCAAATGAAGCCAATTTATAGTCAAATTGTGCAGCATACAGTCCTCCAAGTGTTTGCATTAAAACAATGGTGAGAAAATTTGTACAAGAATCAATAAGTGTAAAACACGAAGCATATCAACGAAGCCGAAATCTTCAGTAAAATAAATGCTCAGGATTATTAAATAAGAGTTTATAAGTTCATTGTGCTATATTAGTCATTACAAGGTTAACCTAATTTACATATTTTTAGTTCAATATCAGCCCGAAACTGAGTTAATCTCTTGGGAAAAAGAAAAATTCATCCTACGTTAATCATCGTAGACCATAACTTTAAACAGGAAGATTAAATCTTCCAGACAAATGGATAAACCATCCTAATATGTAACTTGGGTTGCATAAACATGTATTATCATGTAACAATCTAAATGATTGATATCCTTTTTTAAAAATCAATCTTTTTTTACATATAAAAATTGAGGTTAAGTTTGCATGAAATTTTATCCTTGATTCCTATTTTAAATAACATATTGATGAATCTATCTGTAACCTAATGTGTAGCCTTTAGATTAATAGACCTAACATCCTAGCATGTCTATTCTTTATTTTAATTTATTGCATGAAAAATTTTCAATGAGATGGATTCATATTATCTTAATACTTTTATCTTTTTTTAATAAATTTTTATTTCTTTGATTTTCGTTTGTAATCTTTTAAAACGTAGTGAAATAAAATGTCATAAAAATAAATGTTTTAGAAAATGGAAGGAAAGTTTTTGTGAAGTGACCTAAAACCCCCAAATACCCAAATACATCAAACGTGGTGAAAATTAGAGACCCTTCAGAGTCTGGCCAAGGCAGCCATTTTATATCACAACACGTGGCGACAAATTTGAAAAGTACAGAAAAGATTACACGACAAAATATTGGCACGCATGTGAACGGTATTCGACACAATTAAAAAACACGAAGTAGTAGGTTGTGTATATAAAACATTATTTAGCAGTAAATATACATTAAAAAATCAAAATATTATATTAAAAATATTGTGATATAAAATGGCGGGCATCGCGAAAACGCATTGACCTAATTGAAGGGTATCTAGTGAAAATTAGAGTCACTGCATCTAGTTACCTAGGCCAGCTGGTCGACCAGAGTACCGCAAACCGCCGCCATATTGGGGCAAACGAAGCACGAAATTGTTCATTATTTGTTCTGTATTGAATTTAATCAAATCCACGTTTACTTTAAAAGGTTTTTCTTATGCTGAAAGATCAAACCTCTAATATGTCAAACACGTAAAACGTGGTTTTAATTTGTCCATTATTAAATATCGCCCTTCTCTGCCCCAATATGGAGGTGGTTTGCGTTACTCTGATCGACCAGCTGGCCTAGGTGACTAGATGCAGTGACTCTAGTGAAAATTACTATACAGCGCCCTCTAGCATATGTTTTAGAAAAAGTATTTCGAAAATACATTCTTCGATCTCAAGAACATCCAGATACACTTTCCTCAGAAAAAAATAAAACTTTTAGGGTTTTGTTATTGGACACGTCAGCTTTCTGGCGCTTTTGGTTTCATCCTATTTTAGATTACTTGTTGCCCTGTGTTATTATGTGAGCAATTTCGTTTTGAATCCTTTGGTCTGGTAAAATCTAAATTATATCAGCTGCTTCTTTATTTTAAAAATTGTAAGTTTTGAGAGTAACTGCCAATTGCTGCAGTAGATTCGTTAAGAGTTTTCTTCTTTGGTTGTCTTTTTTGATTTTTTGATTGATGTTTAAGTTCAATCTTCTTTGTAACGCCCATTTTCTTCTGCAGTGTAGTTTATCCTCTACCCCAAGGTCACTAATTGAAGTCAAAGGTCAATTTTAAAATTAAGTTAAATTAGCGACAAGTTTTAGTTACAATGATGACTAGTTTTTTCCTTTTTTATTTATTTTTCAAAACAATTTTAATAGTTTGTTAAATTATTACTATCATAAAAATCGAAATTTGACAATTCACGTGAAAATGATTACGAATAACAGTTAACAGATGGCACCCGTGAATTTGAGGATGCAAGCAACAGTGTTTAATTTCTTACGTTATATTAAAGCGACGCGGTTACGGAACTAGAAATTGGCCTTTTAAATCTTTGAATATATAAATAGGTATCAAATCAAGTTGACCGAATAAAGTTCCTGCAAGCGAACTTTCAGAGTTACACTGTTTCATATACAGGGTGTCCCACAATGCTGTTTACACGCAATATTTCCCTTTTTTGAAAAGATAAACAAATCAACTAAGAACTATTGTGAATGACTTAAAATGGACCTTCAGAAAACATCTTTAAATGCTGGTTGCATAGCAACGTTTAAGAGATCATGCCAACTTGATTAATTTTTCAAATTGCACCCTCTGTTTTTTTTCGTGATTTTTATTCATATGATATCATATTGGTTGTTATTTAATTAAAACGCGCAGCTTTAATATTTTACAATTACAATTAAAATTCCGTATATTAGTTATTAATTTTAGCATCAGTGATGCAATTTACAATGCTATAGGTTTTATTGATTAAATGTATATACATATACAACCAGTAGTCATGGAATCGGTTTTGTAATTGCACAATTCGCTAGAGTAGTAAGCGGTTGCAATCGTAAGCAATAAGCAATTGCAGCCTCAGCTCAGAAGACTAATCTATATCTGGATGGTTTTCAGGAATTTGCATTTCAGCAATCGATGTAAACAACGTTCGCCATTACTGTTTACTACAAATGTGGAATAAAAGAAATGTCAGATATCGAGTTATCAGTAATTTATAAAATTGTCACTGGGTACGTCTATAATTATTTCCAACATAAACAAGAATTGAAAGAAAACATCATTATTTCTGATATAATTATTATTTTGTTACACAAAAGTAATGGTTGTTGGATGTTACAATACGAGTTTTTTTAATTGCATATTTGAAATATAAAATATAAAAAAATATAAAATATTTTCAAGTTTAATACTTTTCCAATGTATGTGAATCTATTTACAATTTTCACTTTTCTGTGCAGTAGTGTTAAAACTTCACTTAAGGATTGGGTTTTTATTTCAATTTCAGCAGAAGACGTTCGCGTCACACCCGTAAACATAAAGTTAGACGTTTTATCTTTCCCTAACTAGATGAGAGGTTTTCTTCAATAATTTATTTGGTGAAATATCTTACCTCGAATGTCAAGAACGTTCATGAACTGAAGCAAACTACGAAGAAACAATTGAAGGACGATTAATAAGAATAATATTTGAACAGGACACAAGCAGTGTTAAATGCACGATTGTGGACAAGGAGATTTCACGAGCTGAAACGCTCAGATTTTAATGCATTTGATTTAAGTTAGAGGTTGTGATAACCTTAATCACGACTTAATTAAACGACAAAATATAAGAATGTCTGATATTCAATTGTAACTGTAATTAAAAGGTTAGAGGGAACCACCCAAATTGTTTAATGTTATTGTTTAACATTTAACATGAGAATCAACAATTCGGAAAAAGATTTTCTTTCGGTTTACATTAAATTGATTATTTATTAATAACCCTCAATATTTTAAATTTGTGATATATTCCAAGAGCAGAACATTAACAATCTGTCGTGCCAAACTATAGGATTGAGTATTAATTTTTAATTCTGTGTATTGAAGTAAATAGAAAAATCGTTTACACAATATAAACCTTTCTAGTTATTGATGAAAAACCTACTCGCACCATTTCATTTCTACATTATAACTTAACTTGGGATCCCATTTTAAATACATTTGCATTAAATTTCTTAATTAACGCAGATAAAAACATATGTTGTTGACAAAGAATGGAACCAAAATTAATATTATTTAAATAACTTACAGACAAGATGCTGTATCAATGGTTCATTTTGGTTTTAGTGTCTTAGTAATTTTTTATTTCTTTAAATCACCGTATCATACTCAGAAAAAGCCTTAAGGCTGTTTTACCCGATTCTGAAGATAGGGAAACGCAATGTAAACTTTACTCGGTTTTTATTCAATAACCGCTCAATATTTTTTGATCGGGTTTTTACCAAAAATTTACCTACAATGTAGTGTATGATGTAATGTTTTTAAAAAATAATTTTTAACGTTTGAAACCATAAAAAACTTAATTTAAAGTTGAAATTTTCGTTTCTAAAAAAAATCTTTACATTACATCATAGCATTTGACGCACAGATTACGGGAAAAATGTTTAAAAAAATATACGTTGATAAATAAATGAATAAAAGCATAGTAAGCGATCCTATTGCAAATTAAGTTTTTTATGGTTTCAAACGTTAAAAATTATTTTTTAAAAACATTACATCATACACTACATTGTAGGTAAATTTTTGGTAAAAACCCGATCAAAAAATATTGAGCGGTTATTGAATAAATAAATAAATAGTTTACATTGCGTTTCCCTATCTTCAGAATCGGGTAAAACAGCCTTAATCTCACTGTCACGCGCACAACTAACGAACTTACTTAAAGTTGCTGAAATATCGAAGTAATTAAACTCCGGATGACTAGATTTTCGGATGCTGCAACCATTTCCTCTCTGAAACAAGTTGAATTCTGGATTATTTACGAGTTTTAAAATGTTTAACGTTTGTTATCAAAACAACTCGACACAACAGTGGAAGTTAATTTGTTGTATACAACTATAGCGTTTGCAATAATCGCACTTCTTATTAGATGCGGACGTTCTCAAAGAAACACTTTTGATAATTCTAAAGCATTTATTCCGTTTTTCTTAATTTAAATAAGTGAGAGTGTATCAACTCACGCTACGAGATCGCGTCCCTACAAATTGACGTTAACTTAACGCTATGCTAAGCTGTACCAGACTATACTAAAGTTCCCCTTGAAGGATAAACTCTGTAACCTTTTATAAATTTTTAAGGGGAGCTATATGAATCTAACCACTCAAACTTATGACAACATACACCGCCAATAATAAAATTGGACACATTTCTCTCTTTTATTTTATCAAAAGATGCACAGGGCTAATAAACCCAACATTTGCAGCAATACAGCTGTCTAACCAATTAAGAATAATGATATGAACACACTTTGTTCTTGTGAAATTCTAGGAAAATGGATGCAGAAAAGGAATGTATTATACAAAATAAAATCATAAAATACATTAGGTTTCGTTTCTAGTTAATTTCATTACCGGTAAGTCAACACTTTGTTCTGTTTTTAAATAATATTAAGAGGAATTTTAAAAGAATACGTGTCTAAAGCAAGCACAAAAAATAAATAGAAAGAATAGTCCCTATAGCTTTAAAATATCATGTAAACCTTAATAATGTGTTAATTTCAACGTCTAACGGATAATATTAAAATTTGCACCCTATAGTTACAAACAGTTTGTTCTTTTGGGTATCCAAATCTGTTAATAACTCATCTTCACAAAAAAACCGTTTGTACCCCTTTGTATCATCCATACATATTCATCAGGGTACAAAATTTAGTAAAAATGGAAATATTGAAGCGAACGAAAAATTACACTAACAAATATGTTTTTATTACAGGTTCAAAAGAACCCAAAAAGTGAAACTATCAAACGAGAAGACTGGGACGCCTGGGATCCAATGTTAATATCAGAAGGGCTTTTCTCTGCCGCAAATATTTTTAGGTAAGTACAAATCACATCACAGGGCTGGTATTACATCGATTTTCTTTCTATATTGTATCTCTTCATAGCATGTATTAGAATTAATTTGTAAGCTCGAATTTAGAACAATAATTATTTATTTTAACAATCCAGAAATCTTAAAGCTTTACATAAGCCGAATTAATTCGTCAAAAGGTTAGAGACTTGCAAATTTCACTACTTTCAGGACTTATAAATCTTGTTGCCTCTTTTCAAATAAGTTAGCTAATTTTTCAGAAAAGCTGCAGGGAATTCCTATTTTACAGGTTCTGAACAATGAAACTTCAGTGATGTCACTGAATGCGAATTTAAAAATAAATTACATTCGATTCTTTAGATTCTTCGATATTTCAAAAATCGAGATAGCGAGCCATATGAACAGCGGTTTTTTCAATTAAATCTACAATGTAATGATTTTAATTAGCTTGTATTTATTAATTAATCACCTTGAACATTGTATTTTAAAATTAAAAATAGAATTCATTTTATTAATAGCTATAGCAAAGTAAATAGCTATTCGCATAGCAATGAAGGCAATCCTTTCCAGATTTACAATAATTTGCTCTGAGAGAATCATGTTCAGTAATTTTATTACTAATTAAACAGACTGTCTGGGGAGTAATGGAAAAGGCTTACGTAAAAAAAATGCAGTTACACTAATTTTATGTAGCTATTTATACCACGCATAATTGATAAACCATGTTTTGCATGCTTGGCGTGCTTTTCGTAAAATTTTATTTTGAAGGCTTGCCTCGGGAATACTAATTGGTAAGACCGCAAATGTCTGGCTAAACGATGGATTTTGTGGTCGAATGTTGTGTCTGCATTTATTACATTTTTTTATTACTAACCGAATTTATACAATTTTATAGTTTACCAAAAAATTTTAAATTTCAGCTATTGAACAAATGTTATAACATGAAACATGCTTATTTTAACACAAGAAATTCCTGTAAAATTAAAAGTCCCCGATTGACTATCATTGTAATCTTAATAAAAAAATTTCAAATACTTACATAATAATTGCTCATAATACAATACTTACAAAACTAAATGCTCCGGTTGAGATCTCTGATTATGCAAATGTAAATACAGGTGTGGGCGTTAACCCCAAAAGCTTCTGATTAATTAATGGAATCAGAAGCAAAATAAAAAACATGTTGAGCGCCACCAAAACTGAGGATGTTCTTAGGTTTTTAATACAAGTCGAGAAGTTATCAGTTTTGGAACTAACTTTCCATTTAAATTTGAAGTTGAGTTAATCATACATTCATCAAACATTAAAAAAATCTTTCTTGACCAAAAAGAAACATCAGCAGTTTCTTGACCCTAACCATACCAAACGATAAATTAATTTGAAATCTGTATATTAAACATTAAAAAAATTTTGGAAAATACAATGGAAAAAATTGGAAATACAAAACACATTATAATCAACAAGTTATTATTCCTATAAGTGAATTCATTAAATTTCGGGATCTCAAGTCAATTTTACATAAAACTTAATAAAAAAATCAATACCTTAGAACATTTCCAATAATCCAACAAAGTTTAAGATTCCTTACACAAATAACTTGAAACACTAAAAACAATAATGACCATACACAAAAATTTTCAGTAACTGCTGACCTAAAGAACAAAAACGGGAACAAATCTTCTGAATTCTGAACTATTACTATTTTTTTTCTCGTTGAACTTTATCGACAAACTTCAACATAATTAAATGCAATGACAATAAATTCCAGTGCTAAACAAATTCTTTTCAAATTTCCTTTAGACTATAATGGTACATAACATTACATACTCGAATATTGTTTAATTTTTATATTAACCAACTTTCATTATTTAAAGGTTGTACTGATTCGACGTAATTTTTGTAGAACTAACACAAACTTTGCTAATCCACAATATTACTATTAAAACGGAAAACCACCAAAGGTAAGAATTATTAATGTTAAAATTCCGAATGTTGTAACCTATCTTCTTAAATATGTGTCTAATATCACTCGTAATTAAACATTAGTTTATTAATCAACACGAGAAACTTAAAAATTTAATTCCTTACTTAAAATTTATAATTTTAAACACGCCGAATATCATAATAATTTGGCCGGGGGTCTCTCTGAAGAGAGAACCCCCGCCTCGATTCTCTATACGAAGCTTCGATCTACACTGTCTGAAGTTCTAATTAAGACTCTCTGAGCTAAAACAGGCTTCAATTCTATACAGTGACAAGTAATTTTAAGAGGGACATTTTAAATTGGCCAATAGCGAAACAACGCGGCTTTAACAAGCCAATCAAAAATAATATTTTTGAACAAAGAACGCTCGCGAAAAAGAGACATTACCCAAAGTTAAAATCTGCTGCATTTATAATAATACGATACGCTGCGACCAAAAGATATTAGTCCAGAAGATTCTGGACTAATATCTTCTAGTAGATACTAGAAGCACGTACGATGAAATCATAAATTAAAACCAAATGGATTTTATTGATGTATTTTTCTATGAAACAAAGATTATATAGATGGGAACGTCTCAAAATGAATGTTCGCACCAACGAAAACTTTGCTGATTTTAGAATATTGCTTATGAATGCAAGGTGACTCCTTTATACTTGAAAGCAAGCATTATTTACTTAACGAAATATTTATTGTTCTAACACAAATGAATTTACTCAACTGCCAGAACCGTACTAAGGATTCTTTTATTATTTATACATGTAAAATGGTATTTATTAAAATTGAAAAAAACGTGACGTTACAAACATAGATTTAAAGAACAACAGCTTTCTTTCATTTCTTCAATTTCTTTGAAAAGAAATGCATGCAAAGCACTAGATAGGTACCGTTTATCTGTTAGTACGGACGCGTTTTCAACTTTTGTTGAGTATTGCAGTATTACGGTAATTAACAGAAGGGCTAAGTGTGTATTTTAATTATATGTATTTACAAAATGATTTTGATGAAATTTGGTATGGGTATAGTATCAATTTGGGACCATTTTCAGAGAAACTAAGCTCGAAATCTTGGATCTTTATGTCTAAAAAGCGGAATTTACGTCTAATATACCTATACCAGATTTATTCAAAATCTATTTATAAAAAATATAATATAAGCTTGGCCCTACCGTCCGTATCACTCAATATTCGCAAAAGACTATATAAAATGGAATATACAGAAATATAAATACTAGATGGATAAGTAGATTATAGTCTTTATTACCAGAAATTAAACTAAGTAGGCCTTGTTTTCTTGATGTTATCAAGAAAATTTATTACTTCTCGCAGATTCGACTTGATTAAACAATGTTGCTAGTGATTTGTCATTTTCAATCAATTAGAACAAAATCATAGCGTTGTTGTCCGAAAAGGGGTAAGTGTTCAAATTTCCAGTTTAGGTGTTAACGGGGCAAGTGTCATGGTGTTACGTTATACATTAACCTGACTGAGAACGTAGCTAAGGGTAGACATTCAAAATCGAATTTAATGTTATAATAAACAAAACTAAATAATACAAAGATAATGAAACTCATACCAAAGGTGAAACTCTTTTATAGGCTACAACTAAACTTTCTGAGACATTCTTTAAACACTTACTCGATATTACCACTTGCCACACGCGATATAACCTTAATCTCTACAAATAAATGGTCGTTTCAATTGTGACTAACTAAAATTCAACAAAACTAAATAAGCACATTAATTACTTATACTTACGTTAACATGTCTCCCGGTAAAGCCGTCTTATTGATTCAAATTGCTTTCAGATGTCGTAGGTGTTAAACGCTTACTGATTTTTGATAGGAAACAGAAATCATTCAAAAAGTAGATACGCCACCCAAATTGTTTGACGTTATTGCTTAATATCTAAACGAGCATCTAAAATTTGGGAAATATTCATCTTTGGTTTACGTTAATTTTTATACATTGTCAATCTTTTAAATCTGAGATCTATTCCATAAGTAGAACGTCAACAAATTGGTGTGCCAAGCTATAGCATTGAGTATTAATTTTGAATTTTCTATAACAATTTTATGAATTAATTCAAGAAAATCACTACTATTTAAAAGCCTACGTGTTCTACATTATAAATTACGTTGGGATCCTATTTTAAATACACTTGCATTAAATTCCTTATTTAACACAGATAAATATATTTTGATTGTTGACAAAAATTAAACTACAATTAATATTGTTCAAATATCTCATAGGTAAGCTTCTGTATCAATAGCATTTTAGTTTTAGTATCCCAGTATTCTTTTATTTCACTTTCTTGCCCACAGAAAAAGGCTTAAATTAATTATAAACAAACAAACTAACAAATACCAGTTAACGCTGCAGGAGTATAAAAGTAATAATTGACAGTAAACAAATTGTATCCTGAACGATTTTTTTTATTTACTTTAATTAGCAATCAGAATGTACTACAATATATAAGCTAATGTCATAAGTTAGTGCTAGATATACAGACACATGCACTTGGCGAGGAGAGGAGTCCATCCAGCGGTGCTACCTCGGTTTCCTTGGAAGTCTATGGGCCACTGTCTCTTAAGTCTTCTGTTGGGTGCTGGTTGTAGTAATACTTCGAGTAGTGGATTTGGATGGCCTACCAGGTTGTGGTGGTGTTTGCTGTAGTAGTTTATTTTCAGTACTTAGGTGAGATATTCTTCCTATTAACCAGTTAATCTCCTTGATTTTCAAGTCTATTTGTTTTCTTTTGCTTACTATATGTTGTTTCCAGCTTAGCTTTGAATCTAAATGTAGTTCTAGGTACTTTGTTGAATCTTTCTGTGGTATACCTGTTTGGTTCAGTGTGACTGTGGGGCAATGACCTTTCCGAAGAGTAAATGTTATGTCGGCAGATTTAGATTCATTGGCCTTTATTTTCCATTTTTGTAGCCATTCGCTCATAAGGTTGACATGTTCTTGAAGGTTTTGAGACGCTGTTAGAGGGTCTTCATGGGTTGCAAATATAGTTGTATCATCTGCGAATGTGCCTATTGAAGTTTCCCTAGTTGTGGGTACGTCTGATGTATACATCCTAAACTATTTGTATTAAAAATTAACTTCGGTCGTTACAACTAATTTCATTCTGAAACTATGACTTCTTAAATATTTAAGAGTTTTATAAAGTTTAGTTTTTATTACACGGTATTCAAAACCAAAATCAAAACAATTGTTACGGAAACTGTGGAAGTTAATTTGTTGTAAACAAATACAGAATTTGCAACAATATTTCCATTTTTTATTAGGTGCGAAAGTTCTCAAAGAACACTAACGTTTTATAAATTATGACTCTATCAAGACAACTTCTCGAGTTGTTTCTTTGGCGCGTATCATTGTAGTTATATTGCCAAATAAACGATTTAAACCATGAAACTCGACAAACAGTAAATTCGCACAAACTTGTGTTACTTTGAACTACTTGTATGAATTTAACCAGTCAAAATTAAATATGACAACCTGCATTACCAATAATAAAATTAGACGAAATTCCCTTATCTATTCTATAAAAAGTACAGAGAACTATTAAAGCCAACATTTGAAGCAATTAAACTTTCTGATCAAATAAGAATAATTACTTGAAAGCACTCTACTCTTTTAAAATTTAAATATACCTGATGGTTTTCGTATACGAAACTATTTATCCAAAATAAAATCATAAAATAAAATAGATTTCGTGTGTACTCCCACTTTATTGCTTACAAGCTAACATTTTATTCATTCTTTGATACTATTAAGCGGGAATTTAAAGAATACGTGACTAAAGCAAGATATCAACCCGTGGGTCATAGATTTTATTCGTGCAAGTGTTAACTGGGTTTCAACTAGATACAACAAAATTTACATTAGATACTACTGCCTACATTTTTAAATATTTGTTTAAATACAACTGCTTTTCACACCTAAATTAAATTTTAAACAAAACGGAATAAATATCAGCCTCAATATGCTCGTTACAAATATAATGCAAGCTTAAAAATTATTCTATCACATACAAGGTTGCTATAAGAGCTTGCGAAGATTGTTTATTAAACGTCACAAAGTAGTTTGCTAGATTCTAGTTTCTGATTTGTGCACTTCCTACACGAAAGCGGTATCTTACACATAGGAATTTTCCCTCCGGCATATATGGCTAACGAAAATAATCAAATAGTAAATAATCTGTAAGTAAAACACATAAAAGGTCATGAAATCTTTTATTTCAATAGATTTAGTTGTTTCTGTCTTTTTGTTTCTGCAATATATTAAAAAAGTTTCTCGCACGTTCTAATACGTGTTGTTTCTTCAGATAACGCGTGAGCGTAGAATTGCCTGCGTGCTATTTCAAACGATCCCAAATAAGTATATTTGACAAATACGAAGAAGTTATTTTGATTAAGAGTTTTCTCGGACATTTTTACAAATTTCATTATTTTATTGAACGTCAATTGTTGTATTATTGACTTATGGTGCATTGTTTTTATGTCAATAAAGGGATATGGTTCCATATTCCTATATTTATTCCAAATTCGAAAAACTTAGAGGTTGCTCAATTCATTTTATTTCTGTTTGCTTGCACTGTTTAAAAAACTTTTAACTGAAAAAAATTAAAACAATAAATTTCAGGAAGCATTACCGCTTTGTCGATTATTCAAATGGGCGAGACTCTCTTCGGCAATTTTTTAACAGGGAATTTGCTTGCTAACCCACGCTGTCGTCGCTTAAAATAGACGTTCATTCAAAATGTAGCCGGTTAGAAAACACAAAATGTTATCTTGTTTACACCTAATTAAACATATTGTAGATTTGTAGACCTAAGATGAAGAAAAAAAAGGTTAGATATAACGACACTCTCTTAACAAACGGGAAATTATATCCATTTTCCAGTCCTGTCATTGTTCATGGCCTTAATAATGCGTGTCCTTCGTTAGTGTCTTGGAAACGTTCAGTCAATATTGGATTTCACACCAGACGCATCTCAAGTATCAGGAAGCATCATCCTTATATGATGAAGCGTGAAACGTCCCTTTTTCTTCATATTCAGAAAACATGTAGTAATTAATTAGGATAACTTAATTTGTTAATTTGTTAATTACAGCGGTGATATAAAATCATCATATTGAAAATTTAATTACTACAATAATAATAAAAGTCTTGGAAAACAGAGGAATAATGAAAATTATGTTTATTCTAAACACATATGCAATAAAGATAGGACTTTTATTTATTTAAAGGTTTACATGCTAGAATATGTATAAAAATATTAAAAAAGGGTTATAATCTTGGGATATCGCGCAATAGAGAAGAAGGAAATAGTTAAGTTAAATAAGGTATAATTAAGTCTTAATTAGTTTTGTGACAGTTGATGGTTTCTGTTAATTTATTCAGTTAGAAATTAATTTAGACCATAAGTGTATTACAATTTATTCGACTTTTTGTCACCTATCTTTCCATGTAAATAGATTCGCTAATTACGATAACATGTTTGAATTATGTGACGTTAAAAAACATTTGAGTTGAAGAAAATTTCAAGTTTTTCGATTGTTTTTAACAAAACGTATAAAAGGATCTGCAAGAGAAAAGTCAGTTAAAATCAAAAGGCATAAGCTATGCCTGATTGACTCCAAAATTTACCAAGATAAAGTAGGGTTAAATAACCCTCATGCTGTTTGTAAACAAACAAACTGCAATTATCACAAGAATTATACTTATCTGTATATACTTCACTGAACCGACGAAGAATCAATATCACATTTATTATGGAAGTGTGATGGAAATTAGTTTATATTTTTGGCTCTGTATTTAAAAGAGGATTTAAAAACAATAGAGGGACATGTTTGTTTCTATATGTGAATTTGTTATTAAATTAAAAAATTGGAAAAACCGCTAGACTCTAGAGCCGCTTATATGACAGTCCGATGGTTCTCATTTTATTGTTTATTTTGGCACAACCGAATTATTTTTTGTTAAAATCAAATTTTTATTTACCTCCAATTTTATGTTAGCACATTAGGCTTTTGACTGGTTTGTAATTTTTTTATTAACAACGCCGGAAATGTAGACATAAATAGATCACTGTATCTGTATTTCTAAGAAATCTTCATTCAATATGGTATTGATCATAAATAGAGTAGTGCGACTTAAGGTTTTAAATTTGTCCAACAAGAAGGCAACGGAAACACTACACTATATTGTCATGGACAAAGCACGACTTTCGGAAAAAAGCAAAAGGACACAGTAGCTTAAAATGTGGACTATGACAGAATTGTAACCATTCTGAATGAAGACGGAGACAGAGGAGGCGTACTGTGATCTGCTCTCTCTCTCTCTCTCCAATTTTTCTGTAAATTTATATCGCGCCTGTTTCGGTCTTTGTGTCGTTTCTTTGCGGATATTTTCTTAGACGCTCTTAATTACTCTCCTGAGGAACAATTCGGGTGAAGCTTACTTTATTGTACTCAATATGACCAAGGAATGATCAAACCTGGAAGTAACTTTTTGTCCATTGACTCAAGCCGTTAAGATGTGTTTATTTACGTAACCTTTATCGCTATGGTTTATCTGTCGGAAAACGTCCACCTTGAATTAACAAGTGACATATCCCGGCAATTTTCGGTACTACGAACCGTCTTCCAAATATTCAGTACAGTTTGCTTGAAAACGAACAGACTGTATAAAAATAACTAAATTTTCTGAAATTTACATACAATGTAATTAGAATAAGGACGACAATTTGTCTTCAAGGTGCCAAAAATTCTCGAACTTAACAATCTAATGATTAGATTAAGTGTTAGATTGTTATTAAATGTTAATCATTAACACAACAATCTGATAAAGTTTGAGTTACTTAAGGACGACCTTGTAGATAAAAATTTCAAGATTAATTGGGGGTTGTTACCTATTATAATTCATCTTTTATCGTTAGGTTGGGTTTCGTAACAATCTCTACCCTTTTTATTATTGATTCGGACATTTTGATCGCTAAAAATAAATACCTTTTGTGTCTTATAAAGTGTCAATACAGTTTCTACTGGTCAACTTCCATTTACGTCACAAGCATACAAACTGGAAGTTTCAATGTGTGACAGGTTTCACCGAAGATATATATTTAAATAATACAGTAAACCTTAAATAGGTATTATGAACAGTCCGCGTTATTATTTGTGTTTTCTAACAATAAACCATACGGTTCGCCTGAAGGAAATTTATACGCATTTATATTCCCTTCTGCTTTGTATTATTGCATTTTGTACCTAAACAAAAGCACGCAGGAGCTTTGTAAATCAAGCTGTCGCTGCAGAATACTAATAAAACCCTCATATATCTCCACATTTGCATCACACTAATTTCACATATATCTATAGATTTTACATTCTACATTCAGAACAGGAAGGAATTAAATCACATTTTGAAAACGGTTCACGTTGGATTTCATGTGCTCATGAAAAGTGGTGTGAGGTGTTCCTGAAACGAAGCAAGCTAAAGGGGAATTAAAATTGCACACAATAGTTTATAGATTTACGTATTTTCAGATCTATTCGAAATATTCTGTCAAACAAAATAAAATATCTCTCTCAATATACATTGCTTATCTTTCATGACCTTTTTTCTCTGATTCTAACGTTTTCTATTAAATATGGCAATGCCGCTACTTTATTTAATAGCAGTGTCTTGAGAATTCTACTTCGAAATATTTTTCCGTTTGGCAATTCCCACCCGTATCCAAATGATTTAGCAGCCCTTTGTTGATATTAACCAAAATCGTTCTATATTACGTTACCTACCTCATAGCTTAAAAGTCTGTTCGATTGCAGGTTTCAACAGAAGGAAATTTAAAAAAAGTGCTGTGCCAATGTCCTGTGTGTGTAATTGATTTTTCATACCATTTGCAATAAAAACTGTAATAACATAGAATTATTATTAATGATATAATGTTTGAATATAACCTCCTTGAAAGTTGACATTTTATGAGGAACAACCAGAATGATCAATTTTTGGTTTGTCTTGTATGCTAACGTGCGGAAAAGTCTTTACTGCATGATCAACGGTAATTATTATTATTTTGCCAAAGCAAGGTAGTTTGGTTTGACTAGTGATTGCTTTAATTTAAAGTACTGCTTTTAGGTGGATATGAAGTGAAGAAGCGGAAAGTATTGCCGCTCTCGAAAGTGTAACAGACAGGTGTTTTGTAATTGTTCTTTTTTTGGTGTATTTCTAAACAATCTAGGTTGAATTTTGATTATAAAGTATTTTTTATGCTAATAATATAGTATATAATTTACCAGCAAATACTTCAGACTCCTTTAGTTGCATATAAGTCCGCTCCCGAATTGTATTTGTAGTTAGTTGATTTTATTGTAATTTCAGTTTTAAAGAGAATTTGTGTGAACTAATTACTAGGTAAAATTAATATTAATATTTCCCTCTTGATCAAATTAAAACTTTAAACAGTGCCACCTAGTGCGATTGTTTTAACTACAAAAGTATCGATTTTCTGAGCTCCCAACTATGGTTCTGACGATATCCTGACCTTGTGATTAATCAAAGGACCAAAACTTTCTTATGGTTAAAACGTACGATAACCTGCAAGAGGATATAGTTGTCATAGGCCTATTAGAAAAAAACTTGAGTGAAAAAAGCCAGGTGGTTTCCTCCGCCCTGCTAGAAGTATCACGAGCCCTGTATTAGATCGCCATTATTTTTTGAATCTTCCCTTGAATAGCTTTATACTCACTTATTATTACCTACTTGGAAGAAACATATTAACTTTATTTGTACGAATCAAGGTGTAATCACAGGTGTAATTTTCATTTTTTTGAAAATTTATTATCTGGTGGAACTATAAACTGAAATTTGAATTCTAAAATCGTGCGAAGGCCTTCTGTTGTCATCCCTTAACTACCAATAATAATTTATTTTATTTTGTGTTAATAAATGAATAAACGTTATACCCGGTGTTAATTATTGACTAACTTAACTATTAATTAATTAGTGTTGATCTGACACTAATCAATCAGAGGAATATTTGTCTGGCAAATTTTCTAGAGTTTTTTTATGGTATTTTGATTCATATAAAAATTTAAAAATCATTACATATGTGTTTCAAATGTGACACTTTTTACCACATTGTTTGATCTCTTCGTCCATAAATCAGAGGAATGCCCTGCTAAACAAGGGTTTTCCTTCTCATATACTATGAATACAGATAAAAAAAAGAGATTTTATCCATTACGGAGCTATGAAACTGTCCTGTTCCCTAGCTCTTAGACTATTGGATACAGGTGGCGCATAAAAAAAGTTATTCTCCTAGGCTAGTAGGTTCTGTAAATGTATTGCGGTGACCTTGATAAAAATATAAAAATACTTAAATAAAATATCCACCGTTCTATATAAATTATATACGATGGATTATGATTAAAATACACCACACATATTCTTTATTTCTCTCAGCTAGCTCAGGTTTGTTCGTTAAAACATAAATTATTTGAATTTCGAGACTCTTATATTCTTTTATGCCTGGAAACAAGAAAAAACTTAAACTGTAAGCACTTATGCCTCTGCAAGCTGGACACCTGTAACTGTAATCTGAATTTGGAAGAGAACAATGCTGTATGCTTGTATTAGCATCAATTAAACACATACGTAAATTAAAAATACAAAAACTTTATTCAAGAACAAAATTATTTTCAGAAAAGAAAAGTCAATGAAAAAGAAAATATAATTCACAATTGGAAATTGAGAATAAATCCTCAAGTTTGCTCAAACGTTAAGAAAAGTCGTATTATCTGACATAGGATTAAATACAGTTATTCGTTTGAACAAACCAACACAAATAATTATTTAAATGTAACTAAAATGTTATTCAAAATAAATAAATCTTTATTAAAGAAATTTGATTAATGTTTTGTTTATTTGAAAATTAAATGAATTCTTAAAAATTAATGAATTAAGACAAATAGATTTAAATACCCTAAGATGAACTTTACAAATCAAATTATTATTCCTTTTTTTTATTTATGAGAATCAATTACTTTCTTAACCAACCTGGTATGTTAAATGTAATATCTCCTTTTAAAAATAATCCAATTGGCAAGACTGCTGTACAACCAAACAGCTGATTGTTGTTCATAAAAATATCGATGCGTAGATCGATAAACACAAATTCAATTCACTTGTATTTATTAAAATGAAAAGCACTTTCACTTTTATTTATATTCGTAGCACAATACTAAATCTTCATTAAAATTCAGGTAAACACCTTTACTTTTTAATTTCAATACTTTGTTAATAATATTGACACTTGTCAAAACCATGTGGTTATAAATCTAACCTCAGATTTTTACAGTTTTTAATCTGGAGCCGAGCGTGGATTCTTTCAACGCAAATTATCGACTAAATTTGTTTTCAAATGCAGCAGCTTATATAGGAAATGCCATAACAAAAGAACTCTATGACAGATTTCGAAAATAAAAGACAAACGGGCGACGCTCGTGACGTCATAATCCAAAAACATGTGATTCGGATTAATCACTGATCCCAAATCTGATATTATAAACTTGTAGATCTTTAAACGCTGATCAAAAACCTATAATACATGTATAGTCCCACAATGAATAATAAAGAACGTACAGACGAAAAACACTTGACAATGAAGATTCTCGTTACAGATAATTACATATGCAATATTAACAAATCCAGTGTTCATCTCTTACAAATTTGCTATATGGATACACAATGCGTGTGATACAATTGTTTTATACATAAAAATATCTTTACAATTTCATACAAACATGATTTTGTTACAGTATGATATACCATATCTGCCAATAGATGCTTTCACAAACACCAACTTGAAAATAACATCTATGTTAATCAATTTGTGCACAAAATGTCCAGTGTGCAGTGCTTAAGGCACACATATAAAAACAATGACGATAAAAACCAGGATAAAAGTTACAAAAGTCATTTTCGCGAACCAAGAGGATTTCAAATACCTCCTGTAAATAAAATGACCAGGTTTCTATTAAATGAATTCAAAATTTAATTGTGTTATATCAATCATAACAAGATTAATCTACTTAATCTATTTACAGGAAAATAACCAAGTAAACTTGAGCTGGCCTCTAAGAATATCAAAGAATATGCTTAACGCTGAAACATCGTAACTGAAAATCTTAAATATGGAAATGATTTTCCGTGGCAAGTGGAAACCTGACCTAAAGTGTAACTTAGGTTGCCTATACATGATTGTGATAACACAGTCTAGCAAAATCATATCCTTTTTATTTATAAATGTGATTTATTTATTTATGCATGCGATATTAGGAAAGTAAGGTTATATTTGCACGAAATCTTTAATCATAAGTTTTATTTTAAACATTGATGAATCTAACTAAGCTGCTAACTATAGTCTTTATTAATTATGTAGTCAAGACATAACATGCCCCTCTATAAACTTAAAAACCCGATAGAAATATTCCTTTTAACGTTTCCGAACATCTTTCGATGAAATTTTCAAAAACGGTGATACGACATCACCTCAGTATAATATGTTATTTTTATGCTTAGGATTAAGGTAGTTACCGGTCATTTACCAAAAAACCCATTTCTCATTACTAATCATAAGTATTATGTCAAAACCACGGTGTAACTCTCGTTGAGGCGCTTCGAATGACATATAGCACTGCCTAGTTTGGAGCGATATTCGTCGAAATAGACAAGAAAGAAGATTTTGTTGTAGTTTTGTACTATACATTTTGGACTAGACCTCCCAGGCGACCCGAACCCAATACATAAGTGTAAGTGTATCTCAAGCGCAAGTTATCGTAGATTCTGAAGATATACAGCTTATGGTGGCAAACATTCTGAATCTATAAAAGAAATTCATAAAACCACCAGGAGGTTTCATTTTTTAGTAGTTTTCTTGACATAACTTTGCGTACAGTAGGAGTTTTCGGATGCACCAAATCACGAAGTTGTTCTACTCACCGACCCCAGCAATATCATGTGAGTATACCTACGATGCTTCTACGCAGACTTAGCGTTTTGACTGTTACCGCCCTGTTGCACGCAGCTGATCAATTTTAGGTGATCCCTTCTTCGGTCAGTACGGCCTTTATGGGTTAAAGAATCATCCCTGAAAGTTTGAAGCAAATTGGGAAACACAATTTTTTTCTGTATCCAGATTTGTGCAGTTTCTCGGAGACAGACTCTTAAAAGTTCATAAAACCTTGAAATTACGTATTTTTAATCATGAAAAAGTATATTTTAAAGCCAGTATTGTTGTGCTTTTGTAAAATGTTTGTGTAATGTTGAAATGGTTGTTAACAAGGTGGTCACAAGCTATTTATATTTAAAAGATGCCTCTGCAATAAATTTTGTTTAAATCTTCTCTAAACTAATGAGACTTAGAGGGATTAATGGGGCTATTTTTCTTCTTGTGTTTAAACTTTTGTAGTTTAAACAATAAGACCAAGGTAGGGATGGACACCTTGCACCTTTGTAATCAGGCCAACCTCCCCGACAAAACACAACGAAAACATTTAATTTGGAATGTTTTTGGAACACCGCCACCCTGCTCTATTACTAATAAAACTGCTTGCAAGTTGCAGCAAATGCCATCACCGTTTGCTATACTTTCTATCTCTTCACCTTTCTCTTATATACATTAGCTATTTATTAATTGTACTTAGATATGAGTACACCCATTTTACAGGTTGTTTCATAACTACTATCCATAAATTGTATGCGATTACACACTCATTCTTTTAGTAAGTTTGTCTTTATTTCTTTTTTGATTTCAGCATCTTGTGATTAAACCCTATTGCCCACTGGTGGTTAATTGTTATGATTAAACCTTTTATGTTTTACCGAAAATTAAGATTTCTGCTAGGATCCTAAGAAATTCTAAAATATTTTCTTCATCAGGTGCGGTGTTGCCAAATTATGACGTTTTTCTGAAAAATCCTGGTTTCTTGTGAGAATTCACACAATGGTATTATCACATCACATTTATAATCCGCAATATCTGTGTATAACTCTGTCAATTACTGGGATATCTTGTATTTCATGATACTTTAAATTCACACTCCATTACAAAATACTTAATAATATTTATACACCTTCGGTGGATTGTTAGTTAGCATGTTTTCTTTATAATCCAAAAGAAGTAGGTTTGATTTCCGATCGAATTGGTAATTTTTCTTATCCGATAATGAAGTAAAACCGTAGGCCCCATTACAATGCAATGTTAGGCACGCTAAAAATTCCTACTGTGGGTGAAGTTAAATTCTAGTAGGGTCGGTGCTTTATCGGTATCTATTAACTGCAGTTACCAATTGGGCGTCTTTTATTTCAAAATTTCAGAAACGCCTGAACTTCTAGGACATCTTGGTTAACCATGAATCATAAATTAACTTTTTAATGACACTTGCATACTTTCCTTACGACATTTGATATTCAGTGTATTTTAGTTTTCTTGTTTTTAAAATGAACTATTGCCTAGAAGAATGCCCAAGCAGCATTTTTAGTCATCGCTACGTACCAGCAACTACCGGTGGAACTATTAAGTTTTAGCCACTAGTCACAAGCACGTAATTGCTACGGTTTTGTTACGTGCCTGGAACCAAAATGGGGAACAATTTTTGGGTAGCAGGTACGTGGCGGCGTAGTAATTACTACTTTCGAGGAACTTCTTTTCTCTTTGACACATCGTGTCGCGTGGTTGCTCTCTCTTGCTCTTGCAACTTAACAAATATTCTATCATTTTCTATACTATATAATGCTGGATCGTGTCACAAAATGAATTACCAGTTTATTTATAATACGTACTTAATACAAAGAACAATGAAATGTTTGATTATTTTGTCATTCCAGTACACCAAAATTATAAACCATTGCAACTTTTCTGTTAAATATGATGATGATAGATCGAAAAATAACAACGCGCCTTCTTTAAATATATTTTTTAGTAAAAAAATGTCTTTAATAAAATATGATAAATATACACGAAATAATTATATGTTGATACACGTGATAGAAACCATTTTTATATTATTCCTGTTATGTTCTTTTATGTGTTTAAATAAAAGATACTCAATTATTGTCATTAATTAACTTTATTAATATTGAGTGAGCAGGGCGAATTACATACACAATGCATAGACTGTAAAAGACGTGTATCCTCCAAGCCGACTCAAGTGTAACTGACGCTCGCCCAGGGGACGGGCCAGGATTGGTTAGTTACATCACTACAAATAAATGTTACCAACTTCAAGCTACATACATAACAATCCCTAAGGCACAATTTCGCACCAATTGTTATTTTTATTGAAGGTTATATAGTAAAACATCTATTAACAATCATAACAAATTGCAAATTGATTAATTATTGATTAATCCAACATTTTACAAGTAAATATGGAGATGGAGTAGTTTACGAAAAATTACTTTAATGTGATTCTCCTGGGTAGCAAAAACGTAAGTTTTACATTCAATACTACTGTAAGGTTTTAAAAACTTTCAAGTAGCTTCGGGTAAGTTACTGCTACAATCATAATACCACTTTGAAGTTGCAACGACTTTAAAGTAAGTATACGAAGTGGCAATACCGTTCCACATACTTTAATAGTTACTCAGAAGTAATGAAACTACATAGTTCCAATAAATAGTAGAAACAACTACACAATTACTAAAATATTCAGAATTGAAGGAATTAAACCTATAAAGTCATAAATTTAGTTGCAGTTACGTAACAACTACTCAATCGAAGTTCCGATCTCAGTTACTGCTACTTAAATGCTGCTTGGGTGAATACATAGTGACATAGTGTATGCTTTAAGAGAAAGCGATGGGAACTGCCTCCTGGTTGTGCGAATATATACACCTAACAATTTCCGCAAAGAAGACACACCAGAAAATATATTTTGAAAGAGTTAGATAAGGTACCTATATATATCGCAAAACTATTGTTTGGAATGAAGCTTAGTCGACAGCAAATTTCATCAAAATCGGAAGATTAAAGTTTTTCTGAAGTGCTAGTTTTCTAATTTTTTTTTCGTTTACTTAAAAGTTGACTAAAAAGTTTTAGTTGACAATTGCAATAACAAAATTTTCTATGTATAAATGAAAGTGTTCATCAGGTATATGGTCTATTACTGAAAATCTGTCATTGATTATTGTAAATGGGTTCTTGACTTCTGTATTTGTTTAGCCTTACCAAATTTTTAACTTGTTATGTAAATGGAGCTTTGGTTATTTTCATTAAGTTATAATTGTAGCACCACTGATACCTACAATAATTAAAAGAAAATAAAAAAACTTCTCTGCCGAGATTATCTTAAATTACAATTTTTTGTGAACTTGCGTGCTCATTTCTTATCTTGAAGTTTCATTTTATATGTTCTTAGCCATAATTGCCAGAAAACAATTTTGTGGAAATTTCTCCGTTTACAAAACTAATTTTCGTTCATACAATTGGATCTCAGCGTAGGTATTTATTTGTGTTTGCAACGTTATCAAGGTTTACAAATTTCCTTCATTTACGGAAAATTTTCCAGAATCTATATAAAGCACGAACGATTATTTAACAAAATGTTACCTTCTAAATACCGTTTTAACTTAAATATATACACCCTTAAATACTTTTCCCGATAATGCAAATAAAATACATTAGAACTAAACAAGTTATCTAAAATAGATGGGTTTGAACGTTCTTCAATTAAACCACCGGGTAAAAGGTGTGTTTGAAAAATTAAAAAAGTTCAGAGGAAATGTGATTTGCAGAGAATGCACAGAATAGAAGTTATCGAAAAACAATTAATCTAAAAGGAAATTTGTCAGAGCAACGATTCATTGAAACGCAATTCGACGAATTGCAGATTCAACCATCCACACTTTGCAGATTTAATATAGGGTTAATAAGTACCATCTTCACATTAAATTTGCATAAATTATTACTTCAGTTCTGAATGTAATTTATCACCAATGTTATAAAGTTCTTATTTCCGCCTGCGTTTTGGTGATTGAAAAACGACAATAAAATGGTTTTTATTTTAATTGCCCAAAAATTGCTCCCAAAATAAAAAGTTTATAGAATTACATTTTTTTTAATTCTTTATGATTTATTTGCACGATTTATAAAAACGACCTTTGAATTGAAAATACGAACTTTTATTGCTGGAATTATTTTTGTTTACCAATAATTCATATCCTTTTCCTATTTTTTTAATAAGGAAATTAAATTGCGATTTTTGTAGGTCAATATTTTATTGAAGATTTATATTGAAAAGGTTCTTTGGTGTAAACAACTAAAAGAAAAATATTTTTACTTATTCAAATTTGTCCTATTTTAAGATGTGCTTTTGACAGAACTCTTAGGCCGCTACCCAGAACTCTAATCAAAACTGACAGATGAAACAAAATTAATTACAATCCATGTCATTTTCAAAACGGCACCTTTATTTTTCATGGAATCGGAAAATTTGACATTTGACAGAGCTCTTAGCCCGCTACTCAAATGGAATATGTCAAATATCACTATAGGTTTCCACACAACATATTTCAACATAGCACCTCTATTTTCAAAATAATTTTTTTATTTCTCATCTGAACGCAAAACTTTATAGAAACCTGTTCAGGAGTCTCAACCCGCTACCAAAACCAACAAAACTATCAAATTGGACAAAATTATGAAATCCATTAATTTGCAACCTATATTATACATGAGTTTTAAAATGCAACCTCATTTTCGGAATATTTTTTATTTCTCTAGTGTTTCTGAGTCCGGGCATTTTTTTAAGTTTCGGGCATTCCTGAGAATACCGGAGAGCGATTTTACATAGTATATTATAATGGCATTATGGCACACAAGATTAAAAGTTAAATGTTACTGATTGTTATGGTGAAATTTTTTAAAATCAATGAAAAAGTTTTTAGGGATAGCTTTAAAATACGGAAACATAAAGAAATGAAATTATTCAAACGAACTACTCTTAGAGTATTCTTAAAATAACATAAGTATTAACACTTTTCGTTAAAATATTTAAAGAAGCAGTATATGAATGTGTGCTAAACCTAACCTAACTAATCGCTAATCATCTTCTCCAAAACAATCCCATTGAAATATAACTGTATTTATGACTAGTACAGCAGATACCTAAATAAATTCGACTATTACAAAATTCTTTCTATTTGTTTTATCTTTTATGGTAAAACCCATCCTGTTTGGTGTTTGTTTATCGTAAATGTGTTGTAAATTTACAGCTTTTACAAGAGATATTTTTTCTTGAATATGATTGAGCCCAGAAAGTATTATTTCAAATATTAATTTGAAGTTTCAGAATAAACAAAATTTTAAGTATATTTAATAGGCAAAGTACTTGGTATTGCACTCACAAATTTTATTATTTCTGATTTATTGCGTAGTTATAAATATCTCTCATAGTATTCATCAGCTTAAGCTTACATTTTCTATATACTTGGACTTAGCTAATATGTAGGACTAAGAATATTTCAAAAAATACTAACTTTAAATAGCACATATGGTAGTATTGCTGAACTCGGAAGCATATATACCTTTAATTTCTAGAAAAAAATAAGGGAGTTCCATTTAAAAAAAGTCGATGACGTCATAGGTCCTACAGTAGTAAGCTAAAAACTAAAATTGGCGTCCATAAAATCAGCAGGAAAAAATAAAATTGACGTGTCCGAGCTTTTCTTCCAAATAGTTATAATACAAAAAATATTAATTTTATTCCTTACTTTATTAACACACTGTATAATGTAGATTGTAATAATTTTTATTTGGTTTGGCGGTTCTCATTAGAGTTCTAGATGGCGAATTGAGAGCTCTGTCAAAAAATTTTACAAAATCTTGAAGTCCAACGAGAACTACGAGTAATATTAAACAAATTAAGGTGCACTTTTTATAATGTCATAATCTAACATATATACTAGTTGCATTTATTTTTTTAATTCTCAGTAAAGATCTGTATGTAGTAGTATTTAATAGTAGCAGTAAAGATTTAAGAATTCTGTCAAAAGATTTTGTAAAATTTTGCATTCCAACGACAAATAAAAAAACATTAAAGAAATTAATATACCGTTTTGGATCACACGTATAAAATTTCATATTTCTGATTAGAATTCTGGTTTAAGAGTTCTGTTAGAAGTTTCAAAAGAAATAAAAGGAAATAATCAAAAAATTAAGGCGCTGCTGTTTTAAATGCTATTAACATGGGATGCAACCGTTTTTTTTAATTTGACAGTTCTGATTAGAATTTAAAAAATATTTGCAAGTTTGAGATCAATGTTTCGCTTTGTTTTTGAAAGACTGAGAGGAAATAATAATTTGAAAACTGATTGATTTTTTGAAGCAAAAGCGTATTCTAACACGCAGCTGCGGGTAATGTCCATTAATGGCAGCACGGACTTCAATAAAACGATCGTGAATATTTTTCTTTGTTACTTGTTTGTCGTTGTTGAACGTCTTTTCGACATCCTTACTTTTACCGACTTCGAAAAGTTAACTTTTGAAAGAACTTCATGTCAATGAGATATCATCTCCGTGTTGAATGATCGAAATAGTAACTGAAGTTTACACTAGTCTAATACTCTTATTTTTATTGTTATATTGTAACAGACAGTTTTTCTGTCTATTTTTTTATTTAAGGACCACCTTGTATATTAATAAACATTCTATATTGGGTTACCCTTTAGAACACACCCAGTATACTATAATAAATTCAATTTTCAATGTTTGTTTGCAACGCCATCTAGGTTTAGTTTTATTGACTACATAATTATCGATCTTTTCTTTGCGATAAGTGCATTTTTATTGTATTTTTCGCTTCTGTAGTAGATAGGCTATCTGCGTTCTAGCGCAAAATTACATGTTATTTCTTATGAAGGTCTGATTTAGCAAAAAGATCACAAATCGAAGATGGCGTCGGCTCGCGACTCGAGGGCATCCGCGACTCGGTCCAGCGCATAACAACGCGTACACCTGTGTAAGATCTTGACATCTACGCGATTTCATGTTAAGACAAGCTTGTAGAGCTATTATAAATACAGCAAGTTAGTGTCTAAATTGTATTGAAATTGTTTATATTATTAACAAAGTGAAAAGTGTGTATATTGCTTCTTAGATAGATTAGCATTTACCTGTAGAATTTGCCTGTCAGAACAAGATATCAGTAGGTAGATCAATAACGCAGTTGTGTATCTAGCATGCCATAATATTATAACAACGTTTTTAATAAATAACACAACACGGGATATATGTAGTCAAATATGGCCTCCCGTACTGATGAGTCTAGGTGAAGACGAAACAAATTTATCCATGTTAAAACGTCAAAATTGAATAAGAAATAATAAATTATCCGTAATGCATTTTAACAACAACATACTAGCTATAAACTCGCTTCAAACATAAAAATATTAATTTAGTATCTACAAGCCTAGATACATATATTATTATGATGAATCGGATATAAAATACATCCGTCGCAGATCAAGTATAAGAATTTTATAGACATAATCTGAAACAATTAACGATTACTGTTAATAATCATACTGATATGTTAAATGCTTTGCAAATACAGCTGAATGTAATCAAAACTGGTGTTGATAGCAACACTACTAGAATTCAATATTTAGAAAATGTAAATTCTGACATTAAAAATGAAATTAAAACATTACGTTTGCAATTAAACAAGCTCGATCAGTATTCGCGTAACAGGAACATAGAAATTCATGGTATCATAGAAAAGCCGGAAGAAAATTTGATTGATGTAGTAGTTCGAATTGCAACATTACTTACTATTGATAGTTTTTCGGTAGCAGATATTGAAGCGGTTCACAGAATACCTAGATCTAATAATAATAAACCTAAACCCGTTGTCTTACAATTTAATAAAAGAAATCTAAGAAATCAATTTCTTGAAAAAAGTAAGAAAGTAAAAATTACCAACGATATGATTATAGCGGGTTGCGGGTCAAGTCTAATATACATAAATGAGCAGCTAACACCGGCGAATAAAAATTTATTTTGGAGCGCTAAACAAGCGAAAGGTGAATTAAATTATAAGTATATTTGGATAAACAAGGGTTCTATTTACATGAAGAAAAGTGAAAACACGCAAGCTATTAAAATAAATTCGGAGGATGACATACCAAGGGAATAGGAGGTGTTTAATCAGAGTGTTATTTCTAATTCTCAAATTCGAGAGTTTAGTTTATATTATCAGAATGTACGTGGTCTGAACACTAAGACAGATCAATTTTTAGTTAATGTAATTTCTTCTCAATACGACGCTTTTGTTATAACTGAATCTTGGATTCAGTCTGGTGTATTAGATAGGGAGTTATTTCCAAATAATTATATAGTTTTTAGGAGGGATCGAGATTTATGCCTTACGGGAAAAAAGGGAGTGGAAGGTGTTATCGTAGCTGTAAGGGATGATTATCATGTAGAACAGGTCGAAACGAACATCAATTTTTGTGAAAATGTTTGAGTAAAAATTTCATTTAATAACTCTCGCTATTTGTATGTACTAGCTATATATATACCGAGTGGTGCAATAGGAATTTATGAACAGCTGTTTGATTCACTGTCCAAACTTTCCTATATATTTTCGGACATTGCTATCATAGGTGATTTTAATTGTTGGGATTATTACAAAATTGATGTAAACGGTGCAATGAATACTAATATTTCTTCACAAACAAAGCTGTTGAATAACTTTATTAACTTTCTGAATTTAGAGCAAATTAATCATGTTGTTAATGACAATGGTAGGCTGCTTGATTTAATATTAACAAAATTTAAAGCCAAAGTTTTCAGGGATGATTGTCCGCTTGTCCCAGAAGATCTCCATCATCCTGCACTTTCGTGTTGTTTGGATATATCACCTAATAGAATTAAAACTTGCTCAAGTAATAGTGAAAAGCAGTATAACTTTAAAAGAGGTGACTATTTGCTATTGTATCAACTGATGGAGAATGCAGACTGGTCAAATGTTATCGAGTGTTCTGATGTAAATGAAGCAGTAGCTAAATTTTATGATATATTTTATGAAATACTTAACCATTGTGTACCTATAGTAACTCGACGTAAACCTAAGTATCCTGAATGGTATGACAGAAACATAATTAGTAAAATTAAACTGAAGGTTAAATATCGAAGAAAATATTTTAATTATGGTAATATATCAGATCTTAATAAATTTAAACAGTTACGGTCTGAAGTAAAAAATCTAATTCGCAATGCATACAACGCATATTTACAATCCATTGAAGAGAACATTAATGATAACCCAAAAAAGAATTTTTGGAGATTTGTAAACAACAAACGTAAGTCTACGGGTCTGCCTGTTCCATTAAATGATGCAAATGGCAATTCTTTGGCTGGCGGGGCTCAAATTGCACAAGCCTTTGCAAATTTTTTTATGAATAATTTTTCCAATGAATCTTTATCTGATTTTCCTGATAATAATCTAACAAATACAGGCAACTGTGAAATAAATATTGGTAATATTACTGAAGCAGATGTGACGGATGCCATTAAAAAATTGAGCAATTCACGATCTTTGGGTCCGGACAACATTCCTTCTTATATAGTTAAAGGTTGTGCTGAATTTATCAAAATCCCTATAAATAAAATTTTCAATTTATCTTTAAATATGGCTACGGTTCCGGATTCATGGAAAGAATCACATGTTATTCCTATACATAAGCAGGGTCCTAAAAATGATGTTCGAAATTATAGACCAGTGTCATTACTTAGTGTATTTTCCAAAATTTATGAAATAATATTAAATAACTTAATTAGACCCCAAATTCAAAATAGCATAACGGATCATCAACATGGATTTATCAGTAAGAAATCAACTATTACTAATTTAAGTGTATTCACTCAATACGTTTCTGAGGCTTTGGATAATAAACTACAGGTAGATGTAATATACACTGATTTCCCTAAGGCATTTGACAGAGTATCTCATTTGCTTTTACTTAGGAAATTAGGTGAATTTGGATTTTCAGACAGTTTAGTTAACCTTTTTAAAAGTTACTTGAATTGTCGATCACAAGTTGTATGTTGTAACGGATACAAATCTGAGCCCTTTCTAGCTTCGTCTGGTGTACCTCAGGGAAGTACACTAGGACCATTGTTATTCATAATTTTTATAAACGACATAGTTGAATGCATACCGTCTTCTCAAGTACTTCTTTTTGCGGATGACCTTAAAATATTTAACATTGTAAATTCGGTAAGTGACTGTCATCGTTTACAGGAAGACTTGAATAGAATTTGTTTATGGTCAATAAATAATAAACTTTTGTTTAATATCAATAAATGTCAATGCATGAAGTTTTGTCGTAAAAAGGTTAACACTATATATAATTATAGTATGAATAACGTAACAATTAGTAGGGTTAATGGATGTACTGATTTGGGAGTATGCTTTGACGAGGCTCTTAGATTCAATAATCACTATTAATTGATAATCAGTGCAGCATCCAAACAGCTTGGGTTTGTTATCCGAAACACAAGATCCTTTAATAACTGTCAAACCTTAATTACTCTGTTTAATGCTTTAGTTAGATCGAAACTAGAATATGCGTCAGTTATTTGGAACCCTTTGTATGTAAGTTATAGTCTACGTATTGAAAAGATTCAGAAAAAATTTCTAAAATATTGTGCTTTCAAATTTCAAATAATAATTAGCAGTAATGACTACAATTCTCTCTTAATTTTATTATTATTAATTTTATTTTTATACAAAATTATCAATTATTTGGTGCATGTACCTAACTTACTAGTAAAAGTTAATTTTCATGTTCCAGACATGCGCACTCGATTTTCAAGTGATTTTGTACATAATTGCCCAAGAACAAATATATTGATGATATCGCCTGTAATAGCAATGATGAGAGCTTATAATAGCATAAGCATTGAATTAGACCTCTTTAATGTTACATACAGGCAGTGTAGGTATTGCCTTCGCAATTTACATAATAATCATCCTGTTAGTATACGTTAATAAAATTAATGATGTTATTTTATTTATTTTAATTATTTAGAAGAATTATGTAATATTTCTATTATAATATTCACATAGGTTTACTTTCGTTACAATTACTTTTAACAGATATTTCTTTTACATTAAATTCTTAAACATATGCTTCGGTAACATGGTATAGTAATTAGGTAAATTTATTTCAATTATTTATTAATTGTACAAGTATCTTGTTCATTTCTGACATACTTTATCATACTAATTTCTGTTTTTCATCTATCTTATATTAATTAACTACTAACTAAATTTTATTAATTATTTGTTGTTATTAATTTTGAATAATAATAATTATTATTAAAATAATTTTGGCAGGATGGTATTCAATCTACTCTAATTGAATTTAACTTATTTTACAGATTAATCATTCGTAATATCTATGTAATTTATTTGAATTCTAAAATTAATTATGATGTATATGTATTAATATTTTTTGTATTATTGAATCACGCATCACGTTTTATGTTTTAGGTTCTGTATTATTAATGATATTTATTGTATATTTCCTGTAAGTGGAACTTTGTTCTGTTGGAATGAAATAAATAAATAAAAAATAATTTGTATGTGACGCTATTATGTCTACCCTGAATGCCTGCAAATCCTCGTGTACGAGAATCAAGTGCTGGTTCTAAACTAAGTATCCCTGAATGCTTGTAACTGTCATCTGATGACGTCATGCTCTCTATAGCTCTACCGAAGAGATCTATTAATAAAGTTACTAGATTAGAGAAACAGAAGCAGAAACATTATTATTATTATTACTCATAACCAGGGTTTCTCAGCTATTTATAGAAGCATTAAACCGTGCCAAGGGTGAATTAAGGATGATCGATAAGATAACGGGCATCTAGCCAGGGTTAGTTAAGGATGGAGAATGATCGATAGATGATGATAGACGTAGTGCTAGGGTTAATTAATGATGAAGGTAGATCGACAGGGTGATGATGGACGTAGCGCCAGGGTTAATTAAGAGTGACCTGAAGAACATGTTATATAAATAGGAGTTCATGATCAATTATTAGTCGATATGAACCGGCGACGCGAGTGTGACATATGTTGCATGAGCGTTTTACGATCAGGGTTTGCTCGCCATTTGAAGATACACCAGGGGTATAAAGTTCAGTGTTCTATTTGTTTAAAGTATTTTACACGTTTCGATAACTATAGAAGTCATTTGAAAACAGTTCATAATACCATAGTTGTTGACAATAACACATCACCTAGAAATAATGTAATATTTAAAGACGTGAATCTGAAACGTATCCACACCAATGAATCCTGTGCTATAGAAGCCAATAAAGAAATAAGATGCGAGGACGATGATAATGATGATGAAATAATAAACGCTCGTAATGCTATACTTTTTAATATACTTTCACTGTGATAAAGCAGAACCTCACGATAATCGTGTTATACCACGATCGGAGACCGTTGCTATCAATCTCTCACCAGAGCTTGAACAATCATCCCCGTTACATCTACTGATGAGGAAGAAGAAGAAGAATGCGATTCTAGCTTAAAAGATTATCACGAATTGTCTAACAATTATAGAGCATTATTAGCTAGCGGAGAAAACAAAAACGTAGACAAAACTAGGTACGCTCTATATAACGACATCGATGAGTGGCGATTTGATTGTTCGCAAGTACAGTTTCAGGGAAAAGATATTTTAATTAAAAACAAACTTTACAATAAAACATCCGGCCTGTTTAATTTACTAACGCTTAAACGAATAAACTCTCCTAGTGCAAGAGAGGAAGATATCGACAACTATATGAAAATAATAATATCACTTATAAATATTTTTAGAAGATGTGAACCTGCAGAGTTTTGGGTAGAATACCCTTTCGCGCGCGAATTATAACAAGCAATACATTTCTTAATTTTTTAATAATAATATTTTAGAGTGATTTATGTCTTCAATAGCCGGGTTGTTTTATAGAGAGAATAGAATTTCAAAAATATGTCGCGCTCTTTAAATTTATAATAATAAGTTTTAATTTATTATATACGCCATATAATTTTAGTATATTCAGAATGTTAACTGTCAAATTGTTCTTCGGTCAGCCGATTGAATGCCTTGTAAGGTTTGTTTTGCTAAATATTCTATTCAACACTGTAAAATTGTATAATACATAATCACAACATTTACTTTCACGCTGGGTACTCACGTAATTGCTGAATTAAATCGTATAATAAATAAATCTGTTAATAATGTTGTGTATAAGGGCAAAGCCACCTATAATTTGAGCTAAAACATTATGTCAAATTTTGAAAATGCTTGTACCAAGATCGGTTCTATATTTTATATTATTCAGATGTAATGAGAAACATACTAATCTTCTCGAAGCAAAATTTTTCCATATATAACTGGATCGTTGGTCTAAAGGTATGATTATCGCTTAGGGTGTGAGAGGTCCCGGGTTCAAAACCTGGACGAGCCCTATTGTTTTTATATTCCGGATGGAATTTCATCAGATTAATTTGTAGCACTAGGTCATCGAATGCAATGCATAAGTAGATTAACCGTAGTCTTGTAGTAACTTACAGAATAAAACATAAAAATAAAATAAAAAACAATAAAACATTTATTGAGTTTTATTAACACAGGATAAATATGAGAACAATTATTTAAATTATATACATTTTAAGCACTTTTAAACAAGTTTTGTATCTCTTCGTCAATCTCTTCTAACACTAGTAGAGGATCTCAAGTACACTCGCTGTATTATGTGATTTTATGTTGAGCTTCAGATTTAATAGGATGAGCCGAGCTGCTGGGTATACTTATTGATATTGAGCTGGAGGTTAACGATTGATTTTAGCGTCCACCCGCTATCTTTTTGCTATATAAAGAAATATGCGTGCGTTAGTTTATTTCTAACTTTCTACAATTTCTATACTTACTTGAAACTCTTCGAGATCCTTAAGGATAGGATCTTGAATATTGATCTTGAACCATTGAGCTAAATTACTGTCTTGGTATATGGCTGCATTTTTGGTGTTTATATACTTTAGTTCTTCTATAATAGTATCCCCTTTTTTGACTTCGAACACGCCTGTTAAAGCTGTGTTCACTTTTAATGACACATCTTTCTTCAACGCATTCAGAATACGTCTCTGAAGAATGGTCGATCAGTCCTCCATGAAAGCCTTCGGCTCGATATGCTTGGTGTTAGTTATTATAGCAGTTCGCATGCGTCCCTTAAATGCTGATTTCATATCAGCCCACTTCACGCGATCGCGAGCTGTCTCTTTTCGCTGACTATTGCTTCCACCTACACTTTTTAAGGTTTTAATAATCTCCCTATATGATCTTGCTTGAGCCAGGCGGGTTGATAGATAATTCTTAACCCCTATAAATGTTTCTTTTTCCAGTGCTCTATTGATTCTCCATATAGCTGAGTTACATTGTTTTAAAGCACTCGAGATGGCTCGAGCATTACCTTGTAGCTGCGAGGTGTATGCAAGATCCCTTAGGTTATCAATAAGCTGAGTTGCCAATGACATATTTTCTTTTCTTGTAGACGTTTAAATACGGATGCGAAGAGAGGTAAGTGTTACGCGTTCAGTTGCTGCACTGAGACTGAAATCTAGAGTTAGAACTTCGTTCTATATCCCGTTTACACTACCACCGAGAAAACAGCTGAAAGCTGAGAAAACCGAGTTACTGGATGTAATAAGGTGGAATTTAAATAATACGATACATAAATCAGTTCGGTTCATATATTAAAATGCTATGCAGAAACCTTATCTTAACACCTTTGTATGAATTTAAAAGATGGGGAAAAGATAAAGGTTCGAAGGGGATATAGTCTAGCGCTACCTGAACGCATGAGGCTTTTATACCTGGCCAGTATACGGGTTTTGATCATTTAACGTTTATATTATGCTTTACGGATGCGAAGAAATGTAAGTGTTACGCGTTCAGTTGCTGCACTAAGACTGAAATCTAGAGTTAGAACTTTGTTCTATATCCCGTTTACACTACCGCCGAGATAACAGCTGAAAGCTGAGAAAAATTACCGAGTTACTGGATGTAATAAGGTGGAATTTAAATAATACGATACAAAAGTCAGTTCGGTTCATATATTAAATTGCTATGCAGAAACCTGATTTTAACACCTTTTTATGAATTTAAAAGATGGGAAAAAGATAATGGTTCGAAGGGGATATAGTCTAGCGCTACCTGAACGCATGAGGCTTTTATACCTGGCCAGTATACGGGTTTTGATCATTTAACATTTATATTGTGCTTTTATCGTTACTATTTTGCTATTCAAGTCGTCCGTTTAATTATGATTAAATGAGAAAACGTGTTATAGATCTGTTCAAGTTCGATTGCCTAGAAAACGAGTAGATGTTACATCTCAAAAGTACGATGTAAAATTGAATAGAAATTGCTAACAGGCTTGCTGTTAGATGCTGTAGATTTAAATGAAATGACTAATAGATTCTGCATTTGTATACTTTTAAATGTTAGATCTTTTAAATATAAGTATATTAAATTTCAAGATGGATGATGTACCAGCTGTTACAAACTAATTGTGGATAAGGCTTTATTACAAGTGTTAAAATCTCTAAACGGATTTACTATATACAAGAAGATATTATGGAAGAATTGTTATGGAGATTTTTTTCCGTCAAAATAAAATTAATGATTCTATTATATATTGAAAAACATCTACTATGTATCAATGATCTGCATTCATAATTAAAATAATAAAATGAGTTGATATGTATTACATACTTTTAAATACATAAATTAATCAGATTGTTTTAATAGAAAGAGAAAACTATTGGTAATTAGATAACTTATCAAATAGGCCGTGGTCAGTAGCTAAATGTTTTATTAATTGTTATCATTATTCTGTTATCAAATATTTCAGTCAGCCCTCTGGAGTTTTTTTTGGGGCTACGCTTTGCTGCTTGTAATATACTTTTATGAATACTGTTGTAAATTAATTAGAATGAAAAGTTAAATATGCCCCCTACTTATATGGTGCTTTAATAATTTTTATCTGGACAGGTAATAATGCTTTCAATTATCCATAGAAGATGTTGAATTATTTTCTATTATATGCTTTAATGAAGCAAAAGACATTTTATTTTCAGTAGTAAAAGAAGGGTTACGCTAAATTATTGTTTTAACAGAATATGCGAATGTTCTAAATATGAAACAGCTGGTGTAATTTGATCATTGTAGGAGCCTGTCTATAAAATTCTTATAGTTGATCTGCGACGGATGTATTTTATATCCGATTCATCATAATAATATATGTATCTAGGCTTGTAGATACTAAATTAATATTTTTATGTTTGAAGCGAGTTTATAGCTAGTATGTTGTTGTTAAAATGCATTACGGATAATTTATTATTTCTTATTCAATTTTGACGTTTTAACATGGATAAATTAGTTTCGTCTTCACCTAGACTCATCAGTACGGGAGGCCATATTTGACTACATATATCCCGTGTTGTGTTATTTATTAAAAAGGTTGTTATAATATTATGGTATACTAGATACACAACTGCGTTATTGACCTACCTACTGATATCTTGTTCTGACAGGCAAATTCTACAGGTAAATGCTAATCTACCTGTGAAGCAATATACACATTTTTCACTTTGTTAATAATATAAACAATTTCAATACAATTTAGACACTAACTTGCTGTATTTATAATAGCTCTACAAGCTTGTCTTATCATGAAATCGCGTAGATGTCAAGATCTTACACAGGTGTACGCGGTGTTGTTATGCGCCGGACCGAGTCGCGGCTGACCTCGAGTCGCGAGCCGACGCCATCTTGGATTTGTGATCTTTTTGCTAAATCGGACCTTCATAAGAAATAACATGGGATTTTGCGCTAGAAGGCAGGTAGCCTATCTACTTTCTGTTAATTAAATTTAACATTTCATTTATTAATAATCAATTTTTAAATTCACGTTGGTTGTCCATTTTCGGTAATCAATAATAAATCTTTTGTTCGCGACACTGACGGCTGAATTCAACCAATTAGAAGGCAGCTTGTTGGTCACGAGACCCACGCTATTTTGTTCGTTGCAGGAAAGTTTCTTCTTTACCTCCCTTATTGTGAAAATCTTGACGAAGTGGATACGTAATTATGGTTCTTGAGTAAAAGTACATGTTACAAATTGACAGCCCCATCGTGGAATTTAGTGTTTTGAATGTTACAAGTTGGCACCATGCGTAGAGCTATTATTTATCAAAATGCTTTAGCTGCAATATTGAAACCGATACTCAATGTTTGAGAAATTTAGTATATAGTTGTTAGGTAAAATTGCAGTAGTTTATGTTGCTTATAATTTATAATTTAAGATAAAGGAATGACTTTTGATCCAAAAAGAGCCGATGACTAACATGGGGCAAGCCGAAACTTATTTTTCGATCATGTTTTATAAATGATATCAAGAGAGATCAGGGTCGCAAACAAATTTTCAGTATACATATATACATAAGGAGCGGCATTTGATATTTTTTCTACTTTTTCCTACATACGGTTTATAGCGGATGTGTATTAGTATGCTCTACATGTGACTTATTTATTAACCCCTTGTGCAGCCTATGCTATTTCCACGTCAAATTACTGCTACAACATTGGTTTGTAATGTTCACTTTTTAACATTATTTTGTTATCTAAAAGTTTCGTATCAATTTGCATTTCTCTTTTGGTCTTTTCTCTGCTGGCTATGTAACTCTCTGAAAAATCTAAAATGTAAGCGAATGGTATACAAAAAGAAAACTATATGGAAGAAGAAAAATTTTGATAAGCATGATTGCAGCTCTCGAACCTACGTATGCAAACGTAATAAGTGTATGCAAGCATTAATTTTAATTAGGATGACTTTACTTTGTACATTCATGCCAAGAATTTCAGTTTGGGAGAGAGCAACTAACTTCAATTTTAATAAAAGATGTATATTAGCATTTCAGAAAGTTTCCAAACATATTTTACTCGTTTAGACTAATGACGTTGCTTCCAATTTTCTACATGTAGAAATGAAAGTGTACTACTATCTCTAATCTCTTTAACTTCGTATACGTTTTCTAACTGTTTAACTAATAAATTAATTAAAGTATCAAACGGGCCTAAACTTCGACTAAAATTAGACGAAAGGGAAATCATAACGAAACAGTAATTAGGATGTTGAATATTTCTCAGACGTAACTTGTGTGATATGATTGCTAAATAATTTTAATAAAGTATGAAGTGGTAGTTATGTGATTATTACACTGTGGACGTAGATAAGATCTTGGCTGCCGATACCCACAAGTGTTAGGTTGAAAAATTTTAAACCGACTACAGAGATGTTTCTTATAATCTTTTATAATTTTAAGTTTTTCATATAATTTAGAACGTGTAAATCGTAAATGTGTTGTACTTAACAACGACAGTGTCAGTGAAACAATCAACAAGTCGCGTGTATTGAATCTAAAGCGTATTAAAAACTTAAAGAAGAAAACATTAGATGTAAAGAAATTAATTATAATAATTATAATAAAATAAGATTATAACTACGTGACGTGTAATAGAGTTTAAGGTGCCCAATCTCTATACAGATAGTAGTGTCAACGCAAGAGCATTTGCTTAAGATGTTTTTTTGAAATTAGAAAGTGAAAGATTTTTTAAGTCAGACTGAAGATGATTATATATTTTAGCTATACAGTATGAGAAAGACCGTTTAAAGGTTTCAGTAGCATGTTGAGGAGGAGTTAGCAGCCCTTTAAATCTTAAATTAAGATTATGCACGTCAGTCCGATAATCAATTAACTTGTGCAAATATTCTGGAGTTTTTGTTAATATAATCTTATGGTATAAGCAAGCAGCATGCAAATACTGACGAGTGGTCATATTTAGCCATTTACATTCTGCAAGTTTATGAGAGATGTGCTGAGTTTTACAAATTCCAAAGATTAGTCTTATGCATGAATTTTGTACTCGTTGAATTCTCAGTTTATCTGTAGCAAGCAAGCTAGGACTATAAACACAGTCACAATAATCAAAAACTGTCATCACCAAGATATCACAAAGATATTTCTTCTGCGAAGTGGTTAAGATATGTCTGCTCTGGTATATCTGCCGAAGATTGCAATAAGCTCTTTGAATACATTTGGATATATGAGTTCGAAATCCTAAGTCACTGTCAATTGTTAGTCCTAAGCTTTTTACTGAATCAGAAAATGTTAATGGAGTATTGTTAATCTTTAATTCTGTTTTTAAGTAATTTACTACCAAGTCTCTGTTTTTCAAAAGATTATTACCTTAGTCTTAGAGGGATTTAAATGAAGACAATGTTTTTCTGAAATCACATACAGGTTTTCTAAATCAGAGTTCAATAACTCACAAGCTACATTTGAATTATTTGCTGGAAAAGACATATATAGTTGAGTATCATCCGCGTAAAAATGATATTTTGAATACTGTATATGATTTACAAATCTTGATATATATAAAGTAAACAGAAGTGGCCCCAAAATCGAACCTTGGGGTACACCCTGTGTGACTGATAAGGCTTTTGACTCAGTACCATTTAAGATAACTGTTTGTATTCTGTCTGTAAGATAATTACGTAAAAGTTCTATTGCATGTTCATCCAAACCTATGTAGTGTAAGATTGAACAAAGTATGCTGGGTCCCTTCCTGTTGACGTTGCTGAATACACTGCACTCTGCCTCCGGCCACGTTGTCTGTGAGTTGCTGAAACGTGTAGGTAATTTCGTCGACAAGATTATATTACCTTCCGACGTCTGTTTGTATAGTAGAATTTAGAACTTCTCCTTTCCATCAATATTAGTGCGTTTTGAAATATTAGGTAAATTTTCCCTTTTGATTTTTAGTTCTTCTTATAGTATTAATAATAATTGAAACTTGTACTGAAACTTTTTGATTACTAATTCAATATTTATTTTAAATTATTTAACAGAATTTTTCTGGATACATAAATTTTACATGTAACATTCTTTTTGTAATTTTTCATAATCTAACAAACTTTTATTTACCTTAGAGTCCAATAGGATTTAGTTCTCTTTTATATTCTCAGAATAGGCCAACTTTGGTCATTATTTAGGTGATACTCTTTGTGCTTATCTTGACTACATTGAATCACATTAATTTTTTCTATTATTTATTCTCATTACAATTACTGATGAAATATTATCATGGTAACCGTGGTTTAAACTATATTGAGTTTGCATTGTTGAATAAACCAGATTTTATTTATTGTTATTAAATCACATGTTTATTGTCATTTTTTTATTAATGGTAATTACAATTTCTATTTCAGATTTGAACTGCAAGTGAACTTCTATTAGCTCTATTAGTTCTTTTACATGAATTGTAAGCTTGTACAAATAACAAAATCAATAAACCTTCACTTATCCTGAATTTTTTTATAAAAACTTAATTTCATCTTTAAACACCTATTTACATATAACGACGTTCATGAATAACATTTTAAAACTCAACAATCTTTGTAACGATTAAACAAAGAAAAATTAATTAAAGCAAAGACCATGGTGGTAACGTAACATCGCAATACCCTTGTCCTGGATGGAGAGCCGCTGCCAAGACACATATTAAAAAATTACAAACTTTTCAAAACACAGCGTCCTAAGAACTATTGATAATTGTGAATAGTTTGTCCACAATCAACAGATTTATAGAGAATTCATATAATCCTAATAACGAAGAAAACATTGGTGCCGTTACGACAATATAATTCAAAAACTTTTCATCGTGTTCTACACTCAATATAAGAGATAGATCAGATCCACCAACTGTTGAAATGATGACTTCCTCAGGACTGGATACCTCCAAAAAACTAAAACACCACTAACGAAACTATTAAAATTTAGAGAGATGTCCCAGATAGTGAGTTAAGTGAATATACTAAACTGTGATGACTGTGAATGTACTAAAACGTACTATGTTGGTACCAAAAACTGTGAAAAACATTAAGAAACGCAGATTTGTGCTGAATTACTGACCGTCGTTAATTACTAAAGAGAAAGTTTTTAAATCTTTTGCTAAGGGGCTGCATCTTTAGACTTTTTATTGCACATGTCGTTTTTAAGATTACATAATTATTGTAGTGGTTTGCTTCACCTTCTTTAATATTAGATCATTTAGATTTTTTAAACGGAGTAAGAGAATTAACTTGACCAGCTCAAGCAAAACGCTATAATATCTGGGTTTGTTGGGATTCAGAATTTACTCATAAAGGTCACCTTTATATTTTTGTTTCACATTAAATAACAGTAATAATCGCCCCTCTCTCCTGTAATGGGTAGTAGCAATTATTATTGTTATTATTTTAATTGCTGAATTATGAAATTATGCTGATTTCAATTTATTTATATAAAGCTTTGTTCGTACGTATAAGCTAGAGACAGGATGCAGCAAACAGATATTGCTATCATCCCTTGCTTGCACTGTAATAGCTAACCGCATTGCTGGTTTATCTCGTATACATTTTAGATATTTTCAGCTACTGTTTCTAAAATAAGTTCCTTACAGACTCTTCGAATATCAGTTTCCACATTACTCTACTGAAAGTTGTAATACTCGATCGCGTATTAATTAATCTTTAGATGTGAGTTTCATTAATTACTCTGCTAAAACTGTAATGACTTAAATTCATTTAAAATAATAATAATGTTTTAGTAAACTGAGTGCAATAGTAAAGAGTTTATTTTTTACAGTAAGTACTAGATTATTATAAATTAATAATTGTATAAAAATTAAACAAATTCTGTGTTTACTGTTATATTAAATCAAACAAATTGTAACCATATCAGTAATAAAAATGCAGCTTTGATAACCAAACCTTTTTGTAAATAAAGATATAAGAATAAAGATAAAATTCACAAATAAACAATTTAAGTAGCTGATCAATTTTGTTCAAACTCCAATATTTTAATGCACTTGACCTTTCATGACCTGTGAAGGTAAAACGCTCTGAAAGGACGTTAAGCATTTTTCGGGTTGTCAAGTTTTTCAACTGAATCTTTAATGACTTGTGGAGGTCAAACAATCTATCGAGTCGATTTGAGGATAATTTATACGTTATTCAGGGCAGCAAGATCTATAAGTCTACAAAGTTTAAAAAAATTATACGAAATCCTATTTTATGTACTTGAACTTTATTGATCTCTGAAGGTCAAACAACACATTGGGTTATTTTCAGGGTAATTTAAATCATATGTGCAGTAGGTAAGTAACTTGTTAACTTGAAAAACGTTTACCAAAAATAAGAGAAAATTAACGATTCCACGATCCAAGTGTTGATTAAAATATTTATTCAGCGTGACAAAGACTTTGTTAAATTTTGGTTTGAAAGTCAGATCAGACGAGAAATTTGGTAAAGACTGATTGAAAGCGGTGCATTTAATTTTTTTCAACACTGACAAATTTTTAGTTATGGCAACAAATCAGCGTAATGAAAATGAAAAATTTTCACAAAGTTAATGAAATATTTTTGTTAAAGGTTTGCAAAACTTATTTTGTCATTACTACTAAGAAAACATTTCTTACTTATTAGTATAAAGTTGCATCAATGCTGTAATTTATTGTTTCAGTTCCTTAAAACTGGTGTACATATTTTCCGTAAATCCTCATCTGGGACCACTTCAAGTTTCATTATCAAGAATGGTGATGGACATAATGAAGTTCTTCTTTTTATACGTATTGGTGTTGTTTGCATTTTCATGTGGTAAGTTCACAGTGCATTATTTAACGTACTAACATTACTGAAATATGTATGTTAATAAATAATAAATTTGCAAATACCCTTAGAAACAGTAACTTTAATTGTACTTAGTTTTCATAGCACTTTTTGGCAACGATTTGGAAATGAACACTTCAAATATATGTGTATTTCCTCCTTAATAGAATGTTTTACTTTAATAGATCCTTTGCGTAATCGTAGAAAGCATATAAACTAAAATAGCCATCATTTCGCAATAAAGCCTTTTATAACTTCAATCAAAAATAATCGGGTATTGTATTTCTTTCATTTGAAATATCTTTACTTTCAAATCCAATAAACTACTGCACACCATTTGCAAAAGCTTTACGGCCCTCTTAAAGGTTAAGAAAGGATGTAATCAAACTGCGAGGATCACTTAAAACTATATCCCGTTCAAGTACACTTACCATCTAACAAAAAAAATCCGGATTAAACTCTGTTCGGGTTTTTATCAACAAGAAATTTATTAACAGGAAGTTCATTAACTATTTTAGGTTATTATAAATTTGTTACTTTAATTTCAGGTTTAAATCAATTGTTATGGTATTACGCTGACGCAGAAAGGTTAAAATGTCCTTCTGAAGTTAGTAAACCAGTTTGCGCCGAAATCATATTGGATCCGAAATTACCTAATCACACTAGGTTAACAAATTGTACAATGTCGGAGGTAGCTACCGATTCAAATGCTTGTACGATATGGAGGAGGTTTGCAAAGTAAGTTTCAGTGTTTATAATTCTATGTGGTACCTATGTATAACGATTTACATTAAGTAGCGAGCATAAAGTGAGCATAATTGTCAATGATTCATTTGTTGATAAGCTGGTATAATTATAACATAATTACATTATAACAATGAATAGGGCATTTAATTTATGTTAAGTATGATTTGCCATGACTATTGTTTATTTATTGCATTTAATTATCGATTCTCGCCATTTTCAAAGTATAAATATATTAATAGTATATTAAAGAACGTGTTTCAAAAGCCACGATTTATTGCACGAGTCCAAATTTAGAAAACGAGCCGCTTGCGGCGAGTTTTCTAAAGGACGAGTGCAATAATGACTTATGAAACGAGTTTTTTATGCTATTTTTTTCTAATTCACGACATTTATTACCTTTTTAAATAAAAAAACGCTATTTCGAAATTTAGGGAATTTTGTGGTAGGTGACAACACTGACGTGACATTTATAAATTCAAAAGTTTTTGTAAATTGTCTGTTTTTTCATTTTTTTCTTCAACTTTGAAAAAGTTGGGCTATTAAAGCACTCGAATTGGTTGCTTTAACAGCTTTATTATAGACGCAAAATAGAAAAACTAGTTTTACAATATTAGCAATTATCTTTTTTAATTTTATTACGAGCACTGACATCTTAGGTCAGAGTCATAGCGCCTCATGAGATCGATCCTGGGGCAAAAAATCTATCCCCAATCCAGGTACGATCTCCCAATCCATCCGATCAATCCAGACGGCTTTGTTCAGCAAGCGTCATTATACTCTATAGTGAAGAGTAGAGAGGGTACCTTCACCGCTAGGTCAGATGGGCCTATTTAGCAAAGATTTCTGGATAACACAAACATAAAGCTAAAAGTCTATTTAGCTATTTAATAAACTTAAAACCTCATCATTAAACCCATATATGCTGCGTCATTTTTAAGAAATCATTTGTTTCGTCGGCAGAAAATTCCTTTTTATACAGAGATTCCAAGAGTGTTTTACGTGGAGCACCTGTTGTTAAACTTAATCTCCACGTTCCTTCCAGAAGGAAGTAATTGAGATTAAGATGCTTGGCACATGCTCCCAGTTACTCACTGATCGCAGCGAGATTGCCTATCCACCCTCTACAAGCTCACCAGGCTGGTACCGGAGCAATTATATAACTTAATACGTGCTCACCTGCCGGAACCGATGTTCCTCGTCCAGTATTAGGACTATTCCCTAACCTAGGTAAGGTACACCAAAAGCTAAGTGCCTTCACCCAACATTAGTTGGGACCACTACCCGATCGAATCCAACCTCAGATGTGGCGGGACTTTTAAATGGATTTTAAATGGTTTTGCCACCCCGGGTTCCCAGTTATAGGCCTGGTGCGCCCCTGACAGAGCTTCGTTTCGAGGCTACTTCGTAGGACCCTTCGAAGTAGCATCCCGATGTATACCCATTAGGGAGAAGTTGTCTTGAACGTGGGAAGCTATGTATCTTAGCATCAACGTCCCTTAAACGTAGGTCTAGAGACGATTTTTAGGATTCTCATAGGTCAGCGAGCGAACTCCCTGGCGGAGATAAACTTCACTTGATTCTCCTCCATTCGTCTAGGTCGGACAGCGGGATACTAGCTCCTTAACAGACCCTGACGTCAGGCAAGAATCAAACCACCCACACCAGACCCTCTAGTTAGCGGAGCTCCCTTCACAACGTTTTAGATTCATCGTCGGAACGCCCTTGCGTGTAACTCTACCACATATTTCCTTCTGATTGCGTCATTCGTTACCCAGACAAGCCTGGGATTGGGTAGACAACAACCAGTTTTAAGGGTGAATACCATGTGATCTGCCCACAAGCTAGTCTCGGGTCCTAGTGCTCCCCGACACCTCTAACGACTGCCCACGCTCTATTTTCTGGGCTAGTCTCGGATACTAGTGGAGTCCGACACCTCGAGCGACTGCTTATCCGTTCACCCTTTCCTTTTTATACAGTTGATATTTTTAAAATATTTTGTGACACTAGTCTTCTCAATTAAAAGATTTTCTGTTTTTGGCATTCCTTAAATTCTATATTGCGCTTATAAATTATGACCATATTTCAGTTAGCGTAACCTGTGGATTATTAGCGGATTATTAGCAGTACATCGAAACTAAATACTATTTTTACATGTAGATTTTACAGAATTATTCGAGGTCAACGTAGGCGAATCTTAGGTAGGGTAATGGGGGGGTTAATTAAACAGCGATATTCAGATAATACCATTTACAAAATTCTTTTTCGATACTGACTTGAGTTATTAAGACTACGGTGGTCAACGAGGTTTCCAAAGTAAAAAAAAGACAGGCAAATATCTGACATTATTTTAAACTCTAAAACATTTGCATAAACATTTCCGAAACTGTATATTACATTTACACCTATGCATGCCAGCCTATTACTAGCCTCGAAAGGTACGTCTATTTCTAGGTCTTTGTCTAGATGAGTGGTTTTTCATCTTTTAAACAAAAGAACCTACAGTGTAATGTAGACTCTAAATTAACGGGTTGTCTTCTAATGTTATCTTCTAAAACTAAATTCAAAGATTTACCCTGGTAGTAGAATTTTTTCGGTCAAGTTATAACTAAACTCGCGAATGTGGCAGAAATAAACCTGATTCGTTTAGTCGAGCGAGTTGAGCCCTACTCAACTCGCTGATATAATACGGTGACTAGCTATATCATCATATGACTTATCTGTTTTAAATAGAAGTATGCGACTGGCACCAATTATTCTCCTAGCTGGTTCGCTAGAGTTGGAAAAACCACATTCTTGGCGAAAGTCTTCAGAAACAAAAATGACTGTCAGTACTACTAAAATACTGATTGAGCTTTTAGATCTTTGTTTTGGATCCTGATTTACTTCACTTTGACTAAAGTATAATGACTAAAGATACTTAAACTTGACATAATCCAGCTAAGCACTCTCAGCTAACTCAAACGATACGTATGTGGTGCGTAATTAATCTTGTTTTCGCCTACTATTTCATTTTGATTGAACGTAAACCTGGTTGCTTTTTGAATTACCCAAGCAAAAAAAGGAAATGCTCTAATTACTAGCAACTAACCTATCTTGATATACATATAGTATACATATATAATTAAATCTTTTTAACCAATAGATAACGTTTTGTGTTTAAAATTAAATTATTCTTTCGTATCGTCGGTGTCATGTCGTTTCTGTCAAGGTACTGTAGTGTTTAGCAAATTAATGTAGTAATACAGGTTGCTTGTGTGTGCTCTTGTACACTACTTATATGTTATCTCTAGTAGAAGACAATAAAAGACATGTTACTTCTATGAGATATTTATTTATACTCTTGTTGTATGATTACTGTTGTCATGGCAATCACTTAGCATGCAATGCATTTTTGAGGTAATATGGATGTAATGGCTGATTTTATGATGAATATCATTACAGTACGAAGGCCTTCTAGCCCTAATACGTGGTAAGAAGCGGATGTGCATAAGTTTCATATTCTTCTCTGCGATGTTTTTTTAACCGAATTGTCTAAGCTTTTGTCAGTCTTTCATCAGACCGCCGATCCCTGTTCTAGTCTATGACAACCATCAAATAAAATAAAATTTATTTGCAGTTATGTAGTACTTGTTTAGTTTAACATAACTTACTTCCATGATACTCTAAACCTGGGCTTTACAATTTATTTGTTATTGAATGTAACCGAGCCCATTAAACGCAAAACTATGCATGATATTCAGTTTGTGCCACTGAAGTAACGAAATACATGTAAAACCGCGACCAAAAAATGGAAACAAAAATTAACGTTTTCGTTTTTTTTTGGTCGCGGCACTACATGCATGGCATAATCTAAAATTCAAAATTTTGTTGATAGTATATTTGCCTCTTATAAATTCGGACCTTATGAGTCCTACAACCAAACCGACTATATCGTTAGACTCGACATAGGCCATAGGTGAGCAATAGGTGGGTGACCGTTAATGGGTGTGGTAACTTTGTTTGCCAGTATGTTTGTCTATTTATAGACTCGACTCCTGTAGCTATATTTCATGTCGGTTTTTTTAATTGAAATCGACATATGTAAAGTTGATTTCCATCCAACTTGCACCCAGGCGAGCAGCTAGTTTTAACTATAATTCATAAAATTGAAGTAAACTAAATAAATTGATAAGGCAACGTGTGTAAGTCGATTAGGAGCCATTTGAATTTTTCTTATCTTTAGAGTAGCCATACACAAACTAATCTCTAAATATTAACATTGTAAGGCTAATATGCAAGTACAGGGACTTGCGATATTTCAACCTCTTCTATTCTCAAGTCAATCATCGAATGGTTTCATAGTTTTGCTAAAATTATTAAAAATAGTGAAAGGCGCTAGTCACAGCCGGTACAATATTGCAGAAAACGCTACAAAACTTGATGCTTAGACGTTTCTATGTAGACAAAGTTTGTTTCTATGGAAGGAATGATATTTTGACTCTTTTATAGCTCACAATGTGACCTTGATAAAACACATTCAGGTAGAAAACGGAACCAAGAAAGGTACCTGAATGTCCATTCTCACAAATTTTCATTTACGAAAGGCCAATTAGTTAATGATGAAAATGTTTAACGCTGATAATCCTTATCCCTATGTTTAATTAGTGTTTACCCTCGATGTAGTAAATGTAATCACACGAACTCAAGACATGTGGATGGGTAGGATTAGGTACAACTCGCTGCGACCAACTCCTCTTCAACCGAATACTACTTTGCTACAGTGGATAGAAGTAATGAATTACAGGTAATTAGTTACTGTAAATGTATTACTTTTTCCAGTAATAAGTAGAACAATTTTACGGTTTAGTACGAAGCATGTACCACAGCCCGATGCAATACGAAGTACCATAAACATACAGTGTCCCCAAATGTGGTTGTCATGAGGAAACTTGTTTTTTATTGATTTTCTCAAAAGTCAAAAGTCATTTTTTATAAAATGTCGCACTATTGAAAAGTGTAACAGAATTTCGATACTACTTATCATAAAGATAAAAATTCCAAGGAATTTCAAAAGAACCTCAGTGCCAAAAAAGCACGAGGCTACGATCTAATAATTGGTCAAGTGCTCAAAGAACTACCAAAAATGGGCACAATGAAACTTACGCATTAGGTAATTAACGCAGTGCTACTATTACAATATGTCAATATGTGCGGATGCAGTGAAAAATTGAAAAGTTATTATATCCCTAAATCGGGTGAACTGCCTTCACAAGAAACATCGTACCGACCATTCTCACTGCTACCAATCATGTCCAAACTGTTGAGAAATTGATTTTGAAATTCCTCAAGTCAATCATCGAGGAACGTAGCCCATCCCTATTCATTAATTTGGATTTCGGAAAAGTACTCGACAATTGACCAAGTACATCGCATTACAGACGTAATTGAAAGAGCCCTACAAGAAAAGGAAATATGCGCAACGGTATTTCTAGGCATAGCCCAAGCTTATGACAAAGTATGGCGCAAGGGCCTCAAATACAAGATAGTTAAAAATCTGCCTAGACAGATGAGTCATATTCTTAAATCATATATCTCTAACCGCCATTTCAGAGCAAAATACGGTAAAGAATTCTCAGGACAACGAGACATTGTTGCATAAGGAAGCGTCTTTGGACTAGCTTTACACCAGTGATATAAGAAAAAACGTGAAGAACTTTGCATTACAATAAAACAGATGAGGGGTTACTTGGTAGACATTTTAAACTGTGTTACACAATAAACTGTTGTATGGATTTACGGTGGAAAACTGTGGGGATGTACAAAGAAAGCTAACGTCAAAATTATACAAACTTTTCAGAACAAAGTACTTCGCAGCATTGTCAAGACTTTATGATACATCGTAAATGAAGACATCCACAAGGACATAAAAGTGCCTACGAGGGTGGTCCCAGAAGTACCCGACCTGACCAAGAGGTGGCTGTAGTTGTTTGAAAATATCACTGTATTGGAAAGTACGCAGTCTATAAAGCATATGTTTCAAGTTTGAAAGCGCCACGTTGTTCAGTATTTGTTTGGCAGCCATCAATAGTGAACGTTGTCAGTGAATTTGTGAAAATGGAGAAAATTGGTCATCGTTATGTGATACAATACTTTTATTTGAAAGGCCTCAGCCCAACCAATATAAAAGCTAAACTGGATTCTACTCTGGGTGAGTCTGCTCCTTCGTTTACAACAGTTAAGTTTTGGGTAGCTGGGTTTAAACGAGGCCGTACGAGCTGCCAAGACGAGCATCGCTGTGGTCGACCAAATGAGGTGACGACTCCAGAAATGGTGAAGAAAATCCACAAAGCGGTACTTGATGATCGTCGACTGAAAGTGCGCGAGCTAGCAGACATTACGGGCATTTCAAAAAGTGCGGTACATCGCATATTATCTGAAAATTTGGACATGAGAAAGCTGTGTGCAAAATAGGTGCCGCGTTTGCTCACACTCGAGCAAAAACAGTGTCGTGAACATGTTTCAATTGAGTGTTTAGCGAAGTTTCACAGCAACAAAGCAGAATTTTTGCGCCGTTTCGGACAATGGATGAAACATGGGTCCATCATTTCACACCCGAGACAAAAGAACAATTGAAACAATGGACTCAAAAGGGAGAATCGGCTCCAAAGAAGGCGAAGACTTTTTCATCTGCAGGCAAGGTTATGGCGTCGGTTTTTTGGGATGCGCGTGGAATAATGTTTATTGACTATCTCGAAAAAGGAAAAACTATCAACGGCCAGTATTATGCAAACTTATTGCAACGTTTGAGCGAAGAAATCAAGCAAAAACGACCGCATTTGGCTAAAAAGAAAGTGTTGTTCCATCACGACAACGCGCCAGCTCACAAACCCGTTATTGCAATGGCCAAAATTAATCAATTAAAGTTTGAATTACTACCTCATGCACCATATTCGCCAGATTTAGCCCCCTCGGATTATTTTCTGTTCCCAAACTTGAAAAAATGGCTCAGTGGTCAAAGATTTTCCAACGATGAAGAAGTGATGTCAGCAGTTAATGGCTATTTTGAGGAGCAAGACAGTTCTTATTATAAAAAGTGTATCGAACTTTTTGAACACCGCTGAGAAAAGTGTATAGAGCTGAAAGGAGATTACGTTGAAAAATAAATAAATCTTTTTCCAAAATTTTTGTGTTTTCCTTGTTGGGTCGGGTACTTCTGGGACCACCCTCGTACAGTAAATGAAATTAAACTGAATGCGAAAAACTCGAAGTGAGACTACACGAACACCAAAACATCCAAGTGCTACAATTACCCTATAACGGTGGGCTTGTTCGGAGACTAAAAAGACAAAAATCATTCGAACTAGTTGTTACCCACAAAATGGAGTTAATTCGGAAACGGTAACAACTTTTAACCGCAGTTAAATCTGTCGGCTGCCAGCGAACTAGTGTGAGAGCGTGGGTTTCTCAAGTTGTCTTCTGTAACGGGCGCAAAGAAATAGCTACAATAAACCCTGTCGGCAATATCTCTAACGATCTACACATCTGCTACTGCTTCCAATGTGGTAGACTCTTCCCAATAAAACATACCTAAGACACCAAATAAAATATAAAATGCTTTATTGAAATGGTAAATGTGAAAAATTAATCTTTAGAAAGGTTTAAATAACTTTAGCGCTAATTCGCTAACCCTTAATTATTAATGTACAAACCAAAGATACCAGGGTCACAAAAGATCACGATAAGTAAATGCGATTCGGTTCAACTAGATTGTACAATCAATAATGCCCCAAGGAGGTAGTAATTAGTTAATATACTTCACGAAGCAAATTATACTAACAAAGTTTTTACATACAAATTGGTGTGTGGTACACTGGGGAAAACCATTTAAATGAGAAAAACCATGGAATGTTCTAAATTAATTAATTTTCATTTTATACAGACTGCTTGATGTAATAGTTTGACGTACACAGAAGCTTAATTACAACTCATGCAACTCATGATACTATTGCTTTCTTCAGTTGTTGTAGACTGTAGGAGTCCTCCAGGTATTGTAACTGAAGGAACTCCAGTAAGTTGTAACGGAAAGATGCAAAAGGCAACCAGATAATTAAAAAGAAGTGAGTAGTTCAAAAGAAAAAAAAAGAAAAGACCAAATAGACAAAAACTACTGAGTAAGCAAATGGCAAACATTAAATAATACCTTAGCTGGAGGGCGGCCTCGAAGTAGTGTTAAACCGCTTCAGAGTCGAAAAGTCAGCAATCAAAGAATAAATTCTGCATAAAAATAATAACTGTAAGAAGTGAAACGTAATAAATACAATAATTTTTACGAACCTTCGGCACGTGTTCCTAACCTTAATAGAACGATAGTGATAAATCCCTAGGCATCGAAACAAAATGGATGTATCACTACTAGAAATTACATTAAATTCTGTAATATTGCGATTTCAATTAACGCAACAAAAGGAAAATGTAATTAAAGACGCTGCCACTAGTACATTACTTTATCAAGTTACAACGTACGAAAAGTAAGTCGTCTTATCAAAATTGCAAGAAATACTTTGAAAATGTTTAGAACGTCATATAAAGTAGGGAGACAGCGAAGATCCGCTAACAAACTGTACATGCAGGTACAAAAGCACAGTTACAAGGTTTTATGAAATTAACACATAATACAGTCTAAGTGAAAATAAGCGAATAAAACATTAAACAAAACATGTGAAAGAAGTGATTAATATGTATGTGGAGTGCACTTACGTTGCGACGGTACTTACGTACTTACGTCCTTCGAACGTCAGGATTGTTAGAATTGAATTGCTAGAAAGTATAAACTCTACAGGGTGTAACTGATATAACTAGAAACCTCGTAATGGGGGTTAGCTGTAATGATTTAGAACATATTTTCCTCATCAACATGTCAGTACCTGCTAGTTTTCGAGAGAATCGAATTTTAAATTTTAAGTACGCCGATTGTGCTCACATTACATTAAAATTACGAAACAAGTAAGAAGCTTTTTTTGTAAGTTTAACAAAAACGTTGCCTACAAAGTTTCTCCACAGTAAAATCTGGTTTCATTCTAGATTTTCATTTCAACACTTCTGAACTGTGCGTCCGATGTTACCAATGCTATAAATTGCGCTATATTGTTTTGAACTGCAATGAATATAATCAATTTTATGTATTTACATATTAAAAGCAGCGTCATCCGCTTAATTTCCATTAATGTCAAAAATATTTTGTAATTCATCCGGATACTACGTAATGGATGCACATGTTTAGCAACAAAAGTGCAGCAGCACTCATGTCAATTGCGGTATTTGTCCCAGAGCACTTTACAACAAAGTAGAAATTGCATTGGCTGTAAAAGCAATTCAGAGTGCGAAACAAAAGTGAACTTTACTCGGTAAATTGTTTGAATTTTCTGAAAGACCGAGAATATCCATAGCAGTAATCGGATAGGTATATCATTTCAGTAAGAAGTGTAGTAAAAGTGTAGCTCAGAATAGTAGAGCATAAGAACGATAAAGGTTACGTATGGTGTTGAAGAATGTATTATTTTCAAAAAAAACAAACCTCATAGGAAAATCTGAGATCTTGAATTTGTGATAATTTTACCACCTCTTTCACATAATTTGAACTACCTTTTTGAACGAGGAATTAGTAAAAATTAAGAATTATTTATAAGACAAAGTTTTAATACCAGAAATGAAGTTTATCAATTAATCAAGCATTCAGAAACTTTAGCCGCTACTAAATTGTAAATCGTTCAACTGAATTTGCATATTAAGCTGAGATTTTAATGTTTGCATTATAATTTGCTCCAGTCTGTTTGAAACCAGTCAAACCCTCTTCTGGGCTGTCTTCGGTTTAGTGGATTTAGAGAGCTTCGAGTTGAGTGGTATCAAGATATTCACAAGATTTTGGGGAATGCTGATGTTTGGCACGTACTCCGTTATTAACATTGTTGTTCTTTTAAATCTACTCATTGCCATGATGAATCATTCCTATCAACTTATATCGGTAAGTTTCACTAATCTGTATTTATTGTTAGTTTTAAGTAAGTAGCAAGTAAGTATCATCTCGTAAAATCTTTAGTTGGCACATATAGATCTACATGATTAAGTACCTGGAGTCATGCAACTGAATTAAAGATAAGAATTTTTTACTGTTTTTAAAACTTAGTATCTAAAAATTATTTCTGAATATAAATTACTTCATTAAAAGTGAAACTTTGTGCTTAATGAGTATCGGAAAACAACTTTAGAAACGTTTAATATTAAATAAAAATAAAATAATAAACACATTAAAATACAGCCATTATACAACACGCGTTATCTGCTTATTTTTAAGATTATAGTAAACGCTTATTTAAGTCGGAATTACTGGCGAATTTTGTAATGTAAACCATTTCCCCAGCAAACAAAGAAGTATACTCTTAAAAAAGAGCTATTTTTTATTCAGTAGGATTGAAAATAAGTATTTAATATCATTTCAATTATTTTATTCATACTTTAAACATCGCTGTTCATTTTTAAAATTTGAATCAGGGTCATTCCATCCATGTTACAAAAGTATTTTCAAGAAATTTGAACTTGGTCACTAAACCTATTTATTTAAAAATGTTTCTCTTCTCTTTCTTTTGAAAAACCTCGAAGATTCCACCCCAGGATCCCGGTCGCCACCAAACTGTAAGTGTTTGACCTTTATATTATTTTGCTTGACTTTGTCATTGTATATTGTAGTGCTATCTGTGTATTATTTTAACCCCTAAAACCTAGTTGTCCCCAAAGCATAATTCAGAAATATGAATTAAACAGTGGCAGTGCCAACTAAGTTTGAAAATACTCTTTGTAGCCATAGATAGAATGACCCTGTCACAAATCTTAACAGTATGAATTAGAGAAAGAATGATCGAGATTAATTAATAAATTTCTAAAAAGGCATACAACAATTTTAGTTGACATGTCTTGGGTAATTATTTAACGTTTGACTAGTAGATATTTAACAAAAGCTAATATAGGCACTATACCTTTAATAGGTGTAAATGAAAATTAAGTTTCATGATAATTAAAATCGCGAATAGAAATAAATACATTTTTAATAAAGTTATTATCTTGTGTTTGCTGTGGTTTTTATTGTAGTCTATCTGCTTAATTAATGCAATATAAACATAAAATAATGCAGTTTTAGTACTTTAAATTTTTATAGTAGTTATATTAAGCATACGTTTGTATACCATATTTTATGAGAAATAATATACTGATAGCTAATATTGATTTCTTTAAAGATCTTTTTGTACTTTTACTGCATGAACTATTTATAGTGTAGTAGTTAGCTTACCTGATATTAATTTTAATAAACTAGTGAATAAAAAAAGGTAAGGTTTTCTTCGACAAAGACAACTTGTAGTCCAAGAGCCATCAACAGGTTTACTTACAGTATTTTTAACAAGCATATAACTGTTATGGAAGGTCCCTTTGAATATACTGAGTAAAAGTAATCATTTAAAGTAAAATAACAAGCTGGGGTTTATATATTATTATTACAACACCTTCAGTATAGTATATGTAAAAAGCCAAATCGAAATTGTGGTGGAAACAAAGCGACAGACCATAAAACACGTTTAACATAAGTGCGGGAGAGATAGCCTTATGCAGACGCGTGAGTGTAGCGAGACAGCCTTATGCGGATACAAGAGCGTGTATGGGAAATGATCGTCTATATGCATTAGTTATTTAACTATTTTCATATCTTTTAAGGTTTTAACAAATACTTTAACATAATTAATACCGGAAACCTATTTTGAAAAATAGGAGACAAAATTTAATACTTTAATCGAAAAAACTTAGCGCTTAGTAGCACAGCTATATGAAGATGGCGGACCATACTGAAGGTGTTATGATAATAAGATATAAACCACAGTTTTGTTATTTTATTTTAAATGGTTACCTTTATTATACAACTTTATGCGAATCTGGCGTAAACTTACCACTCGCAAACACCTCTGTAAATTTTTTTATTTAATTAACAGATGATTATCTTTAACATAGCAAAGCGCAATACTTGTTATTATAGTGTTTTTTTAGTACTTTTTTACACCCTTCAGAAGCGCGAGGGCGCTAATACCACCACCGCAGAGTTGCCAGACGTCGGGTTCTCTTCTCAGTATATTCAAAGGGACCTTCCAGAGCAGTTATACGCTGTTAAAGATACTGTAAGGAATCCGTTGCTGGCTCTTGGACTATTGGATAAAATTCAGTAAAAGCTATTCTGTTGTTTCCTAATATAACAACTGACAAATGTGTTGTAACTTGAATATTCGATGGCAACGGAAAACAAACATAGTTCAGTAGCGAAAAGTTTTTTTTAATCATTGTCGGTTGCTATGAAAACAACAAAATAGCGCAACTGTTAAGATTTATAAAGTGTTTAGGTGCTGTAATGGTCAGTAAAATTATATTCGACTATAAAACTTTTTATAAAATAACTATTTTTCTTTAAATAATCATCGTTAGCACAAAATAAATTTTTTTGTACTCATGTCTGAAAGTAGGCAGTTTTCTCACTATTTACTCTACGTAGAAATTTTACTTTAATTTGTAGAAGTGAAAGCGGGGCATTGCGTTGAAAGAATTAAACAATTAATAGTTTCGCACAGTAATTTTCAATTAGTTTGTTTTAATTATGACTAAAAATAAAAATTCAACTATCCTGTAATTTAATGTAGAAGAAAATTACGATTCGAGCTGGAACATCCCTTTTTTACGTTCCTGAGATTGCCTACACAGGTTTTAAAAAATGTTATTAGATTCAACCAACATTACTAGAGTAACAGATCTTCGTGCAGTAACGGAGAATATCCAATGAATAATTTATGGATTGTTGCGTTGCATTTACTGATAAAATGAACATGGAGGAGTATAATTAAACGAATAACTCAAAAGAATTATTAAAAAATTAAAGCGATTTTAATTTTTAACTTTTGCAATAGAAAAAGATTTTTTAATTTTTATATTTTAATTTTATATTAATTAAGTATATTCCCCCTGCTAGATGGAAACTGTTGCTGTAATAGCTGTATTATCCTTATCAAAGCTGTTATTTTCCATAATTTGGTTTATAATAACATCATGTAACAATGTTTTCTGATTTTTAATTTTTTAGAACATTAATTCAAAATCAGACAGTTTAGAAATATTAAAAGCATGAACGAAAACTAAAAAACCAATAGAAATTTAGAAAAAGCTACTAATAGTACTAATAATTTAATTTAAAATAAGTTATAATGCTATTGTACCGTTTACAACCTTTTCGCTTCAGCCTTTATAAGCAACTGTATACCGGCCGGTATGTATCTAATCCACTTATCTATACCTGATAGTCTGGCCTGTAAATATAAGATTTTGCTTTGAAATAATTCGTGGAAAACCGTAAACTGTTTTAATCTCTCTATTTATTTGTAAATAGAAGAATTTGAAGTTTGCGCAAATTTTTCGGAAAATTTTGCTCTTTAAAGTACATTAAATTCTGCAAGTATGAACATATTAAATGTCGAATTAGGTGAAGTGGTGTAGAAGATACTAGAATTTAAAAAGATTTGAAACAATAATTACAATTCTCCGGTGAAAATTCCTGTCGACCACAGAAGCAACATTGATTCCGTCTCTCGTACACTTCTTTTCTGCAACAGTGAGCATTGATTGAACACAATATGGATGAATGAAGGGAATTTAAAATGAAAAAATGGCAAATAAGTTGTAAAGCAAACATATATTGAAAATACAATAAGTTTAAGTGAAAATTGTAAAAATCAACAAAAATGTTAAATTCATTTAAAAATACTGGGTGCAGAAGGAAATGCAGTCCTTATTTCCATGTAGTACGTTTGAGTGTTAGGGTAGGCAGCTGTAATTCATCCAGTATCATCAGCAATGTCTTCGTTAGCAGCAACATCCACCTCATCATCAAAACTTGGCTAGTCATCTTTTTCTGGTGCGTTGTTGCACGATGTACCCCTGCACGCGAAGCAAATTGATGAACACTTGATTTCCGGATTTCTACAACTGCATGCACTTTTACCACCCTGGGCAGATTTGCAAGAGGTTGCGTTCAGAAGTTCCTGTGGAGCTTGTTCGACCGTGTCACGCGCAGCTTCCTTAGTAGGAAGAAGAACAACCAAGCTGAAATTCTCCACTAGAGACTTGGGTGTAGCCCATATCGTTCAGCGCTCAACTACTTCATCTTGATCTAGATAATATATTGTCTTTAACTTCCTTATACATTTTGTAGTGTGTTTTGTGTGGGGAATAGAAGACGTTTTCTTACTTTCCTTTTCCAGGCATCATTAAAAACAAATGATCACTATAAGGAGCAAATGCAGTAAGGCTCACTAGGAGGTCAGAAATTTCCCCCAGTACTACCACACAATCAGAGTGATGAGCATACACTACAGCTTGCTCGACAGTAACATTCATACCAGTTAATTTTTATATTAACATTGAGATAAGGCGGCTTTTATTGCCTCAGTTGGAGAAAAATTGTTCTTTGGGCATACATAGACGCCGACATTGTTTCATCAAACTCAACATTTGCTGCAGCATATTTGTTTCTTCTGCGCAGACGCTCTGTAGACATTTTCTTATTGTTCACTTGGTTATCCATCGAATACAATGATTGATTGGACTTCAAAGTATTTTTTTAGTATTCCTCATACTTATCCCGGACTGATAAGAACTCCTCTCGCAACTCTCAGGCAACTCGATGAAGAAGCAGACCACCATCGATCACATAGATCATTTCCAATTTTTGATGGAGTGTTTACAGGACCGAACAAATAGTAGAATACAGATTTACGGGTTTTCCTCATTCCATGTTTACTATTATTACTAAACTGAGGTGAAAACGCAGACATTTGTGACTTTTATCGAAAATATAGACGAAATCATTTTTTTAAGCTCAAGTATCTTCTATATCACATTATCTAATTTAATATTCTTTAATTTATAAAACAGCAAAATTTTTCAAAATATATGTCGTTTCTGAGTTATTTGCAATAAACGGAAAAAGTCCGAAGATGTCGAGGTTTGCGGTATACCCCGGTTAAAGCTCACATAGGAATTTGGTGCAAACTTCAAATTCTTCTATTTACAAATAAGTAGAGAGATTAAAACAGTTTCCGGCATTCCGCGAATTATTTCAAAGCGCAGCCAATTTTTGACCTACGATGTCAAATTAGCCAGTTGAAACCACATGAAGAGGATTTAACACACAGAAAAACAAAAATTATTTCTGGAGTATCTATAAAACAGTTATAAAGCTTTTCGTTATGACTTATAACTTCAAGACTCAGGATTGCCAGACTCAAAAAGATTAACCCACTCGGGCCTAACGGCCCTCGTGAGTCGATTTTTCGTTCGTGAATAATATCTGACTTAACTCACTTGTACCATAAATAACTATCAAATCTTTGCACTACAAAAATAACGCAACCGATCACATAATTATACTTTATAGCATAATATCATTTGGAACATCAACGACAGATGCACGGGCATTCAAATACCATTAACTTACGTTACTGCAAAAACTGGTGATTCTCGAGAACCACTGAATAGATTTTGATGCCGTTTTCCACATTGTTTCACCATTCGATAGGTTGTTCCTTATAGAAGGTCTTTATATATCTAGATTGTTCAGAATGCCTTTCGAGACTTGAGTAATAAGAAAAGTTTCTTAGAGAACTTTTTTATATATACAGATTATTCAGTGTCTTTCGAGAGTCGAGTAATGAGCAAAGTGTAAAAAATTATTAGGGAAATTGGCTCAAACAGAGACAAAACGCATTAAGCCTTCGAGAATGGTAACAATAAAGGGAAACTGCAATCGAAAAAATTGTATGTCTAAAAAAGGTTTACAAAAAGTTCCGTGGTGGCATATATGTATCTCTTAAACTTTATTCGCAATCAACATTTTTCGAATCATTATTTTTTCGATGAATACAAGTGTGTGTGAGGGTTCTGGCGAAATCTAGCCAAAAGCTACGCAATTTAACCAGGAAGCCTCACAATAGCAAATTATGATTTTAATATAATTCATTTACTAATTATAGTGTATCACGCGATAAAAAGAAAGTATGAGAGATGATTGTTAGTAGTAAAGTAACATCCCCAGTAGCACAAGATATTGACCCAATATGGGTGCTATATGGGTAACATGTTATATCCAGGCCCAATATTTGGAAGATTCAACCAAGATTGTTATTACATTGGTTAAAGACTGGCACCCAACGTATGTTGCCAATATTGCTCCTACAAAGGTCCAATACATAAATAATAGGTTTAAAAAATATGTATTCGTCTTTATTGATCCTATATTGGGCTTATATTTCAGCCCACTATATGATTAATGCATTAGTAGATATTTAATATTATATATCTAATTAATATTGATGTTATATTGATTCAAGATTGGCGCCAAATATACGTAACCAATATTTCTTCCACAGAAATCCCATATACAAATTATTCATATTGTATTATTCTGTACTGGTCTTATATTGAACATATAGTGCAGTTAATATTTTACATTTATAGTTCCGACATTGGATAAGCAGCCTTTAAACAAGGTTACTTGATTATTCAAGGAATCAAAACATCAATACATAGGCGGGTGCTTAATATATGTGAAAATGTTTTACAAATGTGTACCACGTCGAGAAAACTGAAAGATGCTTACAAGTTACCATAACTCACGCGGTTTTATGAAATACTGAATACTAATAATACCTCAATACGTAGTAATTATTGTATAGCTCGGTGTAGCTTCATAATGATCGCATTTCAAATTTCGCGCCCAATAACGCGCAAGCAGCCGTATATTGCAGGGTAGAAACGCTCCTGATTTTACCGCCACTGATACTTGATGCATCTGTTTTAGTGTTGCGATATCTGCTGCTGAACGTTTCTTGTTGAAAAATTTATATTTACTGTTTGTAAGTGTGTCAGTTATTTATATTCATTATATACTGTGTACTCACTATAATATCCATATATTTTAATTGCTATAACCGCCTAGTTTAGTTAACGTTTTTTTAAACATGAATAAAACTGTGTAAACAATATGTCTGTGATTCATTTTAAGAATGTGTAAATACTATAATAGTAGGTACATAATTATGTAATTTCAAATTTATTAAAAATAGCATTATCTCGACTTTAATACATGTTCACAAATCTTTATTGAAGTGAATGAAATATCAAACTTAAGCTACAAACTTTAACAAATACTCCTAGTATATATTATTTGCGCAATATGTTGCCAATATATTTTTGATATATTTAATTTTATTAGTTATCTATTTTACGTTGGCACAATTTATTTAACTTTTTAACTAGAAATCCAAAAAATAAAAGTCCAATTAGCAGAATTTAGTGCGTTTGTATCTACAGTTTTCGCAATGACGCAAATGTATTATTGTACTAAGTACAGACATGTAAAGCGAGTTCTATATAGAAGATATATCGGTAGTTTTAAGTGTAAATGGACAAAATAACAGAGTTGAATCACATTTAGCGGATAATAGTGCTTCAAATTACGATGACCCTCTCCCCCACCGACTTCATCTACAGTTGAACATTAATTTAACGACATGAACTGTCGGTTTATTATTTTTATTATCATCGTCGGTTATTAATATGATTGGGTTGAACGAACAGTGGATATACAAAGTGATTTGTGACAAATATTACCTATTGAGGGACACATTAATCGAAATAAACGAAAATGTAGATATCAAGCATATTATAATATCATATCAATTGTACCAATACTAGTACAAGTATTACTGCACCAATATTACGTTTGAATAGTGGATGAATATCCTGTGAATGCATTTCGCCAATATTGTAAAAGAATATTGGACCATTAAATGTTTCAACGTTGGACCAATATTACCATGTTGGGGACATATTCTATGCACATATTGTGCCAATACTATAAACGTATATTGAACCAATATAATGTTCCAATGTATGGCCAATATCCAACTTCAGTACTGGAAATATATTGCTTCAGCATATTGTGCCAATCCCGTCAGTGTCTGTTATTTACAATGTTTGGCCAATATGTGTGTGCTACTGGTGATACTATATACATATATTATATAGTACTATATAGTATAGTATAGTATACTGTAGTTATCCTTGTACTTCCATGCTTTATTCTTTAATAACTTTATTCTTGTTATCTACATAATTGTAAGTGTGAATCATCTATGTTAACACTCCATGTTAACAGCAACGTTACGTGGATATGATTACGTGTGTGAAATAACATAGAGTTTTAAAAGAGTACTGTACTGCTAAACTCTACTAGCCTACAGTGATATGAAAGGTAGAAACAAAGGTAAAATTATTTACAATGTAAAGTTATTATTAAATTGGTATGTGACGATACAATATTGTGACGAAGTTTCTTACATTCTGTAAATACAATTAGGAAATAAACACAGAGTTTTTGAATACTAAGGAAGTCGCCTAGCGACTTTTACAATAGATGATACCCTGGATACAATTATATTCTACCAAATTACTTAAAGGACACCACATGTCAAAATTGTCAGTTACAAACTTATCGGATACGGATGTCGATTTTGAAAAATGTATAAAGTTCGCTTAAAAAATACAATACGTATACCTAATTTTACATTGGCGAATAAAGAAAAGACGTTCAAAGGTATTGTAGAAATTAAAAGATTTAATATTTAATATCATGTACATATTTGAAATATTTAGGAATGCATTCCGTATCCTGCATGACATATCCAACCACAAATGAAGAATCTACAAAACAAAACATAATTGAAAAAATACTAGAAGATATCAGTAAAAGGTCTACAAACAAACAATTAATTATTAGCGCTACATCCGGTTGGTTAACTGGTTACTTGGTTATGAAAATTGGAAAAACTATGGCCTGTGCTATAGGTGGAGGAATAATACTTTTACAAGTAGCAAAAGAGAAAGGATACATAAAAATAAACTGCGATAAAGTGGAGGAGGTATGTGAAAAGGCAGTAGAAGAAGCAAAAGAAGAGGGACCTGTTTGGATGGATAAACTATACGGTGTTGCTCGTCGTTACAGTACTATTACTGCCGGTTTACTTGGCGGATTTTTTATTGGACTTGCTTCTAATTAAATTGTCTTTACACGTTGTTTATAACATGTATTTTTATTGAACGTTTATAATTATTGTTAAACAATCTTTAGAAGTATTGCAGTTTTTAGAATTTTTTGAAAATAATTATAATTTTCTTCTGCTATAAATTACTCAAGGATTGTAGAAGAAAATCATTTCTTGTTTACTACATATATTAGTACTGAATGTTGGTCAATAACCGATGACATCATGGTAGTACGCTAAGGTTTTATTCGCCGTCAATTACGTCGAGTTTAGACAACGGAATGGTGAATAGCCACTGACGACGTGATGGGCTCGAGTGGAAACCTTGTGATAGATCAGTAATCTGTATGTAATTATCAGTTCTTATCTTTATGTTTCCTTCCATTATTGATTCCATTGGGTGATCTTTCTGGAATACGTAATAGCAGATTACGGTGGTAAAATATTTGATCAATAAACTCAAAATTTCTCGATCAAGACAAAAAGACTGAGACTTTGTAGATCACAAGCAAGTAATGTTTTGGGTCAAGTCGATGTTTTGATTCTGTATAATTTTACAGGATCTTTCGTATATTGCATTGTTCCGAACGAAATATCGCGATAACTATTTATTTTTCTAAAAATTGAAGAAGCTGCTTAGTAAAGACCTCTTATGATGAGTCTAAACCATGCAAACAAGTATTTTGTGAATCAAAGTCTTTTTGTAGAATTTTTCGATGCCTATTGTGTACTAAAAAGTGTAGTAACGTCTAATTCATTGATCGCTATTCAGCCAACCCCCTTTGAATTCCCTAAAACTTTGTATTGCAATAGTTGTTACTAGAAATAAAAAAATCTAACATATTTAGTCGCGTTGCCCACAGGATCATCAGTTAGAGTTGGGTCAAGTCGCGATACCCTAAACAAAAATGTTTTTTAACTGCTTGATACTTATTAATTAGACCCTATAGACATGAGGAAAATATCATTTGAAAGTGAAAGAATGTGAAGATTCTAAGTTTTGAATAAAGACTGAGATAATATTCTCATTTCTTTTTAATGGTTTTCCAGTGAGGTCCTTAACATTTTAAGAAGAAATTTACAAAATATACGCAAAGCTGTTTATTTACAGCATTCAGAATTTCGTAAGGATTATATTAATTTTAAGGAACTAAAACATGTTTTCTGAAAGATGTGTTGTGCGATTTCAGTATTGTTTTTTTGTTCGTCACTAAAATAAGTCTACAAGGAAAACGTCCTTAAAACGTTTGTAGGATCTACATCCTTTGTATTAAATGTAGGTAATTCAAATATTTTCTTTACTAGCAACAATATTTGGTGATTTATCGCTTCACAATTTTAATATTTTCTTGCGACACCCAACAATAATCGTCTTGCTCTGACCATGGGAAAATTTTGTTGGTAGTGAAACAGATGGAGTCGCAATTTTTATGTAAAAATCAACAAACCCTTTTGAAAAGTCTTCAAGTGTTTCAGCCTATGGTTGAATTTCATACTACTATATCTACAAAAAAGTTAAACACATGATAAGTAGATAGGCTATGCGAGTTTTGACACAAATCCCATATATTTTTAAATGGGTTATAAAAATGTGTAAAACGTGACATCCAAGATGGCGCCGACTAGCGACAGCACCGCACATGCATGTATATGAGTGAACTATTTCTATGATAATTATTATCATGTAAATATCCATTAATAATAACAAGCTAAGGCAACTGATCCAACATTTAAATTTCTTGAACTCAACTTCAAAAAATCCCTCATCAACAAATTTATATTTGCGGTATAGACAGGCCGCCAGATTCGGTAATCCGGGATGTCACGTTTTCGGCGTTTTTATACTCCATCTTTAAAAATAATGGAGTTTTGCGCCAGAACTCGCATAGCTTATCTACTTTGGAATGTAAAAATTTATCAAATCGAAACATGTTGCAGACTGCTGCACGTAACAACAGAGCACAGCACACAATAGGATTTCTTCATGAAGTAAATAGACGGACAGTATATCCCTTCTAGAAATCCTGATTCTTCTACTTGACTATTAACTATTCCCATCTTTGTACTGTAGTTTTTCTTATGATAATCACCAAACTTGTAACTACTGAAACTACCTTTCCCTTGTAAAAGTGGATGAGACCTCTATTTTTATAAGTGAGAGTGAGGCGCAGTGCCAACAAAATCAATTGTCATCATTAAACTCATTAATTGCATATTTAAAATTAATTTCTGTAAATTATCTAAAATAGAGCAAATGTTTAAAACCAAATACCTACTAATAATAGTTATTTACATTACAAGCTGCGAAAGTTGATTTTTAGGTGCAAGGTGTTGTTGATTGGCCGAGGCGAAGCGTAAGCGTAGCCGAGGTTAGTTAAAAACACCGAGCACCTGAAAGGGCTTTTGCAGCGTGTAATGTATTAAACTTTTCATTCTCCCCTTGACATTTATTAACCACCGTAAATAAATAAATAAAATGATGATTTAGTAATTATAATAAAATAATGTTTGTATATACAACAGTATTGTTACCAAGCTAATGTTGACAAAAGCCACCTTATAATATGATATTTAAAAAATTGACAGTTTTACTCCGTTGTCTAGGGACCGAAAGTTTTTCATAACTAGCAACCACCTCGCATGTTTTTCTTTCGCTTTCGGTTGCGTTATCAAGATAGAAAGTTGCACTTTCGTAAAGGGGAGAATGAAAAAATACTTATACATGACGTCTTCGTAGAATTAAAACAGAACAAAGCAGATACTTTGTAAAACTTTCAACACAGTAGCTTACTTACTTACTTATAGTACAAGTTAATTCTAAACTGATAATGTGAGTTTTTAAATAACCCTCTCAATAAGGAGGATGATTCATTTTCAAGAGTATGTATCCCTATAATAAAATATATCTTTATTTTATTGCTGATATCCTTTTGCAGCTTATAAACCCTTTCGTCCATTGTTAGCTGAACTTTCTTGAAGAGTTGTATTTCTATACAACTTTATTGTAAGCAATAAAATATACTTTCTATTTTATTGCAAATTCCCTGTTAGCAGCTTTCCTCTTTTACTACCCAACTTAGTCATATTTTCCTTTAAGGCTATTTGCGAAGAATTTACATATCAGGTAAACTTCTTTTTGTATTAATTGCCATTTTGAAGTTCATTTAGGAATGTGTGCATATACATTATTATTACATACAAAATTTTAGTGAATTTAAAGAGGGTGAGATGAACACCTTTGGGTGATTTATAGTGTAGTAGTCCTTTATTGAAGTCAGTCTGGAAAGTCTGCTGCAATGAACCGCCTGCTTGCTTCTGCTAAGACATTTACCTACAGGACTAGATGGGCCCCCGCAACAGTTAAATACTTTAGTCGGGCTATCTGAAGATAAGTGTCTAACGTAATGGACATGACAATTATTAGGTTCCAGTCGCTTACCAAGTCCTAGCCACTCGTTGGACTTACAGTATAGGTACAGAAGAATCTTTTGAAAAACCAATGCTGCATGTGGAATATTTCCATTACTAGCCCAGGAGTCGGGGTACAAAAAGTGGCGTTGCCCTGCGAAAAGTTGGGTCCTTTTGCTTTTTGGATGTTGTTTATATGGACCCTCTTATAAATAATCGAAGTTTACGACCTTGGCGCCTTTGTGCCCCTGCTGCCATCTTAGAAAAAGTTTTACAAAACGATACTTTTTTGTTTTTGCCCTGAATAACTAGCTTTCAGTGCGTTTTTTCAGGGAAGATCATGCTTACTAACTTTGCAAGAGCATAAAATTTTGTCTGTACCGTTTTTCCACATTTCAAGTAGGTGCTGAGATACGGGGACCTCAAAATCGACTTAATATTAGAAATTCTGCGAAAAGTCACATACCATGTGCGTTTTATTTAAATAACTCATTCTCTCTGCGTTTTTTGTAAATAAAAAGCAGAATAACTAATGTCGAGGACTAAATTTCCTACAAGTTTCACATAAAACGTTTTTGTAACAGCTGCTGAGAAATGGAGCAATATAGCTAGCAATCATACTAGCCTTCTTAGGGGTAGTCTTGATCTTTGCTTAACATGTGTTATTATTGTAAATCGTGTTATATATTAAACAAACGCGTTGTAAGAAAATTACTTCACGAAGTTTTACTCATTTAATACAGGATAAACAATGATCATGACTACCCCTAGGGTAAAAGTGGGAGAAAATGGTCTGACAACTATAGATGAAATAATTTAAATTTTATTGTTACTAGTAAGTAGATCGTTTCGCAAAACCACTGGTTAATAAATTTTAAATGTCTTAATTTATCTTTAATTAATTAATTACTGAATTATTAATTAACTACGACACAATAGTCTAAGAGCCAGCGAATACGACCGCTTCGCAACTACGTAATGGATAAAATTCCTTTTTCTATCTGTATGCATAGTATATGAGTAGGAAAATGCTTTTCTGGCAGAGCATTCCTTATGATTTATGGACGAAGAAATCAAATAGTGTGACAAAAAATGTTACATTTAAAACTCATATGTAATGGTTTTTTAATTCTTATATGAATCAAAATACTGAAAAAACGATAGCAAACTTACCAGACAATATTCCTCTGACTAATTATTGCCAGATCAACATTAATTAATTAACTATTTAAAGATTTCAAGCATAGGCGTAATGTCTGTCTTTTTTTACTAAGTATAGTTGATCCTTGTATAATGCGATTCCTAAATGAAAGATCAAGATTCCACTGATTTCATCCCTAAAAAATTAATAAACTTACGCTATTTTATGTATAACTGGTTGCCTATGTGTGCACAATGCTCTTATACTTGAAATCTTTTAATAATTAATTAGTGTTGACCTGGCACTAGTTAATCAGAGAAATGCTTGTCTGGCAAGTTTGCTATCGTTTTTATTCAGTATTTTGATTCATATAAAGATTAAAAAACATTGCATATGTGTTTTAAATGTAACATTTTTTACCACACTATTTGGTCTCTTCGTCCATAAATCAGAAGGGATGTCCTGCCAGACAAGGGTTTTCCTACTCATATACTATGAATACAGATAAAAAAATGGATTTTATCTATTACAGTATTCGCTGGCTCTCCGACTACAACCTTTAGTCTTTGTCATTTACTAGGTCCTGGTGTTATGGAAGCTTCATCCAGCTCGTCAATGGCTTTAAGAACATCACAGTCGTCACCTTCATTGTCTACGGACACATTGGCTTCCCAATCGTCATCTTCGTTGTCTACAGATACTTTAAGTGTAGTTCCACAAGACTTAGTCCAGCCTTCATACAACCGCACTTTCTGCTACCTTGGTGCAATATGAAATCTAGCAGTGTGCCTGTGGCGCTGGTTTCTTCGTCTTTGTTACTGGAGTTACGCCACAAATATCCCGCTTCCAGCCCCAGTCGAGAGGGTTTTCCTCGTTTCCAAACCATGGCTGAACTTGGCGATAGGTCCTGAAAACGTGAAACTGAGCACAATTTCTAGTGGGTGGCAGTCTAGTTAAACTAGATGTATTGCTTGTCGAAGCTTTGACTAACCGAATATACTTCAGTTCATCTACAGGAGTGTTCGAGTCTTGAAGCTACTGACGAGCTGGATGAAGTTCTATAACACCAGGATCTAGTAAACAACAGAGACTGAAGGTTGTACTTCATATCACATTCAATGTTTTTTTTTACTAAAAAACGAATAGAGAATGAGTTAATTAGATAAAACGCGGGTGGTATGTGACTTCGAAGTTTTCAAGTGGCTTTAATCAGCTCCTACTTGAAATATCGAAAAATGATACACACAAAACTTATAGGAAATTTTATGCTCTTCAAAGTTAGTTACAATGATTTTTCGGATGAAAGGCTATTGAAAGAAAATGGAAGAAGATTACCAGGCGAACCAGCAATTATGTTATAGAATGTAAGAGCTGGAAGACAACATAGAGTGAAAAAAATGGAAAAAGAAAAATGGAGTAACCGTAACGGAATGTGATAAAATGACCTAAAAAATAATTTGCAGATATGGAACGAAGCATTTAAAGAGGGAAATTTAAAAGTAAAAAATATATAACAACTCATGTAAATGAAACATGTATGTACAAGCGAGCTTAGGAATAACGGGATTAGACTGAATTAGATATAACACAGTGAAGAATTAGGAGCAGAGCCAGAACATGAAAGAAAATAAGCTAGTTGAGGTGGTTTAGACTAATGGTGCTTATGGATAATAACAGAGCAGATAAGAAAGTATGGAAAGCAAGAATAGAAGAAAAAAGGAAGACCGTGAAAAACGTGGGATGACAACATTGAAAAAGATTATACAAAAAAGCGTTAACGAAAGAAGCAGCAAAGTTACACGTACGTGACTGGAAATGGAGAAAACTTGCTTATGGATTGAAGGGATAATATCTGTAGTGAGAAGTGTGATGTGTTGACTAAGCATGAAACTACAGTGATAGTAATTATTATTGACAAGGGAAACCCCGATAAGACATGACCACCGAAAAACTAATTTATTGATGAATTTGTTGTGTTTCTTTCGAATCCCCATGAGTGATTATTTAAACGCATTTAAATAATAAACGCAACCAAACATAACCAGATGAAAATGCTAAGTCTAGCACTCCTTCTCTGACTTCCTCTACCCTCCTGCTTATTCCCCTCTCAAATCCCTCCTCGGCCTACTCACCTATTCTCACCATGAAATTCTACATTTAATTCATATATTATATGCTTAATATATCAACTTTCTAAAGTTCATCCGTCACTTTGTCTACCATGTTTCTTAAGCGATAGGGCATTAGATCTTCAGACATTCCTATTATATTTTTTTCGTCAAATATCAATCTGAAATGCAAAAAAAATTTGGAAAAAGAAGACAGACACACATATCGAATTTCGTAAAATTGTCAAAAAAGAGATCGGTGACATAGAAAGCAAGTAGAGGGACGCTGTTTAGTTCTGAAACGTGACGAAGCGAACTCTGTAAGTGAACAATCGGTCTCGAGCGTATATAAATGTAGCGCTTACAAATAACCTATTTAACCTTTAGACTACCAAGCTCTTTTGCTTACATGCGCTACCAAACGTGGAGAATTTGCACCCCATGTACTTATTATTTAGCAATTACTAAATTGTTCTATAGGATGTAAAATATTCTTCTAATTGAGATTTGGGAAACTAAAAAATACGAATAACAATACTTTATTAAACGAAAAAACCAATAGATCGTAATAGAAACTAATTATCTTTGTTTCAGATTTGGCAACCCAATTTTTACAGAATGTTCCATGCAGACAAAATTTTATATTAGTTAATTAAATACATAGAATTATCTACAACTTATGGTTATCAGAATTTTGGGATTCTCTTTCACCAGAATCGTTTAAATTTAATTTAAAATGGATATTTTTTTCAAAACTAAATAAATTTTAAAAATACTACCAAGCAAATATTACATAAAAATCAATTATCTACCGCTACTAAAATGTTCTTGTTGCTCTTTAATGACTTTTTTAACTGAAAAAATATTGTTGGGATGCATACGCACCCTGCTTGGAATTTTAATGATGAAACATATAATTGGTTAAAAAATCACAAAGCTAAGGAGAACTGGCAAATCTACAGCATAAAGCCTTTAACTTGGAATTACGTAGATCGGTCCTGTAGAACTCGCAAACAAAGTGTAACAAAAATAAGCGGTGTACATCAGAACAATTCGAATATTAAACACTCAATGTCTAATGATGGATGATGGAAGCCTAGACTCTAGGAGCTGCTGCCGCCTACATGCGCCATGGCTATTTCTAGCATTTGTAATTAATTTTTTGTAGCACTTTTATTGGACGCGTATAAATTAAGAAATGATTAGAATAAAATCTAGAATCGATCTTGTTTAAAAAGATTTTTGAACACGTCTATTAGTATGTAACCCAGTCAAATTAGACAAAAAAAGGGCAATCGGTGGAAAAAATCCTAGAGTTTTGAACATAGCCTTAAACGCTTCCTTTAGACTTGGGTTGATGTGTGTCAAAAGTCCCCGAGGGTGGGGGGTGAGCTCGAGGAGGGGGAGGGGTTTAAAGGTCCCTTTTTTTAGTTTTTTACTTGTATCTCGGAAACTATTACTTCTACCGAAAAATACTTTATATACAATATTGAAACTGACAAAATTTGCTACAAAAACGGTCCTACGCATTTTTGTCCTAGGACTAACCTGTTAAGAGTTACAGGGCTGACAAAAGTAACATTTCAAAAATTGTGCTTTATTAGCATTTAAAACCAAATTACAGTCTACAATTGTCTTGTACATTAATATTGGTGATTTTAGTTACATTATAAGTAAATTTCAAACAGTTCATTACAGGATGTCAAGGGGGTCTTCAGGGTCGTCCTCATATGCTGAATTCTCGTTTTCAAATGGAGGGGCATTGGTGCACGCGCTCTCACAACCGCATATTGAAGATCAATGATTAAGGCATGCACAGCGTGTACTGCCGCCTTTGGGGCAGCTGCAAAATATTGTTGATAGGATTGCAGATAGGGCAGCATGATGCAAGGTAGGCAATGGCTGTAGATCTCCATCTGCCCCTCTCATCCAACCCCAATCAGGGTTGGAAGCGTGTTGCCCAGCCATTCCTGAACTTGCAAATAGACTCTGTATGAATGTTGCAGTGCAGAGCCTTTAGTTGGTGGTAGAGAGGGGAGGTCTGGCCTGATCATAATGGCTGATAGTTGTTTAATTTGTGATGAACCTGTTGAGAGTGATAGGAGTGTGGTTCGTGAGAAAGGAATGGAAGAACTGTTAAATGCCAGCATTGCAAGGCAGGATGGGAATAGCCAGAGTTTCAAGAACAAAAGAAGTGGAGTTGTTCACACCTCCTGCCGAAAACGTTATACAAGACCACAATCTGTTGCTTCTGATTCAAGAAAAAGGGAAGAAACTAAAGTAAAAAATGCAGAAGGGATCTGTCGACGTTCCAACGTTCCTACATTTGATTTCAAGGTGAAGTGTATGTTCTGCTGTGGAGTAATTGATGAGGAGTTTTGCTGCGCTGTTGTTTTTCATGGTTATTCTGACACCTAAAGGCTCTGCACTGCAACATTCATACATAGTCTATTTGCAAATTCAGGAATGGCTGGGCAACAAGCTGCCACCTACTGATTGGGGTTGGATGAGAGGGGCAGATGGAGATCTTCAGCCCTTGCCTACCTCGCATCACGCTGCCGCAGCTGCAATCCTATCAACAATATTTTGCAGCTGCACCAAAGGCATTCATTGCTCTTCAATATGCGGTTGTGAGAGCGCATGCACCAATGCCACTCCATTTGAAGACGAGAATTCAGCATATGAGGACGACCCTGAAGACCCCCTTGACACCCTATAATGAACTGTTTGAAATTTACTCATAATGTAATTAAAATCACCAATATTAATGTACAAGACAATTGTAGACTGTAATTTGATTTTAAATGCGAATAAAGCACAATTTTTGAAATGGTGTTACTTTTGTCAGCCCTGTAACTCTTAACAGGTTAGTCATAGGACAAACATGCGTAGGACCATTTTTGTAGCAAATTTTCTCAAAAAATTTAACTGATGAGTGATAGTTTCCGAGATACAAGCGAAAAACTAAAAAAAGGGACATTTAAACCCCTCCCTCTCCTCGAGTTCACCCCCCACCCTCGGGGACTTTTTACACACGTTAACCCAAGTCTAAAGGAAGCGTTTAAGACCATTTCCAAAACTCGAAGATTTTTTTCCACCGATTTGTCTAATTTGACTGGGCTAATGTATTTCACAAACATTCAAAACCATGACATAATAGATATTTAAGATATAAGTGTAAAAAGTCATTCTTTATTGCGCGAACGGTTTAGCACACGATCGAGTGTTTCAAAGGATGTGAGTGCAATGAAGAGACTTTTTTACGTATCTTACAATGTTTTATCTACGATCATAACGCTTTACTAAAGTGTTCATTGCATTTGATATATTTTTTTCAATTTGTGACTTATGTCATGTGTACATATACTATTAGCGTGCTTAGATTTTTAATTGCTAAGTTGTTTAGCAACCAGTTTGTAAAATATTCATAAATCATTAATTTATGATACACTGTTGTTGACATTATCGTGCAATAAAAATTTATAACACTAGCGCAATAAACGTTAACTTTTTGCACGAAAATCAGTGTAAAAAGTGGTCCCTTTTTATATGATCGAAGATAAAAAGTATTTTTTTAAAATCGGAAGTTAAATAATCCATTATTGTACGTTTTTATGCAAGTTGAAACTATTATTTCAAATCAAAATAATTTAATCTAATAATTTAATCTAATAATTTAATTTAATAATTTTACTTAAAAGTTAGAAGAGTATTCATCTGCCTTAATTTTTTGTAAGATTTATGACTTATGTCATGTATATCAGCGTGCTTTGATTCTTACATGCTAGTTGTTTAGCAACCAGTTAGTAAAATATACATAAATCATTAATATCATACATCTCTTATTGACATTAGCGTGCAATAAAAATTTTTATATCACTAGAGCAATAAATGTTAACTTTTTATACGAAAATCAGCGTAAAAAGTGGTCACTTTTTGTATGATCGTAGATGAATAAAATTAATTAATTTTGTTGTAAATACTTTTCTTGGAGCCAGTCTCGGTGGATTAGTGGTTTGCATGTTTGCTTCATAATCCAAAGATCGCAGGTTCGATCCCCGGCCGAACTGGTAATTTTTCATAGCGGAGAAAAATTTAAAACATGCCTTCTTTTCGGATAGGAAGTAAAACTGTAGGTCCCGTGTCAATGCGATGTTTGGCACGATAAAGATCCCTACTGGGGGTGGAATTTCCCCAGATTCGGCTAAATTCTAGTAGGGTCGGCCAAATGATCATAGCAATCGGTGCCATGAGGTACGACAGATGCTCCGCCATCCTGATTCCTCGCCCAAACTCAAACACAAACAAACAAACAAACTTTTCTTGGATACGGTTATTGTAGTTTCTATAGTTATTTACTTGATGTGCACTAACCTAAAAATTAAATTTTACCTTAGATTAGAATATTGTTTTTTAAATTTTCAAAATCTTCACAATTTCAAAAAAAATCTTCTCTTATCGTCCATGTGGTGATCTTATTAAAATGTTAAATAATATTCACATTCGTGATAAATAGTCGAACTTTAGCCTTAATACAGAAATAACCAGTTTTCCTATTTTTAATAGATTTTTGTCTACTATCTTAAGTTTTTTATATTTTCTTAATTATTCTAACCACTCAAATATAAAATTACAACTGCTAGAAATACCCACAGCACATGCCGACAGCTTTAAACCTAGCGATGAAGTATTTCGAGGGCCTGGTTTTCAACATTTTAAATTTATATGATCTAAAAATATAAAAATTATGTAGTCGTGGTTAATCTACACAGCGAAAGCTTCAGTATAGGACAGCATGACGCGTAAATTGCACCAGTAGAACTCTCAAAGGAACTGGAACAAAAATAGGCCTTGTATTTTAAATACACGGTGGACATTAAACAATAGTCAATCTTTGCCAGTGGTTAGATAATCAATAAAAAAAGAAAATACCAATCTACCATTTTTCTCGTACTTTTATACTGCTGGAGAAAAACGACATCGAATTTCACTTCAATGTTTTCAAATTGAATAATAAAAATGTATATGGCACATATTTTGAAGTTCAATGAGATAAACAATCTGCTTTCTAAAATGTAAATAGTAGCAGGTGATAAAAGATAAATCAGCATTAAATATTCAACGTAGCGTTTTGTTATTATTATTTCAATAAACACAAATACAGTTGCGAACCTGCTTTGTGATAGCTCATATGTTTCAAATCTTTCAGTTACAATTTCGTGGAATTTAAAATTTAGTCTTCACTCCTTTAGTCTCTACAATCCATATGAATCTATTAAACCATAAAAAAGGGACAAAACCTTTTCCCAACTCATCTTTGCGTTTTTGTAGTTATAATTATTAATTAATAATTAGATAATATTTATTTTTATAAAGAACATACCTATGTACTACTAAGTATTGATAAGAATTCTGACTAATAATTGACCACAGCTGCATTAGAATTCTTATTCTAATCCAGCTGTGCTCAATTTAACATAATATTTTGGGTTGTCTTGGTTATCTTTAACCAAGACAACCCAACATATTATGTTTTTAAACATTCAGTTAAGGTTAGGTTGTAACAAATTGCAAACCCCTTACTCTGCAGTTTTTAGTAAAACAGTACTAATTTTTTACGAATACTGTCACGTGGGGTTTTTCGTGACTGGAGGTCGTAGTCCGAGGTAGAGATAGGAAGTAAACACAGACCACAATTAATTATATACTAAACAACAAGTTACAATACATTGGGTTACAAACATAAGTATTAATACGGTTAGGTCCTCCTAAAACTAATATTGAACATGAAGATGATTGGAACCACCTTGTACTACACTATGTCATACAGCTGAGCCTTAGGGAACCAGGTAAGCGGTACCCCTGGGTACTAGCTTCTAGGCCCCTAAATAAACTACAACTAAGCATAATAGGGAATGAATGCCCCTGGACACCAGATTCTAGGTCCCCTATAGTTAATAATAAAAAGTCACTTACCAGCTTGCTTCAAGATGTAGATTCGATGGAGTCATTATCACGACTGAATGTTAGAATTGAAGCAAGCTGTTTATATAATGTATCCTCATGAATATTGCGGAAACCATAAATGCATAAATGAATATATTATGCTAAGGAAGTGAATGTATGAATACATAATGAGATGCATCTCAGAATAGCTTATCTTAATAGGGTATATTATTATATAAATGGCGAATCGTTTTCGAAGCGGCCGCAGGTCTAATAGCGTAGGCAGCTGCTGCCGAGACGAGTGTATTCTTGGTAACATTTGCACTGAACGAAATGCAAGTTGAGAAATTATAAATTATTTGAAGTCCAAATAATTCCGTCTGTGCTATGTAGATATTTTTTATGTAGACAATTTATATTTTCATCAGGATCGTTATATAACAACAAAAAAATAAAAAGTTTACTAAAGGAACTTTGTACTGCTGTATTTTTCGAATAAAAAATAACAATATTGTTGATTGACAACATTAAATGATCTTAAAATGTTTTTACTTAATTAACTACATATTTATTAACGAATAACTAATCAAACTAATGATAATAATTGAATGGGTCAGTATCAGAATTATGTCATTTCTGCCCGCGTTTCCCACTAAAACGCAGGGGAACCCTCTAGGATTGTGGAACTTTGTTTTGACTACACTATTCCTAGAATGTTGTAATTGTTCCAGCAACATCCAAACTGTAATGTGCGCGTCTGCATTGTTAACTAGGTAACAATCCTTGTTGTGTTCATTCGACAGATGATAGTATCAATTTCTAAAGCGTTTGCATTTAATTCTATTAGACTTAACACTGACCTGCATTTATCGTACGTACTTTTCTAAAAACGTCGTGCAAAATCTTCGAAATTATTTAAAAAAAAATGTTACTAAGGTTTTATGTTTCTAATGGCCTAAGAAGCTTATCCTCAACGTTCGATCATTGGCCATTAAATCACCGAGTAATATAGATTACCACTTACGGGTATTATAAGGTCGTGATGTAATTTCATAGCACACTAATTTAAAAACTCAAAAATTTAGAAAAGCGAATACGTATTTCATCCTCGAACCCGAATCATCAATCCATTATTTTTAATAACTTTTGTTCAATTTTCGGCCAATAGATGTTGATCTGATGTCGATATCACTCTGCTGATTTAGCAGCAAAGAATTCTCGACATGCATTTTCTACTTCTTCAAAATTATTGAGCTCTCGATCGCGTAAGAAATGTCCCTAAGAAAAATTTCAGAATATGCATGTAGTTGAAGTTTAGCCACATCCTGCATATAGTCCAGATGTTGCTCAATCTGATTATGGCTTATTTCGTTCGATGACAAGAAACCCGAATGTAATATAATCGTAAATGCAGATCTCTCGCTTTAAACAATGTAGTTATTTATTTCTAAGATAATTGAGAACGCCATTTATGCTCTCATTTCGCCACTTATTTATGCTCTGGCATTCTTTCGGTACCGGTTAAATCTAGAGCATACTTTTTGACCTATAAAAACATACAATTTGAACATTTATGTTTCTTAAAGGTATCATAATATTTTAAAAATAATCTCTACACCGACAAATTTATGTTTAAGTAAGGCAGTTAAAGGCACATTTTCCTATAAAAAGGTTATTATGCAAAATATTAAAATTTATAATGTCGACCCAAAAGTGTAAATTTTTTTGTTAATATCGTAATTTCGTAAGGCTTATTAACATATTTTCTGCTGCATACTTTAATAATAATGTAAACATCTGACTAGTGTGTGCACATTCTTTTTTACTTTTCAACTTCCTAACTTAGCAAATTATAATTGTATGTATTCGGTGCTATACAATCATCAAACTACGTTAAATATTCATAAAATTCTCGTTTAGTTTGTATTAAAAATGAAACCATCAACTCTTGTTTTTAGAAAAGTTAATTTTCACACTTTCAGTATTCGCGTAGAGCACGTAACTATATTTCGAGCAACACAACATTCCCAAATAAATCATTTTCCCTTTCATGAATTTGTGCGTTATTAAAGCAGGGTATTATACTATTCACTTACCTTATGGCTAATTTCTTTCAAGTGATTTCTTACTTCGGAAATAAATTCACTCTGAAGTAGTTACCTCCGCATTCCAGAATGATACATAAATATACATGAATTTGCAATATAACGAAAATTGCTTTGCGAGTTTCCTTTTAGGCTTTTAGAGGTAATAAAGCTGAAGGAATGTTTACTGCAGAAACATACGATTTTGAATAAAAGTAGAAGCAGGTATAGCATAGTTATGAGATAGTACTTTCAGGATAAAATGTTGCATTGCTGTTCGAACTTCGACTTAGCAATCCAATACGAGTAGATAGATAAGTGGTATTAAATTATTTGAATATGCAGCATTTACGTCGAAATACCGTCCATCTTAGTGCTTAACGCTTCTGAGGTAGGTACTCATTAAATGCTTTTAGTAAATCCTTTTAATGACTATTTTATTTATTCAAGTATAATTATGTTTGTGTATTAGCAAGTTTATCAAAAAAATTTAAGCATTTATCATTTTATAAAAATTTACATCAGTTCAAGAGTTGAAATAATTTTTAAATAGAATTTAATTTGAATAAATGTTCTAATAAATATGAAATAAAAAAAGATTATTAAAAGTTTCACAGTTTTATTAAAATACAACCTGACAATATTGTTTCGACAGCTATGCTGTCATTATCAAAGGTAATATAATTATAATTATAAACAAACACGTCGCTAAGGTAGATACAAAATAGGTAAATACAAAATATTTTGTAGTTCGGTATATATTGGACAAACACTTCGAAATTTTGACATAAGATATAAAGAACACGTACGTCATTACAAAAATAAACATCCTGAAAAATCGAATTACGCCAAACACCTTTTAGAACAAAATCACACAATGACTCCTCAAAATAATATTAAATTCCTACATTTTTGTAATAACAAACGCAAATTAGACATTTTAGAAGCCTTTGAGATATACAAACACAAACTCAGGGTACCTTTAATGAATGAACAACTTGAGCTCAGTAATTCTCCGTTACTGGAAGTATTAGATATTTAATGATGATTATTATTATTATTTTATCTAGTTACCTATTTTGTATCTACCTTAGCGACGTGTTTGTTTATAATTATAATTATATTACCTTTGATAATGACAGCATAGCTGTCGAAACAATATTGTCAGGTTGTATTTTAATAAAACTGTGAAACTTTTAATAATCTTTATTTATTTCATGATTATGGAGTTCCACAAAATAAGGCTGGAAACAATAAACAAGATTCTAATAAATAATTCATCAAAAAGGTTCTGTTCTCCAAACAAAAATTGATAAGCTGTATGTACAAATACTATGACAGTATGAGCTTTTGGGGTCGGGTAAGAAATGCACAAAAGGATGTTTTAACGTAGGGTTTCTGAGTCTCGACAATTTTTCAATTTTTTTATCTGGATAGTAATTTTATATAACCTAACATAAAAATTCAAATATTCCTTACTTTCTCCCAAAAGTTCCTAGAAAAGCACAGCAGTAAATAAATAACTTCTTAATAATATCTTCAAATTCTTTTTGATTTCTTTTTTTATGGTAAAGCCTTTCCTGTTTAGTGTTGTATTGTTTGTTGGTAAGTTTTAAGTTATTCATAGCTTTTATAAAAAGAAAACATCCTGAATATGAACATGGTAAATATTATTAACAAAAGTTTGAATTGATATTCCATTCTCTTGCGACCTATTGAGATACATACAATTTATCTCAAATTCCTTGTTTAGCAAAATTTTAAAATTGATTCTTAATTTTTAATTTTTTTTAAGATTTTTTCTCCAATATTTTTTAAATTCAATCCGTGCATGCAGTCTAAATGAAGCTAAAAAGAAAGCATTTTATTTATAAATTTAATAACTAAATAAAATTGGTTTTAAACTAACCGACAAGTTAAGTCAAATGAAACAAATTCAAAAATGTAATAAATGCACACTATAAGCAAATAATTATAAAAGCGCACTATTGTCATTACAAAAACTATAAAAATCTTTTTGGAACCCTTTACTTATTGAAAACGAATGATTACTAAAATAATTAAGGCCATACTTTAATATGAATTTTTAAAAAGGCTTGTATTAGATATTAGATTCCGGATGGAGACACTTTTTGAATGTAATTGAATAAAAAGTACAAGTTTACTTGATGAATGATCTGGCCAGGCATCATATCTAACGGTATTTTCTCACTGAAACTAATCTCTTCCTTTTATTGATTGTTTATAGACAGGTGGTAAATAATTTGTATGTATTTGAAATGGCTGTTTACTGCTTTTTGAAAAAACTGGTTTAACAGAACCGCCTGTGCAAAGCGACACTTTTGCTTAGAACTACTTTTTTTAATTAATAATTTACTCAAGTAATTGAAAATAATAAAATCTTAATTTTAAAGTTAAGAATTTTAATTGTAGAATATAAGTAAATACCGGACCTTGTGTCCCGAAAATTTCTTGGGGCAGTAGTAAGTAGTTTAAAATATTAAATGCAGATAATTCACTAACTAAGCTGTGAAAGACTAACTAACCAACAAAGAATCCACACAGTTTGTCGTGCCAAGCTACAACGAATGATTATTGATTTTTTAACTTCGTTTCTATACAAATCTGTTAGCAGTGTAAGAGAGGTTACTTGGCTCAGGCGCTGAGTTGGTAGGGGAGATTTCAGCTCGTGCGCCAAACTTGTGTGGGTCGTTGCGGTGACTGGGAGCCAAGTTGCTTACAATGTGAGGCTGGGTAGTTTTCGGTGTCGGCGGTAAATTTTAGGCGCCAGTTATGTTAACGTGGTATGCTCCACAGAGCCGGGTAGTGGAGAAAAGGTGTTCCAGGGAACTGCTGGTGTCGTTGAGGTCGGCTCTGTCTGGATCACTTTATCTACCCCTAAAGCTTTCACAAAATAAGAGGGTGTTAATGCTAGCCAATAAAGCACAAAACAGGTTTACAATCAGTAAACCTAATAACTTTATTACTAATACCCACACGCTCCTACAAGCTCTAATCCTACTCTCATATACCTATGGTTAGCTATTGTGGTCACAGCCAGAGGGGTGCAATACGGCGCACGGTAATAGGCAAGCGTGAGGACGGTACGGTACGGTAAGAGTGGTGTCCCGCAAGGCAAACGGGTAGGACAAGGGACGGAAAAGAACGAGACTTCCAGTCTCGGAAAAGGAAGTAAAGGATGTAAGATGAGACTTCCAGGCTAAGCACAGTGGAGTCTCGGAGACAGGGTACGGTAGGGAATGCAAAGATGACGCCTCCAGGCTACGCACAGTGAAGTCTCGGAAAAAGATGCAATGATGCAGACTCACACGCAGTGAAGTCTCGGAAAGGGTAAAGGATGTAGGAATGAGACTCGCAAGTCTCATTCAGGGAATCGGAACTACGGTAAGAGGACTTACTCTTATGTTTCCTGTGGGAGGAGCAGTTGGCTGCTTCTTCGGGTGCGACTTGCTGGTTTCTTCGAGAAGGAACTAAATAAAACGGCTTGTGCGCCTCCTTACATAAGTGCTCTCGGAGTGTAAGGGAAGTTGTAGTAGTGAAACGGAGCGGCGCACGCCAAATAAGCGGTTAGGGAAGGGACGCGTGCTTTTGTTTGAGTCGACGGCTTATCACAGCGGTTATAGATTGCACTGATGATAAGCATTTTTTTTCTTACACCCAAAATAATGAATCAAAATAACTTCGTCAAATGCAATACAAACATTTAATTAGTATATGAACCTACTATCATTGCTTCTACACTTAAACTTATTAAGGATCCCATTCTAAATAATTTTTATTATTTTCGAAACCGAGAACCAATTTACTCTATTACTGAATAAATTTCAAAATATGTAATTACAGTTAAACCTCCCTTAACGGGCACGTCTTATTAATGGTCATCTCTCAATACCGCACACTTTTTTAGGAACTTTTCTAACATATAAGAGAATTAATGTAAAACGACCTCCTAACAACGGGTACTATCAAAAACGGACACGGGCAGCAAAAACTTCCCGAATTACCATAATTCTTAAGAAATGTATCTCTTTATAACGGGCACAATGCGCAAGAATAAATGGTCGGTGACAGGACTTTATACGCTTTTTATACTTTTCAAAACAGTCGGTAAACTCAAAGTAGGTACACAATACACACGAAATATAGTGGCATTTCTCTGAAATATGCTAATGAGGGAACTTCTCAAAGCCGTAGCGGGCGGTTATAAAATATTTCGTAGAATTGTTATGTTCTACCACCCCCAGTACAAAACTTAAGAAAGGGACAAACTTGAAAATTTAATCAGTTTAGCACAAGTCACCTAGTTGATAACTAAGATGGCACCTATTAAGAGAAAGTTCCTTACCATCGAAGAAAAAGTGGAAATTATTAAGTGTGGTGAAAAGTTTAAACTTAGTACTCGTCAACTGCAGGCAAATTTTTAATTGGAAAGTCTCAAGACGCTGAGATTATGAAGAAAAAAGAAGAAATTCTCAAAAAATTTTGTGAAAATGGGGACAGAAAACGAAAAAAGAATTTTCCAAAAATTATAAGTGGTGCATTGGATCGGATTGTATTCGACTGGTTTTGCAAAGTAAGAAATAAATATATACCACTATCTGGAGTACTTTTAAAAGAAAAAGCTTTAGAAGTTGCAAAAGAATTAAAACTTGTCAGTTTTAAACCTTCAAATGGATGGTCGGAAAAGTTTTGCAAAAGATGGCAAATAAATTTTAAATCCATTTGTGGGGAAGCAGGTCAGGTAAACGAAGATGTTGCGGATTGGAAAAAGAAGTTGTGTGAGATCATCAAAGAATATGCACCTGAAAATATTTTTAACGCCGATGAAGCCGCCTTATTTTTCCGCGCTTTACCGACAAAAACTTTTGCTTTAAAAAAAGAAATGTGCACTGGCGGCAAAGCTTCAAAAGATCGTCTCACAATTCTATTTTGTGCAAGTATGACTGGGGAAAAGGAAAGCCCTTTGGTGATTGGAAAATCCAAGAACCCACGGTGTTTTAAAGGAGAAAACGTAGATAAATTGCCCATAGAATAGAAATTCAATAAAAAAACATGGATGACATGAGATATTATGTCCGAATGGTTGATGAAGTTTGACAGAAGAATGCAACGACAAAAGCGTAATGTGCTTCTATTTTTAGACAATGCCACGTCGCACCCACAAATTTCTTTAAAAAATGTGAAATTAGTGTTTTTCCTTCCAAATATGACCTCTCATTGCCAACCACTTGACCAGGGGATAATAAAAGCGTTCAAATCCTACTACAGAAAATATATCCTCAAAAGGCTTTTGTATTTGATAGAAAATTAGCAGAATACAGCCGAGCTGGAAAAATCTCTCAATATAATGAATGCTTTGATTTGGATATCAACAGCGTAGAAAAATGTCAAGACAGAAACAATAAACAACTGTTTTTCGAAAGCAGGATTTGGACAAAATGAAAGCGAACGTTTATCTGCGGAATACGATAGTGAAGACGAAGTGCCATTGTCGGAACTAATTTTGGAAAATTCGAACAACTATTTTTCGGATTATGTAGACATTGACAAGGATTTTTGCACAGAAAGCTCGGAAATATCCATAGAAAAATGCACAGAAGAGTTTCTCGAAGAACTCATCGCCGGAGGCCAAACAGCGTAGCCTTTCGCTGGCCTCGGACGCGTGCCACTCCTTAAGACTATGTTTGTCTCCTCGATGCGAAAAGCGTACATATCTTTTTTAAATTTAAGAAGGGCGACTATGTTCCAGAACTAACACACGGATGCCAATAATAAATTTAGATAAAACATAGACACCATAAAACTTTAAGACCGAAACACGTTATCAGAATCCAAACCTTAACAATGTATCGTAATACATGAATTTATAGTTCTAAAAGTGTTTTTTCCATTGTGAACATTTAAATATTGAAAAAGTTTGCTTCAGACTGCGGTCCATTTGCCAAACAAAAAATTAAATTCGTTCGTCTTTTTACAATACATTAAGCAGTAATTTGGAGTTTGCTGGAGCTCTCCATAATTTTATCTTTTTAATTTCCCTTGTCTTAAGTCTCCTAACTGGTAAACTTTTCGTTAGAGATTTCTATAAAATCCTGAACAAGCTACAATTTTAGTATGTTTTGCGTCGTTCAGGTAACATATTTAAATAATAATCACGCTATTGGTTGATTTAAATGCAATTTTCAAAAACTTGCATCAGTTTATATTCTTGCATATAAATAGCATACAGTTCTGGGCGGCTAGTGAGAATCCTTTCATGCTATATGATCAAGGTTTCCAGGAGCTGTAGTGGCCAATACCCATTATTGTTTATTGGACAATATTTATTTTTAGTTTTCCAATATCTGATCTTCTAGTAAGTTACAGAATTTGGCAATTCCTTTTTGGAGGTTAATTCTTATAATAAATTCTTGATTATGTATACACTAATAATAATTACAGCACAAATGATACGTTTGCTAAGTACACTTTAATACAAATTAAAAATTAGCAAACTTTGTAAAATTGTATGGCTTGGTTTTTCGGGTTTTTATTTATGTAAACTGCCCACGCCCTTGTTTGTTTCTATTAGGTACACTATGCCTTATACTTTTAACAGCTTAACAGCAACAGCTGTAAAATAATTATTGTAAGAAACTTTTGCGTAAAAATAATTACTAAAGCTAACCTTTATTGGTAATCCATTGAGAAAAATAAGATATGACTTTTGTAAATCATAATTTATAACAAAAATAGTAATATTTACTTACAAAAATAATTTTTTATTTAAATCTTAGTCAATTGTTTACCACAATATTGTCTTTAATTTCGTTAAAAAATTTATTACATTTTCACATGCTGCCAACAACTGAGAGTGAAATATTAATTTTAATTGAACTAGTGACAGAACACGTTAACTTCAAATTAATTTAAACTTTACGTGCTGGGAATTACGTCGTGTTATTAAATGAATTGCATGTTTTCATTTGTACTGATTTTTGTTTTACTACCGCAAATTTCATAAATGTCACGATAAATCCTGTACTAACCATTACAATTATTAATCATGTGCTTTATTTCCTAAAACAGAAGTAAAAAATAGATTTTTCTCAAACCAGCAACTAAATCATTTCTACTATTGCAGGTTTGTGTGATATGAATATAATTAAGAAATTAAAGGTACTCTTTAGCTAACTTTTTCGTAAAGATTTTTAGATTTACTTTTCAGTACCTTCATATCCTTTAAAAGTAGAATGTGACAATAAATTAATAATTATTATTTCCTAATGAGCATCGACAAATAATCACTATTAAGACAATTTATTGTTAAAGCAATATTGTAACGACTTAGTATGAGGCATTTGTAGAAAACTTTCAAGGCTCAAGCTTTCGTTACTAATATTTTCAACCATTCACCAATCTTTTCAAAAATCCTTAATGAACTGGTTTTATTATTACAGAGCAGTCTAAGGTTAATAGAAAGCCTAAGGCTTGGTTCTCTAAGAGCACTACCAGATACTCTTAGCCAAATAATATTAAATGGCTTGGTTTGCTATGGAATTTCAGTTTTTCTTATTTTTGGGTCATCCTCTCTAGTTTCTAACATTAATTCTTAAATCTTCTTCTACTGTTTTCAGCCATTTTTCTTCTTTGGCCTTCTCACCTTTTTCTCCTGCATCTTCCACATAGTAGTATACTTAGTTACTATAGTATCTGGTAGCCTCACAATATGTCTTAACCAGCGGATTATTTTGTATTTATGATTGTGTATGCATATTGCTTTGTTGTATTATATTTTCCAGATTGGTATTAAACATCACAGCCGACAAACGATAGACCTACCGTACCTCATCTGTAACTTTCGCGTTTTCTTCCTCTAACTGAATTACTGTACTCAAAATACAAAATATACGTCGTACGATGGATATCAACTGTAACACCAATAAATTCAAAATACTGAATACTTACTGCAATTGCTTACTTCACAATAAAAACAATACTTACTATACTTTAATGCACCGACTTAAGATCTCTACTGTCAAATTATCCTTCAGGGCGTAGGTCTGATTTCCATAGCTTATGGATTGTAAAGAAAAATAAGGTTTGTAGTAATAACCAAGGTCCGTTGATGCATGCATAATTATATCCAAAGTAAAGGTTATCTCACCCATTTCCACTATTGGCTTTTGAAATGGGCTTGAAAATGGCGCCTTTTTGGTGGCAATTTTAATTTGCCATCAATTTGTCAAATCAAATATTTACATAACATACAGAAAAGGTTACGAATATTTTAATTAAAACAAATCAATAATACTATGTATTAACTTATTAACAAATACTATTTTTAGGTTTTCGAATTATCTTCTGTTATTGAGTAATATTAACTACTACTACTGAATAAAACCACGAAAACATTAACACATTAAAAAATGATGGTCTAAAATGGCGAAGATTTATTAGTTATATGAACAAAACAACAATAACAACTAAACCGAATATTTTAACGGTGATACAACTAATTTATTAATGGTATCCCACTCAAACAGTATTTGAGTTTCTCTTTTTTGTTATCTAAATATGGCAAAAAGCCATATAAAAGCCGTGGACGGAAATCTAACTTCTGTAAATGTCTGTACAGAATGGAGTATGATGCAAGTAGATGCTACAACTATTTTTTAAGCTTTTGTAACCTTTCCAACCAGCTAAAAATTAAGAATATATTAAGTAGGTAATTGAAAATTATCCTGCAAATCGTACTTGTACAGCAATTTTCAAAATTTTCAGCGGCCACATCGGTATTTTTAAAACCTGAAGTGAATAGTGTCTCTGTTCCTTTTAGTATCTGCATGAGAATGTTCTGTAGTATTATCTTTTAAAGTATATCGAGGCTCTTTCTTTCAATCCTTCCACACTCTTCAATTATTTTAGACTTTTCTTCAACATATTATCCAGTATTATTTGATGATTGTGTTTGCCAATTCGATGGCATGTTTCCCTTATTGCCTTTCAAAGTTTTAATTTTTTTTATTAATTGCAACTACATTTATCTCTTCATTTAATCTTTTACGTTTCTTATTAACTGTAACTATATTAGAAACGTTAAATAACGTAGGAATTGCGTTTCATTTCAATATTTACCATTCATCTTTTCTTCTTGTTTCAAATTGCGTTTCTTCAAAATGGAACTAGGGGAAATGTAAAACGGTAATAAAAGAGTGTGTAATCTAAAGACTATCCTTTCTCTATGCTTAAATAATTTATATTATTTCTACATGTAATTTTATTAAGACTCAAACTTGCTTACTTTACATAATTTTGAGTATTTAGTAATTCCCAATTCTGACTTCTACGCATATCTATAACTTTGTCTTATTTTCCTATCTTTTGGAAAAAGAAACAAACGTGCACCATTCCGGGAATTGCTAGAACAGTTTGGTGCACTACAACCAGTCATTTTTTGGGGAATAGACTTCGGCATTCCACTTATGTCAGAAACTGACAGATCCAACTTGGGCTCAAATATGGCCGTCTCAACTTTTATGAGATGACCTATCTATGTGTACTAGGTATACATACACATGAATGGACAAGGATTTGGGCGCCATCTGATTGCAAGTCATTAGAATACATCATCAAAATCCGCAACCAAAAAAGGATTCTGCTTATATTGATGGAATTCAATCACTAATCGTAATTAGTCAAATTAATATTAGGCAGGTATTTCAATAACCTATGCAACTAAACGGTCCGATATCATCACAACTGTATTTAATTTAAATTGGTTTATTCATAACTCAAGAAATAGTATTGTTTAATAACAATAAAATCATAGTTTATTTACTATGAAAAGATGTAATCTTTTAATTATAAGGAAATTTGTTACGACAATAGGTACATACAAACAGTTTGAATGTAATGGTGGAATATAAACAATCTTAAAAGCTACAAAAAAAACAACTTACTTAGGTAGTACTTGTTTCCTAATTAGTCCTGAATAGATGTTCCAATCTACATAGTAACTCAAAATCGCTCACCACTATAATGTCTTTTATTTGCACTTCAAATCCCCAATAAATTGTAGACACCAAATACTTAAAAATATTCTTGTAAAACGAAGAATGATGAATCCTGGTAAAGCTGTTAAAATTAATCGCTGGATTTTCGAACTGAGGTTGCGGGAATAATGTCGTTAACGTTAACATTTTGGCAATTGCCTCTCAATAGCATAAACTTTAAACGCATGATTCCAAAAGGAACCTCTGATTACCAGGTTTTCACTATTCAAACAAATTTGATTGCCGATGTTTAAATCGTTTAAACGCAACAATATTTAAATCCAGCGCTAAATTCTCCGCTAAATTCCATTCGTAGTGATCAACTAACTGCATACGGTATTACTGGTTAAAATTATTAACCAACGGACTGAACTGTACTGTAAATTCTTTAGATTAATTATTGAATCTAATAACTAGAAGACTGAACTGTCAATAGTTTTAGTGTTTATTACATAAACTGTTTAATGATCAATTTTCAGCTTTTAGAAAACACTTAGATGACACTACTTCTTGTTACAACTTTCAAGCTGCGCTGACGGCGAGTGTCCCCATATCCGAGGTTCTTTTGTGTAGGATATTTATTTACACCCTAAATATAAGCTAATATTAAAATATTGGCCTTTACAAAACTCTTACACTTTTTGGTCGCCAGCTCTCGGTCTATAAGTTGCTGGTGATCCAGTCATTGTGAACATACTGAAAAAATGCAAACCTTAAAGCTTTTGTAATTTTATAATGTCGAAGCGTTATCATCTGTCACACATTTGCTAGAAAATGACAAAAGTAACGTTGATTATGTTTATAGCATGTTCACAATTAACGTTTATTACGTTATTATTTAACCCCACCGGGAAATTTGATATATTGAGCTGATAATAAGTACGTATTATGAATTAAAAATGTAGATTTCTATGGTGAATAACTCAAGTGTAGGTGAGTGGCTTATTGGGTAGGTTAATTGATTCGGGTGTGTGGTAGTTAACTCAGATTATAATTCGGAGGGTTATGTTACATGCGATTCTTTAGGTAGATGGCCGCCCGACAGGGTTGGGTGTGTTAAACCCGGCGGTAGGTGGGTGACCCGTAGGGTGTGTGGATGACCGGGCGGTTGATAAGTGACCCTGGGGGTAGGCGGGTGATCCAGGGGGTATATGGGTGATCCAGGGGGTATATGGGTGATCCATGGGATGGATGGGTAATGCAGGGGGTAGTTGGGTGACTGATGGGTTAATCAGATTTCTACTTTTTCCATACCTACGTTTTGTTTTTAAAAAATTCGTTTTATAATAATATAAAAACAAAAGACTGATATACGATTTTATGTTAGCAGTACAATTATATTTATGGTGTGCCAAAGTAATCAATCGAAAATCCGCGAAGATGTCATGAACCTCACTTACAGTGTTTTACCGAATATTGGTGTTGAAGTGTCTAGAACGTGAATTGCCTTCAAGGCTAAAACCTTTTATAACAGCAGGAAGTAGTCGTGCTACATTTTCATCAATAGATAATCCTCATTCAAAGTTGTAGCTAATATGGCCTGTCAAAATGCTACTGAAGCTGAACTAATGGTCTTTAGCATGCGCTACTATACCTCTAATACTTGAAAATTATCACTACCAATAAAAAACCTAACCCAGGTGGGATCCCTGCGGAACACTTGATCGATACATCGATCTAGTTTGTTTAAATTATTTATCTCTTATTGTTATCTGTTTTTAGAAAATCAGCTATAACAGATTAGTAACTCCCTATTTTGACATACTAATTTTATTTGTGTTGTAGTACAATTGAAATGTAGCAAATGAAATTATTTATTAAAATTTTAATTAATTCTGTTCGAACCGTGAACTTTTACGGTAGGACGTTCAAGGAAATAATTTCGTATTCTATCGATAGGTGTTTATCTGCAGCTACATGCACAAACAACAAACAAGCAAATCATAAAACTTTTAGGAAAAGTTTAGTTTCAGCAGAATAACTTTATTCGAAGTTTTGCGCGAAGGGCAAAAATATATATATATATATATATATATAAACGCAGATGAAAACAAAAAGAAAATAAAATAATAAAATTTTCTCTTGTATACTTTCCGTAATTCTTTTTCTAGAAAACATGATGTATAACAACAATTTACTTCTACATTAAACTGCATTATAGTAACTAACGTAATAATAATGCAAGTAAATTTGCTGAAAACCAGAACACCTTAATAATATTTCAGAACTTTATGGGTTCCGGGTCGTTGCTCTTTCCGTAACAACTGTTTCACTGATACGTTTTGTTCGCGAAGTCACGCAAGAATTGCATAACGATAAGTTTAACCTACATTCGTAAAGAAATTTTAGGGATAGCCTAATAGTATTGACCACAGATTCGGATTCTAGAACATTTCATGACATAATTCATTTTACATTGTGAACCCCAGTAGCTATAACTCTCAGGTGGCTATAATGGGTGCTCACCTTTCTATTCTTGAATAAATAATAAATTTATTATTATTGCCATTGTTTGTCGGTTGGAAGGAGTACAGTAGAGTACATTATAGTCGCGTTATTGTTTATTTAATCTAAGATAAGACAATTTTATAAGGTTTATAGATGTTCTTATGTTTATTCAATTAGCGTACAGTTATTTCGACAGTAATTATTGCATGCAATTGTTATTAAGAAACAAAGATATCGAATTTTTTAACAACCGCGTAGTATACCGTGCCTGTGAATTTGGTGCCAAAAACATGTAACACACAAGAACTCAAAATAATTAAAAACTGTAACATTTTATATTGATGTTTAAGTACCCGAAGCGGCTTATGTTTCAAAAGCTGGAATTCTTATTGTGTTTTTGGACAAATTACTTTCAGGTAGTAGGTGTTAATTGAACAGCTTACCGATTTCAGATTTAAGAGAGAATAAATCCATACAAGAAAATGTCATGTTGAGCGGTACCAAATTGTTATATAACAATAGCGAATAAAATAATATTAAAATGATATCCAGTGACAACTTAGAAAGGGTTGATATCAATTGATTTTTAAATTAAATCAATATAAGGCACAAATTATAAAAGTGTCTCAAAGATTGCGCGGCAAACAATTTGATGTCCTGAAGCATTACTTGAATATTACTGTAAAATACTTTAGCCCTTGTTGACACAAATAAAAATGAAATCACAAAACACATTTGTAACAAAAGATTTGTTTGAAAGTTGATAAAACAGTTTAATTTATTTTCTGTTAAACCTAAACGAAAATTCCAATTTCACAGCTAATGACGCTAACGCTACGCTAACTTAACCGGCCTCTACCTAACTCGAAGTTGTTTAAACTTAACAAATACTTAAACTATTAATACATTTAAACAACTACAATGTAATTGATTTGAAACATTATATCTGGCCTTCAACGAGGTGCATGACCGCACCGTGTTCCAAGGTATGGGTGACAGTTTTAATGTAATTGATTTGAAACATTATATCTGGCCTTCAACGAGGTGCATGACCGCACCGTGTTCCAAGGTATGGGTGACAGTTTTAACGTTCTTGTCGCTATTAACAAGCAGCTCACCCTCCATCTGAATGCCACCAGAAGGAAAACAAGATCTCTAATTACATTAGTCGAACGAGAAAAAAAATATTTATCGAAAGTTCTGGAACGTCATGATGATGTTAGGATTAACTAATAATGAATTGAATTTTACGAAATTTGCCGTGATTATGTTTACATAACGATGAGTTTTCAGCATAAAATGATTTTTTCGGGCTATTAAATTTTTATTACAACGGTAAACTGAGGCGAAATATATTCTTCGTTCTTTAAATGGGGTCATAAATAAACTCAAAAATCAGCTTAGTTTTAGATTTATTTTATTTTAGAAATAAATTCGAGATATTCGTAATAGTTTGTTGTAACAAACGGAAAATAAATTCTAAGTATTATAATAACTTCGAGGTTTATTTAATAGATTCCAATTTAATTCTTCAACCAAGGAAGACCGTTACGCCCTCTCAATGAATAAATAATAAACTAATGTATGTGAAATATAATATATAATATGCGAAGATAAAATATTTTGCCAAATAATATAAGGTTAAGAATACCTTCAATTTGGTATTCCAAAGACTCAGTCACAAACGTTAACTGATTAATAATGTCAGTAATTTTAGAAATTGCTTTAATGTGATCTGCATTTAAATTGGTTCTTAGCAAGATTTTCGAGTTTATCAAGATTTTCATTAAACTTAAAAGAAAAACTTTTTATGAACGTCATATCTTCGAACAGTGTAAGTGTACTCATTACAACTTGAATTTGTTTTTTTAAATATGTAGATTTCGATATTGTTGATTTTCATAACTAATTAAGTACTTTAATTCCTTTAACTGTGATTCAATTACTGCTATCTTTAAACATATTGTGCCAAACATTAATACATAGCTTTATTTAAATAAAGTTTGCTACTTTTTGAAGCATTAGAAATTTGATGTTGGAACATTCATCTGAATAATTCGCCATGTATATGTACATATTTAATTTTATTTTGTTTGAGATTAGACATATCTCAAACAAAATAGGCAGGGATCAAAAAATTTACATAAATAAAACTTGTTAAGAGATTTTAGTTTTGCGATAACAAAGTATATTGAGGTGATATCAAATAATTGTATTGAAAATTTTATCGACCGAACAGAAACGTTAATACAAATATTTTTATATCGGATTTAAATTAAATCGGGACATGTTATGTCATGGGCATAATTAATATAAAGGTTATAGATAGAATCACAGTTAGGTTCATTAATGTTTAAATTAAAAGCTTAAGAATAAAGACTTCATGCAAACAACCTAGCTTTCTCATGCATAATAATAGGCTTCATTTTCAGAAAAAGGATATCAATTAGTTAGATTGCTTGATCATAGGTACGTTTATGCAACCCATGTCACTTTGGGACGTTTTCTCACTTGTTAGGAAGAAGTAATCGCCATATTAAAATGTACATATTACGATGTTTAACGTTAGATAGATTTTTCTATATTCCAGGAGACCAGCTTCAGTTTCATGTTGTTAATTAGTTGAAGATAGATCAATTAGGTCAATCTTATTATGACTGATACAATATAATTAATTTTTTAATTTGTTTACAAGATTTCTGGTCACTTCAATTATTTAAGGTATTGAATCCTGTCGTTCGTGTTGATATGACTCTTATAGACTCTTATACTGTTTTTCCTCACCATTGTTTTGATGCAAGTGCTTAGAGTACTGTATGCTGGACATTTTGTGCATAAATTGATTAACGTTGACTTAATATTTAAGCTGGCACTTGTATATGCATTAATTGGTGTATCCATTGTATTGCGTACTGTAAAAATCATGTTTATATTAAATTGTAAAGATGTTTCTATGAATAAATTAATTGTATTACTTGTATCATGTATTCCTGTAACTAGCGTGTAAAGGATGAACCTTGATTTGTTGAACTTTGTATGTAATTAGATCGTGAAATAAATAAAGATTATTAAAAGTTTCACAGTTTTATTAAAATATACCTGACAATATTGTCATTATCAAAGGTAATATTGTCAGGTATATTTTAATAAAACTGTGAAACTTTTAATAATCTTTATTTATTTCATGATTATGGAGTTCCACAAAATAAGGCTGGAAACAATAAACAAAAAAAAATAATTAGATCGTAATGAGCTTTGTACATTGTCAAACGTTTTTCTCGAATATCTTCGTTACGATACATTTTGGAATAATGAATGTATTATACTTTATTGATCTTCGTTTCAAGGGCTACAATCCTATAATAACAGAATTAAGATTAGTGAGATTAGTGAATTCTGTTACTAGCATTTTGCAGCTTAGCGGTAGAGGTTTCGGAATTGTGTCAAACTGCAAGCAAAGCCGTGTCGTCAGCAAATGCTGCGGTAGTCACATCTCTTGTTTCTGGCAAGTCACTGGTGTAAAGGCGGTAAAATAATGGTCCCAGGACTCTTCTCTGTGGTACACCTGCACTTATTTCTTTGAGATCTGAATATTCGTCTTCTTGTTTGATGCTAAATAGTCTGTCTGATATGTATGATGATAAAACTTCAACATATTGTTCGGTAGCATTCTTTTTAATTTATGGACTAGACCTGGCTAGGCCTAGGACTAGGACTAGGCCTAACCTAACCTTATGGCTGGAAACAATAAACAAAAGTATATATTCGTCAGATATGCCTTTAAGTTCGCCAACTTGTGCACATTCAAATAGTTTCAAACTTTCATTTAGAAAAATGATAAAATTTTCTTCATTATTTATTAATCTATTGTTTTAAAGTTACAGACGAATCAGAAATGCGAATGAACACTAGAAATGCGAGGAAGTACATCTGCATTTAAGCTTAGTCTTCCAGACTTGTAAACAATTTCAATATTCGAGAAGTAGACGTCTTTGGAGGGACTTTGACTTTGACAGAAAACGACTGTAATGGCAAAATTACTAGCGTTTGCAGTTAGACAAAAGATTTTGAGAACTCTGGATATTGCAATAACAGATCATTAGACAGAATATAGTCAAAACCAAATAAGAATAAAGTAGATGGCGCTTCGATCCAAGTTACATTAGAGTTCCTTTATAATAATATTAAATAATAAAAATAAGAGTTGGGACATGTACGATGCCGGATTTTAATTGGTTGGATCCAATGTCAAGGAGTACATGATCTTAATATTCTCACACTTTATTTTTTAGATTGTATAACAAAATTTACATAACTTTACATCCTAATACACATTTTTCTTTATAGTATTAAATTATCTTAATAATAATATGTATTTTTTATTAGTAAATAAATATTAAGATTATTACTTATAATAATGTTGAATCAAAGAAATTATTGACATCGATCTTCATATTTTGTCAAGAAACAATTTGTCAAATCAAACAACTGAAAGTTGATAGGTGAAAATACTTCATGAGAAATCAAGTTGTTCTTGACATTGGATCCACATGTCCTAACTCTTATCTTATATAACCTATTATTATTATATAGGAACTCTAAGTTACATTTACACACCTAAAATTAAAACAGCGGGAAATTTGAAATATAATATTGTATAGTTATCCAAATATTTACTGAAAAATATATCAAATTTATTTCTGTGATTTTGTACAAGATGCTAGTGTATCTTATGAACAATTTATAAATAGAATTAATAAATAATTCACACTATTATGACACTATAATGTCACTATGATTCGATAAACCTTAAAAGTTATTTTATATTGGCCGAATATCAAAATCTTCGTTAGATTCGTTGGGTTGGAACTTTCCTTCCGATTTTAAATTTATTTTTGCACAATATCCTCTATTACTTTGTCTAAATCCCACCTTCGTTTTTCTTCATTAATTATGTGGTATACCTATGCAATCTTTCCATCGTATTGCAGTAATACAGTAGAAATACATTGATTTGTTCACGCCAGTAAGTGAATTGTATGTGATTGTATGTATTATTAGCTGCCATGTAATACTACATGATGCTTCGATTGGATTTAACTTACAAACATAAGGGGGCAATCCTAACATGGTTCTTCCACCACTTTTCACCATTTCATCAATTTTGACTATTAGGAATTACTTTTCCTCTTGGATTTTTAAAGGATTGTCGTTCAGCCATAATTCAAATTGAGTACATACTAAAATACTATTACGTTTATTTAAACTGCAATTAAGATTGTTATATAAATCATCATACCTGCACAGTAATAAGAATAGCGTGTTTTAATAAAAGGACTAAAAATTATAAAAAACCTTAGAAAAACTCGAACTAAACCATAACCTCGAAAATTGTCAGTACATATTAATATCTTAGACATAGATGCAGCGTTGCCGGATTTTAGGTATGAATTTCCGATTTCCCCTTTCATTTAAAACTTTGTACATTAATTAATGAGCATTTTGTCACGTTAATTATGAATGTACATTAATTATAGTTTCTTTTTACACACACAATAAGTTATATTTTCGTAGTTGAGCGAACGCAAGCCGTAACGTTTATTGTAGAACTGAAACGGCGCTTTACACATAATTTATGCACAAATTTACTTTTTTAAGTTGTGTGAACGTGCCTCGTATTTTAGCCAATCAACGCGAAGGTCAAGCTTGCCCTATACCTTCTTTCGCTTTATTCTTATCTGAATTCTACTATAGTTGTAATCTCTTTGAAAGGTTTTTATTGATCTAATTGCTAGATAAATTTGATAATTTTATGTTAAGGAATCGTTATGGTTTCGTAATCTTTAAATTTTTAATAAATTTTTGATAGTAACCTGCTAAACTAAGAAAAGACTTAAGTTGAATCGGAGAAGTTGGAATTAAACATTCGTGAAGAATTTTGGTTGTTCTGGATTTGGTTCAACCCCTGAATTCTGAATTGAGACAGAACATGACATAAATAAGCAACTTCTTTTTTAAGCAATTCGCACTTGTCAGGTTTTCCAATATTTCTATTAATTTAGTATTTTGGTTTGCGCCAAGGATAAACATCAATGTCGTCTAAATAAACATAACTTTTGTTCATTGTAAACGTTAAAAGGTGGCTGGTTAATTTTTTAACCGAAAGGTATTGAAATACATTCGAAATGTCTAGTAAGAGTAAAAAATGCAACTTTTGGAATATCTGATGAATTTGAGACAAAATATCCAAAATGTTAGGTAGAGTGAAGCATCTCCAATAGCCAATCTCATTGAGTTTCCTATAAGCTATAACTATCCTTCATTTGATTTTGCCACTAACACCTTGTTTCTTTGGTACAATCCAAAAGGAAGACGCCAAGGTGAAGACCATTTTATCAATTTATTATTAACTTCTTGTTTATAAATTTCCAGATACCTACATTTATAGTTTTCGGTGTACAGGGATTTCAATATTTGTAAATATTTTATAACAAACACCATCTGCCTGTGTCAATTTATCGGCAGTTAAGTAAAATACATTACTCAATTAGAACATATACAGACAAAAAATGTTTTTCTTCTTGATCTAGAATTTCTAAACGATTGGAAATAGAACTAAAATTAGAATTATTCGAATTAGACCTGGATAACTTATAATTAAATGACTTACTTACTTAAAATTGTACATCAAAATTTAGTAGGTGAAAAGGTCTATCAAACTTGACACGAAAAAATGTACGTGAAATAAGGTTGTGACGTCATCATTGCTTAAAATACGTCACTAATAAAAACACGTTCTTTACGTCACAATGGGCCTTAAATTAAAAAAAAGTAAATGTGTTTTAACGTTTCTTCAAATTACATTACATTGCAACAGAATTATAAATTGTATTTATCGGAACTTTATCACCACTCTGTATAGTAATAACCACTTAAGTTACTTCATTGTTTTCCGCTTCACTTTCCAACACATTTATCTTTCCAATTTATGGTAAAATATTTACGAGAAATTAGTTTTAGAACGATAATTTAATACCTTATACTGAAGTTTCATTAACTTCGTCTGAAAATCTCAGTTTCCACAAACGTATTGTGTTTAATCTTTCCATCATTTTGCTCACAGTAAATATGGAAACTAAATACGCGTCTGAATGTGTAACTTAAGGCGCACTTTATTACTGGCTATATTTACCATTTGTGTGGATTTATATAAACTTTTATTATATTCGCTAGAAATGTGAAATCTAGGGGAACTTTTATGGGCCAACACATAATAAAACACCATCTTTAGTTTTACCGTGCAATGTTGTCGAAATAAGTTAAACCTTCATCAGTAACATCTCCTTCCTTTTTAAATTTGTTTTATACCCTTTTAGATTGTAACTCGGTGTTAATATACTATTTTTTATATTTATTTAAAAAGCACTAAATTTTTTAATGATATTTTGTAATGAGAAGTTCAAGAAAAAAATAAGAATACATCATGCTTTGATGATATAAAATAATGAACGTGATCATTAAAAACCTGTAAAATGATTTTTAGGTGAATTAAAAGTCAGGATAATAGCGAACCCTTTTATTAGATCGTCTTTGGATCTAATCAGATCAGGAGGAAATATAGCTTCGTCTAAGTGTAGCCAGAAATTTACGGAACTAAATAAAAATTCAACTTGTAGTAGACGTTCGTGGAGGTAGTAGACGACCGGGTGTCCCGTTATAGTTTGACCCTTTTTAAAGCTTTAGAACTTTTGAACTAATTGATATAATGAAATGTGGTTTTTACCACTCTTTTTATTTCCACTTTAGCCGGAAATCACATAACGTATTTTCGGGGATAGGGCAATTTGTAATTTCAAATTTCAAACACCCTGTATATCTATTCACAGTTGGAAAGCCCATTATTTTCCCTTTCCAAAAGTGCCATACATGTAATGGTTGTTATACAGGGTGGTGGTTTTATAATTTGGTTGTTGCTTTAAATATATCATTTGTAACAGTAGCTAGGGAATTACTGTACTAAATCTACCTCTAAATCCAGATAGACACGTAGGCTATAAATTATTTTCGTTAAAAAAGTGTGCATTTGTCAAAACAAAACTTTTTCAAGAATCTTTGACAAAGAGGGTAATTTGCTGATTATTCTTAACTAAAATCTCCGGGTTGACAATCTTAGATAAAAAAATCCCTAGAGCTCCTTTCCAGGCCAACGGAAAATAATTAGCTTCGTTGCAATAATAATTGACAATATACGTTATAAATGTTTCGATAAATTTATTACGGTACTTTAACGTTGAAAGGGAAATGTTATCAGTACCAAGTGCGTTAAACTGTAAACTGTGTAAAATTTTCTGTACTTCTTGTTCTGTAATTAATGAAAAATCAATAGAATTTTGACTTAGATTAAGATTTTGAATAATTATTGCAGTTATTTGTAGATGCCTGAACTAAAGAACTAAAGTAATTATCTACAGAATTTGGGTCGACTAGGAAGATGCTAGGAATATCATGAGACTTATTAAAGCATATGCTAAGATCAGTCAATGCATTCCATAAACGACGAGAATTATTTAACTGTCATGCTCCTCATAATTATCTTTCAATTCTATCGGTCATCCAAGGGGCTCTAGGTTTTGTGACCATTACCTCTTTTTCTTGCGCATGCACACCGAAAACCGATAAAAGCTATGAGAATAGAAACTTTGTTCCATAGAGAATTATACAATCTTATTAAATAAGTCTAGAAACAGATTTATACCAGAACGTTTACTGAGACAGAGAGAGGTTGAGAAATAAGAAGCTTTTATAGAATGTATTTCGTTTATTTTGTCATCATATCAAAAATATCATATTACATATAAATACTATTACAATACGACTATATTCACGCTACTTTATTTTTAATTCTGTATAAAGTTGTGACAAATGTTCGCAGCAGCCAATGTTCAATCATCACAGAAAATGAATAAATTGAATTAAATAATCACATGAATTATTATCACACACATGTTAACACTTTCACGAGTTTATTTATTAAACAAAATAATGAAGTCGTACACACAGACACTCATTTATTTTAAACTTGTTGTGTTGCATCCTAAAACATACTGTTAATTCTCGAGGCTTGACTAGAAATGCAGCTTTCTCCGATTAGGGTAGGTAGCGAAACGAATTGTCCTTTTTAGTTAACTACAAATATGTATCTTTTATTTTTGGTTTCGTTAAAATGCAAAGTAACACTCATACAAAATTTTCTACCTAGTAAAGCAGCAAAAAGAAAAAATAACTAAAATTAACTCTTGACCTCTCTTTCCTAAGCGATTGTTTTAGTTGTTCTTTGTTTAAAATTTCATAATTCCTTATAATCATTATTGCAATTTTCAATTGACATAAATTTTCAATAATATTCAAGTCCGTACTTTGAAGTTTGAGGTAGTTATTGAAATGAGTTTCAATAACTTTTGGACATTTACGAACTAACCAGGTTTTGATTTTTTGGGCTTTGTGTTTGGGGTTATTGTCCTCGATGAGTTTAAATCGTTTACTGAGAAAACTAGACTTAAATAAATATAAAAAAATGTTGTAAATATAAATAGATATTATAAAACAATATTGTTAGAGTATTTACTATAAATATTATGCGATGTTGTATTTAAATAATCGTTTAATATTGCTATACGATATTTAAAAGAAAAATGCGCCAGTTATTCTGCCAGTAATGTGCCAATATTGGTTCAATAATTTAAAAATAATTGCTATAAAAAAATATTGTTAGAATATTTATTGCAAACATCTATGGGATATTGCATTTAAATGATCCTGCAATATTGGTTTTTTATAGTAAAGCGCCATATTGCATTTAAATATTCCGCCAATATTATTACAATATTGTTAAAACATATTCTCAAAAACCAATATTGGTTAAATCTTGCTAATATTGCCCCAATTATGCAATATAGGTTCAATATTGCCCCAATCATTTGTCAATATTTTGTGCTACTTGAGTTAGATGTCTCTTTCGTGAAAATCATTATTTTCTAAATACCTAATTGGACAATTTAAAAAAATGTATGTTTTTTATTTAAATTTGCTGTGAAAGAATATCCAATAAATAATAGTAATTACAAACGTATCCATTGTAAAAACAAAAATAACGTGACATTCAAAAATAAAATTACAAACGTATCCATTGGATACGTTTGTAATTTTATTTTTGAATGTCGCGATATTTTTGTCGTTACCATGGATGCGTTTGTAATTACTATTATTTTTGAATGTTACGATATTTGTCAAATTTGTGAGGAGTGAATCTGAAAACGAACATACATAATTCGGATATTAAAGAGGCCTGAGCAAATTTAAATAAAAAACATACATTTTTTAATAGTCCAATTATTTAGAAAATAATAATTTTTTCGCGATCGCGAAAGAATCATCTAAAGATCATGCATTTATTTTATAAATTACATATAATTCACTTACCGTTCAGTTCTGTCAAAAACAGAACGGTAAGTAATTACTTACCGACGCGTTTCTGCTTAGGAACCAGTAAATATAACCTACTGTTTTAAAAACAAGCATGGTAAACAATCCGAAATAGCATGGTCGTACAAAAAGATAATTAAATTTCCTACAAAAAAGTTGTTTATTGAATATCGCGTAACTAATATTTTCGGAGATGTTACGAATGTTAGTATGAGAATTACATATTTTAACCACTAATAAAAAAACAGTTAATCCGACATGACTAATTGTAGCCCAAGCGACGACCGCAAGATTTTGACCGTCATCGAACACACGGATAATTTATGGAAAATGTGGAAGTAGACAGTATAGGTAACACAAAACCTCTTATAGGCCTATAAGCAAATCCTGGCACGGCTGGAATTAATAGCCTATTTAAGGTTAACTCATCAATATTTCACGTTCGTTACATAACATCCAGGTGAAATTTACAGGATTTGTAGAGAAATACCCGTACCTCAAGAATATCTAAAAGAGCAACAATTATTTATGTATGTTTTATAACCGTTATTATTTAAATTTAAGTATAGCAGCACCTGATTTGTACATCTCAGTTGAGCCAAACATCTTTTGATTTTTAATGAATATTATGTTTAAGAACCGGCAGGGTGGTTATAGTGGATTATATCGCTTAACAGAGTTAAGTCGAGTTTATTCCGGGAAGTACTCGGATGGGTGAACTACGAAAGCAGTGTACTTGCCTACATGCCTCCGCTGCCTTGTCTCACACTCACATATCCACTCTGTGGCTCGGTGCGTCCCGGCACCTCGACATCGAAAGGTATAAGGGGTGAAAGATTATGTATGTATATTTAAGGTACCTTTCAATAAACATACTAAAATGATTAGCATCATATAAATATTTGTAATTTAGATTTACGGTACTTGAAAGTAATTTATTACAATCATTGTAATGAGTGATGTTTTTCTAAAATTGTATTCACAGTTTCAACCTCCAAACAGTTTATATCAATTGTAACATCCACAGTTTGTCTGATAACTTTTGATATTTGGGAAAACCAACTATATTTATCATTACTGGCATATTGATGAAGGGAGTAAAGCCTTTTAAGGGCAATTTTTGTGTATTGTGTATAAGTTCTGCTCAGGCTGACAAAAATTTTTGTTGTTTGAGCAGTTTAACCTTTAATCTAAAAAACAAAGCAAGTGGATATTCCATCACGGACGGGAGATGCTGCAAAACCACTTCTTCGTCGTGGTCAACTGGGCACTTCTGCCAAGATGTGGTAAGGCTGACAAAGATATTCTTGAAGTACTAGTATTTATGAGTTAACTTTAATTAGGTCATTAACTCCAGTCGTGCCAGGATTTGCTTATAGGCCTATAAGAGGTTTTGTGTTACTTATAGTGTCTACTTCTACATTTTCCATAAATTATCCGTATGTTCGATGACGGTCAAAATCTTGCGATCGCCGCTTAGACTATTCCATGCCAAATTACATCATTTAAAAAATGATCGTCTTTGATATCTCAGATTGCGTTCTCAGATTTTTTTTTCTTGCATAGATACTACGAAATATCATTCAATTTCTTCAGATTTTTTGGATGAAAAATATCCGAAGTAGAAATTTTGAGAGATTTCGATTTTCTGCTACCCGAATTCTACATCATATTACTAAAATTGTCATAACTCCCTTATTTCTTGAATTATCTGGCTCATCCAGGTGTCAGATTCAAGTTAGTTTTCGGATCTTTCAGAGAGCTACTTTTTTACTCTGCAATGTTTTTGCACGTTTCTTGATATACTATGAAAGATTCAAGAACTAGCTTTAATCTGACACTTGGATGAGCTAGATAACACAAAAAATAAGGGATATGATAAGTTTAGTTAGATGATGTAGAGTGTCGGAAGTCAAAAACTTCTACTTCGACCATTTTTAATCCAAAAGACCTGGAAAAATAATTTAGTGTCATTTCATACGTATATGTACGGTGATATCGGAGTTTTTGTTAAACAACATACAATGATGCAAAACAAATCATATTATCATTTTTCTGTAAGTTTATATCGATATTTAAACGATCCTGCATCGGGACCGATGTAGAAAATATACGAAGTAGTAGCCATTCAAGCATCGTGACGAGTGAATGAAAATGTCGCAGCTAACGAAAATTGAGTACCGCGCGGTCATTAGATTTTTAACAAAAGAAGGGCACCGACGTTAGGGGACGTCGTTTTAAGGACGAGAACGAGTTGCATGCAGTTGTAATTGAACATTTTGAAGGAAAAACTTCAGATTATTTTTACAAGGGCATTGAATTATTAATTCACGTTGTAATAAGTGTATTGACATTAGGGAATATTTTATATTGAAAAATAAATTATATTTTACCAAGTTAATTTTTTCTATATCAGGCCGAGAATTTATGGCGCTTACCTCGTAGTTTACGAAAACCAGTCCCTACAATAATGGGTATTTTTTGAAATTTGATATGAAAAAGAACTTTAGCGGGACTCTTTTGCAATTTTCTCAGGTTTTATGAGGTTTACTTATAAAATACCTCAAAACAAAGTTAAAACCTACAAAATGTATTATATTATTCTTTGGTGTGCAATAAATGTCGACCTATAATGTATGTTCGAAGAAAAGTGTGTTTCTGTGACACTTATGCACTCATTTTCATGGTTAATTATATTTATCCAACACCTCTATATAAAAACCATGTTTACTATGGCCATTTTAAATAAGGAAAGTGATTTTTTACTCTTATGTTACATTATAACCTACGTTGCCCCTAGCAACGTGGGTTATTTTTAAAAAACTCACTCCTTCAAACATAACAACCAATCACCGGCTTACGTTACTTAATATTATTAAAATCTAGTCATCGTGCTAGCGTATTAAATTTATTACCGTCAAAACTACAGACTAACTATACATTGCAAATTCGATGTTTAAACTTAAATAAAGAGGTGTTGGATAAAATTTTGTATGGCACGCGTGAGTTAAGGATATTATCCACTCAGAAAAATTAACCTTACGTAACTCACTTGTGCCATAAATAACTATTTCCACAAAATATATACTTCCACAATTTTTACGGACGTTTCAGAGCTCATTCTACATGATTATTACCTTTCGAATAGGCCATTAACCATACTTTTAAGATGGATAGTATTCGAGTTACACGATGGCGAATATACCTGTGGTCCTTGACGACTCACTCCTTCAATTCACAATGACGGTTAGTCTCTCTGGAATGCGTTCTCACAGATTTCGGCAATGTACGACGGTATAGTCGACGCTATATTCCTCAGCTACAGTAAACCTTCAGTGTGAAACTTCTAGAATTCTGAAATTTTCTAGACAAAATTATTTGTAATAATTTTTTCTATAAATATTGTGTACAGTAATTTGTAAAAAATGTTTCATGCTCTATTGATGTCATAATGGTCAGCAAGGTTAATACGATGCTATTTTATTCTTTTTTTTCAGTGTGAATCTGTAAATGCATAGCATAAAATAATAAAAAATAGCATCATATTAGCTCTGCTGTCCTAGATCATTATGAAACCAATAGACCATTTATATTAATAGTAATATTTCATTTGCAGCTTTCATGTTTCTTATTGTTAGTATTTATTATTACGTCACTAACTCAGCATTTTCACGTAATTAACTGAGTAAACGAAAATATACATTTTTTACAAAATAATATCTCAGGTAATCTTGCTTGCATGACATTCAATAACCAACTTTTTTGTAGGAAATTTAATCGTTTTAGCTTTTATACAATGCATTTTGTACGTAGGAACAGCCAAATTTGAAATATTTTTAAAACACGCAAAGAAACAGCACTTTTTCGGAATGTCGAAAAATGAAGAAATTCTATCTCAGAAACTCTGGCACCTACGAGGATTAATAAAATAGAAAATTATGGGGAATTTTGTCAGCTATATTTTCATTCTGAACGTTGACGCCCGTAAAATTAATACTTTCTAAAATATTAGCGAAAAAGCAATTTTTTCCGCCATTTTACCAAGATGGCGCAGCCGGCTCATCACCTACGCATGGGGAGTTTTGATGGTTTTTAGCACCACTTTTTAAGCCTATATACCAATTTTTACCTTTTCCCCAATTTTTTCCGTTATATTGCTGAAAATGATTTAATTTACCTGGGCTACCGTATATCCAACAGTGTTGGAAAAAATTAATTCTTACTGGCAATTGATAATTAAATTAATTAATTGTGACAATTTTTTATTTTGCATGATTACAATTAATTAATTGTTAGTTGTTCTTCAATTAAAAATTAAGTATTGGTTAGTTGCTCCGACAATTCACAATTAATTAATTTTTAGTTAAAATTATTAATTGTAATTGTCATTGCAATTAACAATTGATATTCATTATGATGACAATTAACCTGATATTTCTTAAAAAGATGGCAGATTGCTATATAATAATGCATCCCTTAAAAAATCAGATGTTTTTTATTTGTAACTACAGCTGGGACATACGTTTTCAGGCACCACGCAATATATTTTGCTATTATTAAAAGCTTTTTACGATTTATATTTTTATAAAGATTTGTGCAGATAATACATTTTTAATAGTTTACAAAGTTTATTTGTGCACCCAATATTACAATATATGCATAAAGATATTTCAATTGCTCTTTTTATTTATAATAGGGTTTGTTTAAAAGTCTGGGACAAGACTGAAATGCGATCTGCTGTTATTACAAAATACTAGAATGATCTTCATAGTTATTTTTTTATTTAAATTTAAAAACTTTTATAAAATTGCAGTCTGCAATTAAGAGATTAATTGAGATTAAATATAATTGCAACTGAAATATCATAGTTAAATCTTCCATCAACTGATTGATTAAAAATTTAATTGATTGATGCCCAACTCTGATCTCCAGCCGTTTTTACGATTTTTTACGAAACTAATTGTTTTATGTAATTTCCATAGAAACGCTGTAAGCCATAGAATTTGTAATTACATATTTTTTAAGCTTGCGCAAAAAATATTGTGTATATCTTGTCCGCGAAATTATTTAAGCTTAATAATCTGAATAAAAATATAAAAGAAAACTTAATTGCGAGAAATCCCAAGTGAATGCCCAACTAAAAAATTGATAGGTACTTAAAGAAAGTGCTATATGAAATATTTAAGCAATCTAATATTTGCTAATGAACTAAACAATATTCTAATCGAAGCTAAGCAGAAACTTTTCAAACAAAACAAATTAAGGAGAAATAGGTATTTATTAATCTACTCCGCACAAATACTGCAAATCCAATCAATATATCAAAGCCAAACACACTAAGAACTGCTCCGCTGCGAGACAAATAACATTGTTAAAATTTCTTCCGAATAATTTTATCACGTATCAGTCATGCATCGTAACCGCCGCGCTGCCGGCTGTAAGCTTACGCATGCTATATAATAACGTCGCATTCGACCAAACAATTAATGAATATTACTTCATTATTTGTATGAACAAATGTAGTTGCCCAGAGCTCAGTCACGCCGTCTAGTTCAGTTGCACGAACAAACCAAAAAACCAAGCGTATTTATTTTCAAGAGGCTGCGTATCACTAGCACAATAAATAACTATTATAGCTGGACTTGGTATATAAAATTTCGGTATTATATTAAGTACACGGCGAAACTAAGCATATGACATGCCCATTTTTTAAATCAGGAAAGAGTGGAAAGTTAAAATAAAATATACAGGGTTTTCCGTTTTAAAAATATAAATTTTTATTTTTTCCTAAGTTTGCGATGATCATTTGCTTCATTTATTTAATTGCAAATTCTGGCGGTCAAGAAAAACCCTGCAACTTCTGTAATTAAAAGTTTTTTTCTATCTCTTATTAAACCAAAAGCTATAGAGGTTGTCCAAGATATACTTAAAAACCCTACATAAACACAGAAATAGATAATATTTATTTCATAATAATTAAATATTAGTTAGCTAAACCACATTCGTTAGTACCTTTCAATTGAAAAATAAATTTCAAATATTGCACATCGAATTAATCTTGGCAGCTAATATCATGAAGAATTTGAAATTCTAATATTGTTTTTATTTTTACAGTCTCTCAAGCCGCAATTTTTCACACACATCTCACATTTCAGTAAGAAGCTGTATAATAGCGTATCGCCGGAGTTTCAGATTGAGGAGAAAAAGTTTAAAATATAAAAATGGGGACAAGAATTTGCACTTTCCTCCGTTGCACTCATTCACCTTCATAATACACTTGATAAATAAGTAAAAAACTTGCTAGCGTGCATAAAATATAAGGATATATGTATAAATCAGGAAATTTAATCGTTTTATTTGAGACATAAAATATATCTTTTTGTGGTTGGTCCTTCTTTTCCTCTTAATAGAAAATTATGCCTTATCTATTCCAACAATATTTCCCAAAAAATATTTTACGATCCTGGATAAAAATCTAGTCTCAGTGCTCTAGTTTCTTAATAGAATCGAAATCCTTGTGTCGTTCAATCCAGTATGAGTGCTCTCATTCGTAACCCTACAACTGCTGTTAGTCGCGACAAAAGCCCAGGTATAGATTTCTTATTAAATTTAAGCCGGGAAAACTCCGTTCTTGCGACAATTGAATTTTGTTGGCATTAAATCTTGCGTTTCTAACTTAAAATTTATCCCAAGCGTTAGAAATTAGATAGTTTATGTGTCACTTCGCATTTATTTACCTTATCGATATAGAATATTCTCATCTTCCGCCATCTGCAGCTAGAAGAATCAATAAATGTACTTATAAGTATCCTATATGCTTAGACATGCGCATTTTTAAGTGTAATTAGTAAGGAAAATAAAGTATCTGTAAAACTGCAACCTCTCACAAAAACAATTTTATTCATCCTAAAAGATACATTAAAGTCGATACATTTACAAGCTGAACTACCGAGAAGGTACAATAAAAAGACTATAACTTCAAGCTCTTTTCTTTCGTTCAGGGGTCGCCTTTTAGAGTATAGACGGGTAATCATTATAAATTTAGTTAAGACTTAATGGTAACGATAAAACATTCAATATCAGAAGTCTGTTAATAATAAAACGCTACATCATATTCTAGCAAAGAACCACCGCTGCAATTTTATTTCATCCATAGAATCTGAGTAAAGTAAATAGATAAAGTCAGCTGACATTTTTGACGTAAAAAAGACATTTCAAAGAAATAAAACCGAGTTCTAATGAGCTATGCGTTTAGAAATGCCACTAAAGAGAACTACACTCTACACCCTCAACCTCATTACCTCTCTCCATGACATCTTAAACATCCTTCGAAAACAAAGCAGAGTCTTATTAAATATGTCGAAATCAACATCATTTAGCTGCTTCTAATATTCGCAACTAGGGTTTGTTCCGCGGTGCACCTTAGAGGTTGCTAGATATCAAATGCAGAAGTTAAATATGAAAACCTTTTTGTAAAATATGTTAACCCAGAATAAATAAACTCTTCAAGTTTAATCAGCGTTCGAATTATTACTTAATTAGTTCGACTACAATGGGTTTTTGATTAAACTGAACAATACATATAAGAAATCAATTTATAAAGTTGATACAGCTGTGTGTTATACAAGGAATTTATAAATAGTTAAAAACATAAATATCTCATTGACATTATCACGTGGGGTCTTCGTGACTGAAGGACGTAGTCAGAGGTAGAAAGGAAAATAAACACAAGTCATAAAAACAACTATATACTAACAATAGAATAAAGAATACAAATGGTTACACACATAGGTTATACTTAAATCTAAAATAATCATGAAGGTGGTCGGAACCACCCTGCTCTAGCACTAAATATACAAACTAAGCGTAGGAGACGAACCCCTGGTGATCCAATACAAAATAAGCGAGAGAGAGCCAGGGCACAACTCCCCCATAACTAAGCGAGAGAGGGCTTTAGCGCAACCCCCTCATAACTAAGCAGTAGATCAATTAAAAGGTACTCACCAGCTTGCTTGGAGATCTAGTGTTGGAGTCATCTTCACTGACTGAATTGTAAACTCGAAGCAAGCTGTTTATATACCATATCCTCATGAATATCGCGGAAGCCTTACTGTATAAATGAATAAATTACAGATAATGAGATGAATAATAGAATGCAAATATAAATAACTATAAATACCTTCTATGTAAAAATTACTTTTAATGAGATGCAAGCGCGTGCATGCATGTGGGTAGTCATTGCAATAACCGTGATAACATTTGTAGTAAATGATTACAAGTTGAAAAGTTACAAAGAGGATTCCATTTGAAATAATTCCGTTTGTGACAACATAACTCATCAAAAGTAAGTGAAATAAATTGAGGCAACTATGTGGGTTTACGCTTAAACTAGAAAAGGTAAATGTGCCAGTTTAAAATGAATACACAAGAACTAGTGAACAATAATTATAACTAGTTATCTAATATTTGACATAGTAGCAGATACTTTGTGACCATACATTTATGTTTATATAAAGGACACATATAAAATAAGAAATATCAGTAACCGTCTTTTGTAAGACGTTGGTTTTGACGTCAGATGCAGACGCTCGTACCTAGATCTTTGTAGGACATTAGATTTTACGTCAGATACTGGAGGACGTACCTAGACAAGCGGGAAAGGGTAATAGGCACAGAACAACAAATATGGTGAGAGGGATTTCGACAAGCAATATATGGTTTATTATCACCATAGAGCATGCGCGCTCTCTAATAAAATTAATAATAGAAGCTGGAGGAACCTCAACACAATATTTAAATGCTTTCTTACCACTGTGGATAATAAATATGTACCTAAGGAAAACAACCACCGTTCCGGATCAGCGGAACTCTATACCTATTGATCAGATGTACTCTGACGTATCCAGTCCGGTATCATCTTGTTTAAGACTAACTCCAAAGTCTGTTATTCTATATAAATTAGGCTTTATTATGTTTTCGTATTTCCAATGTTTAACGCTTATTAGCCGAGCCTTGTGTCTATAGTCCTTCTTATGAGCATTAGTAAGTGATATTATTTTCATATAGTTATCGATATCTTCATCTGTTGGACTAGGAGAGCTTATTCGTTTAAGCGTTAGTAAATTAAACAGGTCGGATGTTCCATTGAAAAGTTTGTTTTTAATTAAAATATCTTTTCCCTGAAACTGTACTCGCGAACAACCAAATCGCCACTCATCGATGTCGTTATATAGAGCGTACCTAGTTTTGTCTACGTTTTTGTTTTTTCCGCTAGCTAATAATGCTCTATAATAGTTAGAGAATTCGTGATAATCTTTTAAGCTAGAATCGCATTCTTCTTGTTCCTCATCAGCAGATGTAACGGGGGATGATTGTTCAAGCTCTGGTGAGAGATTGATAGCAACGGTCTCCGATCTAGGTATAACACGATTATTCTTATTTATTCTGCTTTATCACAGTGAAAGTAGACTAATTTCTTACGTATAGCCTTACGAGCGTTTATTATTTCATCATCATTATCATCGTCCTCGCATCTTATTTCTTTATTGGCTTCTATAACACAGATTTCATTGGTGTGCATACCTTGCAGATTCACGTCTTTAAATATTACATTATTTCTAGGTGATGTCTTATTGTCAACAACTATGGTATTATGAACTGTTTTCAAATGACTTCTATAGTTATCGAGGTGTGTAAAATACTTTAAACAAATAGAACACTGAACTTTATACCCCTTACGAAATGTTCTAATAAATTAATAACTTTGTTTAACATAAAATTAAGTAACTTCGTTACAGTTCATAATCCTAACCAAGGGGTTGCTTGACCCAACAATCGGCGTAAAGATTCTGGTGGTTTTAATTTTTTATTTCCATTATTCATAAAACTTTTTATAACTTCAACGGAGAATTAACATTATTATTTGAAAAGAATGTTTTGGATGCAATGTTAGAATAATTCCCTTCCTCATAGATGAAAATATATATTGAGAAATAACAAACAATCCTGATTTTTCTTATTTAATCATTTTGGAAATAATCTTATTTATTTTTATCTTTTGTTTACAGTTAACCTACTGTACCTGAAAATTGAAATATCATTTTATATGCTAACAACCCATTTTTACAACGAGTAGTAGGTAATGGGGCAGTTGAGCCAGACATTCAGGGTCTCTCTCCAATCTAGTGACTTCTCTTTCTGGTGTGTATTTACACTGTACACTCGATGTTAACATTAATATACCCCTAATAATGTTTAATGTACGTTTGGTGAAACAAATTTCCCTTTTAAACTGTCGTAATCATTTCTAACTTTGACAAGGTCAATAAATTGAATGTTATTTGATGACCTTGAAGATACATTATTTGGTGACTATACATTGCTGTCATATTCATGACCTTGCGAATGCGTTGTTGCCGTATTGATGACCTTGAAGATACATTATATGATGACCTTGAAGATACATTATTTGATGACTATACATTGTTGCCACATTTAGGTGACAGAGATAGGTTCAAGGTCACCATGTGTAAGAGAGAGATAGGTTCAAGGTCAAGGTCAGTGGTGGTAGTGGTGGTGTTGTTTCAGAACACCCTATTTTCCCTACTCTGCAGTACCATCTTCGATGAGTTCAGGATTTGAACTAAGTAACTCTAAGATTGCAGCCGGTCGATTTAAACATGATTGCAATATGTATAGTGTGCTAAACTAGCAATTCTAAACGTATGTGACGAGTCCATTCGTTTGCAAGCCTTAGCTGATTGCAGTATTATGTTCAAAGCGAGCAAAGCAAGAGACCATGAGTTGTTTTTAGGAGCAAGCTTGCACATGGTTTCATATGCGTATGCCTGTCAGAGCTACTGCCTTGAAAGTGTATTCAATTTTAGTTCAAATCGACAATCTAACGATCAGAATGATTCAATTGATTTTAATTGATGGCCTTTGACAGACGAATACACATCAAGCATATCAGAATATTAATCAGTATACCAGTACATATGTTTTAATTGTCTGACTCTAATTGCAGATCTTCTGTCACCCGTAGAACAAAGGTATGCGCTTTGCTTTCATTGTCTAGCCTTCTTTCTCATTTTCTCGCATCTCCCAATCCTTTTGCTAAACTTTTCAATACTTTACATACAATGTGAGAAGGTAGTGACCTCAACCTAACACTTAGTGATGGAGGAATTAAACTCTACACATATTTTCAGTAGGTTCATAGTCCGATATATTACCCACTCTAAAACTATCATTGGGGACCTGTGTTACGGGTTGCCCGTGTAAGGGTGAAAATACTAACTATGTGTTCATATTCCTTTGCTGTGGAAAAGTTATTGAGAAATGGCAGTTTTAATACGTTTTTATTAATCATATATGGTATTCTGTGCAAATAGGGATGCTTTTTATCCACAATTTACAAATTTTAGTTTAGATGTAGAAAGAATAAATAAGATTATTATCTTTGCCTTATATTTTACATACAACATATCATTTTAAAGTTTGTTTATCATGTTTTATATCAGCCATTAATAACAACACGTCAAATTATTTAAATATTTAAGGCTATAGATGTAAAATACGAAAATAATAAATATGGGAAAGTCCAATCACTACAAGTCTCAGGCTTACGATGGTTGTTTTGGCAAACTGCATTCAAAGTAAGCTCTAGTCTTTCTTTAACACAAAACACTTGTAGTTGACGCATTTTTTTAACCCACACTTAATCAGCACACTGACAGCACATTTTCAGCAGACCATCAGGGTAGTTCAAACTGGCACCTATGCACCACCAGCTTACCACCTTCATTCATCTGGACTTGGACGACGGTGGCTGCCGCCACCATCGCTTTCAAAGCTTGACCCTAAAAGAAGCCACATTAGAGGCCTCTTCTCGTAGTTTTCAGGGTCTAAGGGTTTAACGCTTTTGTAGCTCTTGTTACTGCGATCTCAAACGATTCCTAAATTCAGTGCGACAAACCTTGTACTAAAGAGCTTCTAAAGTCATCCACTTAGCTATGAGCTAGGTAATGTCACGAAAGTACTTTGCTTCGACTGATAGCTTTGATGGACAAACAAATTTCGTCACTATTCTAAAGGCCTCTGAATCTCATGATTTTCATGTGATATTGTTTCATTTCAATTGTGCTATTGCCTGCTTGGCTCTAAACTTTTTCTTTGCTCGTTTCAAGCAATTACTTCCATAAATTTGGTAACAGATTTTGTCACAATAAATGCACATTCCACTTCTTTATCTCATTCCAATATTCTGTCTATGTTTAAGTTACAAGAAATTTGACCAACATTGCGAAAAAACGGTAAACCCCTTACTTGTTTTAGTGACTATCTTGGTATTAGTAGTCCCATTCAGCTTTGATTCGTGATATTTTGATAAAGAATAAATTTCTTCCAATATATTTCGATCTCAAGAGGTTCTACTAGTAACGACCTATCAACTTTGCAGAATTTAGTGTCTCTGAGAATATGTTTGCACATATGTTTCTACAAAAGAGGAGTTACGTTTAGTTGAAGAATTGAAGAACGACCGGTTTCTTCAATTCTGTTATTCAAATTGAGCTCATACATGGTACTCATCTGGTTAAAGCATCTAAAGTAATATCTATGGAACACTTCACTCCCAATCACGATTAAAACAATACAGTGACGACAACCATTCAATTCCCCACTATGCAACATTCCTAGCACTCCGTAGCAGAGCGGAGATATGCGCCGTTCTGATCAACGACCGCAGCTAATCGCCATTTTCATTTACATAAGATGTAATAGGATGTACAGCAAATTATTTTTTCAACTGACACAAGAATTGTACCAAATAAAATGCATGTATTGGTAGAGACGCGTAAAACAGCCTCTGTTCCGGAAATGTACCATGTGCCAAGTTTTACTGTTCCATCACAGAGTGCAAGGTTCTTGATTGCCCCCCTTCTAATGCTGGGGGCGCTATATAGTAAATGTCGTAAAGTATAGCTTTACGACATTTACAACGCATTTTCATACTTTTTAGTATTCATACCCTCGCTTTTTCACTACAACTGATCAATCCATAGATAAAGATATTTATACAAGAAAAGAAACTGGTCTTAAATATGTACTTTTTTACCCGAAGTCATAAATAGTACCAGTTAATCGATAAGCAATAAATTATAATATAAGAGGGTATAAGATAAAGTAACAGCAATTTTCTTTGGCCAGTTGTGGCTTTCTTATGTAATACTTGCGTCACTGTTTTCACTAAGGTCTTACAGTTTAGGTTTCCAAGAATCTTTCGTGGCACGGATGTTGTTGTACGTCAGCAGGATTCAAACAAGGTTCTTCGAAGTAACATCAGAGTATCGATGAAGGTAATAACAAGTTGAATTATTGAAGGCTTTTATAAGATTTTGGCATACACGCTTTGTTTGAACGACGCAACCTTGTAAATAATTCGTAGTAAATCAGCTTGGGTTTGCTTATAAGATCAATGTAATAAATAAAACAGATGCACAAGACATTGTGAAGATTCTGAAACTGAAGTTGGAAATGGAAATGTTCCCAAAATTTTACTATTTCCAATTGAATTACAAGAACTTTTGAGCAAGTTTTTGGAAACAGATTGGATCAGCAAATGAAACACTCCCAATGTGACACGATGTAAATTAAAATGTATGTATATATCTTGCACTGTGGGTATACTTCTACGAAAGTATTCGATGAGTGAAGATAACATGATTACAGAGATAACTGGACTACTGGGTGCTATTTGGACTAACTGCTTAACACAATCAACACATCTTTTCATATACACAGAACTTTTAAATTGTGAAAAGTGAAAAAAAATTCCTAAAAACAAAAATACTGTTCTACCTTCTGCCGTTTCTATAAATAGACAACCATATTACCTTACTTTTCCATTTTATAGATATTCTTAACAAAGTAAGCATTGATAGCTAACTAATATAGCTTATGCCAATAAGTAGATGGAGAAGAAGCCATATCGGCTAGTTTTTCTTGGTAGGCTCGAAAATACTATTTGGAATTGATCCAGTCAGAAATGTACACAGAGGTATTTTGGATGTTATCTTTGAACGAGCGTTGGTTTGGTGACATCGGTGAATCTATCAAATGTCTTACATGATGCAGAATATGAAACATACTGAAAGTGAGATTGCAAACTGTTGCGTTTGAAGCGTAATCAGCAAACAATAAGGTGTAGCTCTTGATGTGCATGCTACTTCAGAATAGGATACAACTTTAATCTCATATGAAATACTTTTTATTGAATTAGAGTAGTTATATAATCATTAACTGTAAGTTATTTATCTTCTAAGGGATTTAAGTGAATAATATTTTCCGATTCTCAAACAACCAGTAGGCGGTTTAGGCTCTTCTTAATAGTATTGTCGGTCTTGTTATATAAAAAATATTATGTCCGTGATAATAACTGTTAGAACAAGAGATATAGTTACAAAAGGTACTATAGAGAACTTTGAAGATTATTACGCCACTGTAATATTATGCTTTTCCTGTCTAGTGTTTCAACATGAATTGGGTTGTGTTGCTTTGGTCTTAAATGGTTTTGCACAATATTGCCTATCCAATGCTAATGCAGCGTAGAATACAAACAAGTTTCAATAAATGTTATCTTAATTAATTCTTTATAGCACTTCCAACAACTACACCTTCCAATGATTTTTTAGAATAATAAAAAGCAAAAGAACTCTCTAAATTACCAATATCTATTTTATTTTGCAGGAAAGAGCTGATGTAGAATGGAAATTTGCTAGAAGTAAGTTATGGATTAGTTATTTTGAGGAAGGAGGTACTGTTCCGCCACCTTTTAACATCATACCAACACCCAAAAGTTGTTGGTACTGTGTAGAATGGCTGCGAAGGAAATTCTGTGGCCATTCCAAAGCTGCTAAAAAAGAACACATGCGAACTATTCGGGTAAGTACTTTATAAAGTGAAAACTTCATGTGGAAATTCCTTAGAAAATTAATATGAAATTAATCAGTTAAGAAGAACATTGAAGGAACAATTAGTTTGTAATTAGCCACAGACTGGAGGATATTAACGCATACATCTTTTTAAAAGTCTAGTTAAAGTTATGTAGGTCTCAGCAATAACACAACTTTGTATTGTTTATCAGAAGAGAGAATCCTAATAATAAACTTGCCATAACTTTATGAACAATAAAGGAAATATCTACGTAACCGGTAAAGTTTCAACGAGATGTACTAAATAGAACTATCGAACTTCGTTTCAACAGGGATTCAACATGGGAAGTTGATGGGATAGTTGAACAACAACAAGCAGTCAAGGCGTTAGTAAAGACCAATAATTGCTTTTAGTGATCAAAACACATCAAAACAATTCCTGCTCTTAATGTAAACCTACCCTTGGGATAATATAGTCTTAGTTTATTTTACAAAAAGAAACAGTTTTAAAATACAATTATCTAATTCAATTTGGAGTGTTCAAGAAACTTTTAATGATAAATATCTTCAAGAGTATACATTCAGAAAACGATTCTAATAAAACCTGATGAGAATTTTATCAGCTAAGTATACATCGGTGTATCTGAGTGCCCTGGGATTTTTCCCAGAGTGTTTGATAACAAGTCGCTGTAACGACGACAATAACGTTTTTTTTAACAAAAGTCGTACTTATTTACAAGAAAATAAACTGTTATCTAGTAACTTATTATACAACCCGTTATACTTTAAATACCTTAACATTTATAATCGCTTTAAGAGCAATTATAAAGTTTCACAAAAGACGGCAATTCACCTCCGCTTAACTGGTGTTTTTCTCTTGATCTTCCGGAGGTCGTTGAATCTGAACTACAAAATGTGGAAATTGTTTAACGGATCGCTCAACAAATGATTAATAATTTAACGTCAGAATTAATCCGATTTTCAACAGAAAATAGAACCCAAGAAATTCCAAAATAAAAAAAACGTTTACAGAATGAGATGGAATAGTTTTAGAGAAAAATCAACTGGACAATTGGTTGCATGAAAGTTAGTTGTTAGGATATAGGGAAGCCTAAAAACGATTATATAAGATCAGAACAATTAAATCGAATTAAAAATAGTACCTATCCTAGACTCAGGATCCAACGATGGGAATCATTTAACTTCGTTTTCTAAATAAGGTTTACCCAAACAGAGCTCTCCAGCAGAATACAAAGTAGCTAGAAACCTCATATGTTTGCATCATATCTTAATCCGCAAGATAGTAAATAGAGGGTGGTTAAAACAAACATTGGACAAACTGTGAATTCTAAATCCAAAAGCGTTTAGTAATAAGTAGGTATAGGATTTGTATGCACTTAAAAATGCTGAAATATGCATGCACTTATTCACTATAAAAACGTGAAATATGCACTTAAAAATCATGAAATATGCGTTTATTAGAAATTTTTAATAAATATATGCACTTTCATTATTAAAAAAACACCTGTTTAGCGTTATTTACATTTTATTTACAGAAATTATTTTAATTAGACATCCTATACAATAATTTAATTAATTGTATTTTCTAAACATAGAGCGTTACAGTACACAATGACGTGCATTTTTAAATTTTCAAAAGTAAACATATGCCTATTATCCCTAAATATTGTTTTATATTTTGAAAAACTCCGTTCCACATCGGCATTCTTAAAATTGTTTAATTCTACAAGCGAATAATGTTTTAGCACGTCTAAAATGTCTTGACCAGATAATGCATCGTTTATGCTTTTAATTAAGTGAAAACCAGGATTTTTGTCTATAAAGGGTTTAAATTTTTGTTTTATAGCCAAACCCTTTAGCCCTTTTACTTTATTCAAAGAAACACCTAACAATTTTACATGCTCAATAGATTTATCTAATGAATTTCCCTGACTTTCTAATTTCTGAATTACTTTAGCTAAACGCACAAAATTTGCCAAAACAAACAATAATTCTGCCCTCACCTCCTTAGTATTAAAAGCATCCTGTGCGCTTTGTATGCATAGTGCATCGTGTTTATTAAGTTTATTTACAAATGCTTTAATAATATCTATTCTGCTGCAGAAAGCCAAGTACCCCACCTCGTTATTACAGGCTCAGGTGGGAGAGGCACTTCTTGAGCAGTTTCCCTAAATATTTGTATGCGATATGCAGCTTTACAAACAATTTTTTTACATCTGAAATTATAGAGTTTACGTTTGGATATATTTCCCGCACTTTTTCCGCAACTCTACGCATTGCATGGACAAAACAAGTTAAGTGGATCATTTTTTCGTACAGAACTTGTAAGCCTGCTCCAGCATTGATCATGTACGGTGCCGCGTCGGTGACGAACAGAAGTACTTTGTTGTACTGTATGCCGTCCGGCCACAAAATAGCCATCGAACCATTAAACAATTTTGCCACAGAACAATGATTGGTGCTCTTGAAAACGTCCATTGCTAATAGATAGGATTTGGGATTGTTCTCCGAATTTAAAACGCCAATTATAAGGTTAGCCACGTATCTGAAAACAAAAATTTGATTTTTATTTTATCGAACTACATAATTAGTCGGTTACAAACAATTAGCGCAAGACAGTTATTTAAAAAAAATATATTTTAATCAAGCAAAAATATTGTTGTGATTAAATATGTAACTAACAAAATAGAAAATAAAACATCCGTAAATTGCTCTGCTGTCTTTAATTAGTTAAATTTTACTAACAAAACGAAGGAAATGAAGTTTCTACGCATCTTCCAGTAGTGTCAGTAGATTCCTCAATGGAAACCCATATGTAGTTATTCGCTACATGTTTTCTAATTGATTTTATGGTCTCTTCGTATAAACGAGGTAAATAATTTTTCCTGGGTGTAGACTCGTCGGGTATTGGCATTTTTGAAATTTCTTATAGAAAATTACGAAATGCTGAGTGATTAATTTTACTTAATAGGATATCTGCAGCCACTAATGCACTACATAGTTTTTTATTAAATTCGATCGATTTGCTGGACGCACCGCGCGAATTATTAAGGTACCCCGGTAACAATGTTTGTTTTTTTGATTTCAGGGCAACACACTTTTGATGTCGAACCGTGATGAGATTTTGTGCAACTTGAAAACGTTTCGTTGCAGTCACTTTATCGTCGTACACTGTACAATACAACACCTTATCGTCAGTTGTAAGAACACTGAATTCCTTAACATAACTTCGAAGTGTAACAGACACAGACCGTTTTACTTTACCCATCTTTACACTCTAAAATTTCAAACTGAAATGCAGTTTGCAATTTCTAAACTGTCTTAATTGGAAGATTACAAGATTAGTAAACAAAATTACAGGCAAATTTTTCTATGAACAGGAAGTTGTCAAAGGGTCTTTGGAATTTCCTAATACCTATTTATCACAATACCGCAGGATGTAACTATTTAAATTTTAGTTGAAACTTTTTCTTTCTTAGAAAATATTAACAAGTACACAGATGGTTAAGGCAGTAAAATATTTTAAAGCCTAGTATTTAACAATAAGCTTAAATTATGGGTTTCCCCTAGACTCAACTAAGCCGCCCTTGGTTGGTTGTCTAAAATGCTAAAATTATTTAAAAATATTAGAAATTTCATAATTAAAGCATGTAAAACGCTCAAAAGTGGTAAAATATGCACACTCGTTCAAAAATGCTAAAATATGCATGCATTTATAAAAAACACCTAAATATGCATTTATATGCACTTTCAAATTCACATATGTGATTCATATGTGGCTTAAACATGTAGAAATATAACTCTGCATATTTTTGCTATAAGCAGAAAAAACATGCAAATGCATAGAAATCCTATACCTAGGTATAAGACACAACAATACACAATAATTGTGTATGTACATTTTAAGTTAATATTAGGTTAAAAATAAGAAAGAATGTAACACAATTTTTTATACAGGGTTTATCATTATTATTTTGTCATCCACTTTTTGCAATTTTCTAGATCTAACAATCAGTGCTTATATTAACAAAGCATGTGTTGGTTTCTTAATTACGTAATACGGAAAAGTGATTTTTTTTATATTCTAAGTATATTTCAACTCTCCAAGCTTATTCGCAAAAGATTACTAGCAAATGGTTAAAAACAAAATATCGATTTGCCTTTATAACAAAGCACTATGTATCGTACAACTAGCTACGAAGTATTTCTTCAATTTCCTTGTTTCCTAGAAAGGTTGCAATACAAGGATATACTACTTTTCCACTATAAGGATGAAAACAGCTTCAAGTCAATAGGTAATGATCACAAGTATTTGCTGCTTTTCTGCACATAACTTTCAAGGAAAGGTGGAAAGATTTTGTTAAGACCTTAAGACACTAAAATACTATATCCAGCTAACGGCAATAATTTTTTCAGAAATAGTAGTTATTTTATAACTATCTCATTATAAAAAAATGATTGAATCAGAACAACTGAGATCGGCTGTTAAAATTGTATTCTAATAATGATGCCAAGTATCAGATACAAAAAGATATTACTTTTATAATGACGAATAATCTAGGAATATGCTAGGGATCTAGAAGAAGAGTAAAGTATTAAATGTGTATGTATAGCAAGAAGTTGGTGATTGATCAAGAATCGATAGTGAGTCATATAGTCTACTATATTTCTGTCAGTTTAGAAGCGCCCCCGCCACTCGCAGCAGCACATATAATAGTGTCTATAGTGAAATTTGGGGGGGGGGGGCAGTGGTTTTCGAGATTATAGCCAAAATGTTATTCATGTCATTTCTCCCACCCCACCTAAAAATGTATATTTTGATGTGCATGTAACCTAACCTAACCTAACCAAAACTAAATTAAAACACGTATGAACTGCTAATCAACGAAAACCTAAATTATACCTAACTTAATCCTAAGTTTGGTTATGTTAAGTTATAGGTTAGCTTATGTGGTTAGGTTATAGGTTAGGTTATTTTTCTTTATTTAATAAATATGGACACAATAACAGGATAAACCCAAAAACATGTTTAGTTTTATGTTATAGGATAAGTTAGAGGTTAGGTTATAGTTTAGGTTATAGGTAAATTTATAGGTAAGGTTATAGGTAAAGTTATCGGTAAGGTTATAGGTAAGGTTATAGGTAAGGTTATAGTTAAGGTTATAGGTAAGGTTGTAGGTAGGTTATAGGTAAGGCTATAGGTAAGGTTATAGGTTAGGTTATAGGTTAGGTTATAGTTTAGGTTTTAGGTTAGGTTTTAGGTTAGGTAGTAGATTGTTTGGTAGGTTAGGTCGTAGATTAGGTCGCGGGATAAATGACGGGCTATTTAACGGGTTAGGTCGCGGGTTAGGTCGCGGGTTAAGTCGAGGGTTAGGTCGGTGGTTAGGTCGCTGGTTAGGTTGCAGGTTAGGTTGCTGGTTAGGTTGTAGGTTAGGTTGTATTTTTTTGTTGAAATCAAGATTAAACAAGATTTTAAAGAAAACATGAAAAATGATTTACGTCGAGTAGGTTTTGTATTAATAGGCTTATCTAAAAATACAGGGTGTTTTATCTAAGATAAGCATCAGTTTAATAGGTGATGATACACATAAAATGAAACAACAAAGTTTAATATCATTAGTGCCTATCTTTTGTATTTATAATACCGATAAAAGGCTTGGTGGGGTTACTGGTTTTAATCCTTTCGCTGCTACGTTTTAAATTGCCTGCAAACCGCCTGTGCTACGTTAAAAATCCTCAAAACGTATAAAGACGGACTTAGCACTGCTGTACTTTCTCGCACGTATATCTACGTTGCTAGCATATTGGACTATAATATTTCGCACGTGTATATACGTTCATAGCATATTAGAATAATGGAATCTATTCGGACATATACGAAAATATATTATAAAGGATATTATAAATAATAATAATAATGATATTTTAGAAAATTATAAAGGGGCAAGGTTCAGTAAATAATTATATAAATATATAATTTTTTCATTATTTTTTTATTGTTAAAAAATAATGAAAAAAGGGTTGCTTTCATTACGATTTTTCGTTAAAAAAAGTTTATAATCAATATGCAAAAACATAATTATAATTTGAAAGTTATTATTACCTTCATTTTCACTTTTCTCGCCGTTTAGAGATCTAACCCTATCATCGTCATCGCTACTGCTAGAAGAGTTTTCCCCAAATTCTTTATCAGATGATTCAATAATATAGTCAGCAGATTTTATTGTGCTATAAATTTCAAGCAAATATTTTGCTTCTTTATCATCAAGTCCAACATAACCACCACTCATTTTACTAACATTACAAATGAAGAACACGCCGTTATAAAAACCGCAGTATACGTGAATGCATCAACACAAATCAAACATATTGGGTATCAAATGAAAGCCAAAAGATGGCAGAATTCAGTGGGGTGGGATAGAGACCCTTCAATTAGAGTCTGGCCAATGTGTTACCACGGTGCCCACCATTTTATATCACAATATTTTTGATATAATATTTTGATTTTGATATCCTAATTTTAATGTAATTTTACTGCTAAATAATGTTTTATATACACAACCCACTGTTTCGTGATTTTTAGTTGAGTCAAATACCGTTTACATGCGTGCCAATATATGGTCTTGTAACTATTTCTGTACTTTTCAAATTTGGCGCCACGTGCTGTGATACAAAATGGCTGCCTTGGCCAGACTCTGATTGAAAGGTCTCTAGGGTGGGAAAAACTCTCGCACGTAAAGTTACGGAGATAGCACATCATTTTAAAGTCACCGAATGTATATTTACGGACTTAGCAATTGAAGCATATACTGCAAGAACGTATAAATACGTCAATAGCAGCGAAAGGTCAAAAGGTAAAAATCACAATTGCAGCTGAATGTACCTAGATTTATTATTAACATGGGTAATTATAGTATGAAATGTATGGGAAAGGTGCTGTATTTTTGATTAGCAATATGTCGCTTAGCACAGGCATGTATCACTCCCATAGGAAATACTTAAGATCGAGAGTCCAAAAAATCTCCTAAAAGCAGTACTTCGTATGAGGTATCATTTACAATTAACTTAACACCGCTGAATACGTTGGTAACCATTACAGATGTTTTAGATTCTAGTGGACATTTTTTCAATTTGGCGACCGTTTAAGAACAAAACTATTTTTTTGTAAATTTGTATCTATTGGGGTATTATTCTTATAAATGTATGTCTTTAAACAGAACGATGGCCTCTAGAAATGTTTCAGGTCATCTCCACAAAATCAAATATGTATTTTTTATTCTGATTCCAATGAAGCTTTCGTATTATTAATGTTCCTAAACACCGCAGATTATACTTCTCATTTTTTTATAATACAAACAGGCATAAAAATATCAATTTCTGTTAGATGATCAAAATTACATATACATTTATTTACTTATCTTCACTAAGAATATAGTCATCATTGCCTTGGGCATCGCCACATAATGTGATAACTGTAAACGAAGAGCAGATTCCATAAGGTCAGGTACCTAAATGCTATTGACATAATAATTAGTGTGGCATGCAGCGGGCCAGCCTTACTCGTTTCACTATAATTAGTTTATATATTATCGTAATTGTTTATAAAAAATAAGCAGAACTTTTCGTGATTCACCAATTGTAAGGCATGCCTGCATAACATTGCAGCACAACCACGTAGTCATGGAGTTTTTCCGCTTGGATTCAATCAGGCATGTTATAAGTTGTGCAATCTCAAAGAATGCTCAACGCTCGTGTTTACTTGTACTATGCTTTTCAGGCTCGATATATCCTATGAAAAACTGAAAAGAAAGAAGCAGACACCTCAAAAATGCGAAACATATTCCTAGGACAATGGATATTTGCCCTCCTACAACTTCAACAAAAGTGTAAAAGGCCAATGTAATGTCAGAAGTTATGATTATCTTATTTAATAGTATTTGTTCTTCGCTTACAGTTATAATGGCGTCGATTTCGATTTTGTTTATTGTTTCCAGCCTTACTTTGTGGAACTCCATAATCATGAAATAAATAAAGATTAGTAAAAGTTTCACAGTTCTATTAAAATATAACCTGACAATATTGTTTCGACAGCTATGCTGTCATTATCAAAGGTAATATAATTATAAACAAACACGTCGCTAAGGTAGACACAAAAATAGGTAACTAGATAAAATAATAATAATAATCAGAATTAAATATCTTAAACGCGCATATTATATAAAGGTACTCTATACAGAACTTACTCATAAATTACACAATATCCAATTTGACATCTTAGATTTTGACATTAGAGAAACCGTCAGTCACATTAAATTCAAAAAATACACCACACAGAAAAATAAACTTCATCGACTTGTACAACAAAAACGTACACTACAAAATAACCTTAATTGTCAGACCACTGCAAACTTTTATCCTCGTTTCATAAACTTGTCGAATATAACATTCAATGACAGAGAAACACAATTTCTTAACAAAGGTTTCAAATTTTGTCCTTTTCCAAAATTTACCAACAAAATTAAAGAAATTTTGGCCGTTGAATGCGAAACTATACTTAAGAAAGATCATAATAACTATGCAAAATTACAAATTTCGAATTTGTTAAAAGAGATGTCTTTGAAACATGACAAAATGTACAACACATGTAACATATTACTTCTTCAATCTATAAAACACAAAATCACAGAGAACAATGTAATTTCTGTTAAAGCAGATAAGGGTAACACATTGGTAATTCTTTCAAAAGATATTTACATACAAAAAGTTAATGAATTTATTAATCAAGAAAATTTAGAAACTTTAAACAAAAACCCAACCACAAAATTCCAAAAAGAAATAAAACAAGGTTTAGAAAACTGCAATATCTGCTTTTCAGAATTAGAAAAGCAACAAATCATTACTAAAAACCCACAACCACCTAAGCTATATGGACTAGTCAAAACCCATAAACATAATATGCCAATAAGACCAGTTGTATCATACATCAATGCACCTAATCACATTTTATCCAAAAAACTGAACCAGATTATTAACACGATAGGTTACAAATCGAAATACTGTTAGAAATTCATTAGAATTAGTAGATAAGCTGCAAAACATACATCTTCCACCACATTCAAAACTTGTTAGTTTTGATATTTGCAACATGTTCTCCAGCATACCCCCACAAGAATGTATTCCTTTATTAGATACAGGGTGGCTACGAAAATTGGAATCACTTTTCCACTTTTGCCCAAAAGAGGGAACTACAAGAAAAAATTAAATGAAATTGATGGCAACATTGCTTACGTAACGTAACCATGCTTTCAAACAATGTAGCTAATTCATTGCGTCTTCAAAAATTTCGAAATATTTTATTTAAAATTAAATACCTAACGAACGGTTTCAAAAACAAATAACATAAACATAATGGAAAGCGATGCAACAAAAATATCTACTACCTAATATTAACACATAAGGTGCTCGAATTGATGACCACCATTCTCTGTACATAATTCTAGTCTCCTTTGAAAAGATCTACAAATTTTACTGCATAATTCAGGAGTGAACGTTTGAAATGCTTCTTCAATCATCACCTTCAAAGTTTCCAAGTTCTCAAAAGCATTATAGAGGTATACCAAATCCCGCACAATTCCCCAAACACTGAAGTCCATCGGTGTTAAATCACATGACCTCGCAGGCCATTCTATCGGACCTCTTCGACCAATCCAAGACTGGTGAAAATGATCGTCTAAAAACTCTCGAACTTGTACAGCATAATGAGGTGTTGCGCCGTCTTGTTGCAGAATTATATCCAGAGGACAGTGTACCAAAATAGCTGGCATTATTTGTTCTACGAGCAGAGCTAAATAAACATCTCCAGTAATATTAACGTTAATAAAAAATGGGCCAATAATTCCTCCACTCCAAATTCCAGCCCAAACGTTTATTCCAGGCGATTTAAAATCTTTCTCAATGGTTACATGGGGATTTTCGTCAGAATAATAAACGCAATTATGGCGATTAACTCGACCACACAAATGAAATTTAGCTTCATCAGACCACAAAATACGATCAAGCAAAAAATTTGGATCAACTTCATCGACCAGCAAACTCTGAAATTCGTCGCAAAATTGTAATCTTCGATCGGGATCATCTTCGTTCAAAATATGCACTAACCTTGGTCGATAACGTTTTAATCCAATCTCACCAATAATTTTCTGTATCGATCGTCTGCAAATCCCAAACTCTCTTGAAAGTTGCCTCTGAGATGTTGTTGGTTCTTCCAGCAAACGGTTGTGGATTTCAGCTGCATTTTCAACAGTCACAACATATTTGGATCTGCCACTCCTGTTCTTATGCTGATTTTTAACATCCCCATGCAATTCAAACTTTTTAACGATTTCAATAATCGCACCAATCGTTGGTTGTCGCTGATTAGGATATGTTACACGCCAACGATCCTGCACTCTTAATGCTGCAATTCTACCAGAGCGACCTTCTTTAGAAAGATAATACCATTTTACGATGTTTATTCGCTGTTCAACATTGAAATTCATAATGGACAATTATTGACAATAGTTTGACAATTGTTGACAATTACACGAAATTGAATTCCATGTTGCCATTTAATCAAATATAGTTTTTAGAACCGCAATTTTTTTGTAAAAACGGCGACATCTCTTGGCAATTTGAAGAAAAATGACTCCAATTTTCGTAGCCACCCTGTAGTTTCTTGATCAATGGTAATATAGAATTAGTTAAAAGGTTAGAGTTAATTCAATTATTTGACTTTTGTATAAGTCAAAATTATTTCACTTTTAATAACATAATTTATTTACAAAAGGATGGTTTACCTATGGATAATTCTCTAAGTCCTCTATTAGCTAACATATTTATGGACAAGTTCGAAGATCGAATATTTGAATTAAACCTCTCTAAACACATTATCTTATGGTTTCGTTATGTTGATGACATTTTAGCTTGTTTTGACAGTTCTTTTGAGGTTATCAATGAATTTTTAATTCTTATTAATAGTATCCACCCTAACATAAATTTTACGCTAGAAACAGAACAAAACAAAAACTTTCTAGACTTAAATATCAAGATTAACGCACACAATCTATTTGAATTTTCCATATACAGAAAACCAACACAAACAGACATAACAATACCAAATGAATCTTGTCACCGTAATACACATAAAATAGCAGCCTACAGATCATTAGTACACATAGCTTTAGCTATTCCACACTCAAAATCAGATTTTAGCAAAGAGATATCAACCATTAAACAACTAGCACATGCAAATCATTACAATCTGAACATGATTGACACTTTAATTAAACAAAAAGATTATAGTTTAGCTATCAAAAGAATATATCCCATTGACAATCAAACAGAAGACACAAATTACATATCTATACCATATTTTGGCAAAATATTAGAAAAAATTGCACATATACTAAGAAAAACCAACAATTATAAAATAACAATTAAAACTAACACTAACACTTTTTTATTTAATGCTAAAGACAGAACACATGATATCATGAAATCGGGCATTTACCGTTTAAATTGTTCTTTTTGTAGTTCGGTATATATTGCACAAACACTTCGAAATTTTGACATAAGATATAAAGAACACGTATGTCATTACAAAAATAAACATCTTGAAAATTCGAGTTACGCCAAACACCTTTTAGAACAAAATCACACAATGACTCCTCAAAATAATATTAAATTCCTACATTTTTGTAATAACAAACGCAAATTAGACATTTTAGAAGCCTTTGAGATATACAAACACAAACTCAGGGTACCTTTAATGAATGAACAACTTGAGCTCAGTAATTCTCCGTTACTGGAAGTATTAGATATTTAATTCTGATTATTATTATTATTTTATCTAGTTACCTATTTTTGTATCTACCTTAGCGACATGTTTGTTTATAATTATCCCAAGCAGCATTTTTAGTAGTCGCTACGTACCAGCAACTACCGGTGGAACTATTAAGTTTTAGCCACTAGTCACAAGCACGTAATTGCTACGGTTTTGTTACGTGCCTGGAACCAAAATGGGGAACAATTTTTGGGTAGCAGGTACGTGGCGGCGTAGTAATTGCTACTTTTGTGGAACTTCGTTCCTCTTTGACACATCATGTCGCGTGGTTGCTCTCTCTTGCTCTTGCAACTTAACAAATATTCTATCATTTTCTATACTATATAATGCTGGATCGTGTCACAAAATAAATTACCAGTTTATTTGTAATACGTACTTAATACAAAGAGCGATGAAATGTTTGATTATTTTGTCATTCCAGTAGACCAAAATTATAAACCATTGCAACTTTTCTGTTAAATATGATGATGATAGATCGAAAAATAACAACGCGCCTTCTTTAAACATATTTTTTAGTAAAGAAATGTCTAATAAAACATGATAAATATACACGAAATACTTATAAGTTGATACACATGATAGAAACCATTTTTATATTATTCCTGTTATGTTCTTTTATGTGTTTAAATAAAAGATACTCAATTATTGTCATTAATTAACTTTATTAATATTGAGTGAGCAGGGCGAATTACATACACAATGCATAGACTGTAGAAGACGTGCATCCTCCAAGCCGGCCAGAACGGGCCAGGATGCCAGGATTGGTTAGTTACATCACTACAAATAAATGTTGCCAACTTCAAGCTACATACATAACAATCCCTAAGGCACAATTTGGCACCAATTTGATATTTTTATTAAAGGTTATATAGTAAAACATCTATTAACAATCATAACAAATTGCAAATTGATTAATGATTATTGATTAATCCAACATTTTACAAGTAATTATGGAGATGGAGTAGTTTACGAAAAATTACTTTAATGTGATTCTCCTGGGTAGCAAAAACGTAAGTGTTACATTCAATACTACTGTAAGGTTTTAAAAACTATAAAGAAGCTTCGGGCAAGTTACTGCTACAATCATAATACCACTTTGAAGTTGCAACGGCTTTAAAGTAAGTATACTAAGTGGCAATACCGTTCCACATACTTTAATAGTTACTCAGAAGTAATGAAACTACATAGTTTCAATAAATAGTAGAAACAACTACACAATTACTATTGTTAAAATATTCCGAATTGAAGAAATTAAACCTATAAAGTCATAAATTTAGTTGCAGTTACGTAACAACTACTCAATCAAAGTTCCGATCTCAGTTACTGCTACTTAAATGCTGCTTGGGATATTACCTTTGATAATGACAGCATTGTCAGGTTATATTTTAATAAAACTGTGAAACTTTTACTAATCTTTATTTATTTCATGACTATCTTTCAACTTTGTATGGGTTGGAATTTGGGCCGATTTTGTGAAGATAGTTTCTGGTTCTCCCCATTTTTTGAGCCTTTGGCGTCTAAAAGGGACACAGTTATTTAGAAACGATATTTCATTTAATGCAAAGCAACCAAGCCTTTTGTTTTCGTTCTTAATTGGTCATAAAAGAATTGTCACTATAGTGTATATAGGATATTTTGAATGGTTATCAGTCACATGGTGCTTAGCGATGTCAAATTAGTTGAAAATGATACTTCATACGAAGAAATATCATGATTTAATGATTTTAAAGTCTCAGCCATTTTGAATCCAAAGGGAAATATTTTTGGGTGCCCTTCTATGGGTATGATACAAGTTTGTACCACCAACATGCTTCTACTCACAAGATGCAGTATTTTACTATTATTTTCATACACCCCTTATTTATTAGAGGTTCTGTAAAAAGCTCTGTATTTTTTAAGTTACATGTCTATATATCCAGAATTTGATAAAAAAATAAGGCTCACAATCACAGATTGACTTTTGGTTCATAACTAGCTCAATAATTATGCACTAAAACAAAGATTGTCAATTGTAAAAATACTGCCAGTTGCACTTATCCTTTATATCTTCAATTGAGTGAGGTAGTTTACATTTCAGAAGTTTACTGTCTCCAGCCTTACTTTGTGGAACTCCATAATCATGAAATATAATATAAATACACAGATTAGTTAAAGTTTCACAAGTTCTGGTTCATCTTAACCTGACAATAATGTTTCGACACTTTATGTCATTATCAAAGGTAGATAAGATTGATAAACAAACACGTTGCTAAGGATAAATACATACAGAAAATAGGTAACTAGATACAATACATAATTGGCATAACAGGTTAATGATTTTATTAATAAAGAAAATTTAGATGTTTTAAACAAAGATCCTACCACAAAATTCCAAAAAGAAATAAAACAAGCTTTAGCAAACTGCAATATCTGCTTTAACGAATTAGAAAAACAACAAATCATACATAAAAACCCACAACCACCAAAACTATATGGACTGATTAAAACACATAAACACAACATGCCTATACGACCAGTAGTATCATATATCAACGCACCTAATCACACCTTGTCCAAGAAACTCAACCATATTGTTAACATCATAGGATACAAATCGAAATATTCTGTCAAAAATTCATTAGAATTAGTAGAAAAACTACAAAACATACATCTTCCAGCACATTCAAAACTTGTAAGCTTTGACATTTGTAACATGTTTTCAAAAATTCCACCACAAGACTGTATACCTTTGTTAGATAATTTCCTAGTTAATGGTAATGTAGAATTAGTAAAAAGAGTGAAGTTAATACAATTATTTGATCTTTGTATCAGTCAAAATTATTTCACTTTTAATAATATAATTTATTTACAAAAAGATGGTTTACCTATGGGTAATTCTCTGAGTCCTCTATTAGCTAACATATTTATGGATAATTTAGAAGATCGAATATTTGAATTAGATCTTTCTAAACACATTATTTTTTGGTTTCGTTACGTTGATGACATTTTAGCTTGTTTTGACAGTTCTTTTGAGGTTATCAATGAATTTGTAATTCTTATTAACAGTCTTCACACAAACATCACGTTTACACTAGAAACAGAACGAAATAGAGCTATTAATTTATTGGATTTAGCTATTACAATTAATACAAACAATGAATTTGATTTTTCCATATGCAGAAAACCCACAAGCACAGACGTCACTATACCTAACGATTCATGTCATCATAAAATGCATAAACTAGCGGCTTATAGATCTGTAGTACACCGAGCTTTAACTACTCCAATGAAACGATCACATTTTGATAAAGAAATTTCAATCATCAAACAATTAGCACTTGCAAACCAGTATAACCATAACATGATTGGCACTTTAATTCAACAAAAAGATTATAGGTTAGCTATCAAAAAATATTTACAATTGACACTCAAATACACAAACTACATATCAATACCATACTTTGGCAAGATAGAACAAATTGCAACTATAATAAGAAAAACCAGTTACAAAATAACCTATAAAACTAACACCAAAACCTTTTCATTTTTATTCAATGCTAAAGACAAAACACAAGATATCATGAAATCCGGCATTTACTGTTTGAATTGTTCTTATTGTAACTCGGTTTATATTGGGCAAACACTTAGAAATTTCGACATACGAGGGTGGTCCCAGAAGTACCCGACCCAACAAAGAAAACACAAAAATTTTGGAAAAAGATTTATTTATTTTTCAACGTAATCTCCTTTCAGCTCTATACACTTTTCCCAGCTGTGTTCAAAAAGTTCGATACCCTTTTTATAATAAGAACTGTCTTGCTCCTCAAAATAGCCATTAACTGCTGACATCACTTCTGCATCGTTGGAAAATCTTTGACCACTGAGCCATTTTTTCAAGTTTGGGAACAGAAAATAATCCGACGGGGCTAAATCTGGCGAATATGGTGCATGAAGTAGCAATTCAAACTTTAATTGATTAATTTTGGCCATTGCAATACGGGTTTGTGAGCTGGCGCGTTGTCGTGATGAAACAACACTTTCTTTTTAGCCAAATTCGGCCGTTTTTACTTGATTTCTTCGCTCAAACGTTGCAATAAGTTTGCATAGTTTTTCCTTTTTCGAGATAGTCAATAAAAATTATTCCACGCGCATCCCATAAACTTGCCTGCAGATGAAACGGTCTTCGCCTTCTTTGGAGCCGGTTCTCCCTTTTGAGTCCATTGTTTCGATTGTTCTTTTGTCTCGTGTGTGAGATGATGGACCCATGTTTCATCCATTGTTACGAAACGGCGCAAAAATTCTGCTTTGTTGCTGTGAAACTTCGCTAAACACTCAATTGAAACATTTTCACGACACTGTTTTTGCTCGAGTGTGAGCAAACGAGGCACCCATCTTGCACACAGCTTTCTCATGTCCAAATCTTCAGATAATATGCGATGTACCGCACTTTTTGAAATGCCCGTAAAGTCTGCTAGCTCGCCCACTTTCAGTCGACGATCATCAAGTACCGCTTTGTGGATTTTCTTCACCATTTCTGGAGTCGTCACCTCATTTGGTCGACCACTGCGATGCTCGTCTTGGCAGCTCGTACGGCCTCGTTTAAACTCAGCTACCCAAAATTTAACTGTTGTAAACGAAGGAGCAGACTCACCCAGAGTAGAATCCAGTTCAGCTTTTATATTGGTTGGGCTGAGGCCTTTCAAATAAAAGTATTGTATCACATAACGATGACCAATTTTCTCCATTTTCACAAATTAACTGACAACGTTCACTATTGATGTCTGCCAAACAAATACTGAACAACGTGGCGCTTTCAGACTTGAAACATATGCTTTATAGACTGCGTACTTTCCAATACAGTGATATTTTCAAACAACTACCGCCACCACTTGGTCAGGTCGGGTACTTCTGGGACCACCCTCGTAAGATACAAAGAACACGTACGCTCTTATAGACTTAAACATCAAAATCATTAAAATCAAAATCAGACATTAAACAGAAAAATCGAATTATGCCAAACACATTTTGGAACAGAACCACCCAATGACACCTCAAAACAACATTAAATTCTTACATTTTTGCAACAACAAACACAAATTAGACATTTTAGAAGCTTTTGAAATATACAGACATAAACGCACAGTACCTTTAATGAATGAACATACTGAGCTTAGTAATTCTCCTTTATTAGAAGTGTTAGATATTTAGTTTTTGTATGTATTGTATCTAGTTACCTATTTTCTGTATGTATTCATCCTTAGCAACGTGTTTGTTTATCAATCTTATCTACCTTTGATAATGACATAAAGTGTTGAAACAATATTGTCAGGTTAAGATATTAATAAAACTTGTGAAACTTTAACTAATCTTTGTATTTATATTATATTTCATGATTTCAGAAGTTGTTTCCTCACCCCCGCTCGATTTCAGGAGAGAACAGTTACACGTTCAGTAATTGGAAATGAAGGTGGTTCATTAATTATTAAAACATGTCATTAATAAGATTTATTTATATCATGTGCATAATTACCTCTTGATATATAATACGTCTTAACATACTAAAAATACTTCATTCCGTTGGGCATACCTTGTAAAGATTTTTAATCTATATAGCTCATGTCGGTTTTTTCGTAACAGCACTCATAGGTATAATACAAGCGAATATATTTGCAAAGCAGCAAAGTAAAGATTCCCGCATCTTGTTTTTGCTGTTGGCAAAGAGAGAGGGAGTTTAGCACGCTAATATGCATACATCTCACTACAGCTACAGCTACGTCTCACTCACGGTACACAAAATATATATTTTTATGGTTTTTGATTAAGATGTGATTGTTTTTGTTTTGCCTTCTTTTTGTTAATCTATTTAACTTATTACATGGTACAAAAGTTCTGTGGTTACCTACAAAGTAGTGTAAAACGCACTAGAAAATATAGTTTGTTTGCCGTGGCTACTGCGTAGCTTCATCTATGTATATAAGCGGGCTAAACTACCTCTCCATTTACCAGCAAAAACGAGACGCGAGACTCTATGCATGTTGTTTTGCAAATATTTCTTTGTTTGAATTATATCTACGTACGACAAAAATAAAAGCACTATAATGTTCAGAGAATCTACGCACAACGTCCATTTTTCAAGATATATACTAGAGTTGAAGATATTAAGTGTTAAATATAATTTTGTTAAACCTTAAAACTGCTGTTTCGAGAAACAGCTAAATAAAACTCTACTAATACAAATTAAAAAATTACATGTTGTACAAACTGAAGGAAAATGCGGCTAGTCTTACCCTAGCAACTCAACGGTTTAAATATTAAGAATAATTTCAATAAATGTCTAACAAAACTTCCTTATATAATTTATATATTGTTGATTAACATAAACGACGTCTTACATTTGTAACCATTCACGTTCAGAATATCTCAAAATCTAACTATTTCGTTTGATTTATTGCGCTTCCTACTAAAAAAGGTACTAAAAAAGACATCTGTAAAAGAGTTCTCATTCAGTATTCACACTTCTGTTTCTTTTTCTTGTACTTGATTGTCTGATTTATATTCTATTCTATTCTGATGTGAGCTTTTCTGATTTCAGAAAAAAGTCAAGCAAGCGAGCGAGCGAGATTTCCGCTACCAGGTAAACGCAGTACGTTTTAAGAATGTCTAGTTCATTAAAGGTTGCGCCTCGCTGCTTCCTTAAATGTGTTCTTATGGATTCATACGTTATACGTCACACCAATTGTATCTTGTAACCTTATCTGTTCCAGTCTTGAAAGCTTCTGGCACTTTTCTTTTTCTCAGCAGACGTTGTTATTTTCATTCTGTTTTATTTTATTTGGCTTTCGTAATTGCTGTTATTGTTGCGAAAAGATATAATTGGATTGTTATTGTAAATTACAAAATAAATCAGTCGTAAAACCTTATTTGTTACAGAGTATAATGCGTAATTTGGTTAGACGGTACGTTACTGTGGAGCAACGGAAGGCTGAGAATCAGGGTGTCACGGAGGATGACGTAAATGAAATAAAACAGGATATATCGGCATTTCGTTTCGAACTGATTGAGATATTGAAGAATTCTGGAATGAATACTTCAACAGCGCAATCTGCAATGGGTGCAGGTATAGTATAAAACTGTAGATACAATAATTGGTTAAAAACTTATTTAGATTTATTATTACGGCTGCTCATGAAAACGATTCAGCATAACAATTTTCCTAGTCCTGAAAAATGTTCCACTTCTTTCCTATTTGTGCACCCTTAAAGTTTCAACAAGCAATATCTCGATTCTAACTTCTAAAAACATTAGTCTTAAAAAATTATCACTCCGGCTGGGAATCGAGGTCTGGGCCTTTCGCTTACCGAGCGACATCTTTACCTCTGAGCTATTACCGGCATATAAAGTTATTGTTACTATATAAAGTTATTATAAAATTGATATTTAATTAACGTTAAATTGAATAATTTTAACATTAATATTTAATTGTTAATATGTATTAATATTAAAAATAGTATGCCGACCCATTCATTCATACTTGTACCAGCGTATTCATTATTATTGCTAAATTACAATAAAAGCAATGAAAGCTTTTATAATTTGCTACATTCCGTATAATCCGTATAATAACCTAAAAATTTTTGGGAATTTATTATTTCAAATTACATTTAAATAAAGCATTAGTTATTCAATGTATTTGTAAAATTGAAGTTATGATTTACTTACTACATTTACAAAGAAGCAGCGACGGAATAACACAGCATCTAAAATACATTTGAATGTGTTTATGACATTTAATGGAAAGACGTCTTCAAAAAATGGAAGACACCAATAAAATCCCTGTTATTAACCTGAATATTTGTTCAGATTTCAGAATTAATTTTCTAAATAAATTATTATTACATTGAGTTATAGACATTTCTTAATTCTCACAACTAACGCCTGCTTTCCAGAAGATGTGAGCATTGTCTACTTTTGAAATGCAGTACAGTGCCGCCCATTTGAAAGTGCACGACTCTTTACATGTAATACCCCAGAATCACATCGTGTAAGTCAGGATGCCATGGGCTATGTGTTTATAACATTTTCAAATACTTGTTTAAAATAATTTATTTATTAGCTTAGAGTGAGTTATAGAAAATATAACCGAAGTAAATCGGGTCTATCGTGCACTTTGAAATGGGCGGCAGTGTACATCTCAATCTCAAAAATCATATTCTAGGTTAAATATTTTCCCTAGTTTTTGGAGTTTTATTACGTTTTTGTGATCATAGATAAAGTAACACGTGTAACACGTGCGCTTTTCTGCACTTGTAACATAATATCCTATTAACATGATGGTACCTATTTTGGCCGCGATTTACCTCATAGGCCAACTAGATGCAACAGTGGGATCCGAGTGGATGACTGGTCAAATCAAGTTTCTAAAAGGTTTAATACATCAGTAGACTTGGTAGCCGCTAAAGGGCCACAAAAAATTTCATGAAAACTTTAAAACAACAAAGAAACGCCAACTCGATAAATCATCTTACACTGTGCTCGATACGGCATTTAACAGCTTATGCGTTTATATAAACGAAAATTTTGAACTATGTCAGTTTTCATTGGTTGATTTGTTTAAGAAAATGAAACACTATTTACCGGATGGCATGAACAATTGAATGTGCAGTAAGACATATTTAAAAGATGCTAATTCAAGGTTATCAAGATATATTTAATCAAAAAATAGGAAAAACTATAGAAATGACTTTTAAAGAGTAGGCTTCAAAAATATTGAGTGATCAGTGGTACAGCAACAGACGACACATTGAGGAATCAGAACGAACTAGAATAATAACTGCAGCTGCCAATTCACTACGAGAAGACATCAGAAGGACCATCTCTAAACTGAGGGATGAGAACCCTAAAACCAGTCTAGTTATAGTTCAGCGTACCTAACGCCTGCCAATTAATTTAATATAAACGCTTTCTAGATGCCGCTATTGTTTGTACATTCCAGGCTTATTTTCGATAGGTAATTTGTTATGTGTGGGTTATTTGATTCAAAAAGCCATGCCTTGGCGTGGTGTAAGAGTAATGGTATTACTTGCCATCATAAAATTGAAATATACGGTTTAATTTCTTACTTAGTGGACGCCACAAGGCAACATTTACGTTTTAAATCGAGTATTTCAATTTTAAAATTAAAAAGAAATATTCTGAATACCTTCTCATGAAGAACTCGATCAGCATCCTTGTGAATTGTTCAACATTATCTCACGAGCTTGAAAATTTGATCATAGTAAGAGTATAATAGAAAAATACAATAGACTCCAGGTTAGAGCAGTCATTTGAATGATTTGATTGGGAAACGGTTTTGATAGAAAAATTATGAATCGCGAATCTTATATGAATAATTACTGGCAGTCTGTCAGGATTTTGCAATAGATATCTAATCTTATGAAAGTTTGATCTCGATATTGTGACTTTTCTGGTTTCTTTCTTTACGCTCAGCAAAAGAATGGAGGAAAGCATGGATACAAAACAACCAATAGCCAACTACTAAGCAAATACAGTCATATTTCTCCAACAAGACTAATAATAAGTAAATACTGTTATCGAAAATAACTTGCAACAACTTGTGTTTATCTATTTTAACAACAAAGACTGAAATGATAAAATAAAGTAAAATTTAACAAAATAGGAAACTTAACTCATACAGAAGCAATTAATACAATACATTAGCCTCCAATTTAATTTATACCATAGATCTAAAACAAAATGCAGGGTGTATAAAATAACAACCTACTCCACATTTCCAAAGTGGACAAAAATGTATACAACTACCAATAGACTTGTCGTTGCACCTAACACACCTAAAAAAGGCAAAGCTCCAAACAACACACCCGACATCGTAAACAATCAGTAGCTTACAGAAAGCTAATCAAATCTGGCGTTAAATGATCCAGTGCTAAATAATTCCATAATAGAAAACTTAAAAATATAATAAACGAAGTGGAAACTGCCAGTGATGTTTAAAAACATGAAAAGCAGCTCATACCAAACATATAACCATCAAGACTTAGGCGACCCAAGACTAAACACCGTTAAACTAAATAAACCTAGCCACAACAACTGATTTATTACGACTGCCAGGAGAGTGTAGTTTTGGCAACAGCATTTAAGGAATACGTCTCATATTGACCACGGTCGCAGCAGGTGTGTTGCATCCGTTGCTCGTTATAGCTCAAATGGCACAAACCACAATCAGTAGCAATAACGAATATATCAAAGACTGCAGCCAAACCAACGCTGATCACCAACGAGTCTTAACAAGTTGACTCACACCAGACATAAAAGTAAAGCCAAAAACCATATCTTCAAATCAGAAAAGAAACCAATCAAAAACAACAGACTCCACTTAAACCCTATGTGGACAAATACAATACAAAAAACATGGACTGGTCTTTTTGGCATTCTGCGATGTGACGTCCGAAAACACAAAGGGAAGAAGGCAATAACTCCTTACATCACGGTAATCAACATAAACTGAGAGGTTTTACGAAGCTGAGAAAAAAGTAGACATATACCTGAAAGTATCTCCAACTATGGAAAAAATACAGATATGGTAAAGACGGAAACGCCAAATGAAAGTGTCACCACTAATCACCCTATAAACTGCGCTAAAATGCTAGAATTATAACCATTTTAACTATTAAACCAGAAACTTGGAATTTAGTTAAAATATTGTCTTATTTCTTGAAATTTTTCTAAATTATGTGGTACTTGTTACATTAAGAACCTTTACTTTTATGAACATAATGAATCGAACCCTTTGATGATTTTCTAAGCCCTGTATCTCATTAGCATAAGAGTTGTTGGTACCTTGCATTGCTCGTAACTTAGCTTTGACAACCTTTATTTGAATGATTTTCAAGGTGGCTTAGAATACTTAACTGTAGCAGTATAATAGATTTTTTGGATAGATTTTACTTATTCGTTTCTATGTTCTATAGCATCACCCTTCCATCATTTGTTCTGTTTTTATTATCAAAAATAAGCTTAGATAAATAGAAAATTTCCAGTTTGCTAGAGGCGGCCACACGACAAAATGTACAAAGTGTAGAAGTTGTAATTATTCTTTAATAAATTGATCGGAAGATGAATTACTAAAAATTGTACTTGTAAAAAATAAGTTAAAAATAATTTTTTAGGATCTTCAAAAACTCTTTCTGAAAACGTACAACATTTGTTTCATTAGTAGATACTTTTTATCAAAACTTTTTACTGTGGTCTGTGCTAAAACTGCAGACACACATTGCATTTCAACTTAAGTTTTAATCGAGCAAGAAACACACTGTTTGATGTTTAGTTTCCGCAACAATGGCGAGAATTCTAATTCTTTACTACCTTTTATATCCTGAAAACGAAATCAATACCAAGTAGGGTTTGTTAGATTGTAATTTTAAGAGCAACTGTGCTAGAAATTGCAGCTGCTTCAGTTTCTGATTTTTATTTGACCTTCTTGGCGCACTAATGTGGACATAAATCAACAATGTACTAGGAAAGAAGTTCCTTTTCCAAGTTTTTACCTTTTATTGTGAAGTGCTAAGCTTACAGTTTTCAACTAAAAGGGCAGAATAATACTGACACATTTTAGTTAGGTTACATAATCAAATAGAACAGTTAAAGGCTTTACCTAAAGTGATATATCCTATTATAATTCTCAATCCATAAATACTCGAAATAAAAGGTCACATTAATAAAACGGAATTGGAAAACATGTACAGTTTCAGAAAGTACTTTTTTATAAAGCGTAGTTTACAAATATTTCTTTCACAGGCTACTACTTTCTAAAGATGTATGTGCTTTACAGGTGCTGGTGGTAAAAAGAATAGACAAAAGGAACGGCGTTTAATGAAAGGATTTAACATTGGCCCTCAACCTTCAACTACAACAGCACCACTACCTCCAGTTGCAGAATTCATAGCTTCATTACAACATCATCATGAAGGACAACAACATGACTTGTTTGGTTCAACTTTATCCGGTATATTTAATTCTACACCAAGAAAAATGCATCAGCAAAGCACAGTCTCCTCTTCACAAGGAAGCATCAATGAGGGACAATATCACCATCACCACAGAGGACTTGGAAAGTATGAAAATTGGTTGGTACAATTTAAACAAAATATATTACTTTTATGTATACTATTTAACATTGCAATATTGCTATTTACTTCTCACGTCAATTCTAGGTTCCACACAAAACGAGCCTCTTCTCATAAACGTCGTTGGGGTACACTGATAGAAGCAGCGAAAGCAGGGAAAGTATCACGCCTTATAGGCAGATCCAGATCTGAAGATTCCGTATGTAATTCACATTGTAGAGAAAATGGGCACAATCATTCACAAAGCCATAGTAATAGTCCTGCCTCTGATGAGAATGGTTCGGTTAGTCCATCTGATTCAAATCCAAGTTTAGATACAGTTCCGCCAGAATTACCCCCACCTCCTCAAGAACATCACTATGGCCTAACTAGTGGTTTACTTTTACTTAAGAAAAAAAGAAAAAAGTTTTCCGCTTCTAGAAATGCTAGTCCTATAGTAGTTCCTTCTCATAATGTAGTAGAACATCCACGTCACGTTTCTGGAAGTAAAAGCAATAAGAAGGTTTGTCTTAATTATTTATGTAGTTCTGTGTGTATATGTTTAAAGTTATTAAACTGTCGATTTCCTTCTATCTATCTAGTTGTGCTTAGAAAATCATCTACATGTATGTTGTACTCCTAAAATTTGATTAATTGTAAATACACGAAGTTGTTGCAGGTTTTGCAGAGGGCATCCAGTGTTCCAGTGCGAGTTTCCGAAGTAGTACAGCTAAGCAAACGCAATCTGGAGCAAACTCAATCCGAGCAAGAATCCGTAGATATTCCCACGACAGCACCGTCTACCCTTACTCCATCAACTACTGAAGAAAGTGTAGTCACAACTGCTGGCCAAGCAACTCTTCCAACAGGAACATCCTCGAGGGAACCTCTATTATATAATTCTTCTTCTAGTACTCAAGCGACAGGTTCTTCACAAACTCCAGAAGATGAATATAAACAAAATAGTCAGTATTATCCAAAATTACCTGGGATTATACCTATTAGTGGTCATAATGGACCAACGGGATGGTTGTAGTAAAGGTTTTATTGTTATTATGATATTTTTTAACTATGTTTGGTTTAGTAGCTTTATAGCATTAATTATTAAATAAAGATTGGTAATGAAGCTTACTGATGCTTAAAGATGCAAATGCTGTACTATATATTAATTGATTAAGTATAATAAATAAGTTGTTAAGGTATAAGAAATAAGTAACGAAGTAGCAGTGGTATATGCAGTCATTTTCTAAAATCATGACTGCAACCAACAAGAAGTAGACAACGTGTATGTTGCACTGTTTATAAGGGAACAGAATTGTTCTTAAATTAATTCCATCTGCTGTATTGTATAGATACCTAATGAAAAAGTAAATTAAAGGGAATATATGGACCATTTAGGTGTAATAATAAATAGTTAAATGATTTGCTTTTTGAGTAATAAATTCTTAGTAAATTACAAATCAGTATTCTTTAGTGTAAATATTTCAGTCTTAATATACAAGTTTGTTAGTTGACAGACAATTTTTTTCTACAATACACCTTCTAAGTTGGAATTTGTCCAAGCATATCATTTAAGTACGAGACCAAAGTATTTACCGCCCCCTTCAATCAGCAGGTAGTTAAACTGCAGATAAGACGATAAAACCCAAGCAACGCTGGAATATAAATTCATATGCATCCCATTCTTCTTGTATGTCACAATTAATATTCTGAAGTGCTACTCAATGGCATACAATAGTTACGTGCCTCGCGGTATCTATGGCACGTTAATATTAATAGGTAAAAGATATGTCCTTTTAATATCTTTATCATTGCCTGAACACCTATAGTTGGTTAAGTGGGCTTCCCCTATTTTACAGATTTTACTTTTGTTTACCGACAAGTGTGATTGGCATTGTATAGATGTCGCTACGGTTAATTTATTAAAATTGATGTTAATTCCCCGTTTGTATTCCAGCCGAAATATAGTTTGCGGTATTTATAATTGGTATGGTCAAATACGACAAAAATAATACTAATCGCGAAATGGTAATGTCCTTGGCTCTTGATTATGAATTCCACACAATTCCTCATTGCCTTTCAATGACACAAATTGCTGTAAGCTATACAATGTAATAAAAATATATAACTAAATACATCTTTTTTTGTAAAATTCTATTTAGAAAATATTTGTTCCGCACTAATTTGCACAGTATTTGAACATATCCACTTATAAATTGTTTCAGCATTCTAAAATTAAATGCATCAATGGCAATCAGTCGCATTAGAGGCATGTAATATGTACAAGCTTTTCTCATTATACTTGTACATCACTTTGGCAAGTAAAATGATTGCAAAACAGACTGACATCTGTATGACATACGAAAATCACTTACCTTTGTTTCTTAAATTTTTGAGCGTGTAATTTACGTGGGATGGGTAATTTACGTTATTTTCACGTAACATCCATACATCTATACTAAAGACCCACATTAAAACTTCTTTGCATTTTCATTTTCCTCGTCTAATCTACATTTTTCTGAAGTACTTTATGTAATATAGGCTACTGTAAAAAACCCTTAAGACCAGCTAGAGCTAGATGCTAAAAAATTAAGCAATAATACTTTGAACACCTACTTACCAACACCATATGAATGTTTTATCTTTGTATTTAAACAAATTTATAATAAATAAAATAAAATTTCAACTTTAAAGAGTATTATCTGAATATTAAATAAGTTAACAATCAGAACTTAAGAACCTATTGGTGATATATTTTACTTTTTGGATTAGTTCTTAGAAAATGGAAGTACTTAACTACAAAATAAACAAGCAATGGAAAAATATCTGCTGCTATCGTATTAGACCAATAATATAAATACAGGATGTAACTAATATAACTAGAAACCTCGTAAAGGGGGTACAAATTTTTTTAAATTTTTAAGACTTTTAATTTTTTTAATGTAATGTGAGTACAAAACTTAGAATTTAAATACGTATATACATTTTCTCGAAAACTAGCAGAAAGTGACCACATGTTGATAAGGAAAATATGTTCTAAATCATTACAGCTACCCCCCACTACGAGGCCTCTGGTTATATTAGTTACACCCTGTATAGTTAGGACATTCTATTTTCATTAAAATTAGGGTCATTTTCACAAAATGTGACTAAAATAAGTTTTGACAGAAGATAACTAATAGCTTCAAGATGCAATACACGTTTGTCACTACTAATCCAGAACCACATTCTAATATCACTTTAAGTTAAAGAAAATAACTTTAGAAATGATTATAAAATTGTCCCAAACTTTAAATACAACAACAAATTAGAGATGTAGTGAATTATAAGATTTTAGTATAATAGCTACATGACCTTTTAAGTAATTAATAAAATTATTGTCAATACAATTAGCTTGTTGACAAACGGCACGACATTAAGATTCTGCTGTAACTAAAGACATCAATCACAATTATGTCATCAAGATCCGTAATAACATTTGCTTCCACTTCCGTCCTATTACAATCTTGAGCAGGTTGTACTATTAATGCTATAAAGCTACATGAACTTCTACACATATTTAATTACATGTGATTATATCTGTTAATATAAAATTATTCTAGATAAACCATCATATTTAATAAACGCGAAATATTAATACAGGAAATAATAGAGCCATTTAATCATGTTTGGCGTTACACATTAAAATGTACAGTTCATCAGATGCCTCGAAATGGTTTAATAGTATTATAATATTTCCTATGTATTTAATCGATACAATTGACCAAAGAGTTATCATACAATAGTGTATAGATAATGAACTGTATTAATGTGGATTAATATCATTTATTATTTATTAATGATGGAATTAACTTCTAAAGTACCTACATACATCACAGTAATTTACAAAAACGACAAGAGCAATACAAATACTACTGCATAACTGAAAGTTTATGTTTTCTTCAATTTAATTATGAAGTCCTAAATTCTATATCTATTTTTTTTGTTACTATCTTTTTTTTTATTTTAGTTTTAATAATAGATATATTTCAAATTTTTTGTTCTTATTTCATGTCTTCGTGCCCCCCTTTTGTTATTATGCGCCCCCTAATGAAGCGCGCCCCACAGGTTGAGAATCATTGCTTTAAAATATATAAATATTTTATCTTTTATTTATCAATTTAGTGGAGACACTTAAAAATAGTGGAGACACTTAAAAACTTATCAAAAAGTACCAAACCGGATATTTCCCTCCAATATGTTTTGCCGACAGGTAAACCACTACCTCGAATTTTGTACAACTATTTTCTCTTTGCTCAAATAATTTCCCATACTTCCCCGTACATCCTGATATACTACCCAGCACTTCTCCGTGCATTCCTAATATTTCCCCGTATAATCTAGTTTAGAAGAAGTATTTTACTAACACATCCAAATGAAAAATACACAGTACAAAATTATATTAATATTATCAATTTGACTTAGTCACTTAATACTTATCATAAAGTACTAAGCTGGACATTTTCCTGCAATATAGTTTGCTAAAAGGTAAACGACTACCTCAAATTTTGTTCACCTGCTTCTTCTTTGTCCAAATACTTACCCATTCATCTTCCTATACTTACTTATACTTCACTGTACCCGTATATCCTTATACATCCTTGTCTGATAATTCCTTAAAAATCCGATTGCTAAATGAATGCCTGTCAATATTTAGCAGAAATATTCTAAAACATCCAAATGAAAAACAGCAGAAAACTAAGATCTATTCTTCAAGTAAGGATGCACTATAGATTCTTATTGCCCAATCGGCACAGTATAGCCGGTTGCAGAATATCAAACTATGTTGCAGAGTGGAGAAACAAGAACCTAATCTTTTTATTATTTATTAAGGAATTTAAATGTGGTACGTAATTATGTACAACACATTAAAAAGATTAGTAAGGTAATTAAATTAGTAACAGAAATAAAATAAATACTACACAACTAACGACTGAATGTCGATAACGGGAACCGATAGTAACAATGAAGAATTCCAGGCTAGTTATATGTACTAATATGAATAGAGGTAGAAGAAATAAAGAAAGATGAAAGAAATAAAGAATGTTATATCACCATTATGCATCTTAAAGCTGCATTCAATGAATTTATAAGTTCGTAATATCGACAATAATTTTTGAAGCTTAGTCTAACCAAAAATCCTCAATACATAATATGTAACACAGGATAATATTGATTATTCAAGGCTATGTTAAAATTAGCTACCATGTTCAATTTTATTGTATTATATTATATTCAATTCTGTTAAAATTCGAAAATTCTGTGATATATTGCACCAATGCAAGATCATTCGTAAATCATCGTTGTACTTCGTACTCATTCGTATATTACTAAACTACGATACATTCTTGTATTTCTTTGGAGAATTCCTCCTACTTCCCCGTAATTTCCCATACTTCACTTTATTCCCCATACCTCCTCTTTACTTCCTTTCCTAATACTTCCTTGCAATTGAAAAAGTTTAGTTAAGTCAATCCTCTCAATTTCAAATTCCAGAAAAAACTTTTACATGTTTTTAATAGTAATAACTAGATCATATCAATCAGAGACTGGTTCATGTAATTATATACTTATATACAATATTGACAGTAGCATTAATAACATTAATAAGACCAATTCGAAAAAATTCTTCCTAAAACTAACAAATAATGCAGGCTTTCACATCAAAACAAAGAAAGCACAAAAGTAAACATAGTAAAGATGATAACAAGAGATGATTATATTCAAATATAAATTTTTTAAAAGACAAGTCTCAAATTATTGTCCTGAAACACCCATTGAATAATTATTGATCTTAGTAGGTATCGATTTGTAGACTATACCCAGTCCAGCCAACAGAAATAGTTAAGCCACGCCCTACAAAAGTGCGCTATATTTGAATAGAGCTTTTCTATTGGTTGATTTTCTAAAACCCGTATCACAAGCATGCGAATACGTTACTGTTTCGAGAGCTCCGAGTGATACCCATATGTAAAAGAAGTTGCCTAATTACGTTATCTAATAATTACTTTATTTTATAACTTTTTAATCAATTTTTACTTTTTATAGCAACATATTTAAATTATTGTAATAATCATTTATTAAAAGAAGATGAACGTCATTTATTTAAAAAGAAAAAATATATAGGAAATTTTTGCAAGTGAGTATTTTTCCAGGTTTACTAATTCGGCGTCTTAATTATTTTGAAACTAAATTTATCTGACAATTAGTTTTTTTTATAATTTTCCTTATCAATTTTTACTTTTTATAAAAACAGAGAATATTGTTTTTATTAATTTGTACCGTGTGAAACTAGCTTTGCTGTCATGGTCTACGCAAACATACATTTGTGGGGGAGTGGCTTAACTATTTCTGTTGGCTGGACAGGGTATAGTAAAACATATTTAGCTTTCACTGAAGTATTTCTGCTTAAAACTGGATGGATATAATTGCAAAAGCCGGAAGTAAGTTTTATTTAATTTCTCTCTTCTAAAACAAAGCACACTTTTTGTTCCGCAGATTTATTTGGAATTCTGGTAGGCCGGCCATTGCGTGATTTCTGTTTTATTGAAACCGACTCCCAAAATCGTTTAAGGCATCTTTGCACTGTTCTTTGAGATGATTGACACATTTTAGAACGCTTTAAAGTTGAAAGTCCTGGAATTTCAATTGATTTACACAAAATTAACTGACGAACTAACTAAGAACATAACCAACCGAACCGAAGTTTTCGTTCGAGTATAACCTATATTAGTAGAGAGCGATTTTCAATAATTCATGCAAAACGAAAAATTTCTGTGACTGCTGTAATAAATTTATTTCACAAATACAAATATAACATGAAAGTTTAACTCTCAATGGTCCCAAGAATTCACAGATGTTTGATGTGGGCGCCTTTTGCGACTCGGAAAATGTCTACACGGTACTCTATTTTTTTGTCACGCTCGTGCCAGCTTAACCTGATCAATTCACCAATTCATCAATCCGTTGCTCACTGTTGTAAGTCCTGTGAAAATGGGGGACGAATGCCGTGTCCTTCATATACCCCCAAAAGAAAAAACTCACAAGACGTTAGGTTGGTTGACCTGGGGGCCACGACATTAATGGCACATCATTCAACCCAAGGTTATGCAAATGTAGTGTGTGACACTGCGTGTTACTGCAAAATTAATTCCTACTAGGTACCTCTTGTTCCATCTGGGGCAATAATCATCCGGGCAGCATGTCGAGGTAGGTTAACCCTGTAACGGTCGACCCCGTGAAGAAGAAATGCCTAAACACACTGCGGCATGCACATAGTGTGGCATGCGGGTTTTCCGTGTACCAAAATCTCAAATTATGCTAGTTAGCTTTGCCACGAAACCATCCACCTTCAGTCGTGCTTGCAAATCAATGCGGAACTATCTACGTTTTGGTTTGTGGGTTAGTTTTAGCACATGCACCATGTGAAATCTGTAAGGCTTGAACTGCATAAGAGTGCGTAACACTGTTCTCTGCTGGTACGACATGTTGATTTTCTGGGATTTGTACGAAGGTGGCACAAATATTTTCTATCACTCCGTTGTTGATGGATGGCAGTCCTGTTCTTTTTCAAATAGGCCGTTTCTCAAGCTGTATCACTCACCTTATGATACTTCGACGTGAGGTGTTTCTTTAGCAAACTGGTTCCAAAAATGTTTGAACAACGATTATCGTTGACGTTTTTACGTATTCTAGGACACAATAACCTTCTTCTGTAGCTAATGGCGCCCTTTTGATTAACCTCAGCCTCTATTGAGAAACGGCGGGTTTTCATTGTTGCCAACCGAAACCTGAAGTGCAGCACCCATATTTTATTGCACCACTTCTAAAGTGTCGTTTCTTCCTTATATTCATCTGTCGAAGCTTTAAGGCTTTTAATATTATCTTTCGATCAAGCAGATACATTGGTCAATAAGGACACTCATTTTCCTGTTAACCGGAAAATTACTCAAAGGTTTTGTAGTCTGTCCTCTAAAATCCGTTTTTAGCATCTCGTAGGTTTCAGAAGTTTCTCCTAGTTTAAAATAAAATTTAATGTGCACACGCTGTTTACGTAAATATATCAGTCAATGTGCTTATAATAACTCACGCAGCGTAGCTCACAATACATAAAAGTATTATTTTCAACTAAGGTTATTTCAGTTATGAAGTCCGGTAAGTGAGTTTGTAGCGTACATGCTAGATGTCTAAGGAACAAATACTGTGAAGAATCAATTACCGGGCGTATAATGTATATGTTACTATAAAAGCTTGATATTTGGTAAATCCTGAGTTTTACCGGTAAATCCTAACATTTACCATAGGAAGATGGTAAAAGTCCGAAAGATGACTATAAGCGTTTCTATTTCGGGCCTTCGCCAAATCATTTTAGCAAATGTCAGCATTTACCAACACTAATTGGTAAAAGCCCGTTTATTTTGCCTGTGTTTAACGTTGTGTTTACATTATAAAATTGTTTTTGTCAATTTAAATTTGAAAAATAATGTCTAGAATAACATTAAACATAATAGATGTTTATTATTTCACTAACTAAAAGGGGATACCAAAATAGCATTTTTTTTAATGATTGACAGGTCAAAATATACGAGTCTTGGCGTTTTGTCGAATGATCTACAGTTTTCCACTTCTAATTTTTTGTAGTGGTTTAAGTGCGCGTTAACGCATCCAACAACTATCCCCGTGGTTTGATGCAGGGCCGTAGCCAGAAATTTATTTCCGGGGGGGTTCTTGGGGAATTTATTTTAGGGGAGAAGCAGAATAGAAAAATAATTTAATTTTGTTGTCATTTATTAGTAATAAGTTTAGTTTCGGGGGAGGGATCAGACCGCCTAAACCCCCCCATTGAATACGGCCTTGGTTTGATGTGTAAGGCTCTATGCTTCGTAACCATGGATCGGTCCCTGCTACAGTAACTTCTCTTTTTATTTGAACTTGTTAGTTTAGAAAAAACTAATTATTTAATTAAATATTTGAATTATATTTTTAAATATTATTTGTTTTTTATTGTTGGTAATACTATTTGCATTTGTTTATTCTGTTCTTTTTCATTTATTTTAAAATACGTATTCCATATGTTCAAAAGGATTTTTTTTTAATTAAATATATTCGTTATTATTTTCATCAGTTAGGTATATTGAATGCAGAACATTCATTGGGGTGATATTTATTGTAATAACATTTAAAACAAATGAATTGCGCAATGGATGACAGATAGTTTTCCGCATGTAATTTTTTTCTCACTTCCGGTGGAAAACATGCCCGATTTACTTTTGCAAAAATGTGTTTTGTTGGTGTTAAATTTAGTATAGTATTTTCTATTCCTCTTTGCAGTTTGTTTATATTAAATATAATTAATGAAAATAACAATGGATTTAATTAATTAAAAATGTTCTTTTGAAAATGTAGAATACGTGTTTTGAAATAAATATAAAAAACAGAATAAACAAATGCAAAAAGTATTAATAATAATAATATTAATAAAAAGTAACAAATACGTACACAATTTAATAGTCGAAGATACCTCATCTAACGCTGCTTTCGATAAACTTGTATTCACGTTGCTATACTTACTATTGTAAGATTTGCTTATTTCGGGCTTTTACGAATCGGTGTTGATAAATGCTGACAGTTACCAAAATGATTTGGTAAAAGAGTGAAATGGAAGCTTTTACAACAGTCTTTAGGACTTCTACCACTACTCTATAGTAAATGCTAGGATTAACCAGTTAAGCCTAGGATTTGCCAATCTTCGGGATTTTACAGTAACATATATACAACATTTTATTTCATACTGTAGCGCATTGTTGGATTTTTTTGTTGAAGATTAACATATGTAAATCATTACCCATGTGTCACAAATGTGGGATTTGCGCTGTTCCATCTGTAAGTCGGCTGCAGCCGCGCTTAGGACCTACGTAATAATAATAATCGCTCCCTCCCTCCCGCACAAGCTTATAGCTTCTGGGGACTGGTTTCCAGGCTATGGGTTGTAGCAATTATTATTATTATTAATTATATATTAAATATAATCTTGTTACACTAATGATCATAACAGCGGTAGCAATTAAGTGGTTTTGTTTGTTCAGTCTTGGAACGTCGCGTTTACCGGAGTGGAATTATATAAACAAAAAATATGACATAATATGAAATAAAATTTACTGGTTTAAAAACTTCTCTTTATAAATAATCCACAAATACAAATTAGCAATTCATTGTTGAAAAACTCCATCTGCACACCAGGTGTAGGAGTAACATTTTTTTGTAATGTATTTAAAATATATAAAATAATATTTAAGACTTTCGTAATAAATGACATTTGATAAAGGCTGAAGTTTATTGAAATTTTATTAACAAAGCAAGAGATTTATAAGAAAGGACTGAACGGAATTGTGATTAGACTGAGTAACAGCGCAGTTGCGCAGTGACATTACCGTTATTTTTAAGTGTTTTTGCTTTGCCAAAATAATGATGATATATTTAGCCATTATGTTCATTTTATACATTTCAGCGCAACTAAACATTTTTTGTCAAATACAACATTATTTTTAATACTTTGCTGAGAAGCAATCTAGTAATCTATTTACCACTTATCGTTAATTATTACATTGCATTAATGCTCTTAATATAGGTACAGCGCGATTTTATATCTTTGGAAATTCAGCTTTCCTGCGTAAAAAATTTGTATGTTCAATTAATAAAATAAAATGTCAAATGCATTACACCCTGACAGTTATGCTACCAATCTTATACCAACCTACATACAGTTAACTCAAAAAATGAATTATTGCGTGTGCTGAGTTAGTAAAATCATGTTTTTGTAAAATAATAATAATTATTATTATTGTTAAAATACTATTCATTAATAAAATACTTAATTCTTATGGTTGTGTAACACACCAAATTTCGAATTTTATAGTAACTTACAGTTTTCATGTAAGATTGGTTGCATAATTGTAAATTTCGTGTTATTTTAATAATTTAACATATATGCAAAAAGCATGTTCAGAGATATAAAATTCTAACTATATTACCAAAATTGCGTTAATATAAGTAGAAACAGTTATAATATAAACTTCTTTACTGCTTAAACTTCGCAAATTTAGTGTTTCATTATAATCAGTAGATGTAGAAAAAATAAGTGTTGCTCTGTCGCATTTTTTTCCATTACTTGGAATATTTTCTTCGAATGTCTCCCCTAAGTTTACTACTTGCAGTAAAATGCAAAAGCGCAGCTTATATATACGTTTAATTTTTCATCAGTGCTAATAAAGTTAATTCCATCATTTCTTTTTTGTAAAACATAACATTAACAAATACATACCAACATCATAAACTAATTCTACCCTTTATATTTATGTTTCCAAATAATAAAAAAAACACCAAACATTTCTCAATAAAATTTTAAAATAATTTGTATATACTTACATAAAATTAAAATGGGAATATTCAAACTTTCAGATTTTCGATTTTATGTAATACCTTTTAAGGAAAAATGCGTTGATCTATTCTAAAGTATGGGTAGTTCTTCACTTTATATTAGGTATACGAAACCTACAAAATAATATTAACTCACTTCAACAATAAACGCGCAAATAATTTAAATAGTAAATAAACTATATGAATGATAGATTAAATTAATAGAGTGCTTTCCTAATTAAGTTAGACTAGTGACAAATATTATACAAGACATAAATCTAGGTGATAAAGAAAATTAAAAAATAGGTAACGAAACGCTGTCTTGCATGATACATTATCTGATACTTTCTCGTAAATTTTACATGGTACGTAAAAACTATATGTAGTTTTACTTTATATTGTGATAAGAGGCAGTTTTTAATTACTTTTTGATATTTTAACTGTACTATCCGAGAAAGAAAAATAACTAGTCAATCCATATTGTATTTAGGTAAAGATTATGGGTAAAAACTCTAAAACTACAAATCATTTTCACAAAAGTACATATAGAATTGAAAAATGAATGCTATTACTTCTTGCATTTTATTTATTACATTTCATAATTTTCATCATCCTCATTTAAACAACAATAGCAACCGAATACTTGTCAAAGTTGTGATATTTTTTGTTATTAATTAATTTTAAAGGCACTAATCCAAGGACCACATTGTTATAACCTAATTATTGTAAATAAATTTCTACCGGATCCATTTTATAAAATATGAGGCCTTAAAGATAACATATAATGTATAATAAAGTGTTGTAATGTGTATGACATCTATTTATGTGTATGCCTTAGTATGTTTAGAATAAATAAATATAAGATTATTTAAATGTGGTATTTTACTTTTACAAAAAAAGGATAATTGTGTTGTATCACAAGGATTTATTTTAGAACTTAACAAAATTTTTTAAGAGATAGTCTTTATGTTACGAAACACTGGTGTATCTATAGGTACGTCTACATAGTAGAACTTTTAATATTTCTGTTGTACAGAACCTTTATAGCTATAGACTGTTTCACTATGAGTTTACAGTACAGATTATTATTAAGGCCTACAACATTCTAAAGTATAATTTTTAATTACTATTTGTTTACAGAGCACTAGAGGTTATAAAAATACAGATAGCTCCAAGTGTTCCTCTACTACTTGCCTGTTTACCGGAGTACATGAACCCCTTAGGGGTACGTGATCGTTTCTTCAAGGTGTATGATCGAAGGAATTATTAAAACAATAATATAATTCTAAATATTTAGAAGAATTATGATCTTCCTTAAGAAATAAGGGGCAAACTGCAACATAAGTTATAAATATCAAAAAATAAATATTTAAAGATTTTTCTAAACAGTTTTAATTGTTAAGGGTTAGAAAAATTAAGGAACACTGCTCAAAAAATTCGATAATTTTTTTTAAGTATTGTTTATTTATTTATTATGTAAAAATATAGACAATTATGATGAATTTTGTAGAACTTAGAAAATTTTAGATATGTTTCCTTTTTAAAATTCAAAATACATGGCCACAGCCCACCACTAACAGAAAATTCTCAACTGTACCGTAAATTAAAAATGATATAGTCTGTAGATACTAATTAAAAGAAGACCAAAGAGTGAAAACATTGAAGATTATATTCTTAAACTTTTTGCTAATTCCTTGAATAAATAATTAATAATAATAATACTTAGGTTAAGTAAACGAAAGGGTTCATATATTATACCAGTCCTGTTTCCTGAATAGTCAACGTTTTTACTTTTCTATTTAATTAAAATTTAGACCTTACCTAATTAAAACTTGCATTTTAGTGCTTCTATTCAGGCAACAACTGATTAATATAACACACAGGAATTTAAAAAATGTAACAAAACATATTACTTACCGTTACATAGTTTATAATAACTTGTTAAAGCGCAAAACACTAATTTACAAAGCACCTAGTAGATAATAATTACTGTAGTATAATCCTGAGATAGCCTCGACTACATGCACTCAAAATTGTAGATGTAGGTGTTAATATTTGCATTATAGTGAATTTAATTCACCAAAAAACCACCATTGAATATCGAAGCATTAGTTTATAGGTAGTTATAGAATTTTTGAATCAAAAACACTTGCAAAGAATGTAACCTAAACGTAAAATAGATCAAAATAACAATTACTATTAATTTCACAGCTCATAGCCTGTTGGTGACATACATACATTTTGATAAAGATGCATCCATTGTTTTTGATTACATTTATTTATAAATATTTTTAATCGTCAACAAACTAAACGTTACAAAATAATTATCTTGTCATCTGCTTGAAGTATTATAATTTTGAATTTGTGATATATTAGTAATTAAATTTTTAGAAATTAGAATGATATAATGTCTAAGTTGCTGCTAAACTTCCATATTAAAATAATAAATGCCTATTTCTTACAAAAATATACCTTTATAATTTCTCAATGTAGTATTCATTGTTGCAATTCTCAACTGGTGACTTAGAAGTTTTAGAATTGAAGCCAGTATTTAACAAAGCCCATAACAATTCCGTTTGCAATATAGACCTTATGTATTGTTTGGTGTATTATATATTATTGAATATTAGTGAGATTATGTTTTATCACTTATATACAATTCATTTACAAAAGATTAGTACAAATGCGTTGGTACATAGATAGGTATATTTATACGGCTTATGTATAATATCTAGATTCAAAAAAATACGTCATAGATAAACATACTTTTTTATACTTGCGTGTCCTAATGAACTCCATTAGGACACGCATTTGCATTGTAAATTTTGCCCCTCAACAATGTTTTGTTGACTAGTTATTGGGTTGCTGATAAAAGTGTGTGATTCTTCATGTAAAAATGAAGCAGTGGAAGACTGGTCAATTACCACTTGAGCCGCTGAAGTGGAAGTACACGGCTTATTAGATAGCAATTCAGCTACCTCCATTTTTTTTAACTGAAGCATCAATACAGCCCTCAGCCACAGCTGAAGTCCTCCAACCTCCATGCCGTTTTATAGTTATTAAATAGCCACCTTTGTTTGCCAATTGGGAAGCACTTGAACGTCGAAAGCAATGACCTGTAAAAACCTTCGGGTTGGCTAAATGCAAATAAATGGCAATAATAAAAGGAACTTTTCCCGTGGTGTTTATACCGATAGGGAGTAGAAATACATTTTCCATTGCGGTAGGTTATAAAAAACCGCTTGTGGTTTATTTTCTTAGGCCTTAGGCTCAAATATTGCTTAATTAAATCAATCCACAGTTTCTCTGTAATTAAGAATTCTCTTCGAACTTTATTTTTTGTTTTTGTTACGGTCACAGTGAACACATCATCTTTGACCACAATATCGTCTAATAACATGTTGGTCAATTCATCTCTTCGGCAGGCACCACAGAATCCCATTATTAACGCAACCTTAAATAATTGAAATATATTAAAAATTGAAAGTATTTAGCACAAAATTTTACTTACTTTCATAGCTAAATGTTGGTTATTTTCTGCAGTTGTTATAAATCTATCAATATGGTTAAATTCCAATATTTTAATAAGATTAATATTAATTAAGATAAGTTAATTCTTTTTAATAAGATGGAGGGAGAGAATATCTGACCATTTTACCTTCTTGTCACAGAAACTAAATTAATTTTATAAAAACAAAACAATTTAAATAACAAATACTGAAGTTGAATTTTCAGTGTAGCCAACTGTCAAAAGTACTTAACAAAATTTCACTAACAAATCTTATTTAAAACTAATTTATTTTTTAATAATTAACGAAATAATGACGCAAGTATAAAAAATAGTATAAAGTATTCGTTTCATAAGGCGTTTTAGCGCACTTGTTCGTTAGAAAACTCCCCGCTTCGCGGGTCGTTTTCTAAACTCGGACGCGTGCGCTAAAAACGCGTCTTATGAAACTAATACTTTAATATACTATTAATCACTTTCGTCAAAGTTAGCTTACTTGAAGAATCCTTTCCATTGTTCGTCTTTGTGAACAGTGGCTTTACAGACTCGATTTTTAACTGCAGTATTATTATCACAATTTATATATACATACATGTGTTACTGTACAACACATTATACACAATTTTTTAGATTCCGGCGTTAAACGTGTTTTTTACTGATACTTGGAACTGTCTACATTATCAATATACGCAAACCGTAGTCGTACTGTAAGTGAAAGATTCAATAACTTGTATCTCGACTCTTCTTCTTGAGAGTCGAAATGCAAATGCTATGATAACATTAATTTTTAACTCGAATAATTACTTTCATTTTAATTGCACCCGTAATGTTATTTTAATCAACTATATTATTTTTTCAAGTGATAGCGGATTTGCAATAAATGCAATAGTGACTCATTACTATACAGTATACCATGCATTTCCCTTACATTCTTTTGTTAATGTTTCTGTATTGATAACTGCTATGTGTTCTTTGGAATTTTATTATCTCGAAAACTATTAATTGGACTGATACAAATTTTGCACACTGTGGTTTTGAACTATGACAAGAATTTGTCATTGGTGTTAGAGCTCCCTGTATATTGTTGCATTTTTGCCTGCTTTTTGAAATTTGTACGTTATAGTGTCCTGATAGCAAGTTATTAGCTTAGCAACTTGTTGTGGTTACAGCAATTAATAGCCAATAAGTACTATTAATAATTTTGTTAAAAAATGTATTTACTGGTTGAACAATGATGATTGTTTTATGATGATTGGATATGGTGACAGGGTGCGTACTTAGACAAGATAGGAAGTATGTAATTTATGTAACATTAATTACCTGAAAAATCCGTAAGTCAGTAAACTTTCAGTCGTAGATTTACATGTTCTTATTTATTTATGCAATAAATATGTTCCTCAAATGTATTGCTATTCGTTAGTTTTCCTATGAAAATTCAAACCTAAAACCAACCAACTCCAGCACTGTATAAATAGAGGAAATCAGAAGGATTACAAGAAATACCCTTTACGTTTTACCTTCAATAAAACAATTTATTGCTACAGGGTATTCTCCTAATAAATAACTTGTCTATACGAAATTATCACACGACTGCCACCAATAATAACCATAATATCCTTTGATGAATTAAGTTTTTAACGCTCTGTTTCTGTAAAACAAAAAAGAATAGCTTGGGATTAGACGGCTTTATAAACGAAATCAGACGTTAATCTGTTAAATATACTCATATAATACTCCCACAATCTTGTTAAGACCTACCATAGACCACTTCTTAGGCTTTACAGAAACTAGATAATAAATATACAAGCAAAGTATGTACATACAAATCAATAAATACCTGTAAGAGACAACATTAAATAAATTAGAACAACCACAAATAAATGAGATAGTAAACAAAAACGTTTAATAAAGGCTCCCCAAATCTACATATACTTCAACAAGATAATAATAACGGCAATAAAAATTATGCATCCATAAAATAGTCCATCAACTGTCTAGATAAATGTAACTAATATTTACTTTAACATACACGTTCAAAATTTATTACTGTCACTCATGGATGACCAATCGCTTCACAAAAATAGAGAAATCTCATATTTAAATTTCTATTTATAAATTCAACCTCAACATGGTATCAGCATACGAAAAAGGTAAAGCCCTAATTCAGACGTTAATTAACGTTTTATTTATATTTAACGTTATATTTTAACCGGCTATAATAATAATACAACTTATTTTAGATAACCTAAAATAACTCGACAGTGTGCTCGCTCTTGTTACAATATTTTAATGATCGACTATTGGCGTCTGGTACCGTAGGATGAATATTCCATTACCAGAAGTACAAGTAATCCGGTAAAGGTGCAAAGAAAACGGCCAACAGATAAAGACAATACATGTAATGACGTGAAAGTAGGCGAACTAGAATGAAATGAAATGAAAGCTCTAACAAAATAAATAGTCGAAATTACAAGAAAATCGTTGAAATCGAAAATAAAAAGTAAATAACTAATTTCAGATCTTAAAAGACTTTTAGTATGGGTAAGGGCAGAGTGAAATCTGTTTCCCTACAAATTCTCTTCACGAGATAAACCCAAAATGCTAACTCAAGCTCTACAAAGGGTATAAATGGGAATTCTGTTTGAAAACCAACAAATCCTCCATTGGAGTGCTTAGATTTCTCTACTAAGAGAACATTTAGAAAAAGGTTTTCACTTTACTTGCACAAACTAGGACTTAAAACGGACTAAAATTTTTTACAAACGGGAAATAACAAAAACCCATTAGGAATGAGCAGAATAGCCAATATATAACTGAAAACAACTAAATATCTCCACACTTAGAAACAAATTGCAGCCGCATCTAGCATTTCCGTTTACTCAACAGTGCAGCTGTAGGACCAGTCTTCTGTTACTGGACTAACTGGACAGACTGGAGTTGTGAGATCAGTGGGTGAGCTGAGCTCAGGGTTTTTGTTCCTCTCTCAGTGAATTTGTGTTGCTGCTTCTTGTTCCTGAATAGGTGAATTGACTTGCTCAAGGTTCGAAAAACCGGCTTTTTTCGCTAGTCTATTTATAAACAGGTAGTAATATATTTAAACAGTGAATTCTTTAAAACGTTAAAAAATGTTTTTGCTTAATTCCTATAAAAGTATGGTCTTCGTCATGATAAACCAAATTGAACGTAAAGTTGCACTGTGCAGGATAAGCAAGCTCCATTAATTGCAAAAGCAACGTCCTCTGCGTTCAGGGCCACTTAAATAAACCTCTGATAAAATTCTCAGATTGCCGCACCATTTCTTTTTTTGAACAAAAAGTAAGTATATGTACATATACAGAGGTCGATCATCGTTGGGTAGTCCCAGTCAGGAGATCGAGATGTTAGGAAGAGCTCTCACCTTCATACCGGTACATGACGGACTAGGTCGCAGTAACTATCCTGAAACAGTACAGGCAGCCTGGAGTAAACTCTATTCCGTAAATCTCATTTTCCGATTCTTCTTTTCACTAGGAACCCAGAAAAGAAAACTCACGAAGGTCTTCACCTACAGACTTGCAGAAGTGCGACAAAATCTAAAAAACATATATGTATATCGTTTAGACCAAGAGCTCATCGACCACTTATTGCGTCTACTATGTTTACTCCAAAGATGCTTGGAATTGTGTTAATTTGAGGTCGTAGAGCACAGAAATGCCCAATGCAAGAAAAATGTCTAGTAAGAGTATATTTGTGGGTTTCGAAATAATGAAAAAATAATTTGGGGAACGCTGCTCGCTAACTGTCACTGACCCGCTACAGGGTTTACTAACTTTGCTACCTACCGCAGCATTCTACAGGAAGTAAGGAGAAATCTCCGAAGCAAATTTCCGAAAACAATCAGTTTTCGTGAACGACAAGGACGCTGTACCACTTTTCACAAGTGACATATGGATTTTCGCAATCAATAGGTCCACATTTATCAGATTACTGAAGACAATTAATAAACTTATGGTATTCATTTAATTACTGATACTCAATTACTCAATGAGTAACTAGTACATGCAGTAAGAAGATCCGATGCACAATCGACTATCGTAAATGACGAGGATTTTATACAAAGATGAGGAATTATGTTCGTACACAGTACGTTCATACTTATTAAATTCCTGAATGCCATTCATATATGTACTTTTTGTATGATTTTTTCATCTCATTTTTTACAAAATAGTGCGAGCGTAGCGTTGCCTTGTACCTTCCGAAATAATGGGGTCTGGGTTCGTGATGTTTAGGGGTAAATTCAGAGTTCCCTCCAATCCCCATTCGTAAACCTATGATTTGTTTGAAGGCGTTGTTTACAAAGTTTGACTCCTGTAGTAGGTCAGTGTTGCAAAATTCACAGCTGGCGAGTCGCGTTTGCCGAATTATTCCTCCAAACCCCATTCCTAAACCTATTATACTCTTACGAGACATTTTTCTTACACGTTCATGGGTGTGCCCCACATCCCTGTGCTAGAAAAAGCTGACATAGGCATTTCTGTGCTCTAGGACCTCAAATTAACACCATTCTACAAATCTTGGAAGTAAACGTATGATACACAGTGGCCAGTAGGCTCCTGGTCTAGTAGTCGTTGAGAACTATGAAATTCTGCCTTCGTGGTCGATGGAGAGATTCAAGTACGTGGATTCGTGAAATCTTCTTCTAATGCCACCTGATGTTGAGATAATATACTCATGTATTTATATATTTTGTGGTGTATTTTTTTATATTTTGAATGAAAGCACATCCCACAATTTCTACTACAAATATTTTTTGGTTTACGAAGTACCCGTTTCTTCTCGTTAGAGTGGACTATTGTTCTTGAATCCACTTCATGTCAAGTTTATGAAATTATATTGGTAGGAACCCACGCACCGTTCCTTCACGTCGGCAGATAAATAAAAGTAACCAAAAACTTTTTTTACCACGATAAAACTCCTTTGCTCTGACTCCTCAAGTAGAAGTTATATCTTTTTACACCGACTTGGTATAGGATGTGAAGACGAGTTTATTCAATAGCATGGCCAAGAAGACTGCACTGAGCTCTCCCACTTGAGGGAGGTAGGAAATTCCTGACTGCGTCCATCGGTTTACTGACTAATAATAATGTGTTATTCAACTACTCTCCATAGAAACTCTCCACTCCAGCAAAAAGAACCGTTTCTAAAATAATCAAGAAACCAGATAAAAGTACCCTTAATCCGCCATATTTCGTTCATTCATGCGCCAAGTTGGTAGATTTACAAGATTGTCACAGTTTGTATCGGCGAGGGATTTCTATGGATTGTATATGAAGGCAATTACAAGAATCTTATTAAAAAAGTCAATATGAATTTTATCGTAGATAAACTTTTCTGCACTGCTTTCTTAAAATAAAAAAAAGAAGTTCTCAAATCACAAAATCAGTAATCTACCATGGTTCAAAAGAAGATATATATTTTAAAGTAATATCCAGTGACAATTGCGTCAGTGGTGTGTCAATCTAAACGTCAATTTTTGTCATAGTAGTAAATGTTTGTCAATCGAAAAAGTTTGTATTGCTTTAAAATTGCTTGTAACTAAAAAGAAACTATATTTTATTCAAAATGGCTTATGCCATAAAAGAAGAGGATGTTTATGGGTCCCAGACATTGTATAGAGAATTAGCCTATTTTATTAGTAGAAGAGAGGAATATGAAAGAGGTTTGTACAGGGATTGCTTAGTGTTTTATTTTCCTAATTCAGTTTGCGGGTTTATTGCCAAAACAGTTTTACCAAGAAGCAGAAACTTTACTTGTACTAACCTATAGTTTAGAGAATTTAAAGCTGTTAAAACACGTTAACGTTAACACTGTTTTTGCAATATAATATTTTAGAAAATATATAATTTTTCAAAAAACATACTTACCTTTCCTTTATAGCTTTAACATATTTCGATGAAGCTATTAAAAGGACACCAACTGATAAAAGGGCCCTTCTGGGACGTTGTTGGGCAAGATCAAAAGTGTGCAAATACCAAGGAGCGCTCGAAGACATTGCGAAGGCTCTGAATCAAGATGTAACAGATCTTGTGGCAATTGCCCATAAAGCACTGAATACATACCTTTGCTGCGAATTTGAGGATGCCTTGATTGTAAATTTACGATTGGTTCCAGTTAGAAAAAAGCCCGATAATTTTACGATGGGCGTGATGCATGTAAGGGCATTTGTGAATCTAAATAGTACAGATACCTATATTCAGTAAAATTTTAATGTTAATTTCAGTGCTTTGAAGCTATTGAAAATTGTGTTGGACAACGATCAGGTCATCCATTGCGAGATCATTTTAAGATAATCAGGCGGATAGCTTGGAGAAAAGCTCGAGAATCAGAAAAACCGTTTGAACCAAAATCAAAGAATAGAAAAAAGAAACGAAAAAACAAGATAAAACAGAAAAAGGCAACGGTTTATGAACCTGTCCTACCTATGATTAGAAGTAAAGCATCAAAGCGCAGTACAAAAAGTACCAAACACATGTCTATAACGTCTAAAATACTTGAAGAAGAAGCGGTTTTACATACTCAAGATTATGAAGCAATATCAGCTATAACTGAGTTTACAGAAGGATTAGGGCTGGATCAACAGGATTTGACTATAAATGACAGTTTACATACTATAAAAACTGAATCAGATTATGTACCACCTGGACCACCTTTTCCTTTCAGGCCTTTACAACGATACACTACTAATATTGAAAATTATATGGCTGAGAAGTATTTGGATAGCATGTATTTAGATAAGATATTTTTAAAAAATCTCTCATCACATTTAGGAGTGTCTTCACCTAATAGAGAAGGTTCTACGCAGGTAATTCAGATGAGTAAGGATGGTTTCAAAACATTGTGTTACAAACAGGTAAGCAGGTAATATTATTAACAAGTGATGAATTTTATGTGATGGAAGGTGATATTTGTAAATGAGTATGTTTATCTTTAATAGGAACTATTACGTACAAGAAGACCATTCTACTTTATAAAATATCAAGAAGCAAAACTGTCTGGTGCTCTTAGAGCTAGAATGGAAGCGGAACTACATAAGATGCAGCTTGCTGCGTCAAAAGATGCAGATGCTTTATTATTAAAGATACGAAGAGCTATCAGTGAGAAGCAGACTCGAATAGCATGTGAAGCTGCTGAGAAGCTTAAAGTATTTTGTGATGCTAAACCTAAGAAGGTTTTACCTTTGAGGGATGAATATTTAGAACAAATGTATAAACTTGTTAGTCGGGCATACTACCAACTGTTTAGGATCAATCGTGAACAGTTTGAATGGGACCAAGAGATAAGAATTTTCAATTTTCTTGGTTTACCACAAAGTAGAGAACCATCTACTGATTCAGTTATTGATCAATTTAGAGGAGTGTTTATTGACTGGAAGTATGATATTGTTAACAGTTTAAATATGTTTTTATATTATTAACATTGTAGGAAACAAATTACTATTTTTGAAGAGCGCCTACGCAAAGCTTCATCGTCTGAAGAAATGGCTTGGATATATCATGAATTAGCACGTTATCATACAGAAATTAAACAATATGAACTTGCAAGAGTTTACGCTAGGAAATGTATTTCAGAAGCTCGTATTACGAACAATATTTATTGGATTGTAGATGCAATGATGCTGATTTTCCGCATAAACATGCTACAACACAACAGAAATGATGCTAAGAATGAACTAAATGAAGTGTTAAATGTTGCAAAACAAATACAGGATGCAGTTTTAGAGGACTACGTTAACAAGGTTTAACCATAATAAGTAATAAGTATTTCAAATAAACGTATTTTAATAACACTGATGATTGCAGTGCTTACAAATAGTCGAAAAAGTTGGATATGATGATACTTACGCTGCTAAAGTACTAGAAAAACGAGAGAGACAAATTATTCAAATGATGGCTGGAGCAGGCATGAAAAATGAAGTTGCCTATTTGTTCAGAAAGATGGGTGCTATGCCGACACAGAGACGGATGTCTGTTATGCCAGGTGTTAGGCTTGATGAATCTGTTGGTGCAAAGACGACGGTAAGTTATGTTCTCTCATGTTAAGAGTATCGGTAAGTTATGTATCTCTTATATTTTACAAATTAAGTATAGTAGAGTAAATCTGAAAGCGGATTTTGTTGTCCGTGGTACATTGAAAGGTAAAAAGGTATCGAGTACGTTATCGGATGCTATTTAGGGTGTATATCAATCCCCTATATTCGTCTGGCGATATCGGTGTCCAACACACCCCCGGGGGGGAAAAACTGAAAAAACGGCAAATCAATAATACTTTATTTGCTATCAGGCTATATTAAAATAAATGCGATCTCTAAAGTATTAAGCGAGTTAGAGATAATTTTCACTCAAGAATTATCATTAGATAAACGGAAGGATACTCACTAGATTAGCTCCCTTTAACTCCCTTATTATGCGTATTTCTATTTCTGCAAACATTGAAAGATGTTTATATCGTGATAACTTTTGGACGACACAAGATATCAAAAAAGTTCAAAAAATAATTGTTGTTATTTCGAGATTTTACAATCCAACGCTTTTTGGAACTTTGAAATTGGCTAGACAGTAACGAAGATATGACCAATTTATTCCGACAATGTATAAATTACCGCTGAGCAATGATTGTTCTATCTCTATTTTCACCCGTCTTCCGTCTCATTCTAACGCACTGGTCTTACCAGGTTTGTAAGTACATACAACTATTAGCACAATATTGGAGTTACAAATGCAGGTGATTTAACATTTTGTTGAAAAAATTATAAAATTGTTACTGTTTTTGTAAATACGACATTAACCTTAACACGGAGAGTTCTTCAAGTTATTCTATATCAGACGATGAACGATTACATACATTAAAATTTATTTAAATTTATAAAAAAAGAAACAGATACGCAGTTATAAAAAATGGGGTGTGTAAAACGGGCGAGAAACTTCAGGAATCAACTGCAAGAACTGCGGAAACTATTCAAAGGTCAGTGAAAATGAGATTAGATATGCAGTCATAATAGACAATTAATAGAGCTTCTTGATATAACACACAATTCAAGTAAATTAATGAGGAAAAGACTGTTATTCCTCGTTTACGTGCATATATAAAATATTTCCCCTATGAAATTAAATGTACATAGTAGTCAAAATATATAATAACAAAACTGAACACAAAGGTTATTCTGAAAACCAAAGGGATAAATTGTGGCGAGGTTTGGGAAAAGATTGTTGGGGAAATAAAACAGGACATAGCCAAAGAAAAGTGTATAATTCAGTTTCAATTTACGACCGATATGTCCTACTGGGTGGTAACTTGAACCCGTAGTATTTTCTACGAAAACTGAAAATACGTAGTATTTTTCAGATCTTATAAAAATAATGAAGCTACTTTAGCTTTTCAGCAATGTCCAGAAGACGAATTATCTGCGGGAATTCCATTACGACTACCTGTGCCTCAAAACTTCCATTCCTTGTCAAACTTTCAGTATACCAAGACTAGAATACCTTTGCCATATTGCGAACGAAACGCAAAATTAGTTATTTGCCGAAAAATCAAGAATAGTCAATACCTACTGATACAAATAATTTGGTGTGGATTTTAAGTAGAGTTCAAAATTGTTGTTCACAGATTGTACCTCAATGGACTGGTTTCAACAAAATAACTGACAATTCAGACAATACTATATTGTGGACAGCCATGCTTAGGTGTCGAGATATCACTGCACATCTAAATAATGTAAAATATACAGTAATTACGTTTGTCCAAGTATTGTATTACTATAACATAGTGGCTTTCAGAATAACCTTTATATTCAGTTTTGTTATTATATATTTTGACTACTATGTACATTTAAGTTCATAGTGGAAATATTTTATATATGCGCGTAAACTTGAATTGTGTGTTATATCAAGAAGCTCTCTTAATTCTCTATTATGACTATTGCATATCTAATCTCATTTTCACTGACTTTTGAATGTTTCCGCAGTTCTTGAAGCGGATTCCTGAAGTTTCCCGCCCGTTTTACACACAACACATTTTTTATAACTGCGTATCTGTTTCTTTTTTTATAAATTTAAATATATGTAATAGTTCATCGTCTGTTATAGAATAACTTGAAGAACTCTCCGTGTTAAGGTTAATGTCGTATTTACAAGAACAGTAAGAATTTTATAATTTTTTTCAACAAAATGTTAAACCACCTGCATTTTTAACTCCAATATTGTGCTAATAGTTGTATGTACTTACGAACCTGGTAAGAGCAGTGCGTTAGAATGAGACGGAAGACGGGTGAAAATAGAGATAGAACGATCATTGCTCAGCGGTAATTTATACATTATCGGAATAAATTGGCCATATCTTCGTTACTGTCTAGCCAATTTCAAAGTTTCAAAAGCATTGGATTGTAAAATCTCGAACTAATAACAATTATTTTTGAACTTTTTTGATATCTTGTGTCGTCCAAAAGTTATCACGATATAAACATCTTTCTATGTTTGCAGAAATAGAAATACGCATAATAAGAGAGTTAGAAGCTAATCTAGTGAGTATCCTTCCGTTTATCTAATGATAATTCTTGAGTGAAAATTAGCTCTAACTCGCTTAATACTTTAAAGATCGTATTTATCTTAACATAGCCGGATAGCAAATAAAGTATTTTAGATTGCTGTTTTTTCAGTTTTTCTCCCTGGGGGTGGTGTTGGACACCGATATCGCCAGACGAATTTAGGGGATTGATATACATCGTAAATAGCATCCGATAACGTACTCGATACCTTTTTACCTTTCAATGTACCACGGACTTGATTTCTAGATGCGTTTTTTAAGTTTGCGAATTTTACTAGTATATTTATTAATAAACCTAAAGGCCTGTCAATGATCAGAGAACCATGCCTGCAGCTTTCGGAGTTAGCATTGTAGTTGCACCTTACAGTAGCTGAAACTAGAGAAAAATGTTTATTAATAATGTATACATACAAACGTTCTTTTAGGCTGCTACGCGAAAAATGTCAATTATGCCAGGAGCAAGGCCACCTGAAGATCATCCACCGCCAAAACCGATTGGAACAGGAGGTCCAAAGAAAAGTGACGCTGACGGGTCTGCTAAAGGAATCGCTTTCATGGAGCTTATAAAATATCATGTAGATTAAATAAATATTATTTGACTGTAAAATGAGAGTAAAAAAGTAAGAATATATACATAGGTACGTATACAGGGTGTTTCACTGAAGATTCGTATCCTCTGGACAGGTGATAGTAGTTGTCAACAGGAACAACAAATCCTTATGCCATTTTTGATTTTACGCACATCGAAAAACATTTACTAAAAAGGTCAACTTTTGAGAACTGCTGGAAATAATAGTTAAAACAAACTGTGACATCATCTAGCATTAGCTGCATCAATACATGATATCACGTTGAAAATGCAGTTACGAACATCCAACTCTATTATTATTATCTACCTCCAATTGCTGTTCCTAAACTAGTGACCACCAACCCACTTTTCAAAAACAATTTTTTTCGCGGTTATTATGAAAGACAGTCATGAATGAAGCTTTTTATTGAAACCGATTCGTGATATTTTAACCGAATGTAAAAAGGAGACCTGATGAAGTAAATCAGAAAATAAATATTATTAGAAGGTAACTAAATAAGCAGCTCAAGAAGCAACTATTTACTCATTTAAAGGGAAGAAGGGTCGTCTGCGAATGTTAGCCCTTTCGTTGTTACAGCATTCAATAATTTTAAAGTGAAGGTTGTTTATCATTGAACCTAAATTACGTAAAAGTAATAACAACAGGCTAAGGTTTAAATTCTAGTTAAATAAGTTAAGTTCTGGCTAAATTAAAGATTTTGTGTTAAAAGACAAGATGAAGTTAGGCATACTTATATGTATGTATATTTATGTATGTAGGAAAATAGATATGTGTCAACAAACAAAATTTCATCTCAATGATGTCGGTATATACTATTTCATATCAATACTTAGCATTAATATTAGAAACCAAGTTTACTTGGACGATAAAACGCTACTGCTTAAAAGTTTAACATCATTAAATGTGCATCTAATGCACTTTTAGGAGCTGACCGCCAAACTGATAATACTGTAGAGGCTACTAATATCCTCATGGATGGACTATGATTGTATTGCTCATTCATCTGCCAAATCAAGTCGTCTGCGATTACTCGATCCAGTTTACCACTCTGCTTTGCACAAGGTTTATATATTTATATATCAGAGATGAAACTACTGTGGTCATGACGAAGCAGCCTATTAATAAATTATTAAGCAAAAATATTTACAATTTAAGAAAATCCTGCTTGATGCTACACTCGGTAGCAAGCAGGATTTTATTTCTCTTATACTAGTTTATGATGCATGTAATATCTTATAGTAATGATTCAAGACAAAAATGGCAAAAAGGACAAAAATGAGAAAGAAAACTTGTAACATCAAATTGCCAGTGGAAGAAATTGTATTAAAAAAAAAACAAAAAACAAATGGAACTCCATCAAACAGAACCGTGGTAAGACTTTACTTTAGCGTATAGTTGATAGAAGGCAGTGTTATAGATGATTAGACGCATCTCAAAGCTGAAGCATCAATTGAACTTAACATAACCTAACCTTATAATAATGCGCCTAATTTTAGATAGTACATAATGTCATGATTTTTGACATACAATAGAAAGTATGCACACTCAGGTAAAGTTTTTCCAACAAGATGTTAGATGGGTTGCATAACCTCAAGGAGAAAAGTAGTTAATTTTAATAATTTTTTATATGAAGCTAAAGAAACGGTTTTAATTTAATAAATATGCATTCTAGAACATACTAGGCAGTAAAAGGATAAATTTTAAAGTAGATTTTTTACAATCTTGGCAATTTTTCACTGTTCAGCAAACGATATGAATTATTTACCTAAATAAGTGAGTAATATGGAGTTGAGGCCATTTGAAGGCAAGTTTTGACTTTAAACAGACAAGGTGCATGGTAGTGATGGTGTATGCAAGTATTCGCAACCTACCTTATTTAGTTTGTATAAAGAAAATTATGTTCCAAGTTAACGAGATAGTGATATCGTTAAATTTTCTTCTTTAGATAGATTATACAGTTTATGGGTAATATGCTTTATTGTTGTTTTGTCTAGCAGTTTCTTTAACATAATTTTGAAACAAATTTTAATGTTGAGATTTTTTTTGTAGAAGATATCGTTGAAATAAAATGGAAGTTTGTACGTTTCGCCCAATCTGAAATTAGGTAATGTAATTATTATTTTCATGTTATTGATATCTAAAATCAAGTAAATAATGTTTATTGGGATGTAAGGTTGGATTTTGTCAAGATGTAAATAGGAAATTTTAGGTAATTAAGTTAATAGAAAGAAATAGGAAACATCACTTGGTTGACTTTCTATAGTGACCTTATTTTTTATGTCAGAACAAGTGTCATATATTAGTGAAAGGAGATTTGTTTTTAGTTATCTATTTATTGAATTTGTTTAAAGAATAATTAATAGTTATACATAACTATTAGTTTTAAAAATTCTTTTGTTTTCCACCAAAGATATCACTATAAGCTTCTTTTGTTTCAAAAAGGGTATAAAAAAAGCGACAATTTAGACACAAACTCTCTGTTATTTTAGATCTTTCAAACAGTGCACACACGTTGATAGCAAAATTTTAATATTTTAAGGTTATGTAGCAAATTCGATAATTTGTAAACAAACCAAACGCCAAAAAAATGTTAGATAATATTTTGTTGAAATGTCAAAGTCTTCAATAATGATCTAAGATCTTTGAATTTGACTTTTATTTTTAATAATAATTACATTTAATTGATATAATAATTAGTGTTGTGAATTTATTTGTGGAGCAATATTGAATTACCAGAAGAAAATTTTTGGATGTTGGAAGAGAATTTAAAAATTTAACCATTAAATTAACTTACCATATTTCAAACAAGCAGCTGAATTTTAATTTTATTTATTAATACCATTTATTTGGACATTATTTAAAAGAGGGATATATGGTTGTCATTCTACCATTTTAGTATTTAAACCATATAAAAATAAAGGTTTAGTGTTTTGTAACAATGATTGTTAGCAAACTATTGTCGCCAAGCATTGGGTTGTTTTAAAAATCTGAAGTATTTATTTAATTTTAAATAAAAATTTAGTAATTAAGATTATGATGGTGCCAGAAATATTACTTCTCGGATAAAAGGCATTGAATTTTCTTAGAATTGATTTTTCATTTTGTTCATGGTATCCAAGATTTATTTTTTATATATTTTAATGTTTTTGTTGTTTGTTTTCAATAAATAAATTTTTGTCATTTCAAGTTTAAAGAGGATTTGGTTTATATTTCTTTTGTGTGCATTACTTGTATTTCCTAGATCTATATTTATTTAGTGGCCTATTCAAGCGACCCGCCTGAATGTCCCAGTGCGGTAGAGATTTTGATGCATGACCACGTTTGTAATTAGCCGGACCAAAATGTTGTTTTAAGAGTAAAGGTAGGTAGTTTATATTTTGTAAATAATAAAAAAAATTAAAAAACAAAACTCTAAAACGCATATTATAAATGACATACGATTTGGCAAAATATTTAGGCAAAACTAAATAAACTAAACATTTTGGAGGATGCAACACACCCAAAGATATATGGCACGAGCCGCCACTGTAATATAACACATGGTAATGGATTTAGATTATTCAGTTAGCAATGACTCAGAACATCAAATGTGATCGTGTATTAGTGAATAAGAGAAGAACAATTGAAGTTCTGAGTTCTAAGTGAGTCTGACCACTTTATGGTTGCAGCAAGAATACGTCAAACAATAGAACTAAAAATACCGGACATCAGCAATCAAAAACTGAAAAAATAACATGAGAAAAATGGAAAAACAATTAATAAGAAGAAAGTATTGAAAGATAGGTTGTAGATTAGGAAACAAGTGATAATATTAAAGACGAATGGGGTAAAATTCAAGACAGTATACAAGATGCAGATGAACTGGTAATAGGAAAAGTAAAAAACTAGAAGATAATTAAAGAATGGTTATTAGAAGAGCATCAATAATTTAAAAGAGCAAGAAGATTCTATACAGGAATTTGCAAAAGTAGTAGGGGGTTATTAAGAAAATAAGATAATAATACATAAAGCGACTAGGAAAGATGGTATATACTGTCCGCTAAAACCCACACGAGGTTGTAACGCCGAATAACTGAAACTTTAAGAGCTGGAAATTTGTCTTAATACCATATCAGACAGTCATTTAATAGTAACTCTATGTCTTCGCATCTAGCCATTCAGGATCGAGCAAATAATAAATTAATTCTTAAAGACATGTGTTGCAGTAATATAGTAATTTAACACACAAAGTAAACAGAAATGAAGAAGCTGATTATGCAACAAAATTCACAAACACTCAAATTTTTAATTTGAGTAAAGCTATCTCTCGTAGAGACATAATGATTAGGAACAAATATAACGTTTCGTAGAATGGCAACCAGAAAAACTACTTAGCATCCATTCTTCAGTGAAGCCCTTTGAAAATGATTTAGTGCTATCTCGGTATGAGCAGGCACTCTTAAATAAATTGGCTGTGTCATTATCAAATCCAAAAATAAGTAATTTTAAAGTGGTGAATGTGTCGGCGTGGTAAAAAAAATGTTCATAACCATTTTCAAAACAAAAAAATCTCCAAAAAATTTTTTTTGAGATTTTTGTGAATTTTCATGGAAAAACAGAAAATGAAAATACATTTTTGATCAGAATTAAGTTTAATCGACACACTCTGTAATAATATTTTCACATCAAGAACATTTTAAAAACCCAAAATATAATAATTATAAAGGCTCAGGAAACTGACAGTTTTATACTTAATAAGAATACAATAGTTTTTGTAAATTTGAATTTAAAAACTACCCTTAATGTTGATTATTTTCTTTTAATTGTCTTTATAATTATTTACACCTAATAACTAATATGTCTATTTTCTATCATTGAGTATTCTAAGGAATAGGATGTAGGATTAACACAAATACAAACAGTTTGAAAAGAAACAATGATAAAATATTAGAGGTAATGTAATGAAATCGATTCTGCACTCCTGCATTTACATAGGCAACCCAAATAGCAACTACTTTGGTAAGCGGGTTGTATATAATCTTCTTCTATCAATTAAAAACGAAATTCTCTTTTAAAGGTTATTAATTTATACTATTTTAAAGGAAAATGTAGGTACTAAGTATCTTTAAATTATTTAATTTTAGCAGTGTGATGGATTTAGTAAAAGCGAATACTTTAATGTTATTAATACCGGAAACTTCATCTACTTTACCAGATGCATATAGGCGACATTTTTAAAGCGCCATCTTCGCAAATAGGTGAGTTACTAAACGCTGTTTTTTCACTTAGTATCCTGCATCTAATTAACTATTTCTGTTATTTATTACCTATTTAAACTATTCAATATTTCATCACAATAATTATTTTTCTAATTACACTTCAAATATTTAAGAAATATCAAATTTAGAAGCACAGCACACCGCAAGAGGCGCTTTCTAATTTTGTCCAGTTAAGTTTCCGGTATTAATAATATTGTATTTGGTAAAAGGTTATTACCCCTTTTGGGCACTGTGACAGTGCTTGCTTAAAGTTGGTAAAAAATCCACCGCTAGCTCAATGCGTGGGGGTGGGTCCACAGTTGTTATTTATATATTTAATATTCTCTTGTTATTAATGGACGCCAGGTCATAAAAATTTAGAAAAGTTGCTGAGTGACCAGCTCAACAAAATAAACTTTAAGCAAACCCAGTGAAACAGTTCCAACTGAGTGATGAGAAAATGAATAAAACACAAACTTGTTACTTGGAAACATATAATTATAATTGTAGCGTAACTGGTTAATATAACATCAAGAATAAAATATATCAAAATTATAAATATAAGTCAAAATTCCCAAAATTGAAATGATAATTAAACTGGAGTTATTACTAGTTGATTAAAATGGAAAGCTATTTGAAATTGAATACAATTAAATGACCTGAAATAGGCTAATTCGCCGAGGCGTATGTACTGAAACGCCTATGCACGAAATTAAATTTAAGAAAAACGTGACGATACTTCGTGAGCTCACTAGGTACGACGCATTTATAAAAATCATAAAACAAGGCGACAATAGTTATGTTACTGGCGAAATACCCTGTACAAACTTTAACTTGAATTAACAAAAAAATCAAAGATCGATTAAAAATTTTATCTATATGAAATATTAAAAATTATGTAGATATTAAATTATATATAAATATCAGAACGGCTACTAGCTTCAAAAAAAACATATGCACCTTTAAAAAGGTTAATCGCATTTCCAAAACTCTCAACGTCTATATCATGATAATGTGCGAGTTATTCGCCACTCAGGCTGACAATGATTTAAATGATAATTGGCTAACAAATTTAACATGTAAATTAGGTACGAACTATTACCATATGAAAAAAATCAAGTAAACTATAAATTTATAATATTTAAACTTAACGAAACATCAAGTTATTACCAAACCTTGAAATTACAAAAATCTAATCTATCTGACCTTTTTTAATTTATTTATCTGCTTGGCCATTTTTTCTTGAAAGGTTCTAAACAAAATCAGCATGGGTTACTGCATGGTAGTATGAAGCTCTAGATCCTCCAGATGAAATCTTATGAAGAAATTAAAGTATTGTTTATATGCTCCAAGTAAAAAAAACATTAATCACATTCAACTAACGAAATGTGTACATCCACAACCAAATCCCAGACTCCCGGGTAAAACTACAAGGAGAAAAATATATTAGCACCCTTGAAAGTATAATGAACCATTAAATAACTTACCCTCGACACGAGGACAGAGGTTAACAAAACCACAACACCTAGCCATATTTCAATGGACAATATTCATAATAAATGTAACTCCTAAAAGAAGAATAAATTAGAAATTTGAGATATTTTATAAAATCTCGTAACGTACCAGGATGACTGGAAAATTTAAAGAAGAAAACTTCGAAGGTGGAGACAGTCCTTCTCCTCGAAGAGTATAACGCCAAAATGGCCGAATTATCAAAAACAAAATTTGAAATTGTCATGTGACGTCAGTACCCAACGACAAATGGGTTGCCTAACTAACATAAGTGGAACGAATTTAAACATTGAAAATTGAAATGTTACAAGGTAAAAGCCACTTTTATTTACTTTCTTTAAGGATATCTATAGTTCTATCTAAACAATGGATTAGTATGCGAAAACTTTCCTGTAAGGAAATCCCAGGACCACTTTTATGAACTGGCGCATAGTCACAATTCCAGTGCTTTCAAATAGTTCTTCTCCATCTATGACTTTATTAACTATGTAACACTCTACAACTTCTCTTCGATTTAATTTATTTTTTATTGTGTAACAGACAGTTTTTCTGACTATTATTTTTATGTTAAGATTACCTAGTATATTAATAAACATGTTATTGCGTTGTCGTTTAGGAGACACGGTGTATACTATAAAAAGTCGACTTTCAATGTTTATTTGCAACGCCATCTAGGTTTAGTATTATTGACTGCATTATCGATCTTTTCTTTGTGATAACTAAATTCTTATTGTATTTTTCTCTTCTGTTAATTAAATTTAACATTTTATTTACAAATTATCGATTTTTAAAATCACTTTGGTGGCCCGTTTTCGCTAATCAAAAATAAATCTTTTGTTGTGCGACATAACGCCTGAATTCAACCAATTAAAAGGCAAAATGTTAGTCACGGGACTCACGCTTGTTTGTTCGTTACAGGGAATCTTCTTTTTCCTCCCTTCTTGTGCGAGCCTAAAGAAAGCTCTCTGAGAGCTGCTCTGTTTAACTTTGAAAATTTCTTTGAAAATTTTCATTTTTATGGGGTATAATTAGTGCATGAAATGGTTTTGTGGTTTAAAGTACTAAAAGTGATAAATCGTTGCTTGAAAGTTTAGAAGGTATCGAAATTAGAGTTTTCTTTGTCACGCTTTGTTCTGTATCTTGAAAAACAATTCCTTCAGAATTTGAAAAGGTAATTAAGAAACCTTTATTTTAATTACAGGTTTTTTCTTATTTTATTGATGTGATCAATAAACTTTTCTTTACAATGTCGATCATTATTTATAGGGAAAGTGGATATAGACTTTAGTCCGAGAAAATAGATCCGAACTTTAATTCAAGTTGGCTTTTAAGTCTCGTGTTCATTTGTGGATTTTAATTACTTGGTGTTAAAATATTCATTATTGAAACTGCAAGCTTTATTCCTATTCATTTTGAAGATAGTTGCGAATATATGCTGAAACAACCATAATGCATTATAACCATTTATAATTTGTCGCTCGCTGTATTTTGAATCCCCAGAAGTGATTAACTGGAAATCTTCTCCAAAAGGTTTATAATAACCTGGTGATCATCTGCAACGTGTCAATGGAATGCATGTTAGTAAATAAATTTAGTTTATAGAAACAAACAGGTGGGTTTTTTATCCTATTATTATGTGGAAGCGTTACTTGATTCATAGTCTCAAAATTTAAGATTTAGTCAATAGAAAATTTTGTTAGAATGTTTACAAAATTATTTTTATAGGAGTTTGAACTTAATTTCTCATGCAATTAATAAATTTAAATAACGATCAAGGTTAGATTTTAGAATTATTTTTAAACTAGTTATGAATCGTTTGAGCGATTATTTATTTTTATGTAACGACTTAATAAATATAGTAATACTTTAGTTAATTAATGACTGAAGATCGTCTAGTTCACTATTAATTCAATGACTCCTAATTTTCTATTAGTTGATATTCTTGTGTTATAGCGGGCTGAAGGAAATCGGTTCTTACACAGATTTATGTTAAGATCAAAGACTCCATTATTGGGAGCTTTAATGCTGATAATGTTTTGTTGTTTAAATCAATCGTGCTGGCGCCCGTATCTAAAGCTTTTATGAATTTGCTGATGTTCCAATTCGCCCACAACCTGCTTTGATTTTTGTCAAAAGTCATGCAAAACTCATCATGCGGTCCTAAGTACGTATTAATGTTTAATGTTTTGTAAAATTAATGTTAAAAATTGACAGCCATTCATGGTGCTGATTTTTTAGTAGCTACTGTTGAAAGTACATAAAACAGTGGGATCAAAACTGTAGGGATTAAAATGAAAAGGGATAGTCAGGGGAGACTATGAAAAAAGTAGAGAGAAGTGATGTCAATTTTGTAATACATAAAAAAGTGTCAATGTATAATACTGGGTGGAAATAAATGATTTTCATCAAGCTACCATTACATTCCCCATGAAAGAGCACGACGTGCCGCTCTACGAAAATAGAGAAGGCAGTACCATAACCTCAAAATATACAATTCTATGAATTGCTTGACAGATTGATTTCATTTATTGACAGAACTAATTTAGTACTAAATCAAAAAGAGTAGAGCGGTACAGAAAAATTTACATGTGAGAAAATTCCAAAGGGAACTTGTTGAAAATCATTTATTTCCACGCTGTATATTGGATATTAGTGTATTATAGAGGTTTTCTATGCTTCTGAAATAAATATTGAATTTACTAACCATTGGAATCTTATACTATTCAAGTTTGAGTGTGGGTGTTTACGCATCATACTAAAGAGTTAATATACTAAATGAACTTTGACCTTTAGGCTCCTTATTTTATGATAAGTGAGTATCTCCATCAATTCCTCCTTTTTCTGTGATATTATAGACGGTTAGTCTATTCTGATCATAACATTGTGTGACCCCGACGTGATCAAACGTGGAAAAAGGTCATATCGTAGATTGATTAGTAATCATCGTTATTGTTGAGAATAAATAAGATGAATCAATTGAAGGCAGAACGAAAACTCAAACGATGTCAATCAACTCGTACAATCAATGAAATTGTAGCAGAGTTACAGAATGAGAACCCGGATTTCACAGAAATTCAAGGAAATCTAGACTTTCTGGAAGAATGACATGAACAAATAGATATCCTGGATCGGAAAATAGCTGAAATGGTGATTGAACAAGACGTGTCCGAGCAGGATCATGAGCAGTATTTGAAAATTAAGAGAAAAGTCAAATCAAAACTTCCAGCTGCGAATCCAGTTGAGAGTCCTCCAGCTAGTGCATTCAGTATAGCTACTGCTGAAAAGACAACTAAGAGGAGTTTTCGTCTACCAGAAATAAAATTAAAGAAGTTTAGTGGCGATTTAAAAGATTGGCTTGGATTTTAGTCGCAGTTCCAAAAAATAGATGAGGATGACACCTTACATGGAAGCGACAAATTCCAGTACTTACTACAGAGTTTAGAACCAAACACAGAAGCCTATGACATCGTCAGTAATTTTACTGCCAGTGCCGAAAACTACCCAGAAGTTGTGCAAGCTCTTAAAAGTAGATTTGGCAATGAGGACCTATTGTTACAAGTTTACGTACGCGAGTTGTTAAAACTTGTCATTTCAAATGTAAATGCTACAAATAAGATACCGTTTCAGGCGTTGTATCTAGAACTCGGCTCACACTTAAGAACAATAAAAGTCCTTAATTTGGAACAAGCCGACCCAGCGACGTGGCTGTTTCCTTTGGTAGAATCCAGTATACCAGAGGAGATACTGCTGACTTGGCAGCGTAGTCCATTGTCATCTTACTGGATTCCATAATGCCGTATATACAACATGTGTATTTTGTAATAAACCACATGAAAGCACGGAGTGCTTTACTGCTCAAGCGATGTCCCTGGAACAGAAGATTAAAATCTTAAAAGAGACGAAACTTTGTTTTCAGTGTTTCAAAAGCAAGCACAACAAGGGGTCAAATGAGTGTAAAATAAAAATGAAGTGTATGTTGTGCGGTCAAAAGCATTACACGATAATGTGCAAGAAACGGGATCAGCTGCAGAACGTGAAGAAAAATCTTGACGCGCAAAATCCTGAACAATCACAAAAGACAATCACAGTGAAGCAACCGGAAGTCGCGGAGAACTTTACTGGGTGTACAAATCATGTATGATCGAGAAGTGTAGGTTTACAGACTTTGATGGTGACTATTTTGAATGGTTAAAGGGCTAAAGCAGTTAAAGCTTTCTATGACTCAGGATCCCAACGTTCTTATGTTTTGAAGGCTACCGCAGAAGAGCTGGGTCTCCAGCACGTTGATCAAAAGTGCATCAGACATTCTTTATTTGGCGGGGCTGAAAATTCAGCAGTGGTACATTTAAAGTACGATTTAATTCTTCAGCGGCCCGGAGGAACATACAAATGCAAAGTGAAGGTACGAGACCAGATAAGCATTTGTAATAGTATCCCCCGGATTTCCAAAAGTACAGCTCAGTTGTTTAGTGAATTGAAAGCAAGAAAAATATACATTACTGATGTAGGCGTTGATTGCCCTCCTATCGTACTTTTATTAGGAGCTGATGTGTATGGACGATTATTAACCGGCAAGGTCATCCTACTTGACTGTGGTATTAGTGCAGTTGAGACAAAACTTGGTACGGTGAATTCAAAGATGGTATCGTGTGTAATTTACTCATTTCGATTACTGTCAGGATGAATCAATTACTCAACTGTGGGAATTGGATGCAATTGGGGTTAAAGACACCACAGATGTGAAGTCTATTGCTGAGCAGGAGATCAAAGTAAAAGAAGCCTTCATGAAGACAATACAGCGTAATGAAGATGGTCGTTACACTGTGTCACTACCATGGGCAGAGGGCCTTCCTGCGCTGCCGTCAAATAGAGAAATAGCCATCAAAAGACTTTATGGAGCAACAAGAAAGTTGATGGAAGTGAATCAGTATCAAATTTATGATAGAATTTTCGCCGACTGGGTGTCAGAAGGCTTTATTGAAAGAGTTCCTACTACAGAGTTAGGGAAGAAGAGTTACTACTTACCGCACAGGCCAGTATTCAAGTTGACCAGCCTAACTACTCGAGTACGTCCCGTCTTTGACGCCTCCTGTAAAATCGGGAAAGCTCCATCGTTAAATGACTGCTTAATAAAAGGTAGTAACTACGTCCAAATGATTCCAGAGTTGCTGCTTAGGTTTCGTGAAAAGTGCGTGGGTATCACATCTGATATCCGAAAAGCCTTTCAAATGATAGACGTGTGCTCTGAGGATCGCGATGCCATGAGATTTTTATGGTGGAATGACTTAGAGAAAAGGGAGTTATGCGAGTATCGACATATAGGTGTTATGTTAGGAGCTACGTGCAGTCCTTTCATTTTGGGTGCCGTCTTGGAGTACCACTGGACTCATGTGTCGCAAGAAGACCCAATTATTGCAAAAAAAACTTCTGGAATCGCTCTATGTGGATAATTGCGTTACGTCTGAAAACACAACTACTGAATTTGAACTATTTCGTGAAAAGTCACCTTGTTGGCCGCAGCTCAAATGGAGTTGAGAATGTGGATGACAAATGTCGATACTATAGATGACCCATCAACGAGCACTATTTCCGTGTTAGGAACTTTGTGGGATCGAGTTGATGATACCCTACGTGTTAATATAACAGCTGTAGGAATGCCAGAGGTCATCACAAAACGAACGGTGCTTTCAATAATTCAAAAAGTGTATGATCCGGTGGGAGTTGTTTGTCCAGCCCTAATTCCAATGAAGACATTACTTCAAGATGTTTGGATTACTCGTATGAAGTGGGACGAAGCTCTACCAGAAAAGCACGCGACAGTGTTTCGAGAGTGGTACATCAACGTAGACGATCTTGGTAAAATTAGGATTCCAAGAATGACTACTACAGCAGGTGCGAATGACAGGAAATATTGGTCACTACACACATTCACAGATGCAAGTAAAGATGCATATAGTGCTGTAGTATTTCTCCGAATAGAAACTGAAAGTGAAGTGAATGTACAGTTATTAGCAGCAAAGTCCAGAGCATTCCGCGATTGGAACTCTTGGGTTGCCTTATTGGAACTCATCTTGCTGCAACAGTCAAGAAAGCTATGAAGCTCCAAGATGTCCTAGAGATATACTGGTGCGACTCGTCGACGGCACTGGCTTGGATCCGCAGAGATGACCAGTGGGCAACGTTCGTCGGCAACAGAGTTCGCGAGATTTGTTCGACCACTCCTGCAGGAAGTTGGAAACACGTGCCGGGTGCGCTGAATCCAGCTGACTTGCCGTCACGTGGGTGTACTCCAAAACATCTCCTATTGTCTAAATGGTGGGAGGGTCCGCAATGGCTACGAGAAGACCAGAGAAACTGGCCATCATCGGAAGCAGCAGCCAACGAGGAAGAGGTAAGAGAAGAAATAAAAAAGAGTGCTACAAGATCTGAGGTGGTGGCGAGTATGACATTGTTGGATATTCAGACAAGAGAATACACATTCTCATAGCTGACCAAGATTATGGGTTGGATTCAACGTTTCATTTATAATACGCGACAGAAAAATGCCATAGCTAGAAAGAAAGGGGAACTTTCGTGCGAGGAAAAGAAAAATGCAGAAGAATGTGTAGTGAAATGTATTCAGCGTGAAGCATTTCCTAGGATGCAAAACATTAATAGAGTGCAAGTGTGCGTCGATCATGCTGACATTATTCGAGTAAAAACGAGCATTGTACTTCGTGATGATTTAGTAGACTTTAGATATCCAGTGCTACTACCAAGTAAACATGAGCTAGTGAGGAAGTTAATATTAGAATATCACCATAACAACTGTCATGTTGGAGTTAGTTACTTGATGGCCAAACTGCGTGAAAAGTATTGGATCTTGCGTAGCCGTAAAACGATTCGACGTGTTTTGAATAAGTGTTTACGTTGTCGTCGTTTCACTGCAAAACCAACTGCTGTCGAAGAACCCCCTTTACCACTCGACCGTATAAAGAATGCAAATGTATTTGAGGTAGTAGGAGTTGATCTAGCCGGACCTTTGATCTTAAATAACGGTACCAAAACGTGGATAGTGATTTACACTTGTGCGGTGTATCGTGCAGTACACCTGGACCTTGTGAATTCCTTGAGCACAAAAGCTTTCATTCAATCTATGAAGAGATTCATAATGAAGTATGCGAAACCAGCTATTGTCTACAGTGACGATGGCAGTAATTTCGTGGGAGCCAACAATCTGTTCAAGAAATTGGACTGGGATGCCATTCAAAAGGAAGAGAGGATCTAACCTATACAGTGGAAGTTTAATCCACCCTCAGCAGCCTGGTGGGGAGGATGGTGGGAGCGCCTTATCCGAGCTGTAAAGGATCTGCTGAAGCGGACAGTTGGAAAAGCTACTATCAACCGTAACGAGTTGGTAAACATTCTGGGTTCAGTGGAGGAGGTGATGAACAACCGGCCATTGACATATTTAACAGAGGATGAAGAAGATTTGGAACCACTCACTCCTGCCACGTTCCTAAGGCCAAATGTGAGTATCAAGTTTTCAGAAGGAGATCTCACAGAGTAACAAGTAATGAAAGTGAGATATAAGTATATGAAAACATTGTCAGAAGAACTCAAGAAAAGATTTGTGAAAGAGTACTTGGCGCAGTTGGTGGCAAAGCCTGAAACCAAGCTGAGCCGTTTATTAAAAATTGGAGATATTGTGCTCGTGGCAACAGAGAAAAAGAGAATAGAGTGGCCACTGGCAAGAATCATTGAGATGTACCCCGGTAGGGAAGGACTTGCTCGTGTGGCGAAGTTAAAGACAAAGAAAGGGTATTTGGTGAGACCGGTACAGCGTCTCTATCCGCTAGAGCTAGATGTTATAGCGGCTACGGAAACCAAGACCCGCTATGGACATCAAGTGAAAGCCCCAGAACGAATGAACCTAGACTAGAAGTGAAAGATACTTTTATTGTGTTGTATAATGTGTAGCGTTGATAGATATGTTTGTATGAAATTGCTCCCACAATTTCAGGTGGGAGTATGTTGAAAATACATAAAACAGTGGAATCAAAACTGTAGGGATGTAAAATGAAAAGGGATAGTCAGGGGAGTCTATAAAAAAAGTAGAGAGAAGTGATGTCAATTTTGTAATACATAAAAAAGTGTCAATGTATAATATATTGGAAATTAATGTATTATAGAGGTTTTCTATGCTTCTGAAATAAATATTGAATTTACTAATCATTTGAATCTTATACTATTTAAGTTTCAGTGTAGGTGTTTACGTATCATACTAAAGAGTTAATATACTAAATGAACTTTGACCTTTAGGCTCCTTATTTTATGATAAGTGAGTATCTCCATCAATTCCTCCTTTTTCTGTGATATTATAGACGGTTAGTCTATTCTGATCATAACAGCTACAATTGTTGCATGGACGACGTAGTAATTTTAAGTAAAATTGCTGCCATTTAAATGAAATGCTTAAGTCATTGTTGACTGCTCATACTAGGTAGCACGCTGCGATGTATAGTAGAAATCCTTTCCAAATTTTATTATGGACTTCGGACAAACTCACTATTGGAAAATTTTCGTGAAATTTGTTATAGATGTAAGATAACACATATGCTAAATATGCTAGGACCAAGGTAAATAAGTAAGTAAGTAATCAAGCAGATTTGAGCGGCGTAAGCATACGCCTTGCTTATTTTTCCCGTTTATTAGCAGACATCTTTGCTGATTTAACAAATTTTGTACATTAATAGCTTTGTAAAAAGTGTGCCATTTTGTTCTAGCCTTTAAACATGATATCAAATAAAATTTTAGTTTTAAGTGAGGTAAAGCTCATCATAGGTATGATAGCTTTTATTTGTCAGTTGTAAAATGGATAAAACCCTTTACATGAGGTGGGGGACGTATGTTGGTTCCCCCGTAGTGTACTGTGTAGGCGTAAAAAAGACACCAGTAAGAATCTGGTTTCATATCTTTAGAGAAATACTGTGTAGAGAAACAAAATGATAATAGATACAGCTTAAGAGAACCTATAATAATAATGCTATTTCCCTACAAGATATTTCTCCTCGGTGGGCAACATACAGGTATCCTTTGCAGCTAGTTTTGGGTATATTTTGGGTATTTTTTTCGTTTTTCTGAACATTTATGACCATTTCTGGAGAGTTCCTTTGAAATTGTTGATCGTATGGAGTGAGATGTTGAATTGGTGAGATGGCTTACCAGTTGAGATAGCGAGATCCTGCCTTTGGCTTTTATGTTTACTACAGGTTGAGTCATTTTTCGGAGTCGTCCCAATTTAGGTAGATTCATGCATCGAATACCTTGTTCTCATTCTGGAATTGTGCAATAGTTCCTCGTGGTATATTTTGATTTGCAAAGTCGAACAATTTGAGATTTCGGTACCCGTCCAGCAAGGCTAATTAGTCTAAGTCGTCTAACACATAATGATGGAATTCCAATGCCCTAAAATCTGTTCAAAAACTTTTGAGCCATTCGTTTATTCATTTCTTATATTTTAAATATAAAAGGACACCTAGCAGTCTATATTCCAATTTGTTCTGGTCTACAAAATTATAGTTGTTTCTTGGTGCTGCAGTGAAGTATTGCTCCTGCATCTACTGCAAGCCAAGTTCCATACGATTCTATTGGAAAGTTTCTAACACCGCGTCTTTGCGTCTATGATCGACAAGAGTACACAAAAACCTTCCAAGATGCGGTGTTAGGAAAACTCCTAATAGAGCTTCATGAAAATTCACATGGGAAGAAAATTAATAATTTAGCAGTGTTTGACCGGAGGAAAGAAACATTTTAGAATTGGTTATGGTCTTAGAAGAAGTCCCCATTTTCGGTAAAACATACAGGGTGTTCTATTTGAAAAACTGAGTAAATTTGATTCAAATTTATCAAAATTTGAAAGTAATAGCGTGTGGAGGACCCCAATACTACTGTCGGTAAAAGATAATTTTAAAATTCAAATAAATGAAAAAACTGTGTAAAAAGACTTTCGTGTTGGATAAACAACTAATATGAAAATCGTTTCCGGATAGAACATATCCATTTGAAAAGTCTAGCTTCGTTTCTACCTCTTTTCTGAACCACCCAGTTGTAAATGTTTCCTGTAAAAGCAACCAGCTTTGGCAACCATGTAACTTCTGTAGTGAAAGTTTTTTCGATATTTAATAGTTTAGGAGATATCGGACAATTACACACTAAATTGACACCCTTATACCGGAATTCTATACAATTTCCAAGTAAATTTTCCTTTTAATAATAATAATAATAATAATAATAACTACTACAACCCATAACCTAAACCGAGGCCCTAGAAGCTATAAGCTTGTGCGGTAGGGAGGGTGCGATTATTATTATTATGTAGGCCCAATGTGCGGCTGCAGCCGACTTACAGATGGAACAGCGCAAATCCCACATTTGTGTCACAGCTAAGGAAAACTGCAGAAAACCTCAACCAGATCTGCCGGAGCCGGGAGTCGATCGCGGGCCGCTTGGGTGAAACTCCGGCACGCCAGGAATTACACTACCAAGGCTGTCAACTTTTGAAGATGCAAATTGAAAAAAGTAAATTTACATACCGCATTTTCACTTTTATACATATTTTCTAAATATTTGTAGGTCTATCCTCACATATTTCAAAAGTAAATACTTTCAGTTATCACAATTTTTTATACTGTCACGTTATTTGATTGTTAATTATCTTTTATTATATAGCGAAATGTTTTTCGCTCTAAAGCGAAAAATATTTGGTGCATTTATGCGATTTATGCATATTTGAGCAATGCCGTTTCCGTGGCAACAATGAAACTGTCCACTGTGTGCACTAACATAAAAATTTCCTTGTGTTATTTTTTATGACCATTTTCTACTTTTTCGATTATTTCAATAACGCTATAGAAAAAACGTTGTGTGCAATTCGTGCTCGAAATGACATTGATGGTCTCGAATTAGTTTTTGGCTTGACCACCAATGTAGGATTTCGCGCACTAAATACACAAATAACTATTATACACCGTGTCCAAGATAAGAATGCACAGCATGGGGATCTTGAAAACGGTAAAAGATACAGGTTGGCTTAAATTAGGAAAAAGTTGCACTATTTAGAGTATGTTTCATGCCGATCGCAGAAATCCATGATTGTTTATCGTTTTCTTAATTTTCCAAAAAATGCAATTTTTAGGATTTTAGATTTTTCCAATTTTTGTATTTATTTGAAAAGATATTAAAAAACTAGTGACTTTTTAAGCTCTACAAAATGGCGTCTTCAAATTTTTTATCCGATGTTTCATCTTCGAGAAATCATCATCAACTTAATTTTTTTATATGGCCACAAAAGTAGAAACACCTTGTATACGGTAGCATTTTTTATTACAGATTCAACGATGTATCACACATTATGCTTCTAAAGCCAAAAAACAGAGAAAAATGAATTTTAATATTTTTTTAGATTCTTAATCTAGTAGGCATTGGAAAAAGAATTCAAAGATTATTGCAAGTGTTCAAATAAGTTCCCATTATTTTCTAGATACAAGTATGCTCTTTGTACAGTTGAATTTAAAACTTTGGCTAACATTTCTGAGGAGATTGTGTTAACTGCTGCTATAACCGTTGCCAATAATTGTTCTTCAGTTTCAAAAGTTGAGTCATACACTTGATTTTTTACATAACCCCACAGGAAAAAGTCTAACGGGCTCAAATCTGGTGATCGGGCTGGCCAAGCTACTTTACTCTGAGTTCCAATCCATTTTTCAGGAAACCTCTGCGACAAATACTCCCGTACATTTCTTGAGTTATGTGCTGGGGCACCATCTTGCTGAAACCAACAGTTGTTAATTATTGCTAGAGGGAGTCCATCCAAGACGTCTTCCAAATCAGTCTGCAGCAGGTCAAGTTACCGCCATTTTGTAGAGCTTAAAATGTGACAATGACAAAGTGTCATTAGTTTTTTAATATCTTTTAAAATAAATACAAAAATTGGAAAAATCTAAAATCCGAAAAATTGCATTTTTTGGAAAATATTCGAAAACGATAAACAATCATGGATTTCTGCGATCGGCATGTAAACATACTCTAAATAGTGCAACTTTTTCCTAATTTAAGCCAACCTGTATCTTCTACCGTTTTCAAGATCCCCATGCTGTGCATTCTTATCTTGGACACGGTGTATACACCAACCAACTTTGGTATTTAACTTTTTCATAACTCTTACAGTTTCCAATATAAGGTATCTACAGGGTCATCTCACACGTGAGCCGCACTATATAATTTTGTAAGCTCTATCTTTAACAGCGCTGTTTTCCTTTCTGTTTATTATTAAATTAGGGATACCCCTTTAACTGGGACATTATGTTAGCTATGTAAACTGCGCGAGTAACGAGCGATAAACACATATTCCGTGTTTGTAAATTATATTTCAGGAATTCTTCCTCAAGTTGAGTAGTTTTGTTACCCTTTTCGCTGTTTTTTTGATAGCGATAGAAAACTTGTTCTCCTTTCAAAAAAGTCATTCAAATATTAATAAAATAAAATCGGGGGTCCGAGCGCCTACGACGCGCGATAATTTAATTATAAAATATTGATTAAAATATGATTAAAAAATCATTTTCGATTCACCATGTTTGAGATGCCAGATTAACGCAGTTAATTTAAAAAAATTCCCAACTCTGAAAAAGGGCTGGGCGGGAGGGGAAAAAATAGTTTTTTTGACGATCATCCCAATCAGACAAAAACCATACAAAAGCCTCTAATATTAAAATAATTCTGTATCTCAGAAACCATAAAAGTAGGAACCATAATTTTGGTGTTATTTTGCTTCTCTCGTTGCCCCTAGCTTATATCTAGGTCGCCGCGTAAATTTGATCTTTCGTTTCCGAGATCAATTGGCGTTTTAATATAGTAGGATAACAAATAAGTACTTTATTCAATAGGTTATATCCTCCCATAAATTTTATTTTAAGAGATTTCTGGAAACAATCCTTTGGAAATAAGCACCATAAGTCCATAATAATAAAACAAGTTGATGATTAATTAATTACTATTCAGTTGAAGTTCTAAATTTCAACGGTGGAAGTGTTTCTAACTTACTCTCAAAGTAATTTGACAAACATACCCGACGATGATAATTAAAGGACTTTGAAACTTTAGGATAGTCCACTGCTTTGTTATTTTATAAGGCAAAGGAATTTACATACATAGCATATATACAATAGAGATAGTTCTTTCTAGAATTGTAGAACTAACCAGATCTCCATACAGTGTATACACAAGACGACAAAGTGTCTGTACTTTGTCTAAGAGCTTTAATTAATGTAAGTTAGTTGGTGTAACTTGAAATAGAGTTAATCCCCTTAGGGTTTGCCTATGTAAAATCGATGGAATGTTAATACAGTATCGACAGAAGTTAACAATACAAGACCAAGAAAGTTTTATCAGATATTCAACTTGTTAGGAAGTTGGAAAGGATAAAGTATTTTATCTCTTACGAGATTTTCCTGATGTTAATGTATTTATTTATTAATAGGGTCCATAATTAAACTTTAGGGTGCATAACAGTTTTACATAAAAAAGGAAAACGAATTTAAAAATGAAAAAGTTTTGAACTTTTTTTTGTCGTTTGATCAGATATTCTTTCTGTAAAGTTACATATCGTGGTTTTCAAAAATTGTTTTAAATTACTTTTACAAATTAGCCATATTCAGGCAACAAAGTACAAACAAGTCAATTGTTTTAGCTATATAAAAGTGGTATACATATAAATTTAACAAAATTTGCAATTTGTTATGTAGGTAAAATATTTTGATCAACAAAAGCACTTGCGTATGCCTCGGCTTAGCTTAAATACGATAAAATGAGGACTCTCTCCTTCTTGTGAGCTTAATGCAGGTCATAAGTGGATTGGAGCATCATCAAATTCATAGAGAAGGATATATGGGCGCCAGCATAATTGATTTAAATTAATAAAGAAGTGACGTTAATGCTGCACAATACGGAGGTCTAGATCTTAAAATGAACCAGTCTCAATTATGCAAAGACCGATTTCCAACACTCTTGTTATTACACAAAAAAAGCATATTGTAGAAAGTAAGCAAGAAATAACACAAATAATACCATTTATTTATTTCACATAAAAAAATCATTAAATAATAAAAAAAGAGCTATAAAGCTAACTATGGATTATAATACTACAACTAAATTAACAATACTTTAGAAATTCTCACTATGATTTTTATTCATTTTGAAGACTATAATTATTACTTAAAAAAATATTAAATTCAAAATCTCCTAAAAATCTACTTATTCTCATATCAAAAGTTTTCTTTAAATTGCAACATTAAAATTTCTATCCAAAATATAACAATTCACTCTTAAATTTTGGTCAAATGAACCAATTAACGCTTTCACAAAAAATAGGATATAATGAACCCACCTGATTATTTCTATAAACTTAATTTTGTTTACTAACGTTACTTCAAAAAACCCGTTGAAGATATCAACCAGGTGCATCAGGTTATTGTGAGCCCCCCTGGAAAAGGTTCCAGTGATTCACTTATGGTGTTACAAAGTACTAGAAATTGCAAAACCATATTCACCACTATTATCAAACAAACAAAAGTGAGGCCATGCTTCCAGCATGAAGATTAACAGCAAACTAGTTTTTAAAATCTGTGTTTTTAAAAAATGTTCGTAAAACATCAACTTGATTGTAGGACTGTATCAATCTTCTCGAACTAAAGTGTGGATAGTTTTTCTTAAACTAAAGTCCGTATCGGCTTTTTCTTAACTGAAGTGCGTATCGGTTTTTTCCTATAAATAATGATATTGTAAAAAAAAGTTTATTGATCACATCAATAAAACAAGAAGAAACCTCAATTAAAAATAAAAAGATGATTATTACATTTTTATATTCTAAAAGGATTCAAGATGGACGTTACGTCCAAAGCGTAACTTCGTAGTGCGGAGAAAACTATAATTTCGCTACTTTCCAAACTTTCAGACAACGATTCCGTACTTTCAATAAATCACAAATCCATTCTATGCACTAACAAAATTATAATTCACCAATTAAAAGAAAATTTAACTATTTAAAACCAAAATTTTAATCAACGTATTGCATTCTCGAGAGAATTTTTACAAGACCCTGTACTAGAATAACAACAAAGGAACGCGAGAAATCGTTTACTGCTAAAAGAAGCGTCAGTGATTTTTTATTACTTGTTAACGAATTAGAACGTCAGAAAATATCTATGCCCATATAGGAATTATTGAAAAAATCGATATATTGTAGTTGAAATACCAGACCTAGATGGCAAATAAACATTGATAGTCGAATTTATATTACTATACAGGGTGTCAAATAATAACCCAATAGTATTATTATAACTATACAAGGTGTTTTTAAAATAAAAGAATAGACAGAAAAACTGTCTGCTGCAGTTAATACAAAGCTATTGTTCAATATGTGTGTGCTATTATTTTCAGGCTTTTGTCCACTTTTAAAGCACTCTACTGACGCGCCAACAATTGGTGTGACAACGCACTTGTAGTAATCTATTGTTTTCAATTTTTTTCATGTTAGTATCGTCTCTTTAGTAAGTGACGTAAAATGGAATTTTACGATTTTTCTTCAGAAGTCAATTTTCAGATTTTAAAAGTTGCCCTAATTCATGTCTTTAAATATTGGTAGTCTGATCTTTGATAATAATAATACGCTCTACGGCCATGTTTATAGATTTGAATTAAGTTTTTTAGCTACAGTAGCTTTAGGCGCTTTTTATATATCACAAAAATAGACGGGTTGGAATATTTTAATACTTTTGTTTTTCTATTAAATACTTAACTTCATTTTGAGCAACCAGATATTAAAAAGACTTATTTCAGGTTTCCAGATAAAACGAACATTTTCTAATATTTAATTTAATACTAAATAATTTTAATTAAATTTTAAAGTAGTTAATTGTGATAAATGATATCTAAATTATTTTACAGCTTATTACATATCTTTTATTTATTGTAGCGTATCGTATATTTACCCAAATATTTAAAAACTCTCACTAATAATAAACGGGCTGCATTTTATGAATATAATAAGTCTGTCTATTCAGCTGGCATGCCACAGGAATCGATACTTGGTTTTATTCTGTTCTCTGTCTATACCTCTTGTTTGTGTAATTATATTCAGTATACTTATGTTAGATAAATTTTTATGACATGTTGACAACATTCAGAATGGCTTTATCCTTAAGTGCTTACCGCTAGCTGATATTGCTCAAATTATGATTTGAAAATGTTGTATGATATGACTTCCTTACATACTGTAATGAGATTTTTACAGGATGGTATCATTCATGCATAGCTCTCACGAAATACAAAGGATACTTCTAATTATATGTTAATTCTTATTGCAATGTGTTCATTCATAAGAAGGGAATTATTAAAATATTTAATTTTAAAACGTTAACTCATATCCAGTTCACATGAAGTTTTGTCCTTTTTAAAAGAAAGTTTCCTTTATTTACCTTTCGGCACATCCTGTATACCGCGGTTACGTACCGTGGCGCTTAATGATCAATTTACATCTTGAAGGCGTTACGTATAATGTCACATGTGTTAGGTACTGTGACATGCCAAAAATTGCATATTTCATTCAAGATTATTAATGAATTTCAGACACAATTTCTTTTAATTTAATCGATTTTTCTTTGCCTAGCATTGTTTTATTATTCAATAACAATGAACTGCCAATTTAAAACTAAACTCACTGAGATTATTGTCTTTAACCACCACCGTAACTGCATGCACCGAATGTCAGTTTTCATCCTACTGCACACATTTTTTCAAAGAGTCTACAAATACGCCATTACCTTCGTAGTCTGGCTGTTGTATTTGCAATTCGTGTTATAACATGAATCTTCCAAAATGAATGCATTGGTTTAAGTCTATTTAAGCATTATTGAATATTGAATTTTATCTGTGAAGGTTGACGTTTTGCGAAATGCGCGACATACACAATTTGCAACGATACTACAAGAAAAGAAAAACTATCTAAATTTATATTATGCCATACCTACTGTGACATTAAGTCAAATATTAAAAAATGCAAGATATGAAATAGTTTTGGTTTTTCAAGTAGACTTGATCTCATGTAAATGTAAGTTTTATATTAACAACTTTTACAGGTGAGGAAATCTAACTATCTTTCAAAACAATTAATGAATTTTAAGGTGTGTAGTCTTGAAAGATAAGTTTTGGCAATAAACGTCTCCAGAGAGAATTAGAAACAAATTTAGATTAGAAAAAGTTGTAATAGAACATATACAAGCATAATTTTGTAATGAAAAAAGTTATAAAATATTCAATTTAATTCTTAAAAGTGTTAAATAATATTATATTAATTGTAAAACTACATATATATTGAATATAACTACTTACCGTAAAAAGGGTCTACGAGAATCATTTATAATGGTGGAAGTGCTAAAAAAAGCTACGGATCTACATCCCACATTACTTTTCATTTATTTACCATATTTATTTGCAGATACCATTTGAAAACTATTTCAGGCTTTATTTATGCTTGATACAATCGAAGGTAAGAATAATCCTTTCAGCTGTTTGTTTCGAGAAAGAAGGAATGGAAATTTGTTCAACCATTAAACAACTGGTCTGTTTGCAAATGTTGTGGTGGTAAAAGTGTAGTGCTATTTAATTTAGTTAGAACTTAGTAGAATAATGAGAGTTAGTTTTGATTATATTCTGTGGCCGAAGCTTTTTTAAAACTTTATTTATTGAATATAATAAAACACATTTATATATTTCGTTTGCAGTCGTAGAATATATTTTATTACTTTTAATCAAGAGAAAACTTTATCTCTTTTAATATTTAGAATACAAATGTATTAATATTACTTTGTCAGTAATTTATTTAACGAGTTTAAGACGAGTTTAAGTAATTAGATTTGAATTAACACACTTAACAGAACAATTTTAGAATTCACATTTAAATTACATTAAGCAAAATAATTAATTAAAAGCTCGAATGAGCCTTTATGTTTTTACTAGCAAGACAATTTTAAAATCCACACCTAGTTTTAATACTCACTCTGGATAAACACTTGTTGAAGAGACTTGTGTGTTGAATTAATACTTAATAAACACTAAAGACTTAAGATTAATAGTGAGGTATTTATACCTTATCTGCCTACACAGTTCTCATGGTCATGAGAGAATAAATGCCAAAGAAGTTCCCATAGAGATAACATAGACTTAGCAGAAAAATGTAATTTGATATCGTGTGTTCACATTCCTAAAAAATTCTCATGAAACATGATCTTATCTATAGAGTGATTATACGTACGTTACTAGTTTATTTTACTTTACTGTGCATTATTATAAGCTACTCTTATAATAAATAAGTATCATATCAACTTTAAACTAACTTGCAAATTTGATTAACGAATGAAGTTATTACATTAAAAACAAAAACTATAATTTATTTAATCAACAATAAAATCAGTTATGAATTAGTCAGCTTGATAAATCTTTTCTAGATTGAGTCATTAAAGGACGCACTAGTTGGGCGCCGAATTATTCAAAGTTTCGTTTATTGTTGATTAGACAGTGGAAGTGAATTTTTAAAAAGGGAACCCTAAAAAAATTATATTATGCTTTACATATATTTCACATAAGTTAAATAGAATTTAACAAGAAACAAAGAAAAACAATTAAATATTAAATTATTTTATTCGAAGCCCTACAAGAAGTAATAAAAAGAACAAGAGGTTGGAGTCTATATATAAAGATGCGGGATAAAATATTATTATTGTTATTAAGTAAAACAGAGTACTGGTGTTTTTACCATTTACGAATAATTTATTAGACTAGAAATTTTCTTATCATAGTTGGCTCTGCATTTTCATAACCTGAATCCAAAATTTTATTGTAAAATGACTGTATTTACTACGTTCATTTCTTATAGTTGTGCTATTTGATGCAGGATTAATTTACTAATCACTGGACTTTTCGAATGCTGAAGCAGTTTGGCAATTCATTGCGGCCGCCTTTCAGCCGAGGTAGTTTTTTTAATGTTTACGTAATTACGCATATTTGATAATTGATTTTTTTTTGTAGATCTTCCTTTCTTTAATTCATTTTCCTGAATTATTTATCATTCGGCGTATAAACCATCTATTTATCTAGGTTTTGATTACTTGCTGTTATTACTAATTTGTGACATTCCTTCGGTTCAACATCAAGAGGATTTCTACATCAACACAATAAGAAATCCACAATAAATTTAAAAAAGTAGAAGAATCGTGAATTGTATGTCAATAAACTCCTGTTTACGTTTAATTATATCATCTAGCAATAATTGTATTCATGTAATAAAAGTATTATATAGCTTTTCTGTCTAAAATGGTTTTCTCCTGTGTGAGTTACATTTATGAATTTGTACATATACCTTGTTAGCATTTACTCATGCGAGTGCGCACGTTTAATTTGTTTCGTAGAGAGTTTAACAATAGTTAATGTATTAATAATAATACAATAGTACTACCTACTTGGGACATGCCCAATAGTACAATGCAGGTGAACCTATAGACGCCTCAACATTTCGTGAAAGTTTGTGCTACACTGATTTACTTTTTTTTATACATAACGATAATACATGATTTTGTATTTTATTTGGTGATGTAATATATATGGGCCATATTTGCTTAAAACATATACGTAATCTGTTAGTGACTGGATGGAATCATCAAATAAATCTATGAACATAAGCCCTAAAACATCTTAAAAAATTAATACCAAGTTAACTGTTCACATTCACGCAATAGTTGTAATTACATTACATATGATCAATTTATAGTAATAAACAGGATTTGGATAGGCATGTATGGAAATTATAAATAAAGCTTTATTTAATTTAATTATTGGATTTTAGACTTTACTGGAAGCTAGTAAGTATATATAACTCACAAAGAAAAACCACTAAGTTTTAAGCAATCCTTTTTAATACTAGTTAACGTTTTTATTGAAATAATCCTCGCCATATTGTTAACTACTTTGTCGAAGAATTCAGTAAAACCTGTTTAACTTAGACTGAAAAGTCGCTTGTCTACTGAATATAAAGTGTAAACTTTTCCAGCGTTCTCATGGAAGAGTCTAACATTTAAATTCAAATTTTCCGAATCCATAAAACTATATTCTGCAATCTACAATGCCACCACGAAGTAGTTGGCCCGTGGTTACCAACTGTGTTTTACTTTCAACATTTCGCTGCTACAAATTAAATGCTATTAAATATTAAGGGTTCTTTTCAAAAATAGTTATTTCTTACCTTTAATTGGAATTAAAATAGCATGCTCATATGGGTATGGGTATTAACCTCTCTAATTACGATGATTAAGACTCTGGATGACAAATTGACGTAAAAACCAAAGTCACCTTCAACTCAATTTGACCGATAGGGTGGGTATATAAAAGATTTTAACAACGCTAACTAAATAATCTTATAATCAATCATTTCAATACGTTTTTCAACCTACGAAGAGGTATATGTGCTCTCTGTGCTATGTTTTCTCCTAGATTTAAACTACGATGAGGGAAATTATTTTATGGATGTTTTCAGAAGAGATGAATACGGAACGGAATTTTTTAATTTTCTTAATTTTTATTATAAACAAAATTAGTTGATCCATATGATCACTCTTTGTACTGCTTATCTACAACTAATATATATCTATAATATTTAGGTTTAATATCCAATATACGTAGTGTCTGACTAATTATATTAATATTGTATATGGAAACCCTTGTAACTAGCTGACTAAACTGCAAAAATAATTATGAAGCGTCAGTTGTATGAAAACAATTTGATTCAAACTATCGTCTAACCATCGTCAGTCCACAATAAAAGAGTGGATTCCATGTTGCATTTAGCAGAATTTTGGTTGCTAGGTTCTAAAATTAAAAAATTAAAAAATTCTAAAATTAATTATTTAAAAAATAATTAAGTTTATTATAGGTTAAGTATATCCAGAACGATAGTTGGGAACTTTGATGGTTAACCAGATAGTTGTTTTTGCAAAGTTTTACAGAAATATAGTTACTTATAGTAAGTACACGTGACAATATTATTTCTCAAATTAACACAAGCATCATGTATTTGCTTTATTTTTAACATACATGTAAAAACTAAACCTCAACAAATAAATGAAGAATCTGGGTCAACGAGTGATCAACAGCTGTGAAACACATTATGATAAAATAAGAGTGTAAGCAGCATCTTATGTTACCAGGGCTGTTAAAAAAAGTCAGCAGCGTACGTTAGGACTGTACTTATTAACATTTCGTTTGTCATCGTTGAATACATACACCCCAATAACGGGTTGTAATTAAAAACTTCATTACGTTTTAAGTGTCATAGGATAATGGGTAATTTAAAGAAAAGTAATTAGCAAAAAATAGGGAAGATAAAAACAATTTAATAAGGATGAAAGTAAATTTTATTATTATTATTAGGTGAAATAGAATAATTTAACGTCGACGATAATAATAATTATTATTATAGTGTAAATTTATTTCATTTTCCCTATTTTGTAAGTATATTCAATTATAATTGAATATACGTTAAGCATCACGTTAGCTCTACTTAAATAAAATCAGTTTCCGACGCTACTGAATCATTCCAGCTCACCTGCTGTTTCTCTTATCACTTAAATTACTCGAGTCAACCGCGTGAACATCGAGTTAAACTGCGTGATTCGCGATACGTAACATTTCCGCCCTCGTGATTTCTGTGCCCAGATTCTTCATTTGTGTGTTGAGGTATAGCTTCGATTTAATCGCTCCTAAATTTTGAAAGAGCTAGCGTCCATTTAATCAGTGTAAAATTACTGTCATTGGTTAATCTTTTAAATTTCTCAAAATCAGATTGAATGTTAATATAATGTTAATTAAGTCGCTTTCTTTTTGTCTGTCTGAGTGCATAGTCGTCCTTTATTAATTAACCGATTGGATTCATACCGTTGCAAAATATTTCAAATTTTTGGGGTTTTCCTTATCAGTCTCAGACTTTCGAAAGTTTTGGTGCTTTGTTTTTTTGACTTGACACGTTTTCCTACTAGTCGAATCGCCCTGAAAACTTGACCAAAAAGATAGAGGCCGCCACAACATTTCGGCACTGGGTTGTATCAAAGTACTTTTAGTACTTTCAAGTAGTATTTTTAGTAGTTTCAATTTAGAATGCCATTTAATATGAAGAACTAATTAGAGGTAGAAATTTGAAATTATGGGAACAATAGTATAATCGGGCGAAATTTGGGATTTACGGCAAACTCATATTTTGGGAATTTTATCTCAAAGTTTATCTCAAAATCTCATATTAAAATATGCATCACCTATCGGAAAAAAATTAAAGTTAGTTACTAGAAGAGCACGTTTTAAATATTTTTCTTGGCACTTTTTGACATCTTAATTATTAAAAAAATTATTTTTTATTGTCTATATATAAAAATTCAATTTCTATCCTAGAAAAGCATATATGTTTTATTCTGATACAAATCTTATCCACAACACAAAAACTTTAAAAATTAAACAACAGAGATTAGTTTTCAGAACTACAGAAAAATTACATTTTTACAACAAGAATTTTTTACCACTCGCAAATTTACAAATACTACATATATAGAAACAACGCGAATAACAGAACTGGCGCCGAAACGTTCCGTAGCCAAGAAGGCTTGCGCCATAAAGTACTTTCGCTAAAAGCACCGGCGTCGAAGCTGTCTGTCGCCGAAACGGCCGCGTCGAAAGGTCGGGGAATGGGTAAGTAAGTCGGAGGTGTTTGTTAAATAACGTCTCCAAGAAGTACTTTAGCCGTCAATAACGCTTTTTACAATGGATGAGAGTTCATTAGAGCGCATTGGCGGTACTTTTAATCAATAATAATATAAATATAGTTATTTGTTTCATTAGTAGAAAAAATGCATGAGTCTGGCAGCCTTATGAGTCCCAAAAACGCATTTTTTGTACGAATTAAACATACTATTTTTAACTAGCAAACTCGATGAGAAGACTGTTTAAAATAAAAAACATGATGTTAAACTACTTTTTATTTAGTGCAATTCTAATATGTGTAAAAAGTGCAAATTTGAATATTAAGAATTAATATCATTAAGAAATACTCACAAATGTATAATCTCACTCCCATTTCGTCAAAAACTCGAAGAAATTTCGACAGACATTGTCTAAGATATGTGTTTACCGTTAAATAATTAGAGGTTAGGATTGGTTTTTGTTTTTGCGATGTCGTTACGAGCAGCAAGTAAAATTTTAATAAATAATTTAAAATTTTAATATTGTCATATAAAAAATAAATGATTATTATTATTTAAATGATTTCTACTTTCTTAAATTTCTACTTATTATTTCGCATTATTGCTATAAAAGAAAATGTTACAGCACCGCGGAAAATGGTTCATACATAACCTCAGACTACTTTTTGTATTGTACAAAAAGTGATTACTTTTTGTACAATTGCTATGGTAACGAGTAACAGTTCCTAAATGGTCTACTTTTTATACAATATAATTTGATGATATAGTGTCATATTCGTGCAGTTGGAGAAAAACTACTTTAATTTTGATTCAAACATTCCGAGTTTAACCATAAAATATTACTATTACCGTGATTGTAATGATGAACAAGCTAGAACGGTTATTCTGTTTAATAATTGTATTCGAAGAATATTACAATAACTCATGACATTTAGAATGATTATTCTGATTGTGATTATTGACTGAAAATGTAGATTATGTAGGTTTTTGAAAATATTCAATTGGCTATCAGCTTTTAACGATAACTCAATATCTGCTCGGTGAAATATACGATAACTGTATCTATCTGAAATAAGCAAATAGTGAAAACTTCAATTATTGAAAAATATACAAAATGTTCCATTTAAAAAAGGCTCAGTTTCTCTATCACCCTGTATAATAATACAGGGTTTATAATCACCATTAGTAAGCACTAATAACCAATATTTATTTTATCAACATGTTTTTGTTACTTATCGAATTAATACTAAATATTGACGTATTTCTTTATTGAATACATTGATCAAGGCAAAGTACAATATTAAGTATATTTAATTAATAAATATAATGATTATAATGATGAAATAGTTTTATATAAATACTGAGAAAACTTATATAGAGTATACATGCATATTTGAAATTAACAAAGAATTATCAAAACAACTAAATAAAATATGTAGGTATGTAGACTTTCAAAAATACAGAAATTGGAAATTGAAATATGAAATTCAAATTACTAACTGGATTACAGATTAAAATAACTACATATACATTGTGAGTCTTAAATAATGCAAGCTGGTTTATGGGACGAAACATGAAGGTGGATAGATCACAGAAATAAAAAAAAGCTGTATCAAAAAAATTTTTGCATTAAAAATTTTAGTGCTCCTCAATAATTCACCAAACTTGAGCCGGTTCTGATAGTCTGGTTGCTACTATTAAATAATACACGCCAAATAATAGCAGATATTTGTGAAAATGCAGCACAAGTTAACTAAGACAAAGGTTGACACTTTAAATATATTGTAATAAAATACGAGTGTTTATTGAAGGTCATCACTTTGTAGTAGTAAGTATGAATGAAATAAAGCTATTTGAATTATGTTATAAAACATCTGTTTAAGAAGAGATTCATTATCATAACGTACGTAAATATTTGCCGGGTTTTCGAGAATTTTTCGTACAATACTCTTTGTTACAATAATGAATGGTCCATCCATTCGTGACTATAAGAATGTTTGTAAATTTGCAAAACAGAGTCGCAGATTATCTGGAAACATTTTATTGATAATAAACATTATTAAGATGTAAGGATGCATACAATTAATACTTCCATTTTAATTCCAATAAAAACATAGTATTAATATTCAAATTCTTTAAAACAAATATAATGGGTAAATAACAAAGATTCTAATGGCCCGTTATAAAATTGTGACCGTGAACTCGACAAAAGTACAAACGCATACATTTTCTTGTAGTATCATTCAGCCATAAAATAATAAACAATAAACGTTTCAATGGGGGGTTTTTCCTATATGTTATAAGAAATCAATGCGTCAGAAATGAGATCATGTGGATTCATTGTCAGATGGACGTGGTAATAGAATACATCTGACCTTACAGAATATTGCACAATATGTTCATTATCATTAGTTTTGATTCTATTTTACTCATTAATAAAATTTAATTAAGTTTAAAAACGTATTAAGTCATCTAAATCTATCCATTATGATGTATTTTATTTTGTAATTATTGGCCATCCCGCTATTCTAATAATATTATCGTAATCGTAAATTACTTGTTATATGTTAATTACTTTATAACTGACTTTATTCTTAAACAGTATTTGTAGTAAGGTACTTCCGTTTCAATTCCAATAACAACATATTCGCTGATATTCAAATTCTTTAAAACAATATAAGAATAGTAATTAATTAACAAAAATTCTACATAATACTCCGTTATAAAATTGTGACCGTAAACTTTAAGAACAAAAAGTACAAACACATAAATTTGCTTGTAGTATCATTTAACCTAAACATAACAATAACAAACACCGATCTTTTAAGTTACAGACAAAACAGATCACATTTCTTTTTGTAAAAACAACTAAACTAAACAATTGCCAGTCTCGGTGGATTAGTGGTTTGCATGTTTGCTTCATAATCCAAAGATCGCAGGTTCGATCCCCGGCCGAGCTGGTAATTCTTCATAGCGGAGAAAAATTTACATGCCTTCTTTTCGGATAGGAAGTAAAAGTGTAGGTCCCGTGTCAATACGATGTTTGGCACGATAAAGATCCCTACTGGGGGTGGAATTACCCCAGATTCGGTGAAATTCTAGCAGGGTCGGCCAAATGATCATAGCAATCGGTGCCTTGAGGTACGAAGGATGCTCCGCCATCCTGATTCCTCGCCCAAAAACAAACAATAAACTAAACAATTATTGTAAAAACATCCGTAACTAGGTCAGATACGAATGTTAGAACCGGTTCCAAAATTTAACGAAACTTTAAAATTCATTTCTGGAAAACTATTTGCTTTTGACCTATACTTGTCATTTCAAAGGGGCATTTCAGGAAATTGTTAATAAGATGTTACTCTACACATGTTTCTCTATTGCCCTTTAACGGGAAAGGCATCTTGTCCAAAACACCCTGTATACATACATACAATGTTCTTGTCAACCGGTCAACTTTTTGCCGACGTAAATCTGGTAGCTAGATTTTACAGCTATTAAATATAGAACGGTTTTACACCTTTAAAAATTAATGTAATGTGAACAGGCCATAATTAATGTTAATCATAATTAATTGAATTTACATAGAATAACATTTACTCTGGCGGCTCGGCCTGGGCACTATTTTCCACTTGAAACTGAATTGAGTTTAATAAATGTAATACTGTTGATCTTTATTCAGAATACATTATATATATTAACTTAACATTATAAAACGAAATAATAATTTGCGATTGTTCTGTCTCTTCATTAGTGCATATTATGTAGTGCCTGATATAATAAAATTCCATTATGTAGTAAATTGGAAAATTGATTCTTGTCATTTTCATTTTTATACGAACAGACTTAAAATATCCTCAAAATTTAATAATAACGTTATCCTTGTTTCAAAAGTTCTTCTAAGTGTCGGATGTAGATAATGGCTGACTGCAGGGTATGAACTTTGCTGATTCTTTTCTTTCCACTTTCAAACTCTGGTAGGAACCGCCTCAATCTTTCAAATCCCTCATTTACATTCTTTACTCTTTGCCGTTCCCGTTCATTCCGTTTTCGAACTACATTATTTTCTAAAATGTCGCGTTCTAAAGCAAATAACCAAATCTTTCTATTTGCTGAAGTTACAATTGCACTTCCCCGTAGAATGGATGTTGATTTCTTGAACGAAAATTTGTTATGATAAGAAATATTATTTTTCAGCATTATGGCGCTGAATATGAAAATATTAGCTTTTGATAATGGTTTAAATTGAAATAGATTCCACTATTTTATATAAAAACCCACTCTCATAAATATCACCAGGATTTGTTTACTTTCAATTATAGGGACAAAGTGTTTATTCTGTACTTGTACTTCTAAGGAAATTGTAGCGTAGCTGATTTATAGAATACTCCTTAGGATAATAATGGGTTCCTAATACGTTTACATTGCATTTTAGCAAATACAAAAAATCCCGGTGTTTTATAAATACATAGAAATGTTTAATCCAACTATTCTTCAGTTAAATGCTGAAAATCATCATCAGCTAACTGTAGTTTGTAGATGGCAACATTTAACATTAATTAGTATAAGGATAGTTATTAGTGAAAGTAGTTTCACTTTTTGTAGTGTTTACAAGAAGTCGCCTAACACTTACAAGTCGTATTTATTAAAGAATTTAATGATGTTGTATTTGTTTAATGCCGATGCCAATGCTAAATGCAATCTATTGCATTATTGCCTAATGCCAATAATCTAATTGTATCAGCTGAAAGATAGTTATAGTACTTTAAGTGTCAAAAACTGGTAAGAAGTGATACTGTCTGATTATAGATTCCATTAGCTGATGCAGGGGTTTGTTGCAAATGAAAACTAAGGTCCCGGAGTTAGCGAGATGTCAGGCAATTATATGATATGGTTTTAATCATCAATGCTTAGTTTGTAACATACCAAAAATACTGAAATCAGAATACTAAAGAAACGTTGGACATCAACTGTTACAACTACTAAAATCTTACTGAAACCAAAGAACAATACTTACTGTACTTATGCGCCGGATGAGATCTCTTTTGACGAATTATTGCTCAAGATAGGTACTGGTTTCTTAAGCTCATATATTGTGAAGAAAAAATAAAGGTCGTAGAAATAATAAGAAATATGGACGCCATTCACTTAAACTCATTAAAGTATTGACTTTATCGGAATCCTCAAGTGAAAATAGATTCCAATTAGATTATTTGAATGGAATAAACTAATCGTAATTAGTATTAGCAATAAGTCTTTCATAAAAACGGTACAAATAAATTTGATATACAAACTTACTATAAGATACAGTCTATCAGCTAATCCTGGTTAAATCGGTATGTTTACAGTCCAATAAACCAGTAATACCACCACACAATAATGCCTTTTTGTTCACTTAACTTTATTTAGGTACGATGCAAATACCTCACACCTTATAAATGTAGAACTTTGGATCACTGGTGTCGATGCTGAAGTTATAACCGTTAATTATGAACATTAGAAATATTTATTATTTTCAGACTTTACGTTACACAAATATAATGACCATAAGGTTGCATTGTTTTAATGCAGTGATATTTTGATACGGAACAAAATTCTGCAATTCCACATATTAGTATTGCAACGGAAATAAAGAACTGCAGTTTATTTAGCTTTAAATTTCAATCTATTATTGAATTTCCTTCATAGATCGTTAACTAACGGCACTCTGGATTAGTTATTAATTTTATTAATACGACGGGCTGAATTGTAATATAAAGCACATAAGCTTTCCTGTACTATAGACGGAACGGAAAAACACAAAACGATATCGGAAACTAACATATTCGCACTTGTATCGATCCGTATCTTATCCTTCTTTTAAAACTGTAATTTTGGCCGAAGCCGGCGCGAGGAGCTTCGGGGTAAGAGCCTCTAACTTGGGCTCTGAGAGACTCCCCGTCTCAGACTAGACTGAAATTTCTCCGGGAATTCGAAGTAATTGTCCCTGTTTGCTAATTTTTAAGAAAGAGAAAATAAACACTCTATCGAAAACTAAAGTGGCATACATAACACCAATAGGAAAAAATGTCTAGAATATTCCTAATTTTATTTGTTTTAAGAGGAAGAAATATTTTCTCACGGGAGCTCTGATACAAAAAAATAGTGCGATTGGTTTTTAGTGGTAGATTTTAAAGAATCTATTTAGCAGCACGTAGGGGAAACATAAATTTGACTTGCATTTTGTACGTGTCATTTTTTTGTAAAACAATTTTATCTCGATATTTTCGGGGCTAAAAGCAAATTTATCTGCGTGAGAATGCCAGTAAAAACCTTTTCACAGCTGCTTCTAGTTAACGAAAAACTTTATTATGATCGCGATAAATTCTGCAATTTTAAACTGGCAAAGATATTCATATATACAGGGCCGTACTAAGATTATTTTTAATAAATACATTTTCAAATGTATTAAAATTGATCTTGAAATTTTAGCACGTTACAAGTTTCACATAAAATAATGACACAGCCCCACAAAAAAAAGATGTTCTGTCCTGGGACCAAGATTATGGTATTCGGATGCAGTTTTCGACGCTAAAACCGAATCCAACCTCAAAAAAGCAAATATATCTTTAAAATCTTGTGCTAGATCCAAAAACAACCCTCAAATGGAGTAAAACACTCCTGACATAATGACAATAAATACATGCAAAAAATGGTTGAAAACCGCAAATGTTGTGTATTTGTAAATAAATCTCTGGTATATGGCAAAGAACCCCCCTCCGCGAGGGGGTTAAACCACCCCAAAACGGGTCAAAACCACCCCTTATATCAAAATACAATAAATACATGCAAAAAATGATTGAAAACCACAAATGTTTTGTTTTTGGAAATAGACTTCTGGTATATGGCCAAGAACTCTCCTCCCTGAGGGGGTTAAACCACCCCAAAATTGGTCAAAACCACCCCTTAGATCAAAATACAATAAATACATGCAAAAGTTGATTGAAAACCGCAAATGTGTTGTTTTTGGAAATAGACTTCTGGTATATGACCAACAGCCCCCTTGAATGGGTAAAATCACCCCAAGATGGGGTATAACCACCCCTTACATCAGAGTTACAATAAATAAATGCACGCAAAAATACATGCAAATAAATACATGCTAAAAAATAAATTCAATAAAACCCCGTTAATCCTCTAGTCTCTCGATTTATGATATCTCTTCCTTTTATTTTTAAACGATTGGCGTACTGGCTGCCTCTTATGTACTTCATCTATTTATTGTAACCCTTATGTAAGGGGTGGTTATACCCCATTTTGGGGTGGTTTAAAGGGGTATCCTTTAAAGAGGGATGATGTTGGTCATATACCAGAGGTCTATTTCCAAAAACAAAACATTTGCGGTTTTCAATCATCTTTTGCATGTATTTATTGTATTTTGATCTAAGGGGTGGCTTTGACCTATTTTGGGGTGGTTTAACCCCCTCAGAAAGGAGGGTTGTTGGCCATATACCAACGGTCTATTTCCAAAAACAAAACATTTGCGTTTTTCAGTCATTTTTTGCATGTATTTATTGTATTTTGATCTAAGGGGTGGTTTTGACCCATTTTGGGGTGGTTTAACCCCTTCACGGATGCGGGTTCTTGGCCATATACCAGAGGTTTATTTCCAAATACAAGACATTTGCGGTTTTCAACCATTTTTTGCATGTATTTATTGTCATCATATGTCAGGAGTGTTTTACTCCATTTGGCGGCTGTTTTTGGCTCTAGCGCAAGATTTTGAGGGTATATTTGCTTTTTGAGCAAACATAACCTAGCTTTCTTATGCATAAATAAATAGGTTTCATTTTAGAAAAAGGATATCAATTAGTTAGATTGCTTGATCATAAATACGTTTATGCAACCCAAGTTACACTTTGGGACGGTTTCCCACTTGTTAGGAGGAAGTAATTTCCATATTTAAATTTACAGATTACGATGTTTAGCGTTAGATAAATTTTTCTATTTTCCAGGAGGCCAGCTCAAGAAAATAGATTAACTAGGTCAATCTTGTTATGACTTATATAATACAATTAACTTTTGAATTTGGTTACAAGATTTTTGATCACTTTAATTATTGAAGGTATAAATCCTGTCGTTCGTGTTAATATGACTCTTATAGACTTTTATCCTGCTTTTCCTCACCATTGTTTTGATGTAAGTGTTTAGAGTACTGTATGCTGGACATTCTGATCATAAATTGATTAATGTTGATTTTATATTTAAGTTGGAACTTGTATATGCATTAGTTGGTGTTCGTACTCTAGAAAAATTATGTTTATAGTAAATTGTAAAGATGTTTCTATTGAGAAATTATTTGTATTACCTGTGTCATGTATTCATGTAACTAGTTTGTAAAGGATGAATCTTGATTTGTTGAACTTTATATGTAATTAGATCGTAATGAGTTTTGTATATTCTCAATCGTTTTTCTTGAATATCTTCGTTATGATATATTTTGGCACAATGAATGTCTTATACTTTTTTGATCTTCGTTTCAAGGGCTACAATTCTATAATAACAGAATTAGGATTAGTGATAAAAAATAACAGCTGTGAAGGATTAATGACGTCACGAGCTTACTCGATGTTTCATTGTTTTAAAAAATGTCATTTTTTTTGTTCTGGCATAAACTATATAAGCTGGAGCAAATTGTAACAAATCAGTCGATAAAACGTACAAGGCAGAATCTATGCCCGGCTCCGGACAATATCTGTAATAAATTTGAGGTTATATTTCAACCATATGTTTATGACGCAATTGTCACATATGAAACAAAGTTAAAATAAATTAAAGTGTTACCTGAACGTTTTTTTATAAGGGTTAAAAGAAGATTTAATAATTGTGCAACAATAACACAAAGTGAACGTGATTGTTCAAATAAATTCTGATTAGATTTATTTTCATCATCGATCTTCGTATCGATATTTTATAAACAAGAAGTCAGCTGATTGGTTTCATCGCAGTGTTACCAATAAAAAGGATTAACTTTTAAAAAGGGGAAAATATATCGTAATATACAAGGTTGGTTATAATGAATGATTCTTGTTAATTTCATGAATAATAATAATTAACTTGTAAAGTTCATCCTCAAATATAAAACTATTTGGTTTAGTTTATTAAGCTGTTTTGAGAATTTATTTGATTTGAAGTAAATAAAACAACTAAATTTCTTTTATATAAAATTTATTTTTATTTGATGCATATTTTTATTTATAAACAAATTTTATTTGTGTTGGTCTGTTCAAACGAATGACCGTACTGATCCTATGTCAGGTCACTACAATTATTTCTAACGTTTGAGCAAACCTGAGAAGTGTTTCTCAATTATCAACTGTATTATTTTGAATAACAATTTTTTACTTTGACTTTTTATTTGAATTTTTATTTTGTTCGTTAAATAAAGTTTATGTGTTTTCAATTTTACATATGTGTTTAATTGATATTAATACAAGCATCCAGCGTTCTTTTCTTTTGAATTCGGAGTTTAGTAGCAGTTGTCCAGCTTGCAGGAGCTTTAGTGATTACGATATAAGTTTTTCTTCCTTTCCAGGCATAAAAGTAAATAAGAGTATCGAAATTCAAATAATTTATGCTTTACTGAGCAAACCACCGCAAATTTCAATCCACCGTATATAATTTATGTTTATATTTGGAATGGTGGACATATTGTATTTTATTTTATCTTCACAGATCACCGCATTATATTAAAATAATATTAAGATAAGGTTTCTGAATATACGGAATATATTAGCAGCGGCATCGTGCAGGTGGCGATAAATGGTCTTGTAACATTTGTGATTTTAACTAGGCGGATAACGCCAATACACGTTATCGCAAACAAAACCTTGAATGAATTGCAGTTGAATAGTACTGTTAAAAAAGTATATACAAATAAATGTGTAATACTTTCAGGGGTGAAAGGTGACCATACAGACCCCAATATTTATAAAATGAAACAAATATAAACAGAAATCTTTCCGAGGTTTTCCGCGTGTTTTTGCAAGACACTATGAATCAGTCAACTATGTATTGTTTTAACCATGAATTACTGATAAAGCAAACAATGCTCTCACACCTGCACTAATAAATTGTTACAGACTAAAAATCGAATTTTCCCAAAAGGAAAAGAAATTTCTCTCCGTACCCTACTGGGGATTTTAGTTAGAGATTCCTTTGCTAATGCAGCACCGTAGCGTGTAGTTGTAAGATTTTGTTGCGTTTTGCGCGGGGTTTTGATGTAAAAGTGTAGACGGAAGTAAGGTTAGGAGGTCGTACTGCCCTTTAAGGGAGAAGTTTATAGAGTTTTTGAGCAGATATCTTCCTATATAAGATTGTTGGATTTGCCAAGTAACAGCCTTCTACGCATAAATGTAAGTTTTCTTGTCCGTATTCATATTTGAATTCATGAGAGGAATTTCACTCCTTTTTGTATTAAGCCTACCACATTGATTACAAGGACCTCTACAAATTTTCTTTCTAAAGATAGAACAATGAAGCCACATTCTCTACTAGTGTGAGTAGTACACGTTTAATTTCTTTATTCAACTGTGTTGTAAGCATATCTTTTCTTTTGTTATAATTTAGATTAGACAAGTTCAATAAGTTGCTTATCCAATTTGGTGCACATATAATTTTAGGGCTTCTACTACCTGGCCATTTCGCACCCTCAAGCATTGTAGACACCTGAAGGGGGTGAATCGCAAACTATTCTGTGGGGATTGCACCTGGACAGCGCAGCCCAGGCTTGGACTCACGGAGTAGCCTCAACTATCGGACCAAGTAACAGTACTATAAGTGTTGTTGGTGGAAAGGTATTATACCAAGTGGATGGCCTTTCGTTAGTTAATTGTCACTTGTTTATATACATTTTACTAATTCCTGTTTACGGCGGGAATTCTCAATTGGTAATTGTTTGTATAAATATTATAATATCCTGTTTACGGCGGGAGTTCTCAATTGTCAATTGTTTATATACATTTTATTATTTCCTGTTTACTGCGGGAGTTAACAATTGTCAATTGTGTATCTAAATATTATTTTAAACTGTTAAAAAAATGAGTAACATACATAGGTTGATTTAGTTATACTCGTACTAATTGTTATTTTGAAGTTGTAACGTGGTACAACACTTCTCTGTATTAATGATCCCTGCGATCTAAGTTATAATATAAGTAATATTGTTATTTTTCTGGACCCAAGGGTCAATGTGAACCTAACGTGATCACGATGGGAGGTAAATATAGGTAATTTAATGGTCAACGAGATTAACCACTCATTGTGTAGTCGTCTGTATGGGCAAGAGATATAGAGAGATGGAGATTTGTTTTGTTACTTATAGGTATGGGATACTTATGTATTTGTCTGGTTGGGCGAGTATTACACCAGATATATTTATTTACACATATTTTGTAATTTTTTTATTGATTAATAAACCGTTCCATCTGTGATATTGATTGGCTTTGTTTTATTTATGATATTTCATGGAATACTGCACCAACTAACCTTGCCGGCTGAAGTTATTGAGGGTCAGTTAACTGTACTTAGTAATCGGGTACTAGAAAAAGTTTGTATTGTAGAATCTGACTAGCTGCTATCTTTTCAATGGTTACTGGCGGCTATATAAAGCTAGACTTAAGTATTTAGTCTGGACCACACGACCACACCCGACGGGAACGAGTCGAGAGATCCACTCATGCACCTTTACCGTCCATAGACTTAGGAGTGTGGCAAAATTAATAACTGACCTACGCTACGCACGTATCAATTTACAGAAACAACAGAATTAAACTTGAGCAACTGTTGCCTAGTAATTCACTACCTTGTTGATTTTGTTATTGATGAGCAAAACTTACCGTTTAGATTCAAACAATCTTTATAACATGTGTTCAAATAAATCGCCATTTGTCTGTACACACAAACGCGCACGACTTATAATTGATTCGTTGATGCTAGCAAACATATCGGCATTTGCACAAATTTGTTTTGCGGCGCATAGTGTGGCCTTTTCATAATCTAGTGGAACTTAATTAATACTTGCCATATAAATATTCATATATGCATTTATATGTTGTAATTTTATATTATCACAGTGTATAACGAATAATTGATATCAAACTTTGATGTAAACATCTAAACTGACCTTGAAGTTGTTTTAAGGTTATTTGATCTTTTGTTGTAAATATATATGATTTTTTCATAACGAAATTGTAATTACACAGTTTCGTCGTAAAACAAACGAAAAATGAATTGTTAAACACATATTATAACATGTGAAACCTCTCTTTAAGTCTTAAGTGCCATAATGGAGACACTATTGACCCTGTCAAATATACAATCCTTATATGTAGTATATAGAGACATAGAAGATTTGGCAGAGACAACTTTAAATTATCCCTAAGCCACACAGTATGTACAATTTTAGTTCTAGAAGAACCTGCGGAACAGATATTGTTTTACAACTATTTATTTATAACTGCCATATTTTTCAAAATAATGCTGGGATTTCAATAATTCTTTAACTTTCTGTTTCTGATCTTTTGGCGTACGTTGTTCAAACGATTTTTGAGGTCGTCAAATAGCTTTAGAAGTAATAGGTTTAGGTTGGTTAATAGGAAGGACATCTTGTGCAATCTTCGGTAGTATCATGAACGCACTCTTGAGCCACGAAACATGCCTTGATAAAAATCGACTATTATTGAGACTCGATGTAAATTTCCACAAAAATAAGTCACATATTTCTTTAATATTGTAACAAGAGAGAAAAAGAAAGAACCTCTTTTCGAACAACAAATGGAATATTCTACAGCATTCGAGAGAATGACGCATCGCACCAAGCATGTAAACCAGACGCGGTTTATCTAGCGCCTTCTAGAAAATCCATAGTAGGTTCCAGCGGCTTCTGGTACGATTATATGAGGGTATAAAACCGACTTCGCGGATAAAAAAGAATCAAGCAACAGCGAGTAATAAAACGTGTATGACGAAATAAATAGTAAAGATAAATGTTGTATTAGAAATTCATAGTCTGTAAATAGTAGTTTTAGTTTGTAAACAGTTTATAATCATAGTATTAATTTATAACGTTTTCATTAGTGTATGTAAATAAATATTTCTTTGTGAATAGACGATTTAAACAGCACTTGTGTTATTATTTTAAAAAGAACGTTACAATATATTCGTTTTACGTTAATCTTGGTTGGACAATCCATAAAAGATTATGGGTCATTAACCGATTTGCTTTGTTTCCAAACATCATGTAGGTTTTCGTAGGTGAGGGCACCTACTCTTAAAAAAATAACTACTTGAATTTGGATGATGGCCGTCCGTCCATTCAGAAGGGGTGTATGGTTCTGCCATAATCTAAACAGCAACTAAACACTAAATACAATTAATTAAACTACTAACACTAGCAAACACTTAGCACTACCCAACCCAAGTTATTAATTCTAAAACGTGTATTAATATGTAATCGAACCACCTATCACGAAGAAGATTTAGAAACTGACGACAATGGATGGTTAGAATGAGTGTTTATTATGCTTTAGCTAAAAACGTTTTAAAAGCACTTACTACTATTTTGTTTTGGTTACAATTTTTGAAGAATTTAGTTACTCAGCTACCTGCTTGGGTTTATTATGGTTATTTTGTTGATGACCTTTAAAAACATGTAATAGCCATGATCTTCATATACCTTCATCTACTACTTTACAGTGAAGTGCCTTTTTTCTAAGGGAGGAAGGTGTCAATTCAAAGAAGCATTTTAGTAAATTGTTAGTAAGGTATTACTCTACACATGTTTCCCTATTGCCCTTTAACGGGACGGACACATCTTCCAAAACCCCTGTATAATGATTCGTTTATCTCATAATTAGAACTACACAGAAAATGTTTTGAATAATAGGTATATAATAAGTGTAGTATACCCGTTTCAGCAAGAAAACTCGGAAAAATATTTGAAATTACAACAGTATAAGTAACTAATGTTGTATGAGATCTCAGATAACGCCTTATAGATTAATTAATTCAAAAATTTATATTAACAAATCTCCTCATTAACCCATCACATCAAATCGATAAACGATTACTGTATAGATACATATATTTACATTTCTAACTGTAGTTGTAGTAGAATAAAGTGATGTGAAATGGTTTTACCTATATTATAACATGGCGCCTTTGAATTAAAACTATTAACAGAGTCGTTAAAACGATTGGATTAGTTTTATTGACTACTATTGATAATTTTCCATGCAAAGTACGTAGAATAAAAAGGGTAGCTAGTTGAATGATCAATATTAAATTATAATTGGAGACACCCACACTGCTGATGGTGTGTTGTGAGCACAAAAACGACTAAAATGTATTTCAGCGTTAGATAGAGTGCGAACTATCTCAATAGAGCATAATAATTTCAAATACTTCTAGCCCCTAAAGCGATTCCGTAAACAAATGGAAATAAAATGTAACAAAGACTATAATTATCGCCAATCACTTTGTAGTCATCAAAAGTTATAATAAATGACGCAAATCGAAAACAATTGTTTTGTGATTGAATACTGTGAAATATCTCCATTAAACAATGTTGTTAAAAATAATCCCGGTTATCGCTCAAAGGAAACTTTATTTAGTACCAAACCATTTATCACCTATAGATCAATAAAATGTCGTAGTTGTACCTTGGTGCCGATTATTGTGTACAGGTTGTTTTGCTTCTATAAAATTCTCTATTTTTTCTTAGATTTACCAAATAATGATATCAATTTAACCACAATTAGTTTTCAAACGTGACAATTACCATACCGGTAGTATAGTAGTAATACATTAAAATGAACGACCCAGAAGTGCGCGCAAGTAATGTTGCAGCAGAAGAAAATCTGACTATAGAAGCGCCCGATACTCAATGGATTTGTTATTATGGATTGTGTAGTTGTCGACGGCGCACGGGAAATTATACAGAAACCGCGTCCAAATTTTTTTGTTAAAAATGTACTGGTCCAATACGATAATAGATAATTTAGATAACGCTCTAGATTTCTAGGCAAGCAGTTTGGACTTTGATATGTCAAGTTCTTTGTATTGAGCAAATGAATCGGTGCTATTTACATTTGTATCAGTAGGTACGTGTACAGTATGGTAGAAACTTCTAGGAATTGAATTTTCATATTTGAGCAAAGAGAAAATAGCAAATATTTTAAGGTATCATTATGTGATTCTATTGAAAACGTTTAAGCGTAATTAGATCCTTCTGGGTGTTTATTGTAGCAGCGTATGTCTTATATCGAAAGCTCTAAAGGTTTTGCTAATGTACCTACAGCAAGTTGTAAAAAGAAAAATGCTGCCGGCATCTCTTGACATCAGGTGCCAGCTTTAGCAATGAATAGAAATGAGAAAGTGTTGGTACTGGTGTACATAAATATTAACTGTGAAACTTTTCAGATCGAATAGTATTGGAAGGTAAATAAACATAAACTATAAAATTTACTAATTCCTATTTATTTTATTGCAACACTCTGGAGTTTCACGAAGTAAGGCTTCAAGTAATAAACCCGCAAAGAGACAAATATGACATCGTCTGAATTAAACTGCGACCCTAGGGATTATAACTCGTGTCCGTGCCCCATACATACCGCAAATGGCCCAACTTAGCTCTTTTCGTTACAAAATTCATTATTCCTGGTGAGACTCTTTCCAAGCTAATTAATGAATTTATGTTCTAAAAGTGTTAGTACTTTTATATAAAAGAATTTATTATCAGCATAGCATATACAAGCTGTTGTAGCGGGTTTACAAACAACTGTTTAATGAAATTAAAATGGTAGTTGATATTGAATTTGTTCGCGCACTTCGTAACATTTGTATGTAACACGTTTGTATCTGTTGTATCTTTTATTTGTACAATGTAAAACATCTACTGGTGCAAATAAAATAATTATATTATCTTAATTTTATGTTTTTGGTATTCCCTTTATGTATACATCTAGCGAGGGGTAGTATTATCATTGTCTGCATAACGATGTTTGTGTTATTACATGGACATGGCCAACAGCGAGGGTTGACGATACACTTGGGAGCACAATCATCGCACTTCAGGCCTATTTCGTGTTATCCTTCATATATGGAGATTCCATTAGAGAATAGCACTGGCGAGTTTGAACTAACTTTAAGCATTTAACAAGCAAAATACTCATACATATTTTGCAAGTTGAAGTTGGTCTTTGTCCCTTTAATAGTTTTACTTCTGTTGCTTTGTTATCAGTTTTATATCAATCAATGAAAGTACGACAGTACCAGAGAATACTAAAGCGTGTTTGTTTTTAAAATATAAAGTAATTTCTATTGCTTTCAGAAAGGCTGAACTGCACGGAGAAGATTTTATGGCATTCTTCGGCGCCACCAAATTTGGAGAAAAATTCAAAAACTTTAATATAACCTAAAGATAGCAAGACATTCTAGGCATAATTACCGACAATGTAGAAAATATCCTCATATTATAATAAACAAAAAAGAAATTACTTTGTAATGTATCTTTTCCAATTCTATTTAATATGTCCTTCGTTATGAAGTGGTAAAGATCTTGTTTCTCTATCAGACGGACATGAGTTCAAATCTCGGTTGCGACTGAATTTTAAAAATTTAATATAATCGTATTTGAGCTGAGTAGCATAAGATATAAAAGTTGTATGAGTGATCAAGTATGCGAGAGCGCACTTGCTACAATAGCCCCATTACCTCCGTTGCACTTCCATAAGAGTTTGTGTGGAACTGCGGCACTGCAAATACGCTAAAAGCGGAATGGGTTATGTATGATGTATTTCTATTTAATATTAAGATTTATCCGTGTGCACAACAGCCAGGAGATATTGATTTTAATTCAAACATTTCTATATATTTTAATAAAAAGTGCAATTTTATACTTTTTACATTAGTTAATATGAAATTTGTGCCACCACTCAGACATATACGCTATTAAAATAAAAATAGCTTTTTCGGCTGATCCAGAAGGAAGAGTTGGTGCGGGTCGCAAATTAATATGCTTACAAAGTTTTCAAGTATATATATATATAAACATATAATCACAACTTATATATAATTATTATAAATATAAACAAAAGTATGTTTGGATGAACACATAACAATTAATTATCAAATAAATCTCACTTATAAAAATAATGTTTTACTTAAAATTTACTTTAAATGGTTTTAAATCTACCTTTAAAAATTAAAAAAATATTTATTTTAAAATATGCGGTCATTGCTGAATATATATTAAACTCTATTACTTGCTTTAATATTTTAAAATAAACAAAGACACTTCTAATTAAATTTGAATAGTGATTAACTAGACGAACCATTTTCAAATAGCTCCATTTTTTTGTTCATAGCGAAACTTTTAACATAATGTTTGAACATCAACATACCATTACCAATTTACAAACCTTTACCATTTAAGGGTATATAAATATCTTGGTAGTACTTAATCATTATCTTTATCATTATAGAGTATTATTTGCTGGTAACGTTTTTATAACACATTTATAAATCATAGGATTTATTAAATATTTCTGAGGTGTCTAGTTTCACAAGAAAGAATAAAAAATTTGGGAAGCACTGTATTAGCCATTAAAATCATTATAAGTTTATTGGTCTATTGCTAAATGCCTAAATGGGTGTTGACGATTTACATTCAGACATTTATTTGAAAAATAGAACAAGAAAGAGCAAAACATCATCATGTTGAAACTCTTATAGTACTCTCGATTTAAGCTCCTTTACGGTCATATTAATGTTTTATAGCTGTTTCCAATACTAAACAATAGGACTTTAAGTTCTATAAATTAGTGACATAAACTGTTATACATCTTCAATAAAACAAACATTGCTTATTGTGTAAGGAGTGTTGTGTAGCAATATTGCTTAATACATCTTTTGTGTACATTATCAATTATTTGTCAATTATTTGTACACAGCCTTGGTAGTGTAATGTCTGGCGTGCCGGACTTTCACCCAAGCGGCCCGCGATCGACTTCCGGCGCCGGCAGATCTTGTTAAGGTTTTCTGCAGTTTTCCTTAGCTGTGACACAAATGTGGGATTTGCGCTGTTCCATCTGTAAGTCGGCTGCAGCCGCACATTGGGCCTACATAATAATAATCGCCCCCTCCCTCCCGCTCAAGCTTATAGCTTCTGGGGCCTTGGTTTAGGCTATGGGTTGTAGTAGTTATTATTATTATTATTATTTAAATATTAAACAAGTACTTAAAAAGTAAATAATAATGAAAGGAATAAATCTGGGACTTTAATTAAAACTTGTCATACAAATCTATTTTTTAATACATTTACTTCACCTTTAAGGATCACAGAAACGTTGAAGACTAGATAGATACCTCTTGGGGCTAGTTAATATGCATATAATTAAAACTAAAATTTTGTGACACACAAATACACCACCTTTTTTAATTTTAAAAAAGTGTGAAATGTTCTTTGGGCGCCACTGGGATTAATAAGAAAGGAGTAATTCAAATGGAAGTCGATATCAAACATCATTGGCTTACAGAAAAACTAATTAGTTAAACCTAACTGCTAGTGGAGAAAAGGTAATCCAGGGATCTGCTTACATATTGTTCTTTTAATAAGTGATTCATACAATTATTTTAATATGTTGTTATAAAAAGTAAAAATTGATTAAACAGTTTTAAAATAAAGTAATTATCAGTTAATATAATTAGGCAACCTCTTTCACACCTGGGCTCTCAAAACAGTCAACTATTCAAAGATTTCGAAAAATTGGGCAATAGAAAAATTTTATTTAAATGTAGAGTAGTTGTTTAACTATCTCTATTGGCTGGACAAGGTATAATATGTATACAGAATTTTAATACGTTTCCTTATTGAAGCTACTTAATATGCTTTGGATCAGATTTGTTTTCTTCCGGGTGAGATTCGTGTTTGTCTTGGGTGAGATTCAGATTTGTTCTATGTTTATCAATCTACTCTGTTGTGAATTCAATTCGATTACTATGTAACTTGTTTAATATGAAACGAATTGATGACACACCTAATTACTTTAGCGTAACTAAAATATCAAGGTTTGTATAAAGTCATCTCGCATACTTTATTCCACCCATTTAGTAAGAATAATACATGCTATAAATTTAGTCACATACAAAAAATAATAGGTTTTTATAAAATAAAGGAAAAGTATATAGTTGACTCTCATACAAAAGCTCTCTCTAGCAAGAGAATGTTTATCAAATATAAAAACCTCATATCTTACAAAATAAAGCGAAAGCAATAAATTCTACGCCCCTTACAAATTTATTTCCGTTTTATTTTAATATTAATTCTGCTTTCGCTGCTGGGAATACTACGGTTTAAAGCAAAATTATATTCTGTTTATTTAAAAAATAAAATAAAATTTCAATTTGTTTGAAATATGTTGTGGTTGTCTACTGAACAAATATTTCGTTAACTGTAGCAAACAAAAATACGTTTAGAGAAAAACGAATAAAATATCAGAAAAATGTTTTTGAATGTAACTGTTAATTTTTTCTGAATAGGTTAATTTATACATAGGTATACATTTTCTCATTATAAATTATCCAAGTTCAATAACCAAACGGTAGTTTAGTTTTTAGTAAATCGCAAAAACCTTTACCTGCATAGCCTATAGAAATATCAAATATGACATTCATAATCAAACATCTTCGACATACATATGTGAATTAGATCATTATTTAAAGGTAATATATTGGATGTAATAGGAATTGGTTCAGCAATATTCCTCCAATGTCGAACTTTTCCAGAATATTTAAAGCGGTAACCACGGGAGTTCTCTTCGCTAGTAAATCACAGCCAACTGTAGTGGTTGTTGTGTCAGAGGTATTTATTTTTAAATAATTTTTATTTTTAAATTGCTTTTGGAGTTTTTCCCTCGTATCTAGGCAATACTTTGTAATACTCAATGCCATGTTATCAATATTTTTATTCAAGTTCCATATCATATTACTTTCGTGATAGACTTGGCTAGATTTCGAGAAGTCCTTCCTGTTTCCGGCTTCTTTTCGTTTTTGTGGAAAACTTTTGCATGCTTTACAACGTAATTATGTGTTTATGTGTGTGTGTGTGTGGGGTGGGGGGGCGCTCGTAATAGCCATTTTACTGGCTTGGCGAACTGTGAATCGCATTTATGAGGATTTGAAATTGGCTAATAGTTACCTGTTCACCACTATTTTTTGCATTATTTAGGTATTTTGGAAAAATGTCAAGAAAACCGCCTTATCACGTTAGATGCTTTTGGGAAACGATTTCCGACGCCAGACTGCAAGAAATTCAAGCATGCCGTTTAAGGCTTAAAGATTTTTTAAATTTTTTACTCTGTAGTTTCTTACACCTAACTATTCCATTGGGTTACTTATTTACCACTTGTGAGGCAATTCCTACTGTGAGTCTAGAGTGGTTCTTCACTCCTGTCGGCAACTATTCTGGTCGAACCTCTACTTCACAGTTTGGCGGGATACGTTCTAAAAGGCTATTTCTATGGAACCCGCCGCCGCTAAAGCAAAACTTAGAGACACCAGAAGTCAATGGTCTGCGTGGTTTTGGTAAAATTGTATTATATTTATAACCACGTTAAAGATAGTTGCGCCCACTAAGGGAAATCACGTGTTATTTGCCCATGATTATTTTTAATTATTGAATTTACTTCTGAACCTGATCAATATCGTCTGATCATTTTACATCAATTTTAAATAATTGTACTTTAACCAGATTAGGTATAGAAACTAAGTCTTTACCTATTCTGAATTATTTAAGTATTTTCGTTCTGTTCTAGAGAGTAATATTTGAAAACTTTAACTAACGTTTTTTATTTGTTTATGATTGTCGGTTTATTTAATTAATTATTCATTTTTTTCGAATGTTGTTATAATATTACTTAATCATTTTTATTTATATCAATTATCTTACCTTGTTTTGATAAAAGCTATAGCAAAGGTTTACGGTGTACAAAATTGTTGCAAAATTTAAATTTATGCGCGGTTTGGAGAATTATTTGGTACTTATCGCCTCGTCTGGCTCCGGTAGCGTGAAGCCGTTATAGGATTTCTCTGTTTAGCGGTTTACCCAGTAGCGCTTTTTATATACTCTTTTGACAGATTTCGAACCTACATCCTGGATTTTTCTGGTAGTCTAAAAACCTCAGGGCTATCGACGCCTTCTGAACTAGTTATCACCTCGTGGAAACCTCCCACGCTTTAGTAATCCAACAAATATCTAAAACAACTTGAATTAGTTTTCTGACAAAACTTTGTGTTCATTGTTACATACATAAAGTTGTAGATTTCGCAGTCATGGTTGTGTTCTAATATTTTACGTAGTTGGGATTGCCTATATGTATGTATTTAGGCTTCCGCTTGGCGTGTATTAATTTTCAATATCAGACCGATATAAACAAGTAAAGATAGGAATAGTAATTTCTTTATTTCAGATATCAGATACCCAATCTTATAGTTTCTCTTCGGCGTTAAATTGAAATTTAGAGACGTTTATGTTTAGAATTCAGTCGTTTTGTGTACACTGTTATTTTGTATTTCAAATTCATAAAAGTGCAGCAAGATACACAACTCTTACAGATGTCAACTATTACATTCCAACACTTTTCGTATTACCTTCTGTCACATAGTAAGAAAATGCGTTAAATACAATAATGCTTTTGTGGAAAAGTAAGTTATTAAATATTATTATGACTGACAATTATTGTAATTACAATAAAACAAAATCTAAATTTAAGAGTTAAGAAATAGGAAGAGCGGAAGGAAGTAATCATAAAACAAGTACTTCCAGGTTAAAACCGTTGGCAGCAAAAAAATTACATGTCTGAAGCACATTCAGAGAACAGCTAAAAGCGTAATGGTAGTTAGGATGTTAGTATAAAGAGAAGACGGTAAATTTATTTACAACTTTTCGTTTTCTAACATAAAGCTCTAGCAATGCGAGCTACAACATAGAGGATAGAAATATTCCATCTAATATAAAATAAAACATTCTTTCTGCAGTCAGTATTAAAAGTAGGCCTTTCGTCGAATTAAAAATATCATATTATAGCTTAACCAACTATTAGATAAATTGTAAAAATCTCCTGACTTGCAAAATGATATTTTCAATATCAAACAGTTATTTTTCATATCATTTTAATTGTAGACAGATCAGCGCCAGAAAGAATGGTACTATGTTTGTTGGCATCTTTCTGAAGCAACATGTTAAGTAATTGATTGGATATACATCTAACACGCCAACGGCTAATGTTAAATGGGTGCAGACATATTTATTTCTAGATAAGTACAATATGAAGTACATAAGGAAACATATGAGCGTATCCTAACAACACCATTGTGCCAAGAAGGTGATTTGCCTGGTCCTAGGTCATTTGTCAAAATTTTAGCAGAAAAAAACTTAGGACTGTTATAATGCAATGTAGTAATTTATAAGTTAAACAAAATTTTATTAATTATTTCGAGAATGTTGTTACGCTGAATGTAATATTCTAGAAGACTAAAATCAGCAGAACGAATAAAATCTAGCCAACCTCTGCAAAATACAGCTGAGCAAAAAGATGACACAAGCAACCACTTACGCGAAATTGAACTACATCTCCAAGCATTAGTATTAACAAGATTAAGCAATAGTAGCATGCGCCTCTGCACTCTACTTGCATAGGTACCTCTGCATGCGCTCGATATAGTGTATGATACTGTAATGAACGTGATTAACCCCTACACGCTACCGGTAAACATTCTAGATCGACGCGGAATGTATAACTCATCAGCAGCTAAACGTATAACTTATCAGCAGCTGAACGAAACACAATATACCATCTAATCTAGCGTGAGTTACATATATCTTTTATTTCCATACATCAATTCACTTTAATACTTAAACTGCAAGTCTATTTTATGCAGTTAATATATTGTAATTTATTCTACTTATATTCCATAATATATTATAGTTTATGCTAATCATATTCCACTTAATGTAAATTTTATTTAAATTGAGTCAGTTCTAGAGTGTCAAGGTTCTCTTGAAACCGAGCACAAGCTAAATACAGCAACTTTATTAGGCCACGTTCGCTATACATTTCTTCTCAGAATTCTGGGAGTCAAAGTAAGGACGAAGTCAATCAAAGAAACTCGCATCCAGCCACACCCTGGAGGCACAATCTAAAAATACAGCATCCATCCAGCAAGTAGTAACGTACTTGAGCACCGAGAACGAAAGCATAGTGTTTGTAATACGTAGAAGTCAGATTTGTCGACTTAGACAAATTTGTGTATTTGCCAATAAATACTTTATTAAATTCAGGCCTCCAAATCTTTTGCAAACTTAATTCGCGTTCCAGAAATCTTGTATACAGTTTATAAAGCGCCGCCACGGAGGGAGGCGGGTATTTAACTAGTTGACGAGTTAAATGAAAGCGCGATTCGTGTAATTAGTACGAGATAAATGTTAGAAATAAATATTGTAATTGAATATAAATAATCTGTAAATAATCTAGTTTAATTTTGTTAATAGTTAGTTTATAATTGTGTATGTAATTAGTGTCAGTGTAAATATTTCCTTTGTTAATAGACGATTAAACAGCACTTTTAGTATTATTTAAAAGAACGTTACAATACTGAGCGAGATAAAAGACCTGACATCATGCGCGACTCTGTTTTGTATACTTAAATCGCTGATCACTCATTTCACATCGCACTACTCAACAAATCGACACGTGGCGCTCATTTATTAATCTACACATGCACTTCTAGCGACCTCGTATGTGATTTAAAATATTTCGTTAGCGCTTTGTTTTGCTACATAACGAAGCTGCCTGCGAACTTAAATTTAGACTCAATTCTGAGTCTCGAATACCTTTAGGCAGCATCGGGTTTCTAAACACTTTCTTTCCAGTAATTGTAGTTGAAAAAGGTTTCCCTTTGCCATGGTTGACATGCCGAGTTATTGTGTACTATTATGTTTGTATTATATTGTTAAATCGGACTTTTACCTCTTTACCTTGTTTACACCCTAGTCAAATTCATACAAAAACTTTTGGAAATAAATAAATGTTAAGAAAATTATGTATTCATATGGCAAGTATTGCAGAATGTAATATTGTATACTACTGATTAACAATTACCATAGCAGAAACGCGTTTTGGCTCGTTCAGTAAATAAAAGATACTTTTATACTTTGCCTATTTCAACGTTTAAAGAAGTATTAGCACGTTTTAGTCGGTGCGATATTTTGTAGACCATCTGTTGCAAAGCTTTCTAAAGATAGAAGCCAGGGACAAGCGCTCATCTAGACAGGAGGCTTCACATAATTGCGCCAATGCAATGGCAAGACTAAGTATTCATTATAAATCTGCATCATATGAAGAGGATAAAAAGGGTGAAAAACAATAAAAGAAATATACGATCAGGTAGTAAACGTCGCATAATAATGTACATGAAACGCATTATATTGAAATGTACAAGGACATAAAAGCTTGCATAAAAATTTGTAGTCGGATATTGAAGGGCGCGATAAAGAGGAAAAATATTATTCCGCTATAATGCATCCCATGCCATCAAGATTTATAGTAAACGTTGATTGGGTTTGAATGAGCGCAACCCTGCCATCATTTTTTCATTTTATGAACGGATTTAAATCACAATATAAAATATTTGTCTTTCCAGGCAGTTTACAAAATTGTAAGTCTGTAGTACTTAAGTAAAATAATAAAAGCTTAATAAGAATAGATGTCTTTAGATGAGAAAACTAGGAAAAATCTAAGAAATACTTATATTATGCCCTTTAAAGGGTACATATTTGTCTACCAAATAAAACGAGGACGATCTTTTTATGTCACTTATTATAAAAGTTACAAGCAATAAAGTTGACATTAAAATGTATTTCTTTCCAGAGGGTCCAGCTTAAAAACGCTTTCAGGAAATGTTTATATCAGCAATTTTACTATACATTTGAATGTAAAGATATAATGCTTTTGTTGCTAATAATATTTGATAGCTATGAAGAATAATTTTTAAATGTTTCGTTGTTACGTATGTGTGTAAGCTAATTACAAAATCGAACATTTTATTCAAGGAATAGTTATTTTATAAACTGTGGCCAGATGTTAATATTGTCGTTGGTCTTTTCTAACGTAACTGATAGAGGGGGTTTGTAAGTCTATAAAACGACTACAAACGTTATCCAGATTCTAAAATAAATAAAATAGTATATTAAAGAACAAGTTTTACAAGGGTTGATTTGGCGCACGAATCCCAAGTTAGAAAACGAGCCGCAGGCGAGTTTTTCTATGGGATGAGTGCGCCAATGCCCTTATAAAACGAGTATTTTATGCTATTTTTTCTAATTTGCGCTCCCTTTTTTCTCATTTTAATACAAAAAAATATGTTTTGGTCGTCTAGAGAATTTTGTGTTAGTTGGTAACACTCGTCGCCCACTTGAGTTTTTGAATCATTTGTCATCACCCGTCACTTCAAATAAATTAGTTATTACTTTTGTTACTTTATTAGTGTTACAAATAAATAAAATATGAGCGAAGACAACTTAATTTGCACTCCACCCGAAATTCGCGAAAAAAAGCAAAGATGATTAAATCGAAGATACGTGTCTTGTTTATAGTACCATAAAATTACAAACATGAATTGGACTTACTGATTTGTCCAAGCAGATTTGATGTAGGTACGAGGCTTGTTTATGTTACTAATTAGGAATATCCAAAACCTAACCTTCTTTCCAAGTAAAAATAGACCATAACTTCAAGTGAAATTTCATGTAAGTAACAATCAACAAACAGCGAACCAATTCAACGATATTAATTAAAAATTTATCGGAGGTTGACAATTTTGACAGATACTTGCAGTTTGAAGTTGTCACATTATACGCATTACCCATCCAACCGTTAAAAACTAAATAACCCTATAATTCATTAAAGTACAGTGTACTTTTATAGATAGTCATAAACGACTCCTACTGATAAACGTTAATAAACGTATTACAAACGCAAATTAGAAAAACAAGTTTAAAATCTAGTCGCGTTTTATAAAATAACTAACCATTTTATAAAAATATAGAAAATTACAAAATTTGCCTACGGTATTTTACTAAACAATCATTCTAAAATTACATGTGCGAATGTGTCTGAGCCTGGTAGTTCAAACACAAATAGCAAAAGAAAAAACAGAGCGTAGCACATCACATCAGTATCACATGCATTCTTTTATAGAGTCTATAAAAGAAAGCATTTGTTTAACTATTAACGGGCAGGTGTTGTCTATAAAGGAAGAAGCTAGAAATCTTGGTCTAGTAATGGACAATGGTTTTTGATTTGGAACTCAAATTAGGAGCTGCATTGGAAGGGCCTATATAAATCTTAGACTAATTTACCCGCACAGGCATTCCTTTACTCACAATGTTAAGAAGATGCTTTGTGATACCCTTGTACTGTCTCAATTTTCATATTGCTCTGAAATCTATGATTCTCGATTGACATGAGATGTTACTAATCGGATTCAGAGAGTACAAAATTCATGGTTACGGTTAATATACGGAATACGGAAATATGATCATATCACTCATAAACTATCAGATATTAACTGGCTTAACATGAAAAATAGGAGACTTGCAAACCGCTTGCTTTTATCATAAAATAATCACTACACAAAAACCTCCTTATCTACATAATAAAATCTTTTTTAGAAATGATGTCCATCATTCAAATTTACGTATTCGGGGTAAGATAACGATACCGCCACACCGTCTAAATCTAACCAAAGGTTCCTTTCTAGTAAATCTACCGAAAATATATAATGCCATACCTCTAGAGTTGAAACATCATTCACCTGTTTTATTTAGGACCAAACTCCACCGGTTGCTCTTTATGGGACAAACTGCTAGTTACATTATTTAAGTTTTTTATTATTGTTATTTTCTTTATTCTTAGTAATTGTCTTAATTATGAACTGGCATCACACAGTATAGTTTTAATATTAGTCGGTTTTTTATACATAGGATTAAGCATTTCTTTAAATTTAAGTTTTTCTTTATCAGTCAAGGTTGTGATGGTAGATCAGTTATGGCAGCTTGTTGCTAATTGAAACACAACCTTGTGGTTTCCATGACTTGTTACTTGTAATGTACTCTATGTTTTATTGTTATTACATATAAGATTTATTTGTGTTCTTTTTTATTGTATCAGTGTATCAATGTTTATATTTATTGGATATTTTTTTTTCATTTGTAACAAGTGTGGGAATAAATCGCTTTATTATTATTATTATTATCAGTAAGATCACTGGCCTAGTAACACTGCACTATGGGGGAAAGGGAGAATTTAAAAAAGTTTTTAAATAAAAACTGTTGCTAGGTGTTAGCAAGCTGTACATACCTTGTTAAAATAAAGTCATTGTGATAAACAATTATAATTTGGATCCTTTGATAATGAGATTGTATAAAACTTTATATTATTAAAAATGTTAATAATCGTTGCCAAATAAGAAAATACTCGAATAGAATAAAAAGAAGAAAGCCTTTATGATTGAAAATTTTGTCGTTCTAAAATAAGATTTTGTATTAATAACCGGTTAAAACGAGTTAAATAAATAATGCTAGCAGTTTACCTATTTATTTCAATTATCATATGGTATAATTGCACAAGGCATAAAGCAATGAAATCCAATTCGAGAATATTGTAAAAAACATCAGTATTTAAAGCAAGAGAAATTGAATAGTTTTTTTCAGCTCCTTAAATCGGATCACAACTTTACCAAGTCTTCTTACTACAAATAAACTTGGTTCTACAAGAACCACAACGAGAATTATTTTTGGTAAGGCCATCATAAACTATCTATTCTGGATTGTCTGCAACAATTTATTCGAATCTGCAAGAAGGAGATATTTAATTTGGAAACTATAAAACTTACCTAAATGAAATTTTCTTACAAATAAAATTTATTCTGTAAAATGTATTTTAAAACTTATAAAAGGTCTGTCAGGTAAATTCGTTTCATTATTAATGAAGTTTATACCTAAAAATAAAGTAAGATTAATCAATTTATAACAAGAACAAAACTGTGAAACATACGTTTTTCTGTACGATAAAATAAACAAAGCTTAAACCTTCAAACGAAAAGTTCACATTACATAAACTAGATTAGAACACAAAGTACGATACTTACTGTATATAAAATGCTCAAAGTTGCCGGCTTGAGATCTCGCTCTGTTTACAAATTTAAATTTCAGGTCGTAGGTATTGGTTCTGCAGTTGTTAATTTAATAAAGGAATGGATAAAGGTTTAAAAACACAAAAACATACATTAGAAGGGCGCCATCTGATTATAAAGCATAATAACAATAAATAAATAGATCCAATAGATCAAATAAATCTAATAAATCTGTCTGAAATCACTAATCAGAAATAAAATCAGACCGATATAAATTTAGTGCAAGATATTAGTTAATTTCAACAAAGTCAAAAATTTAGTTTTTTTAATGATGATATGAATAAAAACTTTCATAATTATATGGTTCTGTCTTACTGGTTTTAATTAACTTTAAAATCATATTTATTTTAGAAAGCACATAACTCGGATTTCATTAGTGATCCGAGATTTCAATCACTGAAGATAAAGTTTGTAATTATTGATTTTTATCGGTATTTCGGTACGAGAATTATTTTTATCGGTATTCGATACGATATTTATTTCAATCGGTAAACTGTATCAAAGCTATTACACTTTTAATAGGAAAAACTAGATTTCCCGTTCTTTAGAAACGCAAACATCCGGAAAAATATTAAACTGTATAACGGTACTTTTATTAACCACAAATTCTTAATTAATATCCGGAAAACTAATCACACAACGGTATTTTTGTATCACTTGCAAATTTTCAAATAATTAGGCACGGGAATACGACCCCGGCCGTTTTTTATAAACTATACTGAATCGAAACTTAAACTGAAGTGTCTCGGACCAGCAACTAAAGTGAAGTGTCTCGGACCAGCAACTAAACTGAAGTGTCTCGGGCCAGCAACTAAACTGAAGTGTCGTCTCTCTTAAAACTGAAGGTTATTTTATTATATAGTCAGGATTCTAAAGGGTGCAGTTCTGCGTACACCAATCAAAAAGACGCCTATCCCGATCTGAACAAATCAAGGCTGTGTAGTCCACGTGGAGTCAATAAAGAAAATTTTCTTAATTTTGCTACTAGACTTTGAACTTAGAGAACTAGATACTACGCATTTTGTATTCCCGCGGACGAATTGTGCGCAGATATGTTATTTTAATAAAACTAGCAAACACATCAAGTTGTTTTTAAACGCATATGTAAGTTACCAGAAGAGATTTTAAACACCTAGCAAACATAAAAATTAGATAAAGGTGGTTTGCTTTATAATATTTTCACGTAACCCAAACAACAATATCAGGTCTCTTAAGCTGGCTCAGCCAAAATAGCACAACACAAAAAGAAATATATAATGATTTAGTGCTAATTAATTGCTATTTAATTGCGCTAAATAAAAATTTATTGCTCTTTTTTTTTTAAAGAAACCATGGCTGAGCCGGCAAAAACCGTGTGCCGGCTCAATCGAAAGAAAAAGGAAATACATATTTTTTGATTTAGTGAGAATTAATTGCTAATTAATTGCAAATTAATTGCGCTAAATAAAAATGTATAGCTCTTATTTAAAAAAAAATCATGGCTGAGCTGGCAAAAACCATATGCTGGCTCAATCGAAAATAAAAGGAAATACATATTTTTTGATTTAGTGAGAAATAATTGCTAATTAATTGCAAATTAAGTGCGCTAAATAAAAATGCATGGCTCTTATTAAACTGCATAAAAACGGCGGATAAGCCCGTCATATATGGTTAAACAGTGGGACTGGAAAAGGTGCGATAGAATAATTAATTGCTCCAGCACAACACACTAAAATGTATTCTACCAAGTACTACAAACTCTAGAATACTTAAAAATACACTCTTCGATTTAATTGCTACCAGAAAACTGCATAAAAACGGCGGATAAGGACGTTATACAAGATTGAACAGTGCGACTGGCATAGGAGCGGTAGAATAATTAATTGCTCCAGCACAACACACTAAAATGTGTTCCACCAGGTATTGCCAACTCTAGAACAATTAAAAATACACTCTTCGATTTAATTGCTACCAGAAAACTGCAAAAAAACGGCGTATATTGCAATTATATAAGATTCAACAGTGCAACTGGCATAGGAGCGGTAGAATAATTAATTGCTCCAGCACAACACACTAAAATGTATTCTACCAAATACTACCAACTCTAGAAAACTCAAACACACACTCTTTAATTTAATTGCTACCAGAGAACTGCAGAGAAACGGCGGATAAAGCCGTCATATGTAGTTAAACAGTGGGACTGGAATAGGAGCGGTAGAATAATTAATTGCTCCAGCACAACACACTAAAATGTGTTCTACCAAGTACTGCCAACTCTAGAATACTTAAAAATACTCTCTTCGATTTAACTGCTACCAGAAAACTGCATAAAAACGGCGGATATGGCCTTTATATAAGATTAAACAGTGCGACTGGAATAGGAGCGGTAGAATAACTAATTGCTCCAGCACAACACACTAAGATATATTCTACCAAGTACTATCAACTCTAGAATACTCGAAAATACACTCTTTGATTTAATTGCTACCAGAGTACTGCAGAGAAACGGCGGATAAAGCCGTCATATATGGTTAAACAGTGCTTCTGGAATAGGTGCGATAGAATAATTAATTGCTCCACCACAACACACTAAAATGTATTCTACCAAGTACTACCAACTCCAGAATACTCGAAAATACACTCTTAGATTTAATTGTTACCTGAGAACTGCAGAGAAATGGCGGATAAACCGTCATATATGGTTAAACAGTGGGACTGGAATTGGTGAGATAGAATAATTAATTGCTCGAGCACAACACACTAAAATGTATTCTACCAAGTACTACCAACTCTAGAAAGCTCAAGCACGCACTCTTTAATTTAATTGCTACCAGAGAACTGCAGAGAAACGGCGGATAAAGCCGTCATATGTAGTTAAACAGTGCGACTGGAATAGGAGCGGTAGAATAATTAATTGCTCCAGCACAACACACTAAATTTTTTCTACTAAGTACTACCAACTCTAGATTACTCGAAAATACACTCTTTGATTTAATTGCTACAAGAGAACTGCAGAGAAACGGCGGATAAAGCCTTCATACATGGTTAAACAGTGCGTCTGGAATAGGTTAGATAGAATAATTAATTGCTCCAGCACAACACACTAAAATGTATTCTACCAAGTACTACCAAATCTAGAATACTCGAAAATATACTCTTAGATTTAATTGCTACCTGAGAAGTGCAGAGAAATGGCGGATAAACCGTCATATATGGTTAAACAGTGGGACTGGAATTGGTGAGATAGAATAATTAGTTGCTCGAGCACAACACAATCAAATGTATTCTACCAAGTACTACCGACTCTAGAATGCTCAAAAATAAACTCTTTGATTTAATTGCTACCATAAAACGGCATAAAAACGGCGGATAAGTCCGTTATATAAGATTGAACAGTGCGACTGGCTTAGGAGCGCTAGAATAATTAATTGCTCCAGCACAACAAACTAAAATGTATTCTACCAAGTACTACCAAATCTAGAATACTCGAAAATATACTCTTAGATTTAATTGCTACCTGAGAAGTGCAGAGAAATGGCGGATAAACCGTCATATATGGTTAAACAGTGGGACTGGAATTGGTGAGATAGAATAATTAATTACTCCAGCACAACACACTAAAATGTGTTCTACCAAGTACTACCAACTCTAGACTGCTAAAAATAAACTCTTTAATTTAATTGATACCATAAAACTGCATAGAAACGGCGGATAAGTACGTTACATAAGATTGAACCGTGCGACTGGCATAGGAGCGGTAGAACAATTAATTGCTCCAGCATAACACACTAGAATGTGTTCTACCAAGTACTACCAATTCTAGAATACTAGAGAATACACTCTCTGATTTAATTGCTACCAGAGAACTGCAGAGAAATGGCGGATAAACCGTCATATATGGTTAAACAGTGGGACTGGAATTGGTGCGATAGAATAATTAATTGCTCCAGCACAACACACTAAAATGTATTCTACCAAGTACTACCAACTCTAGAATGCTCAAAAATAAACTCTTTGATTTAATTGATACCATAAAACTGCATAGAAACGGCGGATAAGTACGTTACATAAGATTGAACCGTGAGACTGGCATAAGAGCGGTAGAACAATTAATTGTTCCAGCACAACACACTAGAATGTGTTCTACCAAGTACTACCAATTCTAGAATACTCGAGAATACACTCTCTGATTTAATTGCTACCAGAGAACTGCAGAGAAACGGCTGATAAAGCCGTCATATATGGTTAAACAGTGCATCTGGAATAGGTATGGTAGAATAATTTCGCTGCGGTTCTCAGGTAGCAGTTAAATCAAAGAGTGTATTTTCGAGTATTCTAGAGTTGGTATTACTTAGTAGAATACATTTTAGTGTGTTGTGCTGGTGCAATTAATTATTCTATCGCACCTATTCCAGACGCACTGTTTAACCATATATGACGGCTTTATCCGCCGTTTCTCTGCAGTTCTCTGGTAGCAATTAAATCAAAGAGTGTGTTTTCGATTATTCTAGAGTTGGTAGTACTTGGTAAAATACATTTTAGTGTGTTGTGCTGGAGCAATTCATTATTCTATCGCACCTATTCCAGATGCACTGTTTAACTATATATGACGGCTTTATCCGCCGTTTCTCTGCAGTTCTCTGGTAGCAATTAAATCAAAAAGTGTATTTTCGAGTATTCTAAAGTTGGTAGTACTTGGTAAAATATATTTTAGTGTGTTGTGCTGGAGCAATTAATTATTCTACCGCTCCTATTCCAGTCGCACTGTTTAATCTTATATAACGGCCATATCCGCCGTTTTTGTGTAGTTCTCTGGTAGCAATTAAATCAAAGAGTGTATTTTCGAATATTCTAGAGTTGGTAGTACTTGGTAGAATACATTTGAGTGTGTTGTGCTTGAGAAGTTAATTATTCTACCGCACCTATTCCAGACGCACTGTTTAACCATATATGACGGTTTTATCCGCCGTTTCTCTGCAGTTCGCTGGTAGCAATTAAATCAAAGAGTGTATTTTTGAGTTTTCTAGAGTTGGTAGTACTTGGTAGAAACCATTTTAGTGTGTTGTGCTTGAGAAGTTAATTATTCTACCGCACCTATTCCAGACGCACTGTTTAACCATATATGACGGTTTTATCCGCCTATTCTCTGTAGTTCTCTGGTAGCAATTAAATCAGAGAGTGTATTCTCGAGTATTCTAGAGCTGGTAGTACTTGGTAGAACACATTTTAGTGTGTTGTGCTGGAGCAATTAATTATTCTACCGCTCCTATGCCGGTCGTACTGTTCAATCTTATATAACGGCCTTATCCGCCGTTTTTATGCAGTTTTATGGTAGCAATTAAATCAAATAGTGTATTTTTGAGTAGTCTAGAGTTGGTAGTACTTGGTAGAATACATTTTACTGTGTTGTGCTCGAGCAATTAATTATTCTATCGCACCTATTCCAGTCCCACTGTTTAACCATATAAGACGGCTTTATCCGCCGTTTCTCTGCAGTTCTCAGGTAGTAATTAAATCTAAGTGTGTATTTTCGAGTATTCTAGAGTTGGTAGTACTTGGTAGAATACATTGTAGTTTGTTGTGCTGGAGCAATTAATTATTCTATCGCACCTATTCCAGACGCACTGTTTAACCATATATGACGGCCTTATCCGCCGTTTCTCTGCAGTTCTCTGGTAGCAATTAAATCAAAAAGTGTATTTTAGTGTATTCTAGATTTGGTAGTACTTGGTAGAATATATTTTAGTGTGTTGTGCTGGAGCAATTAATTATTCTACCGCTCCTATTCCAGTCGCACTGTTTAATCTTATATAACGGCTATATCCGCCGTATTTATGCAGTTTTCTGGTAGCAATTAAATCGAAGAGTGTATTTTTAAGTATTCTAGAGTTGGCAGTACTTGGTAGAACACATTTTAGTGTGTTGTGCTGGAGCAATTATTCTACCGCTCCTATGCCAGTCGCACTGTTTAATTTTATATAACGGCCATATCCGCCGTTTTTATGCAGTTTTCTGGTAGCAATTAAATCGAAGAGTGTATTTTTAAGTATTCTTGAGTTGGCAGTACTTGGTAGAACACATTTTAGTGTGTTGTGCTGGAGCAATTAATTATTCTACCGCTCCTATGCCAATCGCACTGTTCAATCTTATATAACGGCCTTATCCGCCGTTTTTATGCAATTTTCTGGTAGCAATTAAATCGAAGAGTGTATTTTTAAGTATTCTAGAGTTTGTAGTACTTGGTAGAATACATTTGAGTGTGTTGTGCTGGAGCAATTAATTATCGCACCTATTCGAGTCCCACTGTTTAACCATATATGACGGCCTTATCCGCCGTTTTTATGCAGTTTAATAAGAGCTATGCGTTTTTATTTAACGCGATTAATTTGCAATTAATTAGCAATTCATTCTTACTAAATCAAAAAATTTGTATTTCCTTTTATTTTCGATTGAGCCAGCACACGGTTTTTGCCAGCTCAGCCATGGTTTCTTTAAAAAATAACAGAGCAATAAATTTTTATTTAGCGCAATTAAATAGCAATTAATTAGCACTAAATCATTATATATTTCTTTTTGTGTTGTGCTATTTTGGCCGAGCCAGCTTAAGAGACCTACAAAATTCTGGGAATTTTATAGATATTACTCGGAATTATGTCCGGAATATTCGGATTTCTTTAGTGTGTACCTGGAAATTTGTAATATTTCCGTTGCAAGCATGTTTACAGATTTTTGTTAAGGTTATTTAAATATTAATGATAATGTTAATGAGATATGATAACATCTTAATTGTTTTTCGGGAAAGTTTATGAGTCCAGTTTGATTTTAAATAAAATGTACACGTTTTATAGAAATTAGAACAAAATTCTGGGAATTTTATAGATATTACTCGGAATTATGTCCGGAATACTCGGATTTCTATAGTGTGTACCTGGAAATATGTAGTTTTTTCGTTTCAAAAATGCTTACAGATTTTTGTTTACTTTATTTAAATATTAATGATAACTTTAATGAGCTGTTATAACATTTTAATTGTATTCCAGGAAAGTTTATGAGTCCAGTCTGATTTTAAATAAAGTGCACAGGTTTGTAGAAACTAGAACAAAATTCTTGGAATTTTATAGATATTACTCGGAATTATGTCCGGAATATTCGGATTTCTATAGTGTGTACCTGGAAATTTGTAATATTTCCGTTGCAAGCATGTTTACAGATTTTTGTTAAGGTTATTTAAATATTAATGATAATGTTAATGAGATATGATAACATCTTAATTGTTTTTCGGGAAAGTTTATGAGTCCAGTTTGATTTTAAATAAAATGTACACGTTTTATAGAAATTAGAACAAAATTCTGGGAATTTTATAGATATTACTCGGAATTATGTCCGGAATACTCGGAATTCTATAGAATTTGTAGTTTTTTCGTTTCAAAAATGCTTACAGATTTTTGTTTACTTTATTTAAATATTAATGATAACTTTAATGAGCTGTTATAACATTTTAATTGTATTCCAGGAAAGTTTATGAGTCCAGTATGATTTTAAATAAAGTGCACAGGTTTGTAGAAACTAGAACAAAATTCTTGGAATTTTATAGATATTAGTCGGAATTATGTCCGGAATATTCGGATTTCTATAGTGTGTACCTGGAAATTTGTAATATTTCCGTTGCAAGCATGTTTACAGATTTTTGTTAAGGTTATTTAAATATTAATGATAATGTTAATGAGATATGATAACATTTTAATTGTTTTTCGGGAAAGTTTATGAGTCCAGTTTGATTTTAAATAAAATGTACTGTTTTATAGAAATTAGAACAAAATTCTGGGAATTTTATAGATATTACTCGGAATTATGTCTGGAATACTCGGATTTCTATAGTGCGTACCGGGAAATTTGTAGTTTTTCCGTTTCAAACATGCTTACAATTTTTTGTTTACTTTATTTAAATATTAATTATAACTTTAATGAGCTGTTATAACATTTTAATTTTATTCCAGGAAAGTTTATGAGTCCAGTTTGATTTTAAATAAAATGTACAGTTTTGTAGAAATTAGAACAATATTCTGGAAATTTTATAGATATTACTCGGAATTATGTCCGGAATACTCGGAATTCTATAGTGCGTACCAGGAAATTTGTAGTTTTTTCGTTTCAAAAATGCTTACAGATTTTTGTTTACTTTATTTAAATATTAATGATAACTTCAATGAGCTGTTATAACATTTTAATTGTATTCCAGGAAAGTGTATGAGTCCAGTTTGATTTTAAATAAAAATGCACAGGTTTGTAGAGACTAGAAAAAAATTCTGGGAATTTTATAGATATTACTCGGAATTATGTCCGGAATATTCGAATTTCTATAGTGTGTACCTGGAAATTTGTAATATTTCCGTTGCAAGCATGTTTACAGATTTTTGTTAAGATTATTTAAATATTAATGATAATGTTAATGAGATGTGATAACATTTTAATTGTTTTTCGGGAAAGTTTATGAGTCCAGTTTGATTTTATATAAAATGTACAGTTTCATAGAAATTAGAACAAAATTCTGCGAATTTTATAGATATTACTCGGAATTATGTCCGGACTACTCAGATTTCTAAAGTGTACCTGGAAGTTTGTAATATTTCCATTACAATCATGTTTACAGATTTTTGCTTAGTTTATTTAAATATTAATGATAATGTTAATGAGATGTGATAACCTGTTACTGTTTTCTCGAAACTTTATGAGTCTAGTTTGATTTTAAATAAAATGTACAGTTTTGTAGAAATTAGAACAAAATTCTAGAACTTTTATAGATATTACTCGGAATTACATCCGGAATGCTCGGATTTCTATAGTGCGTACCAGGAAATTTGTAGTTTTTTCGTTTCAAAAATGCTTACAGATTTTTGTTTACTTTATTTAAATATTAATGATAACTTTAATGAGCTGTTATAACATTTTAATTGTATTCCAGGAAAGTTTATGAGTCCAGTATGCTATTAAATAAAATGCACAGGTTTGTAGAAACTAGAACAAAATTCTGGGAATTTTATAGATATTACTCGGAATTATGTCCGGAATATTCAGATTTCTATAGTGTGTACCTGGAAATTTGTAATATTTCCGTTGCAAGCATGTTTACAGATTTTTGTTAAGGTTATTTAAATATTAATGATAATGTTAATGAGATATGATAACATTTTAATTGTTTTTCGGGAAAGTTTGTGAGTCCAGTTTTATTTTAAATAAAATGTACCGTTTTATAAAAATTAGAACAAAATTCTGGGAATTTTATAGATATTACTCGGAATTATGTCGGGAATACTCGGATTTCTATAGTGCGTACCGGGAAATTTGTAGTTTTTTCGTTTCAAACATGCTTACAGATTTTTGTTTACTTTATTTAAATATTAATTATAGCTTTAATGAGCTGGTATAACATTTTAATTTTATTCCAGAAAAGTTTATGAGTCCAGTTTGATTTTAAATAAAATGTACACGTTTGTAGAAACTAGAACAAAATTCTGGGAATTTTATAGATATTACTCGGAATTACATCCGGAATGCTCGGATTTCTATAGTGCGTACCTGGAAACTTGTAGTTTTTTCATTTCAAAAATGCTTACAGATTTTTGTTTACTTTATTTAAATATTAATGATAACTTTAATGAGCTGTTATAACATTTTAATTTTATTCCAGAAAAGTTTATGAGTCCAGTTTGATTTTAAATAAAATGTACACGTTTGTAGAAACTAGAACAAAATTCTGGGAATTTTATAGATATTACTCGGAATTACATCCGGAATGCTCGGATTTCTATAGTGCGTACCTGGAAATTTGTAGTTTTTTCATTTCAAAAATGCTTACAGATTTTTGTTTACTTTATTTAAAAATTAATGATAACTTTAATGAGCTGTTATAACATTTTAATTGTATTCCAGGAAAGTTTATGAGTCCAGTTTGATTTTAAATAAAAATGCACAGGTTTGTAGAAACTAGAACAAAATTCTGGGAATTTTATAGATATTACTCGGAATTATGTCCGGAATATTCAGATTTCTATAGTGTGTACCTGGAAATTTGTAATATTTCCGTTGCAAGCATGTTTACAGATTTTTGTTAAGATTATTTAAATATTAATGATAATGTTAATGAGATGTGATAACATTTTAATTGTTTTTCGGGAAAGTTTATGAGTCCAGTTTGATTTTATATAAAATGTACAGTTTCATAGAAATTAGAACAAAATTCTGCGAATTTTATAGATATTACTCGGAATTATGTCCGGACTACTCAGATTTCTAAAGTGTACCTGGAAGTTTGTAATATTTCCATTACAATCATGTTTACAGATTTTTGCTTAGTTTATTTAAATATTAATGATAATGTTAATGAGATGTGATAACCCGTTACTGTTTTCTCGAAACTTTATGAGTCTAGTTTGATTTTAAATAAAATGTACAGTTTTGTAGAAATAAAACAAAATTCTAGAACTTTTATAGATATTACTCGGAATTACATCCGGAATGCTCGGATTTCTATAGTGCGTACCAGGAAATTTGTAGTTTTTTCGTTTCAAAAATGCTTACAGATTTTTGTTTACTTTATTTAAATATTAATGATAACTTTAATGAGCTGTTATAACATTTTAATTGTATTCCAGGAAAGTTTATGAGTCCAGTATGCTATTAAATAAAATGCACAGGTTTGTAGAAACTAGAACAAAATTCTGGGAATTTTATAGATATTACTCGGAATTATGTCCGGAATATTCAGATTTCTATAGTGTGTACCTGGAAATTTGTAATATTTCCGTTGCAAGCATGTTTACAGATTTTTGTTAAGGTTATTTAAATATTAATGATAATGTTAATGAGATATGATAACATTTTAATTGTTTTTCGGGAAAGTTTGTGAGTCCAGTTTTATTTTAAATAAAATGTACCGTTTTATAAAAATTAGAACAAAATTCTGGGAATTTTATAGATATTACTCGGAATTATGTCGGGAATACTCGGATTTCTATAGTGCGTACCGGGAAATTTGTAGTTTTTTCGTTTCAAACATGCTTACAGATTTTTGTTTACTTTATTTAAATATTAATTATAGCTTTAATGAGCTGGTATAACATTTTAATTTTATTCCAGAAAAGTTTATGAGTCCAGTATGCTATTAAATAAAATGCACAGGTTTGTAGAAACTAGAACAAAATTTTTGGAATTTTATAGATATTACTCGGAATTATGTCCGGAATATTCGGATTTCTACAGTGTGTACCTGGAAATTTGTAATATTTCCGTTGCAAGCATGTTTACAGATTTTTGTTAAGGTTATTTAAATATTAATGATAATGTTAATGAGATGTGATATCATTTTAATTGTTTTTCGGGAAAGTTTGTGAGTCCAGTTTGATTTTAAATAAAATGTACCGTTTTATAAAAATTAGAACAAAATTCTGGGAATTTTATAGATATTACTCGGAATTATGTCCGGAATAGTCGGATTTCTATAGTGCGTACCGGAAAATTTGTAGTTTTTTCTTTTCAAACATGCTTACAGATTTTTGTTTACTTTATTTAAATATTAATTATAGCTTTAATGAGCTGGTATAACATTTTAATTTTATTCCAGGAAAGTTTATGAGTCCAGTTTGATTTTAAATACAATGTACACGTTTGTAGAAACTAGAACAAAATTCTGGGAATTTTATAGATATTACTCGGAATTATGTCCTGAATATTCGGATTTCTATAGTGCGTACCGGGAAATTTGTAGTTTTTCCGTTTCAAACATGCTTACAAATTTTTGTTTACTTTATTTAAATATTAATTATAACTTTAATGAGCTGTTATAACATTTTAATTTTATTCCAGGAAAGTTTATGAGTCCAGTTTGATTTTAAATAAAATGTACAGTTTTGTAGAAATTAGAACAAAATTCTAGGAATTTTATAGATATTACTCGGAATTATGTCCGGAATACTCGGATTTCTATAGTGCGTACCGGGAAATTTGTAGTTTTTCCGTTTCAAACATGCTTACAAATTTTTGTTTACTTTATTTAAATATTAATGATAACTTCAATGAGCTGTTATAACATTTTAATTGTATTCCAGGAAAGTTTATGAGTCCAGTTTGATTTTAAATAAAAATGCACAGTTTTGTAGAAACTAGAACAAAATTCTGCGAATTTTATAGATATTACTCGGAATTATGTCCGGAATACTCGGATTTCAATAGTGTGTACCTGGAAATTTGCAATATTTCCGTTGCAAGCATGTTTACAGATTTTTGTTAAGGTTATTTAAATATAAATGATAATGTTAATGAGATATGATAACATTTTAATTGTTTTTCGGGAAAGTTTATGAGTCCAGTTTGATTTTAAATAAAATGTACCGTTTTATAGAAATTAGAACAAAATTCTGGGAATTTTATAGATATTACTCGGAATTATGTCCGGAATACTCGGATTTCTATAGTGCGTACCAGGAAATTTGTAGTTTTTCCGTTTCAAACATGCTTACAGATTTTTGTTTACTTTATTTAAATATTAATGATAACTTCAATGAGCTGTTATAACATTTTAATTGTATTCCAGGAAAGTTTATCCGCCTATTTTCTGCAGTTCTCTGGTAGCAATTAAATCAGAGAGTGTATTCTCGAGTATTCTCGAGTATGCTAGAGTTGGTAGTACTTGGTAGAACACAGTTTAGTGTGTTGTGCTGGAGCAATTAATTATTCTACCGCTCCTATGCCAGTCGCACTGTTCAATCTTATATAACGGCCTTATCCGCCGTTTTTATGCAGTTTTATGGTAGAAATTAAATCAAAGAGTGTATTTTTGAGCATTCTAGAGTTGGTAGTACTTGGTAGAATACATTTTAGTGTGTTGTGTTGGAGCAATTAATTATGCTATCGCTCCAACTCCAGTCCCACTGTTTAACCATATATGACGGTTTATCCGCCATTTCTCTGCAGTTCTATGATAGTAATTAAATCAAAGAGTGTGTTTTCGAGTATTCTAGAGTTGGTAGTACTTGGTAGAATACATTTTAGTGTGTTCTGCTGGAATAATTAATTATTCTTTCGCATCAATTCCAGTCCCACTGTTTAACCAAATAAGACGGCTTTATCCGCCGTTTCTCTGCAGTTCTCAGGTAGCAATTAAATGTAAGAGTGCATTTTCGAGTATTCTAGAGCTGGTAGTACTTGGAAGAATACATTTTAGTGTGTTGTGCTGGAGCAATTAATAATTCTATCGCACCTATTCCAGACGCACTGTTTAACCATATATGACGGCTTTATCCGCCGTTTCTCTGCAGTTCTCTGGTAGCAATTAAATGAAAGAGTGTATTTTAGAGTATTCTAGAATTGGTAGTAATTGGTAGAATATATTTTAGTGTGTTGTGCTAGAGCAATTAATTATTCTACCGCTCCTATTCCAGTCGCACTGTTCAATCTTATATAACGGCCTTATCCGCCGCTTTTATGCAGTTTTAAGGTAGCAATTAAATCAAAGAGTGTATTTTTGAGCATTCTAGAGTTGGTAGTACTTGGTAAAATATATTTTAGTGTGTTGTGCTGGAGCAATTAATTATTCTACCGCTCCTATTCCAGTCGCACTGTTTAATCTTATATAACGGCCATATCCGCCGTTTTTATTGTGTTTTCTGGTAGCAATTAAATCGATTAGTGTATTTGCGTATATTCTAGAGTTGGCAGTACTTGGAAGAATACATTTTAGTGTGTTGTGCTGGAGCAATTAATTATTCTATTGCATCTATTCCAGACGCACTGTTTAACCATATATGACGGCATTATCCACCGTTTCTCTGCAGTTCTCTGGTAGCAGTTAAATCAGAGAGTGTATTCTCGAGTATTCTAAAGTTGGTAGTACTTGGTAGAATATATTTTAGTGTGTTGTGCTGGAGCAATTAATTATTCTACCGTTCCTATGCCAGTCGCACTGTTCAATCTTATATAACGGCCTTATCCGCCGTTTTTATGCAGTTTTATGGTAGTAATTAAATCAAAGAGAGTATTTTTGAGCATTCTATAGTTGGTAGTACTTGGTAGAATACATTTTAGTGTGTTGTGCTGGAGCAATTAGTTATTCTATTGCACCAATTCCAGTCCCACTGTTTAACCATATAAGACGGCTTTATCCGCCGTTTCTCTGCAGTTCTCAGGTAGCAATTAAATCTAAGAGTGTATTTTCGAGTATTCTAGAGTTGGTAGTAATTGGTAGAATACATTTTAAGGTGTTGTGCTGGAGCAATTAATTATTCTATCGCACCTATTCCAGTTCCACTGTTAAACCATATAAGACGGCTTTATCAGCCGTTTCTCTGCAGTTCTCAGGTAGCAATTAAATCTAAGAGTGTATTTTCGAGTATTCTAGAGTTGGCAGTACTTGGTAGAATACATTTTAGTGTGTTGTGCTGGAGCAATTAATTTTTCTATTGCACCCATTCCAGACGCACTGTTTAACGATTTATGACGGCTTTATCCACCATTTTTCTGCAGTTTTCTGGTAGCAATCAAATCAAAGAGTGTATTTTCGAGTATTCTGGAGTTGGTACTACTTGGTAGAATACATTTTAGTGTGTTGTGCTGGAGCAATTATTTATTCTACCATACCTATTCCAGAAGCACTGTTTAACCATATGTGACGGCTTTATCCGCCATTTCTCTGCAGTTCTCTGGTAGCAATTAAATCAAAGAGTGTATCTTTGAGTTTTCTAGAGTTGGTAGTACTAGGTAGAATACATTTTAGTGTGTTGTGCTGGAGCAATTAATTATTCTATTGCACCTATTCCAGACGCAATGTTTAACCATATATGACGGCTTTATCCGCCTATTCTCTGCAGTTCTCTGGTAGCAATTAAATCAGAGAGTGTATTCTCGAGTATTCTTGAGTATGCTAGAGTTGGTAGTACTTGCTAGAACACAGTTTACTGTGTTGTGCTGGAGCAATTAATTATTCTACCGATCCTATGCCAGTCGCACTGTTTAATCTTATATAACGGCCATATCCGCCGTTTTTATTGTGTTTTCTGGTAGCAATTAAATCGATTAGTGTATTTGCGTATATTCTAGAGTTGGCAGTACTTGGAAGAATACATTTTAGTGTGTTGTGCTGGAGCAATTAATTATTCTATTGCACCTATTCCAGACGCACTGTTTAACCATATATGACGGCTTTATCCGCCGTTTCTCTGCAGTTCTCTGGTAGCAATGAAATCAGAGATTGTATTCTCGAGTATTCTAAAGTTGGTAGTACTTGGTAGAACACATTTTAGTGTGTTGTGCTGGAGCAATTAATTATTCTACCGTTCCTATGCCAGTCGCACTGTTCAATCTTATATAACGGCCTTATCCGCCGTTTTTATGCAGTTTTATGGTAGTAATTAAATCAAAGAGAGTATTTTTGAGCATTCTATAGTTGGTAGTACTTGCTAGAATACATTATAGTGTGTTGTGCTAGAGCAATTAATTATTCTATCGCACCAATTCCAGTCCCACTGTTTAACCATATAAGACGGCTTTATCCGCCGTTTCTCTGCAGTTCTCAGGTAGCAATTAAATCTAAGAGTGTATTTTCGAGTATTCTAGAATTGGTAGTACTTGGTAGAATATATTTTAGTGTGTTGTGCTGGAGCAATTCATTTTTCTATTGCACCTATTCCAGACGCACTGTTTAACGATTTATGACGGCTTTATCCACCGTTTTTCTGCAGTTCTCTGGTAGCAATTAAATCAAAGAGTGTATTTTCGAGTATTCTAGAATTGGTAGTACTTGGTAGAATATATTTTAGTGTGTTGTGCTGGAGCAATTAATTATTCTACCGCTCCTATTCCAGTCGCACTGTTCAATCTTATATAACGGCCTTATCCGCCGTTGTTATGCATTTCTATGGTAGCAATTAAATCAAAGAGTGTATTTTTGAGCATTCTAGAGTTGGTAGTACTTGGTAGAATATATTTTAGTGTGTTATGCTGGAGCAATTAATTATTCTACCGCTCCTATTCCAGTCGCACTGTTTAATCTTATATAACGGCCATATCCGCCGTTTTTATTGTGTTTTCTGGTAGCAATTAAATCGATTAGTGTATTTTCGTATATTCTAGAGTTGGCAGTACTTGGAAGAATACATTTTAGTGTGTTGTGCTGGAGCAATTAATTATTCTATTGCACCTATTCCAGACGCACTGTTTAACCATTCATGACGGCTTTATCCACCGTTTCTCTGCAGTTCTCTGGTAGCAGTTAAATCAAAGAGTGTATTTTCGAGTATTTTAGAGTTGGTAGTAGTTGTTAGAATATATTTTAGTGTGTTGTGCTGTAGCAATTAATTATTCTACCATACCTATTCCAGAAGCACTGTTTAACCACATATGACGGCTTTATCCGCCGTTTCTCTGCAGTTCTCTGGTAGCAATTAAATCAGAGAGTGTGTTTTCGATTATTTTAGAGTTGGTAGTACTTCGTAGAATACATTTTAGTGTGTTGTGCTGGTGCGATTAATTATTCTATCGCACCAATTCCAGTCCCACTGTTTAACCATATATGACGGTTTATCCGCCATTTCTCTGCAGTTCTCAGGTAGCAATTAAATCAAAAAGTGTCTTTTCGAGTATTCTAAAGTTGGCAGTACTTCGTAGAATACATTATAGTGTGTTGTGCTGGAGCAATTAATTATTCTATCGCACCTATTCCAGTCCCACTGTTTAACCATATAAGACGGCTTTATCCACCGTTTCTCTGCAGTTCTCAGGTAGCAACTAAATCTAAGAGTGTATTTTCGAGTATTCTAGAGTTGGTAGTACTTGGTAGAATACATTTTAGTGTGTTGTGCTGGAGCAATTAATTATTCTATCGCACCTATTCCAGACGCACTGTTTAACCATATATGACGTCTTTATCCGCCGTTTCTCTGCAGATCTCTGGTAGCAATTAAATGAGAGAGTGTATTTTAGAGTATTCTAGATTTGGTAGTACTTGGTAGAATATATTTTAGTGTGTTGTGCTGGAGCAATTAATTATTCTACCGCTCCTATTCCAGTCGCACTGTTTAATCTTATATAACGGCCATATGCGCCGTATTTATGCAGTTTTCTGGTAGCAATTAAATCGAAGAGTGTATTTTTAAGTATTCTAGAGTTGGCAGTACTTGGTAGAACACATTTTAGTATGTTGTGCTGGAGCAATTAATTAGTCTACCGCTCCTATGCCAGTCGCACTGTTTAATCTTATATAACGGCCATATCCGCCGGTTTTATGCAGTTTTCTGGTAGCAATTAAATCGAAGAGTGTAATTTTAAGTATTGTAGAGTTGGCAGTACTTGGTAGAACACATTTTAGTGTGTTGTGCTGGAGCAATTAATTATTCTACCGCTCCTATGCCAGTCGCACTGTTTAATCTTATATAACGGCCATATCCGCGGTTTTTATGCAGTTTTCTGGTAGCAATTAAATCGAAGAGTGTATTTTTAAGTATTCTAGAGTTGGCAGTACTTGGTAGAATACATTTTAGTGTGTTGTGCTGGAGCAATTAATTATTCTATCGCACCTATTCCAGTTCCACTATTTAACTATATATGACGGCCTTATCGGCCGTTTTTATGCAGTTTAATAAGATTTATGCAATTTTATTTAGCGCAATTAATTTGCAATTAATTAGAAATTAATTCTCACTAAATAAAAAAATATGTATTTCCTTTTATTTTCGATTGAGCCAGCATATGGTTTTTGCCAGCTCAGCCATGATTTTTTTTTTAAATAAGAGCTATACATTTTTATTTAGCGCAATTAATTTGCAATTAATTAGCAATTAATTCTCACTAAATCAAAAAATATTTATTTCCTTTTTTTTCGATTGAGCCAGCACACGGTTTTTGTCAGCTTAGCCATGGTTTCTTTAAAAAAAACAGAGCAATAAAATTTTATTTAGCGCAATTAAATAGCAATTAATTAGCACTAAATCATTATATATTTCTTTTTTGCTGCTATTTTGGCTGAGCCAGCTTAAGAGACCTCAATTTGCATATGAAATTGACAGAACAAATGAATTTACTCTCAAAGTAAATTTTATCTAGGAAGTAAAAAGTTTTATAATACCGGCCCTAAGTAATTTATTTTAATCTCACTTATTAAATCAAATTTATAACCTAGATTGCGTTTGCTGGCCAAAGTTTCAACCAAGGCAAGCAAACAAGCGAGGCCATAACATGACTTCAATAATTCTAACATATTTAACCCTTAGAAGACGGAGTGGGGTACATTTTGTACCCCAAAACAGAGTTTTTATTAATAAGATTATTTGTGGAATATTTTCGTGCTTTAAGTTTTTACATTGTGTCGAGAAGTGCTTGTTACATTATTTGATGCACATAATAGGGGCAGAGGGGGGGAACAGTGTTACGCTTAATGTTTTTAGGATTGCTTTATATTAAGCATTGTTCATATTTTCATGTTAGAAGTACTTTCTTGTTAACCAAGTGTAGATGCCAAAATGCACTGCAAAATGCAATTTTCACTGATGGGTTTTCAAGAAATTATGGTATGTATATTTTTTTAACATCAAAAGTAATTATTTCAAGTAAAATACAATTTACTTCAGGATTAAAATAATTAAGACTAGATTATTAAAAATTTATTTATCTGTAGTTTGTAAGCTTTTTGACGCCGGAGAAGCACGCACTTAACCTCAAAACTGTTTGTGCCCTTATTAACTATTCGAGTATAGATTTATGATGATTGGGGTAGGGGAGAGTCTGGAACAGTGGCCATGCAGGAACAGTGGCCACCTTCCCGCCATTTTCTTATTTATAAAGATTAGTTGCTGTCATCTAGCACAGAATGTACCAATAGGACACTGAGTATATTAACAAAATTTTTCCATTTAAATCTCAAGATTTTTGTTTTAAAACAAACTCAACCTGAAATTGTATACTTGAAGTAAAATACAACAGGCAAGTGAAATAATTGTTAAAGGCTGAATAAATAAATGTCGAAAGGAACTAGCGTTGACCGCTTATACCTACTACATGTAAATAGTACTTTGTTATATAGGTTACTGTGCTATTATTTAGTACAATATTTTATTTATTTCAGATACTGTTTCCTAGACGTCCCTGATGATTTGTACATTATTTATCTCAACCTGTAAAAATAGGCGGCACTACTAGAACAGCAAATCTGTTTTTTTTCCATTAATTTATCTATGTATAATGTTTGTTAGCTTTTGGCTGGTTTTTTAAATTTAAGTTGCCTTTTTTAATACAAATTATTTTTACAAAATTATTCATTATTCTGTAAATGTCTATGTACTTGTTTTTACTATTCCCATCTCCTACACAGTAGTGGCCACAGTACCATACTCTAATTGCCACTGTACCATCACTGTAGGTACAGTGGCCACTTTTATCTTAAATTCTTCCAACTCCAAAATCTTGGTTATAATTTTATTTTTTCAGTTTTAGAATGTAATGGTATAGAAGTAAAAACAGTGTTTGTTATCTAATGGTAACAGATTCTATAAAAAAAGGGTTACTTTTGGTTGTTATTGATGTTATTATAACAAGGTGGCCACTGTTCCAGACTCTCCCCTACAGTGTTACAGTGAATTGTGGGGTTCGGTGTAACATTATTTATGCAACACTTGTGCAGACAGTGATCAGTCCAAGTTGCATCTAAGTGGCAAAGATACATTATTCCATTCAAATTATATCGATGTTGGAAACTTTGTGGTAATACAAGAAGCGGCTACAATAAAACACAGAATTTTGTCAATTAGGGAAATTACACATAAAACGAATACAGAAGTTAATCCAACTTATAAATTCGTACGTACAAAGCAAGAATATAAGAATTTTAAGTTGTTTTATTGACATTAACCTTTTCTTGTAACTCTGTACCCCACTATTAGGATACAGTGTTACACAGAGCACCAAGATGAATAAATCTTAATTTCTCTAAAAGTTGAAATAATCAAAGCAAGTTAAATGTAAAAGTTAAAACAAGATTCGTAACTCTTAAACTAGGAAGAGAATAAATTTTAAAATTTTTGTTTGGTTCTGAATTATATCAAAAAATATTTTTTGTGTAACACTGTTCCCCCTCTTCCCCTACCTATTTTATTTTTTTAATTTATAATTTAAACTAAAAAAATAGGCTAAAGATATGTGAATTGTCGAAAATCCATTCCCAGTTTAGTAAATCAATTAATTAAATTTGATAAGAAATAAAAAAAACTAAAAAATAAGAAAGAAAAAAAAGAAGATAAGTGAAGTTATGGGCACCAAATGCAAAAACAAAGGGAATGACTATGGTTTTTTTTGCGTTGGACCTTTAGTCATGCAGCCAAATTCTTGTTGTTTTATTGTCTAGTAATCCTAGCACAAACTAAGTAAATTGACCCTAAACGTAAGGATAGAAACAGGGTCACTCTCTTCTCGTCCTGGGGCCTATCAGGACTCAATTTATGTTACAGCAGAACACAGGGTGGCCTCGGGTAAGGGGTTGTACATACATAGGATAAATACAAAGGTTGCAAACTCTAGCTATTTCTACAAAGTGAGTACAGCATCATAAAGGAAAGACATAATTGCTTCATATACCTTCTTATCGTCATAAAGAGCTAGCAGGTGCATTAGATTGATCGGAAAGCAGATATGACAACTATCTCGGAGAGTTCTTAGTAACTTAATAGTGTGTTCCGTATATTTCTGACAATTGAAGAAAATGTGGTCCAAATCACTTCTAACGTGACACACATCACATTGGTGAGACTATGGTTGGTTTTCGTTAAAAACACTTAAATTTTTACTTTAGTTTTTTTATCTTCATTTATCTTATTTGCTTGTATTGTGTTTGATCAGTTGAAACCTTTTTATTTTGAATTTTTAATGAATAATATTTATGTTCATTGTTCATACTTCTTGCCATTTATGGGCAAATTTATGTATTTGTATATATTTATGAAAGTTATTCAATTCCTCACATGTTCTAATGAGGTTATTTTCAGACTAATATATAGAGGGTGACTTGTAAACACTTAATGTGTATATTTTATGAATTTGCAAGCGGGCTTTAAAAACAAAATATATAGCATCGACGCGTTGCATATAACTGTTGTAAAAATAATAAAAATAATAATAATCAAATATTCATGTTAATGTTTTATATGCATTTTTTCCATCATTAATCTATTAGTGAACTAATTGTGATGTCCTACCCTCACTGGATAGTGAATGAAACCAGAACAGAAGACTTTGCCTCCTACATTTGAGACAGGGGCCCCTTGAAAAAAAAAGTGAATTCGGATCGCTCTACATACGTGAAAAATTCAGAGGTAAGTTATCCTCTATATCACTCTTGCAAATTAATTTAACTGGTCTCATCGAACTTATCTTGTAACGGAAAATAAACACCTATTTTCAACATAAATAAGGACGCGCTATTAGACACAGTCCACTAGCAAACCTCATAGAACTTGAGTATCATAAACAACCAGACTAGGAACTGCAGCGGAAGCAACAATTGACTCTAGTGTTGGTATGATGCTTAATTTTAATTTTTTTTAAATTTTGTAACATGAAAATAAATAGTTTTATATTACGAAATTATTCATTCAAAAAGATAAAACTTGTGAGTAAAATTATGTTGGGGTACATAATGTACCCCACTCCGGTCACTACGTAAGTAACCAACACTCGTCTTTCGACGGTTTTAAAAGTAAATACAAATTTATTGCAATGCACATCTCATAAGCAAATGTCATAAATGTGGTTTATTGTTTCCAGCCTTATTTTGTGGAACTCCATAATCATGAAATAAATAAAGATTATTAAAAGTTTCACAGTTTTATTAAAATATACCTGACAATATTGTTTCGACAGCTATGCTGTCATTATCAAAGGTAATATAATTATAAACAAACACGTCGCTAAGGTAGATACAAAATAGGTAACTAGATAAAATAATAATAAAAATTAATAATAAAAATCATAATTAAACATCTAATACTTCCAGTAACGGAGAATTACTGAGCTCAAGTTGTTCATTCATTAAAGGTACCCTGAGTTTGTGTTTGTATATCTCAAAGGCTTCTAAAATGTCTAATTTGCGTTTGTTATTACAAAAACGTAGGAATTTAATATTATTTTGAGGAGTCATTGTGTGATTTTGTTCTAAAAGGTGTTTGGCGTAATTCGATTTTTCAGGATGTTTATTTTTGTAATGACGTACGTGTTCTTTATATCTTATGTCAAAATTTCGAAGTGTTTGTCCAATATATACCGAACTACAAAAAGAACAATTTAAACGGTAAATGCCCGATTTCATGATATCATGTGTTCTGTCTTTAGCATTAAATAAAAATGAAAAAGTGTTAGTGTTGGTTTTAAATGTTATTTTATAATTGTTGGTTTTTCTTAGTATATGTGCAATTTTTTCTGATATTTTGCCAAAATATGGTATAGATATGTAATTTGTGTCTTCTGTTTGATTGTCAATGGGATATATTTTTTTGATAGCTAACCTATAATCTTTTTGTTTAATTAAAGTGTCAATCATGTTCGGATTATAATGATTTGCATGTGCTAGTTGTTTAATGGTTGATATCTCTTTGCTAAAATCTGATTTTGTTAGTGGAATAGTTAAAGCTCTGTGTACTAATAATCTGTATGCTGCTATTTTATGTGTATTGTGGTGACAAGATTCATTTGGTATTGTTATGTCTGTTTGTGTTGGTTTTCTGTATATGGAAAATTCAAAAAGATTGTCTGCGTTAATCTTGATATTTAAGTCTAGAAAGTTTATAGCCCTGTTTTGTTCTGTTTCTAGTGTAAATTTTATATTAGGATGGATATTGTTTATAAGAATTAAAAATTCATTGATAACCTCAAAAGAACTGTCAAAACAAGCTAAAATGTCATCAACATAACGAAACCAGAAGATAATGTGTTTAGAGGGGTTTAATTCAAATATTCGATCTTCAAACTTGTCCATAAATATGTTAGCTAATAGAGGACTTAGAGAATTACCCATAGGTAAACCATCCTTTTGTAAATAAATTATGTTATTAAAAGTGAAATAATTTTGACTTATACAAAGGTCAAATAATTGAATTAACTCTAACCTTTTAACTAATTCTATATTACTATTGATCAAGAAACTATCTAATAAAGGAATACATTCTTGTGGTGGTATTCTGGAGAACATGTTGCAAATATCAAAACTAACAAGTTTTGAATGTGGTGGAAGATTGATGTTTTGCAGCTTATCTACTAATTCTAATGAATTTCTAACAGAGTATTTCGATTTGTAACCCATCGTGTTTAATAATATGGTTCAGTTTTTTGGATAAAATGTGATTAGGTGCATTGATGTATGATACAACTGGTCTTATTGGCATATTCTGTTTGGGGGTCTTCACTAATCCATACAGTTTAGGTATTTGTGGGTTTTTATTAATGATTTGTTGCTTTTCTAATTCTGAAAAGCAGATATTGCAGTTTTCTAAACCTTGTTTTATTTCTTTTTGGAATTTTGTGGTTGGGTTTTTGTTTAACGTTTCAAAATTTTCTTTATTAATAAATTCATTAACTTTTTGTATGTAAATATCTTTTGAAAGAATTACCAAAGTGCTACCCTTATCTGCTTTAACAGAAATTAGATTGTTCTCTGTGATTTTCTGTTTTATAGATTGAAGAAGTGATATGTTAGATGTGTTGTACATTTTGTCCTGTTTCAAAGACATCTCTTTTAACAAATTCGAAATTTGGAATTTTGCATAGTTATTATGATTTTTCTTAAGTATAGTTTCGCATTCAACGGCCAAAATTATAATAATAATAATCTAATAATCAACAAAATACCAACTTGGACAGCGTTGCCAAGTACTTTATTTGTTTATTTGGCAGCGTCATCACAATAATTGTTAGTAATCTATATTATTAAATTGACAATGGAAAATACACAACATTTAATAAATTATTTTCCATTTTTTCAAATTTAGCCTAAAATGGAAGACAAACAAAACAGTAGCCTGTACTAATTTTACGTACGAAAATATTTCTGGCCCTCCTGACTAATACAGTGACGTTCAAACTGTTACTCTAAAATAAAAGAAATGCAATTTTCTTTATTATTCACTTTTAATCCATAATAAGTATAATTTGCAAAAATATGTAAATATAAGATCAGTTTTTTAATTTCGGACAAACCTGAGGTTAGCTTAAACCGAAAGTAATTTGCAGCGAACACAATGAATTCAACATACTGAGGTGTTATAGATTTCACTGTTTTTGAAAATTTCATCGAGAGATGTTCGGAAACGTTAAAATGAATATTTTATCGGTTTTTAAGTCAATAGAGGGGCATGTTATGTCTTGGCCACATAATTAATAAAGACTATAGTTTGGAGCTTAGTTAGGTTCATCAATGTTTAAAATAAAAACATGATTAAAGATTTCGTGCAAATATAACCTTACTTTTCTAATATTTCATGCATAAATAAATAAATCACATTTATAAATAAAATAATTTAGCTAGACTGTGTTATCACAATCATGTATAGGCAACCTAAGTTACATTTTATGTCAGATTCCCACTTGCCAGGAAAAATCATTTCCATATTTAAGATTTTCAGTTACGATGATTCAGCGTTAAGCATATTCTTTGATATTCTTATAGGCCAGCTCAAGTTTACTTGGTTATTTTCCTGTAAATAGATTAAGTAGATTAATTTTGTTATGATTGATATAACATAATTAAATTTTGAATTCATTTAATAGAATTCTGGTCATTTCAATTACAGGAGGTATTTGAAATCCTTTTGGTTCGCGAAAATGACTTTTGTAACTTTTATCCTGGTTTTTATTGTCATTGTTTTTAAGTGAGCTCTTAGTGCATTGTACACTGGACATTTTGTGCACAAATTTGATTAACGTAGAAGTTATTTTCAAGCTTGGGTTTGTGTAAGCATTTTTTGGTGTACATCGATGTTTGTACTATAAGAAAAACATGTTTGTATTAATTTGTAAAGATATTTTTATGTACAAAACAATTGTATCACACACATTGTGTATCCATATAGCTAATTTGTAAGAGATGAACTCTTGTTTTGCTAATTGTGCATATGTAATTATCTGTAACGAGAATCTTCATTGTCAAGTGTTTTTCGTCCGTACCTTCTTTATTATTCATTTTGGGACTATACATGTATCATGTTTTTAATCAGCGTTAAAAGATCTACAAGCTTATCACATCAGATCTGGGATCAGTGTTAATCCGAATCACATGTTTTTGGATAATGACGTCACACGCATTTTGATTGTCGTTTGTTTTTGAAAAACTGTCATGGAGTTGATTTGTTTTGGCAGAAGATATAAAAGCTGCTGCATTTTGAAACAAATTTAGTCGATAAAACGTTGGAAGCGTAACCACGCTCGGCTCCAGATTAAAATCTGTAAAAATTTGAGGTTATATGTATAACCATATGTTTGACAAGTGTCATTTGAAATAAACATAATTGAAATTAAAATAAAAGGTGATTACCTGAATTATCTTCAAGAGTTTATTGAAGATTTAATTATTATTGTGCTACGAATAAATAAAAGTAAAAGTGTTTTTGGTTTTTAATTAAATTCAAGTGAATTGAATTTGTGTTTATCGATCTACGCATCGATATTTTTATGAACAACAATCAGCTGTTTGGTTGTACAGCAGTCTTGCCAAAAGGATTATTTTTATAAGGAATATTATTCAATAACATACCAGGTTGGTTAAGAAAATAATTGATTCTCATAAAAAGAAAGAATTATAACTTGAGTTGTAAAGTTCATCTTAGGGTATTTAAATCTATTTGTCTTAACTCATTAAATTCTTTTTAAGAATTCATTTAATTTTCAAATAAAGAAAACAATAATCAAATTTCTTTAATAAAGATTTATTTATTTTGAATAACATTTTTAAGTTACATTTAAATAATTATTTGTGTTGGTTTGTTCAAACGAATAACTGTATTTAATCCTATGTCAGATAATACGACTTTTCTAAACGTTTGAGCAAGCTTGAGGATTTATTCTCAATTTCCAATTGTAAATTATATTTCTTTTTCTTTGACTTTGCTTTTCTGAATTTAATTTGTTCTTGAATAAAGTTTTTTTTTTTTGTATTTTTAATTAACGTATGTGTTTAATTGATGCTAATACAAGCATACAGCATTATTCTCTTTCAAATTCAGATTACAGTTACAGGTGTCCAGTTTGCAGAGGCATAAGTGCTTACAGTTTAAGTTTTTTCTTGTTTCCAGGCATAAAAGAATATAAGAGTCTCGAAATTCAAATAAGTTATGTTTTACCGAACTAAAATTTCTTGAGTTATTCACAAAAGAAAATTATTTTGGTTTATAGGTGTCACTCAATATTTATTTTGCAAATTAAGGCCTATTGCTAATTAAGCAGCAAAAACCCCATTTATTCACCTAGTTATGTGAAAATTACCACATAACCGTAGCTATTACAATTGTAAATGAAAAACCGTAGACAAATGTTTATTACTTCAAGCTTCGAGGTAATTTCTCCGCTTGCAGCCCAAACGCATTTTGTTTTATCAGTTAAATTATATTCTTAAACTGCAATTGTACATCTTTATCCATGAATACTGCTATAAAACAACACAATTATTTTTATTGTAAATGTTTTGTACAATCGCATTAAAGCAAACCGTCAAATTCGAAATACATAAGAAATAAGATATGGTTAATAAAATTCAAGATTTCGCGGGAAAAACAAAATACTAGGAATAATTAAAAATGCAGTTACTTCTAGCATGTTTTACTACAAAGTTAAATGTGCTAAAGCAAAAGAAAAAGGCATGACGCCTGGCACTGACTGCATTAACCGCTGCATTAACACAACAACGTGATTCCAAACTAAGTTAAATTGTAGAATTTTGTAACTCGTAGGTTTCGGATAATCATTAAATGCTTTGATCGCCGCAGTATAAATTGCAACGTTTTAAACGATTTTTATGATTTCCATTTAATAAGCAAAGTCTAAAATTATTTATCTCTGGGTATAGCTTGGCACGACAAATTGTTTACGGTCATTTTTACCAAGATAAACTTGATACAATAAAATCTAAAAAAAAAACTTAACGTAACTTCCATTCTATTTCCGAATTGTAGATTCTATTGTTGCGTTTAAATTATTGATAACAGACAATTTGGGCGGCACCCTCTATCTTGTTCATTTACTCCTGTGTTCTATTTCAAATTAACGAATTTGTGATTAACACTCACGATACCTAACTTAATTTCAATTGGTAATATGTCTCTGCCGGAAGCAATAATTAACATAATTTATTCTGTTTTATTTATTATTTGTTTATGGAAAGCACTGTGATGTCATTGCGTTGGTTTTTGTTTGGGAAAAATTGTTCATTGCAATAGGCAGACAAAGACTTTCAAATAAACTTTTTATAAGACATATCATTTTATTCTATATTTTATAAGACATATTTATCTACCCTGGGTATCAGGTAAAGAGGTTGTACTCAAGAAAGCTAACAAAAATGCGAAATAACTAGGTGAATAATAAGAAACTTTGCCAGAATAATGTCATTCTATTTTTCTCTCGTATTTTCCAATAACTTACGGTGTAGGACTATGGACTGTCAAAGCTTTGAAGACAAGAGCAGGGTTGATGCCTTGGAAAAGTACTACAGGCGAAGAACCCTACGTATTCTCTGGTCAGAACAGTAACTAATGGAGCTATTCTTGATTAAATAAACGAACCACAACGACTCCCAAATCCGCAAACTGAAATACCTTCTTTTCCAGTTCTTCTGTCAGGAACGAATAAACGAAATTTACAGGAAGGGTGCTAATTTTGATGTGCTTCTTATGGCCCTGAAGCCTGGAAAACAGCATTCAGAGGCAACAACAGCTTTCATTTACACGAGTTACACATCGTGTAACTATGTTGAGGTAACATAACAGGTCGGGAGATTATGCAGAGTGCTAAAAAATTGCGAAAATTGCATAAACGCGATTTTACAGAAGTAAATAACTGATGTCACATATGAAATGAGAATTAAGTTAGCTATGCCTGCAGGAATTTGCATAAGTCAAACGATTGAATTTAGTTATCTAGTTACTTGGGGTAAGTTTGGCATTCAGATCTATTTAACTCGAAGAGCTTGGTTTCCATAGTATCCATTATTGTAAATAATTGTACTATGACAATAGAACCTTTGGAGCAAAAAGAGTTACAATGCCGAACTTACCCTTGGTCGATGTGTCAGTTTTACATTTAAGTTGGTAGATTTCTAAAATTCCTTTAAAAATGGGTTATAACAAACAACTTTTTCGGAGAATTGCTTTTTGGACGCAAGAGTAGAAAAATACATTGTTAGTCACTTGCGGGCCAAAGGATTTGCTGTTTTTACAATATATAGACACTTGAATGCTTATGGAGAAAATCGTGGATTATTTACAACCGCACTTCAGAAATGAAAATCCGAAGGTTGTAATCTAGCTGGCCATTCTTCTAGAAGAAATACTAATGCTGGTAATCATGACTCACGAGCAGTAGCCGTAACTTCTCAGGTGTACATACAAGAGTGTATGCATAAATTGTTAAAATCTGTAGAAGAATATCATAACAATGATGAATATGTTTTTTGATTCGACCTGTCTCGTTCCCACTGTGCAAAAGTTACCCTTGAATGGTTCAAAGCCAATAATGTAAGATACGTACCTGACAACTGTTCTAACCCACCTAACGTTCTCAAAGTTCAGCCAATTGAAGGCTTTTGAGCTATATTGTTTCGGGAGTATGTGGCAATATCTGGTAAGCTTAAAATCAAGATCAACTGAAACGCCATGTTAAACAAAAATTAGGATCAGTAGATATGAATGCTGTTCGAACAATGATGGCTATGGTCTGGCCAATATTGCGAGTTATATAAGAAGGCATTTCTGACGCAGTAATTTAATAATTAAGTTACTTTACTAGTTATTGTAGTTTAACATAAAGTTGTAAAATTTTGAATATATTAATTGAATAGACTTGAAGTTACACAACCCTTATTCCTCATTTCAAATGTGACCCCTGTGATTTAATGTCATTTCCTGTCAAAAGCTTGTTGTGCATATTCTCTGTAAACAGGGATATGAACTTAAATACTAAAAGCCAGCGTAAAAGCCTGTAATTAGTTGGTTTCGCTCCTTAAAAATGTTATATTTTATCATTAATACGCTTTTTTCTATAATTCATATTTAATACCATGAAGCTACGAAATTAGAGTTAATTATTTATGCATAATTCTTTATACCTTACTAGAAGGCTTGTAGTGATTACAAACTTTTAAAATTGAATATTTTAATTATGAAAGAACCTTTTGAAAAAATAATTAATTTCTTAAATCTTGACGCTAAACTCTTGATAAACTTCCCTCATAAAGCAACTCATTTCCTTAAACGTTATCTTTTAAGATGTTTGCCTTCTTAATGCAAACTTTTGGTGTATAGCTGTTCATTTTATTTAGTCTTGAACTTAGTTTACTACTTTTTAATTAAAGCGTTGCTTTAGAAAAATACTTTCCATTTACTGCAACACAAAAATTCTTAAGGACGTTACTGTTCATTGACTATTCATTGTAAGAGATAAATAATTACTCTTGTTTGTTCTTGGCTTAAGTCTGAAGAATTAATTAGAATTAAATTGCGGGAATTCGCTCGGCACTTTCAGCTGAAACAAATTCAAAGCATTCAAATGAGAGCTGAATAATGTATCTGTTTATTTTAACTTGGGGTGCATATGCTTTATTCTACAAAATATTATTTATTTATTTATATTACAGATAGATGATTTTAAATATACGCCAAAAATAGGTAGCCATTGAATCTGTCATTTTTAAAAACAAATTATTAATTTGGATTAACATTTTTTATTTTTTGTTGTTTATCAGTAGGAGAGAAAAAGGATTATTAACATATATTACGCGAGAAAAATTAATTTATCGGATTAAAAGAAAATAAAAACGTTCTAAAATTAGCAGTGAAAAAAATATTTTACCCAACACCTCATTATTTAAGTGGAAATATTGAATTTTAGATCTATAACTTCGTTTAGAGTTTTTCAAATTTGACAGCTTGGTGACCGGATATTAATAATACTATGGAGCTTACATTGCACTGGGTAAAAGATAATGTTTAACTTCTAGTGAAAAAAGATCAACTTTGATAACCTAAAAATGTGTAGATAAAAACTTTGTTGTAATGAATCTTAAGTAGACCACAGATTAGGCCCCGCGTTCTGGTCCTCGACGAGAACCTAGGTTCTCGTCCGGAACGTGAACCGGATAATGACCGGACGTTTAGATTTGGTGTAATTTATTTGCATAAACAAGGTAGGGTTTGAGATTTTTTTTAATAAGATTATACGTATTGTATTTATTTAAAACGTGTATATCGAAATGAAAGAAATAATTATTGAGTTCATAATAAAATGTCTACTGAAATCTCTTTGTTTAATTAGAAGTATTATGCAGCCTATAATGCCATTCATTGTAATAAAAATGTTTTAACAAAATGCGATACTTATAATTTTATTTTATAAACCACCTCGAAGCTCAACTTATTTATGCAATAAATTACAGCAAACTTAAACATTGAGTCATTAATCTGTTCACGTCCCGGGCGAGAACGCGGAGCCTAATCTGGGGTCTAGTTAGGTCCTGTTATTGTTGTTGTTGGTCAGTTTCGTTAGTACGTACAAAGTAATTAATTTATTAATTTTGAATAGAAAGCTATTATTATCTGTTTTTGTTACGTTATTATAGTAAATAAATTAAAACCATTTGAGTTAATCTTGGAAAAAGATGTTTCTTGTTTATATCTAAAAAGAAAATGTTTAAAATGATAAGAAAAGGTACATGCATTAAGATGCATTGATAAATAATCACATATTGTTAAGATAGATAATATAGTGTAATTAAATCTTGTAACTGGACGATTTATGATAGAAAGGGTAAATACGGAGAATAATAAAATAGTGGTAACTAATAAAAACAAAAAATCTTAAAAAGTACGTATAAAAATTATGTTAAAAGATTAATAAAATTGAGTTTATTGGAGAAAGTATAGAACATATTCATTTATAAAAGTACTAAAAAGCGAATACTGGTTTATCTTAATCCATAAAGGTGGGTGTATTGATATTTCAGTGGATGTACAGAATACAGGTCTCGTGGTGCTGATATGTCATGTCTGACGTTTTAAGAAAGAAAATTGGAGGAATATAAAACAGGCAGTAATCCTTATCGTAAAGTTTTAATACAAATGGAACATAGGAACGATAATTACTAGAGGCTTTTTACCAATAGGGTAGGCAGGCTCAAACATTTACAAAACTCGTAGAGCATTACTACAAGCAGTGCCATTTTTAGGCATGGGCCACCTGGGCCCGGGCCCAGGGCCCCGAGGTCTTGGGTGGCCCCCAAAAGTTTTCGGGAATGAAAAAATTTTTATTTAATACCTGCATTCAAAGTGCCACTTTTCGTCCCAACTAGTAGAAAGAAAAGTAAGACTTTTTTCACCCGCACCTACTTTTTTCCCGCTTTTGAGGGGAAAAATCCTTTTTTCCCGCTTTTGCGAAATTCAAATCTCTGAGTTCCGGATGTTTCTAAGAGGCGAGAAAGTGGATCCTAGATGCTCCGGGGGCATCTATCTAATAATTACAACGATAAGGGACTCGACGAAAATTTAATGTATATAAGTAACAGAATTCTAAAATCCTGCAAAGACCGTGATGGTTGCATACATTTTATGAATTATTGACACATGTAAGAGTACCAACGTTATATATCTCGAAAGTGTATGAGTATAAATGTATCAACGGTCGATAATGATTTCCCACTGATCCGAAGAGCTGGAAATTAATTGACATTTAGCGAGTTTTATGAAAACGATGTCGACGAAAAAGAACTGCTGATGGAATGTGAGCATTTTAAGCATTATTTGCTACAAGAAAAAATGCTTGGTGATCACATACCTATCTACGAAATGTATAAACTTGTGAAAAGTAACAATCTTGATGCCACGTTTCCGGAGATAGAGATCGCGTTCAGGATTTTCTTATCCTTGATGATTACCAACGCCAGTGGCGAACGATCATTTTCGAAACTCAAACTGATAAAAAATGAACTGAGAAACAGTATGAGACAGGTAGTGCCCTCTCTCTTTTTAATTGTCCCTGTGTTCTGATTACTAATTAGAATTTTTGTGATTATCACCCACGACTCCTGAATATAATTTGATTTAAAAGATGTCTCTGCCGGGGCAATAAAATAAAGTCAAGAACTTTTGCCCTTTTAACACACGCGTAAACTGCTCTTTCTATAGCAGGTAAACTGCATTTAATAAATCAATTTCAATTTGTATCAAATATTCCATCTGTGACAATAGCTACCAAAGCATTACAATATGACAATTTAAAAGTGATGATAAATGGTCATTTTAGAATTTTACGAAACTCACTTCATTTTCCTCTCTTTACTGCCTTATCTTTACTGTACCGTGTTTTCATCCAATGTTGTTATATACGACTAAAGTACCTACTAAATAAATTAGAAGGAATGAAGTGGAATCAATAAGTACCATGAATTGATAACTTGAACAATAATCATTTTAAGCTTATGAGGTAGATTTATTGAATACTTTATTCTATTTAGTAGATTTCTCTGAAGTTACTAGGATTCCTTTTACTATTATTGGCTTTCAAAACCTTTTCAGATACATAAAAGTATACCAAGCAGAAGTAGGTAAAATCTCACGTAGAATTCAAAAATAAGTTGAAGACGTCGAATTGTAACTCGAGTTGCTAGGATTTAAATTCCCATTGCAGCATCGTTTTCAAGGAAAACTGCATTTTCCGAAACCTTTTAAAGTCCAAGTTCAGCATAACATGTCTTCTAGCCGTAAAAATCTCTTACGTAAATGATCAAAATAGTATTCGTAAAGATTACCTCTATTTTACAAAAGATTTATCGGAGGTAATCGTTTGTAAAATACAATTTCACTCAAGAATAGCTATTTTCATAAAAAACAATAGTGTAAGTAGTTACGTTGTGTAAAATAATATCACAAATATTTCGAAAATAAAAATGAATTAGTTTCCGGTTTAAACATAAATATTCCATAACGAATGAATTATATGGATTTATAGAATAAACTCCAAGTAAATATTTGGTAAATTTCACTTTATTAAAATTGACTGTAAATAAGATTTAAAACCACAGTTATTTTATTGAATAATTAATTTTACGTAAAATTACAAGGTTGAATACAAATCTAATACAGCCATACTATTTTCATGTTGTATTACATCAGTGTAGTAAAAGTTTTTATGCGGTAGTCCGTAAAATTGTATATTACCTATTTACTTTTATTTCCCCCCAGTTTTCATTTTATTATTCTGTTCTTATTTTGTTTGCCAGAATCACGCCAGCTGAAAGTGGGAAAAACTATAATCAGGTTGATTTTTATATTAGGTATAAAAACTAGGATAATGTGCCCTACGGGCCTAAGCACTTAAGTATGATAGAAATAGCATTTATCGATTTTTTTAAAAGTAGGTCAGTATTTACATGACCTACATAAGTCTCCAATCGATTCCCTATCGATAGAGCACATATTAGTACCAAATAGCACTCAATAGCACTAAATAGTACGATAGAATCAGCATTTATCGATTTTTTAAAACATAACCTAATTTAAAAATTTTTTTAAAACATAACCTAATTTAAAAAATTTTATATGGGCTCGGACACACATACAAATCTTTAACTTTAGTAGTATTGGATAATTAAACTGAATAAAATAAATTACGTATAAAAATTCTGTAATATGGTAAATAATGTACCTTTCACTGTATGCATATTATATTATTATAATTTACCTTAAACAATTCTAAAATATTAATTCCATTGTTATAAGGAACCATTAATCTTAATGTAACATGAATATGCAAGAACGGGTTGAGAAAATTATAACGTGCAAACAATACCATACTTGCTATTTAATATTTTGGTTATGTTAATTAATATACAGTATCTGATACAAACAAAAATGCTTTTTAGATAAATTAAGTCAGAAAATAAATTTGTGAAACACTTACAGTGAAACGCTTGTATTAACTTAAAAATATTATGTCTATATGTTTATACAGTCGCTGACAACTAAATCTAACCACTAAGAATTATCATTTGATAAAGTCGAAGAAAATTAGACTGGGTTGTACAACACTAGCATAAATTCTGTTAAAAAATCAACGTTCCTCAGTAACAAAAGATATATATTTACAAAACTTGAACTGGTAACATTGCCGACAATCTGCGTGGATATATCACTCCGCATCATTCGTAGATGCACGCGCACTCAAATAATTACAATTAACTTATGTCTCCGTAAAAGACGGTGAATTTCAAGTCACTGAATAGATTTTAATATCGTTTACACCATTAGATAGCTTGTTTCTTGGAGAAAGTTTTTTTATATAAAGACTGTTCAGATAGTCGTTCTATAGATGAATAATGAGCAAAATGTAAGAGGAATAATCAGGGAAGTTGGCAAAACAAGTACTAAATGCTTTACGCTGCGAAGACGGTAACAAATAAAGGTAAACAGTGAGCGAACGAATCGTAAGTCTTAAAAAGATCTACAAAAAAGTCCGTGGTGGCATATATCCACGTCTTACAGGTTACTCACAATCTAGATTTTTTTAATAGTAATTTTTTCTATTTTCACACTGGAATGTTGTCTTACCCCGCCCCTAGATGCCTGACTATTACCTATTATATGTTGATATTTACGCGTGCCATACTGCCATGTGTTCGCAATACCGCCACAAAAATTTTAATTTTTCTTGGGCAACCTCATAATAATGTAGTGGAAAACCTGTGTCGATGTCCAAGCCACTTACGATTGCAACTAAATAATTATCAAAAAAATATATAAAAACCATAAATAAGTATTGCGGTGACCCTGATAAAAATATATAAAAATACTTAAATAAAATATCCACCGTTCTGTATAAATTATATACGATGAATTATGATTAATATACACCACACTATTCTTTATTTCTTTCAGCTAGCTCAGGTTTGTTACTTTAAGTAATGTCCCAGGTAAATTGTTATGTAATAAAAATAAAGTTGAGATCTTTCCATAGAAAATATTTAGCATAGAAGACCCAAGTAACACACCTACGTCGCGCCGACGTTGGCCAACGTTGTGAATCACGACTTGAAGTTAAGTCCCGACCAGAATTTGTACCAATGGCGGTTGCCGACCTCAGGTTGTTCTTATTAACCTAATTTGAACTAAAAATGACGTCAAAATTAATTCACAGTTTCGACCAAATTTCTGCGTGAAGTCGGTTTTAGTCTACATATCCGGGTTTAGGTTAGGTTTAGGTTAAGTACAGTTTAGGTAACACGCATTTCACTAAACACGATGTCAAAATTCCATCATAATTTTAACGAAATCTTTCCTTGAAGTGATTTATTGGTTAAAAATTCTGCACCAGTTTTTTTAAATTAAGTTTTGGTGGTTGTCGATAGGTAGTATAGGGACGCAACACAAATACACTATTATCAATAATACGACAGTAGACTTACGGGACTGATCTTTTACTTGATTAATCAAAAGCTTTGGTGGCCGCAAAATACAAACGTAATCAATTTTACTGATGAATATGTATGAGATAACCATGTAAAATTAAACGGCCTCCAAAATTGACTTGTTTTTAAATATTTATCTATTTAATAAGTAATTAATAAATTATGAAAGGAAATATTCTGACTTGTATATAAAAACATATAAAATATAAAATCATAAATAATATACTTATTGAAGTGATATCTGAATGGATATTAATAATATTTAAATATTGTTTCTTTTTTCAAAATGGTGGGTCTCTGTTACATTTGCCGATCGTGGTAAATATGGAGTAGTCATTCAAGTAATATACTGTAGTCATATTTGGTTAGAATGGATTTTCCTCTTTCGATCACAGGTATAAATATCTTTCTTATAAACGACTTCAAGTCGAAACATCTACAACAATTTGAATTCTGACTGTAGTTGGCACAACCTAATAAATCGTTTGCCGACGTCGAACAACGTTGCAAAAACTACCAAAGAAGTCACGACCTAGAAAGTCGGCTGCCGACGTCGCAACTTAGTGAAGACTACTAAAAATGTTACAACCTAATAAGTCGTTTGCCGACGTCGTCGGAACTACGCACAGAGGTTCAAAACTAATATCTGGCGGGATTTAATTAGGAAAAATTGTTGTTGAATATTATAATAAAAATCTCCCCTTTGCAAAGTTGACTGTACCGATAAGAAGAATTCATAATCCCTTTTCGTAGAAAACAACACGTTTGGCTGAAGAGCAAGTAGAAATCTTGTAGTTACATGTTTGTATTTGCCATACTTAGTTGTCGCTTAGTGGTAGAGACATCGGTACAAGTGATTTACTTTTTTTATTATAGTGCTTTGTTTTAAACACATTTTGTTTGAAGTAATAGTATGTACTTTCATTTAATAATACATTTCAATATTTTCTAGTAAATGTTAACACTATAGCGACTCGTTAATTTTACCTCTCAAATTCAAATTTTATTATGATTTATTTAAGATTTGCTAAGGTTATACCTCTTTGGGCCTCGAAAGGCCGTCGTGAATTTACTTTTATAATATTCATCAATCATCAATACACATATAAATACTAGAATTTTTGTCAGCACCCATCAACTCTTTGTCTTATGTCTACTTCAGAATTAAAAGCAGGTATAGTGCGAAAAGAGATTTTCAAGATATGGCGCAAGGAAATAAAGATACCGAAAAGGACGACTGCTGTGTTTAATTATATTATTGTGAAATATCACTTATAGATCTCTGGTGCTAACATTTCTTCATTAGTAAAAAAAAAGTTATTGAGTTTTGTAAGAAATTAAAGAAAAGATGGGTGGAGTGTCATTGTGCGTTAAGCCGGTTTTCAACAAAAAATAAAGATTGGCTAAATGGCAGAATTTATTTTAAAGAAATTATAACAGCAGCGAATATCCCTAGTCCAATAACTGATACGAAAGTAGGTCGCCCTTCTAAGCCATTTGAAGAGAGTTGCGAAAAATCGCGAAAGAGAAAGGTTAACTCTCTCCTTGCCTCGAAAAGTACCAGTGAAATTGTACTTGCTGCACAAATAAGTCTCCAAAAGTCTGGAAAGAGAGATGCGGCTAAAATTGTAAAGCAAGTAGTGTCATCACCAACAAGAGCAACACAATTGAAGAAATTATCTGAAAGTCCTCAAAGAATGCCTGTTAAGATGGACGCTGATACAGCGTTGGCTTTTTTTACTGATAAATGATTCAGCAAAGAACAATATATATCGACGAGACAAATGCTTAAAACTTATAACGCTGATGTGTTTCCAAATTACCACATGTTGCTAGAAGCGAAGAAAAAGATGCTATCCAGAAGGGATAATAGTTACGGATTTTTCAGCAACAGTAAAATTACAAGCTTTGTTGCAACATACTATTCAACGACTGGTTAATGATCAAATGGACGTACTTTGTGGTGTTAAGATTGGTGTAGATACTGAGCCCACTATCAACTGTATTTTTAAATGGGGTTGTGATGGAGCATCAGGCCAAAGCCCTTATAGGCAACTGTCCACAAGAGGCACAGAAGTCGAAGAAAATGTCGATGATTTTTATATATTTACGGTTTCTATAGTGCCCTTACATATGAACACGAGTACTTTAGCTTCAACTAGCACGGGGAAAACTAAAACTATAGTTTTGTCGCACAATCCCCGTCTTTCGTCGAAAAAATATTGTCGACCACTAAAATTAATTATGAAGAAAGAAACCACCGAATTAGTTAAGTCAGAAGTAAGAGACATTGAAGAACAAATATCAAAGCTGTCTCCCATATGCGTCACTATAGATGATCGGCAAATTTCTGTTGTTCCTAGTTTAACACTAACAATGGTCGACGGTAAAATCTGTAGTATTATCACTGGACAATCCTATCAAAATTGCCACATTTGTGGTGCTTCATCCAAGCTAATGAATGATCTCGAGGAAATCCAAAAAAGACCAAGTAATTCTTCTGCACTGAATTTAGGCCTTTCTAGCCTCCATGCATGGATCAAGTTTTTCGAATGCATCTTACACATTTCTTATAGAATAGAAATTAAATCTTGGCAAATCCGAAATTCCGACAAACCAAAAGTGCAGCACAGAAAACAGCATATACAAGATCGTCTGAGAAACGAAATGGGTCTTTTAGTGGACATAGCAAAGCCCGGATTTGGTTCGAGTAATGACGGAAATACTGCTCGCCGATTTTTTGAAAATATTGAATTAGCTGCTGAAATCACCGGAGTGAATAAAGAACTGATTAGGCGCTTCGGTGTAATTTTAAAAACGATTTCCTGCAATTATTCAATAGATACCGAGAAATTTGACCTGTTTTGTATAGAAACTGCAAAGCTTTATATAAAAGAATATAGATGGTACTACATGCCACAAAGCGTTCACAAAATTCTCATTCATGGAGGAAAAATAATAAATAAAGCTGCTTTACCAGCAGGGATGTTCTCTGAAGAAGCCCAAGAGTCGCCCAACAAGGATACAAAATATATCAGAGAGCATCAAACTAGGAAATTTAGCCGAAAAAAACTATGCAAGACTTAATACATAGATTATTAGTTTCGTCAGATCCGGTCATTACGGACCTTAGGCTAAAAAGACAAAAATTAGACAGAAGTGTACCAAGAGATGTTCTTGATTTATTAAAACAACCAGAATGGAACATGCAAGATTCGGATAGTGATGTAGAATTATCTCACATTAAATATTATGTGTTGTATAAGTATAAGCAATTTAGGCTTTAAACTGTTGTTAGTTCACAAATAAATACATACCTTAAAAGCATATTTTCGTTTTTTTTGACAAATTTAAAACATGCTACTTGAATAATTTAGTCCCGCTAGATCAGTCATCGGAACCAGTGTGCGACGTTGGAAAAACTACATAAAACGTCACAACTCCATAAGTAGCCGACATCGGAGCAAAGCAGGAAAAACAACCACTTATTTGTTGTATTTACGACGTTGTGTCAACGTTAGCTGGACTTTGCGTTTAGAATGTTGGCATACCGACTATTATTTGAACTTATTCAGACGTAGAATTTAGTCAAAGTTAGGTCAGAAGCCGTCAATGGGACAGTTGCTCATTAAAAGTGATAGGATATGTAGCACTCTGACGCTTTGTGCGTTCATTGGCTAATCGTCACTGAGGCAACCTGTAAAGTTAATGGACTTTACTGTCAATGTCTATTTTAGTCCAGTCGGCAGGAATCCAAAAGAATCTGTTTTTGGTTATTTCGTGTTAACATCTACGTATTTTATTGCACAAACCTACCCATAATAGTGCGTAGAATAATATATGTAGTTGCGCACTTGCGTTTTCGAGGAGTTTTTCTTCGTAGCTTATCAGGATGACTTTCTACGTAAAAACGTTCCTGATATTATTTGTTTGTAACAAAAGTAGCTGCAAAACGGCACTGACCCGATTGTTATAATTGCAATAATTAAGTTGTAAAATCGAAGAAACTGTCAAAATCGCGTATTTTCTTTAAGTTGCAATAAAAATGTAAATAATCGACCAATATTGATGAAACTTACGTTAAATCCAGTTTAAATTATGTACAATAAACATCCAGAAAACGTATGCCAGGTATGCAAAACTTTTTGTTTAATAAGTTTTTAATACACAAACCTTAAATCACATGTCCTACGCTCAAAAAGTAAGTGGTGCAAGTCCTAACAATCAAAATACAGATTTAGGAGCTCAAATGCGTGTTTTCCTGAATGAATTCAAAACAATGTTCTCACAACTCATAAACCAGAACAGCATGATTTTAAGCATGCTCTCCACTGTAATAAATAAATTCAGTAATGGACGTTAAATCAATTCGAATTGACGAGTGGAACGCAAATGGCTTAGCCAATCATAAAACAGAATTAATAACTTTTCTGCAACATAACAAAATAGATGTACTTCTTATATCGGAAACACACTTCACCGACAGAACAATGTTCAAAATTCCACATTATTCCTTGTACTGTACCAACCATCCTGATGGAACGGCTCATGGTATCTCGGCCATAATAATTCGTAATACTATACCACATTACGAGGAAACAAACCTTCAGACTGACAAGATACAAGCTACAGTAATCCACATTACTGCTCAACCATGGCCACGGCACGGAATAAGCATACTTGAATATGAAGACTTCTTCAGGCAATTAGCAGCTAAATTCATCATTGAAGGAGACTGGAATGCTAAGCATACAGAGTGGGGTTCAAGATTATGTACGACAAAAGGAAGAAACTTGAGACAAGCTATCACAAACTTAAACTGTTCTTTTCTATCTACAGGGCAACACACCTATTGGCCAACAGATGCAAATAAAATCCTAGACCTGCTTGACTTTTTTGTCCTTCGATGCATAAGCCGCAGCAGCATAGCACCCAATTATATCACCATAGAAGCATCCTGGGACCTTTCCACTGATCATTCACCCATAATCACCACACTTAGTACTCACATAATAAACCGTCTTAAAGTTCCAAAGTTAATATCATCAAAAACCAACTGGTATATATACAAAAACTATGTTTCGTTATTAATGAATCATATATTTAATAATTTTGTATTATTAACTTCGTCTTTTGCTATTTTAATTTTTATAACCTAGTTACTAATTTATATTTGGTTAGTATTTATTTATAACGTTGTTTATTATTATTGTATGAAGTTGTATCAAGTATGTTTACAAGAAGCCTTACGTTGTAATCTATGTAAATAATGAGTGTCCAATTTGACACTATTTTTGTAAATAAACGTAAAAAAAATACAAAAACTATATACATAACAACCTAAACCTGAATATTCGCTTACAACAACTGGAAGATATTGATAACGCAGTACATCACCTCACACAAACCATACAAGCAGCAGCACATATAGCCACTCCCCCTGAAAAACTGGGACAGAAACCAGAGAATAACATACCAGTGCATATAAAATATCTTGTCGCTCAGAAACGAACACGACGTATATGGCAAAGAAGCCGTAACCCTATAGACAAAAATGAATATAATAGATTAACACGCCAACTAAAAATAGTTCTGCACGAAACCAGAAATGCTACATACGAATCGTACATCACCAACTTATCAGCAGACGACCACAGCATTTGGAAGGCAACCAAATCATTTAAGAGGCCGATTCAGCACATTCCTCTTTTAAGGAAAGACAACGGAAGCTGGGAAAAAACAGAGCAGGAAAAGGCTTCAACGTTTGCGGAACATTTTTCACAAGTCTTTAGCGCACCTGAACATAATAATAACAATGATGACGACTTCATTAAAAACTCCTTGGTCGCTCCTTGCCCGATGATGCTGCCGATTAAATTCTTCACTCCAAACGAAGTTAAAACGATGATTTCAAGATATAACAATCACAAAGCACCTGGCTTTGATCTGATTACCGGTCAGATTTTAAAACAACTACCCAGAAAAGGACTTGTATGGTTAACCATAATTTATAATAGTATCGTCAGGCTAGCATACTTCCCGATCACTTGGAAATTTGCACAAATAATTGTGATCAATAAACCAAATAAACCTCCAAACAGAGTTACTTCGTATCGGCCTATAAGTTTGCTCCCGATCATGTCCAAAATTCTTGAAAAGCTTCTACTTAAACGAATCTTTGGAGATACTGAAATGTACACATTAATACCACCTCATCAATTTGGCTTTCGAGAAAGCCACTCGACAATACAACAATGCCATCGAATTGTCAAAACTGTTCTCACAAGCCTTGAAGAGAAAAACTATGTACAGCCGCATCTTTAGATATCGAACAAGCCTTACTGGTTGGCCACACAAGTTACATTCACGAATAGGAACACCGTATGCCCTGCAGTCTTAATAAACGATGAGCCGTTACCTGTATCTACTCAAGCCAAATACTTGGGATTAATACTTGACCAAAGACTTACATGAAAGACGCATATTTCTGCCTAGAAAAGCCGCATAAACCTAGAAATTCGTCAAATGAGCTGGCTCCTAGGTCGCAAATCACAACTGTCAACAGAAAATAAATTACTTCTGTACAAGTGTATCATAAAACCTATGTGGACGTACGGTGTTCAGCTTTGGGGATGTGCCAAGCTATCAAATACTAAAATTATGCAGAGAGTCCAATCTAAGATACTTCGAATGATCTGCAATGCACCATGGTACGTTAATAATAAAACCTTACACGATAATTCAACTACTTAGAACGACTTCCTGATCACCCCAATGAAGAAGCCAGATAACTATACATCCTACCGGAAATCACAACAAGACTACAAAAACAGTGGCCTACAGATATATTAATTCAATAACAATAAATAGTTAACTTATTGGGAGTGCTATCGCTGGATACCATCTCCTCTCCTATACCTTAAGCACATTTACTTATAGCTATCACTAGCAGGTCGTAAATATTTACCTTAATAATAAAAAAAATAAGTTTGTATACGTCTTAGGCGCCTAAAGCTTTGAAAGTTTGCAAAAGCTGTTTTAAGCTTTGAATACTATTGCAACTGTACAGTCATTAGCAAATGTCTTGTCCCTAGTAGGCAACACATTTAACAATTCTGGTAAAAGAAACGACGTACGTTTCGGTGGATAGTTTCTTTTGTTTACAAACAACACAGCAAATCTAACCAGTTTTAAAGGTTGTTACCCTACCTACAGTGGCTTTGCATAACAACAATAGAGTAATAAAAACTGCTATTTTGAAGTGAGTTTCTTATTTTACTGGAATACAATACAGTCGTTTGACTTCTACTATCGTTTCTTCTATTTTAAGAAATAAACATCTTATGCTTTTTAATACTGTATTATAAACTCTATTAATTTATTTACGAGTTTGATTTGTTTATTTACAAAGTTTAATTATTTTGTAAACACTAAAGAAACTAAATTTTTAGTGCTAACTGTAATCAGTTTTATTGTAAGAATTAGTAAAAATAATAAATAATAAAAACTAATAATCATTCCCGGAGTTTCCAAAGTAGAATCAGATTGGACATACAAACGAGGCATATTTAAACATTAAGGGCCGGTTTATTCACCTTCAGGTAAAATTCCCAGTAGTTGCCGGTCAAATAAATTAAGTTTAATAATAAATACAGGTTGGGTATATTCACAGGATTATATCTTGAAGGTAGTGGAATGTTTATGCGAAAGGGTCCAACTTTTGCACTCAGGTAATACATGCAAGAGAGAGATGGGTAATTGACAGAATAATGTGTTAGAGAGGAGAATTAAACCCATTGACTAATCTACTTAAAAGGAGGCGGGATTTAAAAAAATCTGTAATCTTTCACGAATATTTTGTAAAAATTTTACGTAAACAGATATTAATGATATACTATATGATCTAGCGTTCCATGCTTTGTCAAGGGTGTTTCTTAATTTTTGTTTTGTGACTGTTTTGTTTTTAGTACTGACTATATCTATGTTTCTAGTTTTTTCTTAGTTTGTAGTATTTTTATTAAAACAACTGAATATTTAATAACTTTTTACAATTTTAAGGTATTTACATAAATAAATGCCTATATTATTACTTTATTTTTATTTATCGCTTACATTAATTTCTGCGATTATTTAATTATCTAAAATACTCCTAAGCCTCTATTTTTTGATGATTGTTTTCATTATTATTTTAGTTTACTTATTTTTTTATTAAAGGTAAAGAATGAAACCTAAACACGCTATATAACTTTGTTTAACTAGTAGATGCTTCTACTTAAAAGGACTATTTTATAAAGTGTGTCAAAGAAATTTTGAATAGAATGAGTAACAAGAGTTTTTACAAGCGTGTTTTCAAAACAAGCTTTAAAGAATTTAAATATCTTGCCCAGGTAGTTGTCCATCTCTGTTTAATTCGGTCTCTTTCGTACACAGTATAAGGGGTATTTCGATTCTTAAAGCAGCAACGTCCTTACTCGGGACAAGACATTTGCTAATGACTGTACATTCTTCGAGCGCAATTGCAATAATTTCTATTAGAAATATGCAACTAATAATTTTGAGCAATTGCATACCTATTCTACAAAGTTCACACTGTATACGCGATTTTGATTCATTTCAATATGTTAAACAATAAACAAGTAATTATTAGTAAAATTTATACTATACTTAACGTAAGTTTCATTAATTTGGTAGCATAATTTTTCTGCTGTCAAACTACATATATGAATCTACACATTATTTTGAGTAGGTTTTGTACAATAAAATTGCTGTCAACACAACAATGCACTCCTCACTTCTGTATTGACTGGACTATTTGTCTGTGTATTGTTTTGAATAGAACATCTCTATACAGGGCCGAATTTAGAATTTTGAGGCCCTAGGGCCAGTATTTGGTGGGGGCCCCTTAAATTTCTAAAAAATTTTTAATCTGGGAAAAATAAAACTCCATAGTAATTTTGGTACGTTTTTTAAATTATTTTGCTTACTTCTAAACGCTTTGAAGTACTAAACTACGCTTGCACATGAATGCCATTGCACGCCGAATTTTAAATGAAATGTTTTACATTGCAATTTAATAGGCCTTTTTATTTTAGATAAAAAAGCGTCACGTGATCATCATTCTGTCTCTATCACGCTTTTAGTAATCTTTCTTTAGTACCTGCACGAAAAAAAAGTGGGTGCCACAGCTGTACCTGTAAGCACGTTTTTCGCACCGAACATAGGTACGGATATTGTACTTGTTTCGGAAGCGCTGGGGCCCCTGTTCGGTGCAGTCGCAGTACTTATTTTTAAATTCAACGGCTGTACCGATTTTAATCTCGTTTAAAAGCTGTGTCCGGACAGTCCGTACAGTCTAAGTGCAAATATCGCACAACAGTTCAGCTGTTGCACCTAATTTTTTCCGTGTGGTTTCTTCATTTTTTCGGATTTTGTGTTAATTGAAAAGCTCCATTGCATTGGTGGAGGTGGCCCCGCCGACCCCGTGCTAAATCCGGCCCTGTCTCTATAAATCTCGTATTTCTTAACCTAATAACGTTTAGTTCGACTATACATACTAAAGTTCATGCATTAGGGGGTATAACCCGCACTTTATTTAACGTTATCTTTCAAACTATTAAAAATGTCTTTATTACCTTTTATACCAAGTCAATTCTTATCCTAAAATATATCATTTAGAATTTAATGAAGTCTAAGAAATAGATCACTATCGAACACTTACTATTCATTTATGCATGTATGTGTATCTGCGATTATGAAGTTTCACTATTTCACAATAAGCAGGAAAAATTTGCATCTAACTGTTGAAGTAGATTAACAAAATTTTTCAGATAATTCAGAAACATGAATGTAGAGATCCTTGTTTGTTCGATTCCATATTTGCTATATCCAAATATAAGTTATTTTGTGATAAACATTTTCATCTCGTTGGGAATGGGTTTTCTGATGACATTTCCGCCACAGTTCTCTACCAGAATACGATATGTGTTTACACTTTTGTAGCTTAAGGCGTCAAATGCTGAAATTCAATCGAGATTGCACTTTAATACAGATGCAATTTGAAATACAATTTTATGCGTGTGTTGCTTTTGAGCGCAAATCTGCGAACTACTTTAGAATCAACCGGATATGTTATAAAATTACAATTTATGTATAAACTAAATCAAGCGGAAAAGTTGTATAATCGCTTTACTACACTGCCAATTGCAAGTTGTGTTTAGGACCACAGACCAGAAAGACTGTTTGCAAAAAAAATTACAACTGTCATTTAGTTACGCTAAGTAAATCTTAAGGTTCCCGTTCGCAACCTCTGAATATAAAATTTTGATCTGGTTTTGTATCAGTGTTGTTCTGCAAAAGCGTTTCGGTTGGAAAGTGTCGACAAAGCTTGTTTTCACTGTATTTAACCGCGGTAGGTCGATATAAATAGCGACTGCGCCCCGCGAATACTTGCGTGGTATTGGACAGGTTAGTAACCAGATGCTGTTAGAAGTGCAATGCTGCTGTGGTTATCTTCAGTCTTTTCGTTCCTGCTGTGACGTAACAATGGATGTACTTGAACACACTTGTTAATGTTTACACTTTGTATGAATTGTTGAAACTGAACGAGTAAGTATGAATTTATAAATTAAATTAAATATTTGCGAATTAACTTAATTTTTTATTTTCATTGATTGACACACTTATTTATGTGCGATGTTTATTTTATAACATGTTTGTTTACGTTTTTGAAAATAGTTTTATCTTAGTAAATTAAACACAGATTTATGTAATCGATTAAAAGAAAATAAAAATAATCTTAAATTAACTTAATTAATAATTATGATATTTCTTCTTGAGGATCTTCGCTGTATATTTTTAATGCAAAATTTTATAGCAACGAGAGAAAAGCCATTTAAAAGGCTTTTATTATAATTAAACACAGGGCGTTGACATTTCAGAAACTTTTTGAACAAAAAAGCTTTTATACAGGAATTAAGAATTATAAAAAAGACTAATATTACTTTATAAATGCAGCAAAAAATGGGTCTCAAAAAAGGATTAATTTGAATTATTATACCCTAAAAGTTTCCTTTTAAACATGCACGAATAAAAACATAAATTTTCCGTAACAAAAACTTTTGGAAAATTGTAGATTCTGAAAGGTTGAATGTAAATATGTTGAATGCATGCAACTATATTTACAGTGTGTTTCCAGCAGCGCAACTAATAAAAGTTTTGTAGCTCAAGGAAAAAAGTCTTAAATAAAGCTTTTACTGAAATTAATCTAGGAATACAATTTTATTGTAAAAAAAAAAATAGAATATTTTTTGTGACATAAAAGCACTTTGAAGTTTCATTAACTCGGTTTTTTGTGAAAAATTATATTTATTGAGTTATACTTTTACAGAATGTTTTAGTTTAGTTTTTCATCTGACGGTTCTTTCTGATTTGAATTTTAATAGAAATAAAATTTACTCTCAAAATCGTTTGAATATTTGGAAAATACATAAAGGCATTAATCCTAGAATAAGTGTAAACATCATGAAACTGCTTCATTACACAAATAAAGGTCTAATGAAAACCGTTCATTGTTATCGGTAATAATTTATAAAATGTTTATGATTCGAGTATTAGAAAAGTTTATCAATCAATAACTGTAGTAATGGTGTTGTTTAAGTCATTTCAATAAATTTTGTAGTAATTACGTGAATTTGACCGCCACTTTAATTGCTAGATGCAATAACTACTTATCGATCATAATACAGCATGTAAGTATTTGAAGTATTTAATTTTATGCTGTTAGGGTCGTAGAAAAATTTATGTGCACAACACTTATGAAAAATAATTTTTTCATAGTCGGCATGCTTGATCTTTATAACCTTATAAACCTTTTTCTCGTAGAGGAATTCCATGTAAGATAACTCAAGAATATTAAGAAGGCTCACCTAACCCTGTTAAAATTCCCCTTAATTTTAAATGTACAAAAATTTTGTGTGGAAATACAATTCTAAAATCCGGATATTCAATACGATTTTTTAAGCAAATAAATTATAAAAAAAAATAAAAAATGTTTTTAAATCTTTCGCCAGTAATAGCATGATAGATAACATTCAAACCTAAATTTACTAATATTAAATTGTTAACCGGTAGAAATCTAAATGGATTTAAAAAAAATATTCTGACACTAGGAGTATTACAAAGATTAGTGTATATTGTTTAAATGTTATTATCTACCTTACAATTTATACATATTAACCTTGAATTTTATAACCTTAGATTAATTTTCCTTTTTTGTACACCTTAAGTAGTCTTAAGTTTTATTGCACATTGGGTTTAAACAATTTAAAGAATGTTGATTACAAACTTCTGTTTACAGTTGTACCTACAACTTGATAATTTTTTAAATGATTTCCTCGAGTCCTTTAGATCTTCGTGCTATCCAATTGGTGACTACTAGGTCAATCTAACTTTCAAACGAGACGATTTGATTTTACACGACGGGAAGATCTCAAAAACAATGTATTGGGGGTTGAACAAAACTCCAAGTAAAAAAACTTTTAATAAATTCAAATTTTGATCGACTAGTAACTTTCTTGAACTAAATAAATATCTTACCTTCAAAATTTTATAAAAGTTTTTATTTAACGTGCCATTCGCTTGAAGACGGGTGCAGATATTCTATTTTTGCCAAAGTAATCTGAAGAAAATGTAATAAGCGAACGATAGTAATCACTAATCAATACAATACACCAATTCAACTAAATTATTACATTTAATGATGAAATAACCACCAAAAGCAATTTTATTGCAATTCTCAAGTGGAAGTCTGTGATCATCTTGTAACTGCAACTCTTGATGAAACAATGTGTTTGTCGCTTGTGTGTGAACGAGAACTGTCTAAAGAAAGTATGTCATTAGGCAAAAATCAACCTGATTGGTACATAATTTGAAGGGATTTAAAAGATTTTGAGCGGCAAGAATTTTATAGCTAATTTACTTATGATCAACATCTTATCTTATATCACAATGTAAAATTTAATATAATTTACCACCTTTTAAGAACGAAGGCCGCGAAATAATTTTGAAATTTTACCAATAAAATAACATAATATTTTTATTACTTCTATAATTTAAAAGGGGAATGCAGAATTATTCAAATATAAATTTCTCGAAATACAAGGGAGATACAGTTGAAGAAACCTGTTCAAATATTTAAGTTAGCTACGTAACTTTATTTTTATGTTTCATCAGTGTTATACAAACAATGTACTTCATCACCACGAAACTTTCTTGTTATTCTTTTGTATTTATACCAGTTTTATTTATATTTGGTTTAATATTATATTAAACAGCAGAAAACTATTTTGGAAATAAGTTACCTAATAATAGCGGTTAGGTACTGTTGAAAATTTGTAACTACATAGCGTAATGTTATGCAGTCGATCTCGCATATAAAAACTAAACCGACACAATGTGTAAGTTAAATCATTGTTAATAAAAGTAAAGTTATGTTTCTTAAACAATATTATACTATCTAAAAGTGCTATTCTTGACCTACAGTTTCGATTTTCTAATTTCTTTCTTAAATTCTTCAGAGCAGCTGAACTTGAAACGTGAAAGAGTATTTATTCATTCTTAAAAATTTGTTAATAATATACAGAATATTACAATGTAAAACTAAAAACGTATTAATAGCATATATGTTAAACGGCTTCATAGTAACACGCCACACAGGTTTAATATTAAATTTTAAATTTAGTGTTAAAATTGCTTACCAATCAGATATTCAAAAATCATTGACCGACAAGTTTTTGTGTGTAATTTTATTAAAAAGATATTTTGGATATAGTTTGAACACCGGTGACACAAAGATCCCAAGTTAAACGAGGTAAGTTAATAATAAATTAATAAATAATATATTATTTTAAGTACTTTTGTTAAATGTGATACTTATTAACTTTTTTTTAATATCATTTACTGGAGATATATAGGATAAACAGTCAGATTTTTGAATAAAAACATTTTCTACAACTGATTAAGCACAATTTTGTATTCTTATACCAGTCGCATTGTAAAGTTGTGAAGCAAGCTTGTTATTCATTTAAGGGATTACAGCACATTTTTATTCCTGAACGATACTGATTCGGTAACTTCCCCTCATGATGTACACAGATGGATATTACATCATTTCTAGACAACCCTCTTCTGCTGACTAACAACTCTTTTTTAGTTGCATCATCAACTATTCTGAGTTTCCTCGACTACTATTCTTGTAGTGTATTTTTTGGGATGATAACCAAACTAATCGCTACTGAAATTACATATTATCTTTGTAGATGTAGGAGAAACCTTAATTTCTATAACTACAAACACAACACATGAACAAAAGGCTCGCTGCACATAAATGCACATCTAAAATTTCGTATGTATACAGTAAACAGACAATGCCTAATGGAATTATGTCTACTAAAAACTTCGAGAGCGATCACTGGGAAAAAAGAATCCCAGAATTTCGCTGTCTATTGGTGTATGTATATGTTTATATCCGAAATTTAGAATCGCCCACTATTAGCTTTTAAATGACCTTTTCCTCATATATGCTGATTAATAGTTCAAAGGTTACAAGCTGTTGCAGAAAGCAGTTCATCAAGGGTCGTCGTGACTTGTCCCACCTGTAACTTGCGACCCAGTACGCCACGTGGCTAAATATTTTAGATTTTTGTACTTTTGTACGTAACTGTTGCACACACTAAATGTCAGGGAATTTAAAGAGGGTTATATGAACACCTTTGTGTGATTTGTAGTGAAATGGTCCTCTAATAAAATTGAATAAATTTTAGTTAATAGACTTTAAAACATTTGCTTGAAATATTATTTATTATTAAATCACTGAAATATTTTGTCATAGTTATTGATCACGAGTTTCCAGAATATTTACACAATTTTCTCTTTTAGCACCACGTTTGGTAGATCGAGTATGCGTTTGAGGTGTCATTCGGCGACACCGTAATCAGTGATGCCCTGTTTTTCTAAGACATGTTTTTAAATTGTTAGTTAATTATAATAGGACAGTCGTTTTAAGTATAATCTGGCTAATAAATCTAATCAAGTTAGATTTTTGTATATACTTTAATTTTGATACCTTAAATAATGTATCAAAAGTTCACATCCGCATCGTGTTGGCGATTTAAGATATTCAAGGTCAAAGGTCACGAAAAATGGTTTTTTGCAAATATCTCGGTTCCTATGGGTCGGATGATGATTGAGATTCTATGAAAATTGTAGATCTAATAATTTTGTACAAAAAAGGTTCTATAACTTTTTTGTACAACAAACTTTTTGAGATATGAAGCGGAGAGAGTATGACAATGTTTAACAATGCATTCCTTTCCGCACCACCTATCGAGGTAGAATGCAAGGCGGTTTTTGTCACATGGTTTATCCCGATAGGCCTAATCCATGTTAGATATGGTCTCATAATGTTTTTAATGAATTTGCTACTTCTACTATTTCTCAGAAAGAAATGGGCTCTGGAAAGACCCTTCGAGTCATTCTCTGGAAAATGGACCTAAATCATATGAAAGAAAATTAGTGAAAAATATCAAAATCCTATTTAGACGAGAAAATACCTATTGGCAACGTTCCCAACGTAGTAAATCACATCTTTTCTACATAATAGTAATAATAATAATTGCTGCTACTCATTAACTGAGGAACCAGCCCTCAGAAGCTATGAAGTTTGTGCGGGAGGGAGGGGCGATTATTACTATTACGCAGGCCCAACGTGCGGCTGCAACCGACTTAATTCAAATTGCATTAGCACTAATCCCACATTTGTGTTAAAGCTAAGGGAAACTGCAGAAAACCTTAACCAGTATCTACAGTATCAAGGCTACTATACGAGTGATACCTCGTATACAGTGATATGAGTAATGGAAAACTGTTTAAAAGAGACATAAGAAACATAGAGAGATATTTATCTAAGTGTTTCCGATACAAAATAAAGTTACAAGCATGTAGAGGCTGTAAAAAGCAGGCATGTGCCGAAACTTATAAATATTATATCCGCAGATACTGAATGGCACGATTATAGATGATTTTAATGAATACTCATGTCGAGTACGGATATTCAGAATCATAACGACTAAACGCTGTCAATATCATGTTATCTTGAAATGATAGTTTTTGATCGCTCGACACTGTGCTAGACAATTGGCGTGATTATTTGTATATCAGAAAGCAACCTACAAGAAATTACAATGCGTTTAAAGTCGCCCACTTGGATAATAAAGAACATAATTGTAGTTATTGATTAAATTGCGATCTCGATTTTATAATTAATTATTAAACACGATTAGCGATTTTTATCCATTTATAATTAATTTAATACCCTTATAAGATCAATAACGTCAAAACGGGAAAAATACGAATAAGAATATTTTCTGCGTATTATCCGCAAATGAGGATATGTATATTATGTATACCTAGCCTTAAGTTAAATACATCTAGGTATTCGTACGTTAGTCTCTTCGTTACTGTTGTTAACTTTTTGATGTTATAAGAATTGCTCGCTATGTATTAGTACTACTCTCTGCGCACAATCAACTGTCTTTCTATTTAGAAGTGCTGAAAAGGTCACCTCAAAAAGGTAGAGAAGAGCAACCTCAACTTTTCGACAGCTAATTATGAGTTTTGCATCACGACAATGCATCTGCTCACACAACACTATATTAAAGTAAGGGAGTTTTTCGCTAGTAAAACATTACTTTGTTGGAAAACCCCCTAAAATATCAGGCAATATTGAAAAGCATTTCAATTATATGTATGGCATCAAGAGTAATACGACTCGACGCTCTGAGAACCGTTCCTAAAAACCATTTTCAAAGCTGCTTTGAAATGTGAACTAAGCACTAACATCAGCGCGTAGCTTCCCAAGTGACTTACTTTGAAGGAAACCACTTTACTGTTTAGCTATGAGATACGTAGCAATTTATAAAGATGTATCATACATAAGCTATCGACGCAACAATCTATATATATTTAGCAATACAACCAATGCCCACACATTCTTCACAGACTTCCTTAATTCCCAGCAAATTCTCAACTTATTCGCCAACAATCCCCAACAGTCCCCGCTATTAAGTACCACAGTTTGAAATTATACCTGGATAAGAAAGTAAAAGTACATCTTGAGTAAGCGACACTACCAAAGAAGAAGAGTATGAAGATTTAGACGCGCGACAATTGGACGCATGAGAGAATGGATGTGACATCTGGACGCACTGCAATTGGACGTATCACTATACTGTTGAGTATATAACGCATAATAATACTTATTATTGATTCAGTTACTTACTTTTCAAAGACTACCGTAGGCGTTTGCTAACAAAAGGACATCGCATCCAGCACATCGAGAATCGAAATTCCATTTCTTTGGTAATTGTAGAGGTAAAAATATACGTGCCTTAGTGTTTTGTCGGGTGCTTCATAGTCTTCTAACGTATTTTTGAAAATATCGCATTATACAGTATCGGTTTATGAATATATGCGCGTTACCGCATCTAACAACTATCCCGAGTGGTTCGAAGTTCTTGTTTTGTTACGCGTGGGGTGCAGGATCAATCAATTTGAACTTGTTTGTTTTGAAGAAATTATTATTTAATTAAATATTTGAACTATATTTTTAAGTATTATTTATTTTTTATTATTATAAATGCTATTTCCATTTTTTATCCTGTTTTTCTCTATTTATTTCAAAACACGTATTCCACACTTTCAAAAGAACTTTCCTTATTAATTCTATTTATTATTATTATTATGTTTTTTATATTCCACAAAAATAAACTGGAAAGGTAAGCAGAAAGAGAAAATATTTTTCATCCATTCAGCGCAACTGTCGTCGATTCGTTTGTCTTAAATGTTTTAACGCTAAATATCACCCCAATGAATGTTCTGTAAGGAAAGGTAATAAGTGTTTGTAAACAAATTCTGTCATTTATCTCTTCCTATTTTTCCCTTCCAATTTATTTGTATTAAATATAATTAATGAAAATAATAATCAATATAATTAATTTACTTTTGAACATGTGGAATACCTGTTTTGAAAAAAAAAAGGAAAAGAAGAGAATAAACAAATACAAATAATAGTATAATAATAATAAAAAATAAATAACATTCAAAAATTAATTCAAATAATTATTTTTTTCAAAACTAACAAATTCAAATTAAAAAAAAAGTTACGGGAACAGTGATCGATCCCGCGCCCCACGCGTTACGAACCAAGCACCTTAAACATTGAACCACGCGGGACAGTTGTTAAACGCGTGAACGCGACTATTCATAAATCGCTACTGTAAGATATGATATTTTCAAAAAGAAATTTAGCGGAAAACTATAGGACATTTCACAAAACACCAAGACACGTATATCTTTTGACCTCTACAGTCACCAAAAAAATAGCATTTCGATTCCCGATGTCCCTTTGTGAGTAACGTTATGATTGTTCCTTCATGATCTAGTGTACCTTAACTTACTTTCTTTTACAAAAATTTACTCTAAGAGTCCTGCAGACTTATGAAAAAACATTGGAAATGGCAGATATATTTTTCATAAAAATGTGCAACTAAAGCTCTTTGTCAGTACTTATTTACAATACTAGAATATATTACCTGATTATCATAGATCAAAAAGTGTAGATGTGTAAATATTATTTGTTATATATGCGATGCGTCTAATTGCCGTGCGTCCAACCATGGCATGCGTGTAGAACTATTATGCGTCCAATGGTTGCGCGTTCAAATACATGAGTCCTTTTGACGTGAAAATTCAAGCAACGTGCCATCCATTATTCTGAAATTATGTTCGATTAAAAGGTCTTTGGGATTCCAGTGCAATCCGCTTAGCAACAGAATTTTCTCTTTAATATAAAATAATTCAACCAACACAAAATTACTTTGAACTTTTATTGCATTTTTTAAGAAAATCCATATCATGAGGTATAACTAACTGCTACTACTTTACCTCTTAAAGTCCTGAACCAAAAAAGAAATTCATCTAGGATTATTGAAAATAGCATCTGAACAAAATCCGTCCTATCTTTTAAAGCTATACGAAGTGAATTTATTTTGTCGTTGTCATAAACTTTGAAATTTTATTAATATAAAATGGAAGAATATACGGCAATGCGCAATAATAAAACGGCGTTTAAATTTCATACTTGAATACATTTTGATATATAATTTTGTTCTTTTTGAACAAAATAAAAAGAAACCCAGTCACCGTATCGTGTTATTATTTTTATGGCAGTATTTTGAAAATGCTTTATTTAGAATTGTGAAATGTTTAAGAAAGATATCTACGCAAAACACAACTAACCGTTTTGTCCAGAATTAGATATACTTGAAGAAACTTTGGTTCGTCGGGTTTGTCTGTGACGTATTATACGCTCTAATGGAAAACGTATCCTATCTCTTAGATATGAAACCCTATCCTTTTCACATTGCAATAATTAATCTTATTCTGTAAATGTACAAAATGAAATATTCGGACTAGAAGCTAAATCGTATCTATTTAAGATCTCTTTACTTATGTTAGTCTTAAGACTTTTGTATTTTACAAAATGTCCTTCATTTTGGAGTATAGTGCATACAATTTCCTTTCAGGCTTTAGTTATGAAGTGTATGTAGTTAGAATGTATCATTACATTTGAAAGGGTTCCAGTTCTGCGATTTTATTTTACAAGAAATATGCTGTTCTGTGAATATGGGTCCAGAAATTTAACTTTTAGGTAATTGCCAATTAGTGTATGGGAGTGCTGTCAATTAAAATAAGGTCCAATTAGAACATTGCTAAAAACAATCAAACAATCGTTAAAATCAAGGTGCCTGATGAAAAGGGATAAGTGATGGGTCGTATGCATAAAGTAAAGTAAATGCTTTTACTTGTATTAGTAAAAGAGAAATGTATGATCTTTAATTAGCAAGAGTGAGATCGACTTATAGTAGAAGCATTTGCTACATTTTATGTATAAAACCAATAATATGTTAAAACTTCCACGTTAGTTATCTTGAACTTACTAATTTTTAGTTGTTATAAATAAAAGATTACTTAAGTAATGAATATATTGGTTTTGTTTTGTATTTTGTTCCCTCTACATCCTAGACTACAAATCTATGCTTAACTCTATACCGCAAAACTGGCCCATTTACATATGCATTGACACCTACTATACAGGGTGTAACTGATACAAGTAATAATCTCGTAATGGGGGAGGTGTAATGATTTAGAACATATTTTCTTAACATATGGTCGATTTCAGCACGTCCCTGTTGTACCAACTAGATCAGCGAATAGTGGATGCCGCCAACACCGTACTATCGCTTTCATAGTGATTTAGGACAGCAAGACTAATATGATGCTATTTTTTTAAAATTTTTTTCAGTGTAAATGCACAGGATAAAACAATAAAGAAATAGCATTATATTAGCCTTGCTGTCCTAGATCATTATGAAATCAATAGTGCAAATGCATGTAGGCAAATGAATGGTGGTCATTTTGAATATTTGCTTTAATAATTTCTTGTGTTTTCGTTCTGAGTATAAAACGTATAAAAATTAGTAAACGTTGCTTACTTAGAATAATTTACACTTTTTAAAAACAAAAAACACCCACCAATTGTGTCTTATACTTTGAATTATAATGTTATGTTTGATTGTACATTATTTTGTTTAACTCACTGTGTTAATTACAGTAATTACTAATCCTATTCCTAACTACATACACTTAATGGTAGTAATTTGCCACTTTTCTATTCACATTATTATAATTTCACTTTATTATTTGGAAATAATTGTGTTTTACAAAAAAAGAGAAGGAAAGAACCTGCAAATTAAAAAAATTCCATATTTACTCTTATTATTTCATGCACACTTCAAGCAAAATTGTTAAAATTTTGATAAAGCTGTATGACGTTTTTATCGATTAATGGTAATTACATACACTCATATTTCTTTCGGTAAAACCGATGGACTCTCTAGCAGCCGCACCTAATCCTCCGTCTCTGGCTGAGGCAGCGATAAAGGCAAGAGTGTTGGATCAGGTGGGTGTAATGTCTCCTTGATGGTTTATGCTAGCGTTTTATCCGCCCTTATTACTATCTCTCTGTCTATTGAAAGTTTGACATATCGAGGTTTAGATGGATTAGATAATGGTAAGTCATAAAGAGTTTCTGATGTGGTTTAAATTATTTTGCTACTGTCTGGAACATAAGTATGTAGTGTAAAAATATTATTGTTATTGGTCTTATAACAACCCTACTCCTGTAGGTATGCCTTAAGTAATCACAGAAATCACTGTGATTTGGTACATAGGGAACGTAACGAAGTTAGATTTTTTCAAGGACGACTGCTGAGCCTTTGGACACATTGATCTCTTTTTGTTCAAAAAGAGGAATTTGTTTAGTAAAGCCTGTGTCTGTCCAATGGTGCTGCACAGTAAAGGCAAGAGTCCCCTTATTTTTGTTCCTTTGTATATGCAACGTATAGTGCATGTTGTATGTCCCTTCGCACCAACACGTCTAATAGTGGTGGTTGTAGTTCTTAGCATACGAATCCATAATATATTGGATTAATAAGGGGTGGAGCTGGAACCTTTGAATAGAGAGCTCTCTGGATTGATTCTTGATTTACTGAGTCGAAATATTTTCGTAAATCTATGGATAATATGCGATATGGCTTTGTATGTTTTCTATGGCTTGTTATGGTGAGTGTAGGCGGAAGTTATTATCTAGAGAATCATTTAGCCTTGTAAACCTGCTTTGTAGTTTATTTAGCGGGATGGTTTGTAGGCGCCTACCAATATCTTGTAAAAGCAACGTGATGATCCATGATCGTTATAGGGTGTCAATTATTGACGTCACAATAGTGGCCCTTTTTTTGGAATAAGTACAGGGCAACATTGTTTCATATCTTTCTATTAAGGTTTTTGCTGTTCGGTGGATATTAGTTGGAGTTATTGGATTTTTAAAGTTGCTCATAGAGCACAAGGGCTACAACTTGTGAAAATTGAATTTCGAGTAAATCGGCGAATATTTCATATGTTGTAGGTTTCAACCTCCAAATTAAAATATTTTTATGCCTATAATTCTACAATGGACAGTGTCTGAGTTATAGCTTGTTAAAGGTGCAGATCTCATATTCTACGAGCATATTTTAATATACTAGATATTTTTCAAATTAATATTCATTAGACAAAAGAATTACTAATTTAAGATAATTATTTGCTTTATCAGGCAGCATCATATTTACATGTAACCTTATATGTAAATAAACGTGTGTTTAGAATTATAGATTACGTGGGTTTATATTTACGGTTGCCATTTAATAATAAAATATTATTATTACACTACACTAAATTACAAAAGAAGGGCTTGGTGCAATAATGAGATAATCCACATTTGCATAAATTTGGGATATTTTAAAAGTTCAGTATGGATTTCCTGAAAATTATATACATAACCTCAGAAATAATTATACATAGATAACTACTTACTCTTCCTCAGAGATTTCTTCAGCTTCCGCAATAAAAATGCTCTAAGTAGACAAATCTAAGTCATGACATGTTTATAAAAATTTTAAGTGAAATGAAATTTAAGTTTAAAAATTCAATTGAAAAGGCTTCTGATTGTGATCTTTGGTAAAAAACTTCTTAGCACATATTTTTTCTTGTTAGCTTTTGATGCGCCTGACATAGCTATACACGATGTCTCACATGAAGATCTTGGAGACATGACTGTTTAACAAGCAAGTTCTTTAGTAACAGTTAAGCGAGTGCGAAGTTTCCAACGTTCGTTTTCTTCATCTCTTCATACCTACCCTGACTATCCTTACGTTCTTCTTTGCGATTAATCGCCTTAAATTATAGTTATTACTGAAAATTTGAATTAACTTACATCATTAGAAACAATTAGTTTTAACGGCATAGGTTGTCGTAATTTCATCTATTCAGGTGAAAATGATCGCCTTTGCAAAGCATTGTAAACAAGAAATTATACAATCTGTTCTCGCCCTACGAAAAAGCAACTAATTTTTAATTGTTATTACTTTTTTAATGTTAGTATATACCGTCAGCTTTCCAATAAACCACAATTTCTTCTCTAACTGACAACAAGTTTGATCAAAGCTGATGTTATGATGCATCATCGTCATACATTTGAATCATTGTAGATTTTGAAACCAATGACATCCGCAAAATTTTCAAGAATTAGATATACCTTTTAAAAATGACACAGGAGCATGGACCTGTAGTAGCAAGCAGAATTACTTCCGAAGTTGATTCTACTATAACCATTAAGAACGGCGTTCTTTTCTTTCTTTCCCTTATCCACGCCCAACCGAGAAAGTGTTTAGTGGCACATATGTTTGAAATGAGCCGCCGCCATTAAACTTTCATTATAGTGTAGTGCAGAGCATGAAATACGATATTACAGTGGAAGTACCTGTTTTTCTGAGTCCGGGGAGAAATACAGAAATCAAGGTGTTTTTGAAGCTCCCTACTGTTGTTATGACATTACCATCAGAATAAAAAGAACTTGATGAAAAAGATATTGATTTAGTGTGTACTTCGACAACAATTTTATAGAAACTTTCGTAAATTCCAAAACACATGTTTTGGGTGAAGGTGAACGAGTAGTTTGAGAAGGTTACTAAGATAAGGTTGTTTTTAATTCCAAAAAGACGTCTAGCAGACGTTTTCAAAACAATAAAAAAGACAATTAGTAACCTAAGTTTTAGATATTTTATTATTTGTATGGGTGTATCACGCCAACTAAATAAATATCAGACTGGAATAGAGTTCCTTGACTATGCTAGCACATATTTACTTTATATTCATCCAGACACGTTTTTATATTCCAGACTAGTTTTAAGCAGACGAAAAGCTATATATTTTCTCCTTTTTAGACTAACTTATGAAACTTTTTTATGTATTCTTGGCTATTTTGCTTTACACAAATATTTCTTCTACTTAAATTTATGCATACTTTTGACTTTGTATTGCAGGTTATTCTTGCAATATAATAATTGTATTGAGTTGACTGACAGACATTTCTAGGTTATGTTCAATATTACAGATAATAAAAAATGTTTTTTCACATGAATTGTTAATATAAAAAATACAATAAAAACTGCCTGGAAGTCAAGGAAAGAATAACAATAATAAACAGGGATGACAACTTTTCATCACCTTTTTATTCCAGTGGGTCGCACAGAGAAAACTAATACATTTTTCTTATGTGAATATATAAAATTTTATGTATTCATAAACAGAAAAGAATGTAGTGCTATAAAAGCAAGAAAAAATGTTGCAATTTGTAACGGTATATTTTCTATCGATTTACAATATGTGAATTTTGCACGTATTTTAATTACAAAAACTTAAAGTTCGGTTCTGTAAAACTATACTTTATTTGCAGCTAAAATTTTGTCGTATAAACATATTTACAACGAACATTTTAAAAAGATTGTTTTCAAATTTCTATAACATTAGAGGACGTTGAAGTAATAAATAATGTCTTTAGTGTCTTGTCTGTTTACCCATAGAAATGGTGGCATTGCTAAACAACTAAAGAACCTTGATGAAACATAAAATGTACCCAAGTTATCTCGCTTTATAAAAACATTTTCGTTTGTATTCTGGGAATGCGTTAGTGAGGGATCAATTTCTTCTTTGTCCAAAAAGGTGACACCTACACGTGTTTGAAATTCAGCTTGGCTTTTGCGTATTTATCTCGAAAATTGCACCATCAGCAAGTCTAGCCAGCACATGTGATACGGGGTTCCCGCGTTTCTTTCTCCGATCCCCACTTCTGTTCGTTTGGTCGAGAATAATGCGTGAATGTTAGTAAAAACTTCCATACGGCATAAAAAAATGTATTTCTACGCGTGAAGATTAGGGTCGCAAGTGTTAAAATCTTTCGCGCGGCGACAGGGTAGCGTCACTTGATTCCCGCTTGAGCTTCGAGTCTTACCATTTTTTTTTTCGTTTGATCTTCCAGTAATGAAGGTCGATATTATTGAATTTTCGTTTTAGTTTAAATAATTAAAAAGACAGTTCGGCTAAAGTTTTTGTGTAATTGTGTGCCCTGACCTCGGCAGGGTACAGCCTTTATAAATTTCGTTATGTGAATCAATCAATTAATGTTTAAAACTCTGTTGTTAAAAAGACTGTTCGTGAATTTATATGGGCAATTGACTATTTAAAATGCATCTCTTCCTTGGGACCTGCTACCGTAATGCAACAATTCCGGACCAGTTAGAGTCAATTAATGTTTCCCAGAATAGAGGCAATTTTCCAATTTCTAATGGATTAGTTCCGTTTGTTTCCGTCAGGTTTAGTTGGATAAAATTTAAGGTACTGTACTTTATAGAAAACTGTTTATTATTGTAATTTTGTTTACGAATCCTTTACGCAAGGAACTTTGTAATTTTCTTTAGGAAGAGAGCTCTCATTATCATTTAAAATTTAAATCATTATGGCTAGTGAATTTCAAAACTATTAATCTTGATAATATTTAGATAGATTTAATTTGCGTAATATCCTTCAGATATTTGTTTGTTGAATTTTCATCGGAGTTATGTTTCCATAATTTTGATCAATTAAGTAAATTTTGCTGAATAATTTCGGTTTGTTAAAAATTAGTAAATCTTTTCTTTTTTTGCTAATTAAATTATTTTATGCTAACTTTTGAATTATACTGGTTTAATTATTTCAATGTGGTTTGATAACTATTTATGAAGGTTGATTTCATGTGTAATAAACTTATGTCGTATGTGTTTCTATAATTTATTTGTTTTGTTATTTCATTTTATCCCATTTTCTATTATTTAATAAATGTTTTCAACTTATATTGAGGATCTAAACGGAACCATATAATTATGAACGTTTTAGTTTTTATTTCAAAATTTTTAAACATAAACAAAATTTTTGTTTTCAATCTTAATTATTTAATTCATTTGCTGATTAGTGAATTTAATATCTTTTAAAGCTTATTCATTTAACATCTTTAAGCTTCATAATCAGATGGCGCCCTTTTAGTGTTTTTATTTGAGTTCTGAAACCCTTATCTACTCCTTTTCATAATTTATACAACTGTGGAACCAATACCTGCGACCTGAATAACAAATTTGTAAGATACAGCTAAATCTCAAGCTGTGGCAACTATTTTGAGCATCTATGATAATGTAAGTATGATAAGTTTTATTGTTGATTTGGTGTGACAAAACTTAAACGTTTCAAATTTAATAAATTCCAAATGGCTCTATTTCTCATACAGATACCAAAATATTTTTAAGGAAAAAATGGTGAAGGTATTCAAAAATTCAAGTTTTTATAATGATGTTAATGTTAAACACAGTAAGGTATGAAATTACATTTTCCAAATGATAGGTTACAATAGATAACTGCTTGGAATCAATTCGTAATGCATAGGGAATGGGCTAATAGCTTTAATAGACTGAAAAATGTACCAACAATTTTTACAGAAGCGATTTTGCCTACAAAATCCTTAGTATAGAATCCAATATAAATCCTACTCTATTAACAACTAGGAATAAATTTATTGACACATAAGATAGATCAATTTTAGGTAGTCCCGATAGAGTCCAGAGGTGGAGACTGTAGAAGCAATTTTCGACATGGAGAAAGTGGTGGTTGATTAGAGTGTCTCTATTTATGAACGAATAATTGATGTTATTTATTGAATTTTATTGCTATGGCAATAAGTTTGCTGGAAATAATAATCTCTCTTTTTAATAATTTTAACTCTATGTATTGCTGGAATTTCGTGTAATATCTCCTTGGCCACGTGATTATTGTGGATTCTCTTATTAGGGTGGAGTTTCTTTGTTGAAATTACTAAAGAAGTGTTTATTATGCCTGCCTTCCTAATCGTAAAGTGGATCCATGTAATTTTAGTTGCATAACAATTTCTAATTAATTGTTCCAAAAGTATTATAAATAGTTAGTTAAACATGTAATGTATGCGTTTAGTATGATAAATCAGCTTAAAATAGTGTTTAAAATGCGTTTTTTTGGCGAGACCGTAGGTCGAGACAAAAAAGCATTTGAGCGTTAAAAAACAGTTTCGCAGACGTAATATAAACAACGTTTTTTCTACAATCGAATGCCTGTTTAAAACACAACATTTAGAAAAAGCAAAATTTAAAAAACGGAAATATTTTGTGCAAGTCAAATCGTCTTTGCGGTTTCCATAGAAAAAAACAAAAAATTTTCAAACGGTTAGAAAATTTGCGTTGCATTGCATTGTCATTATATTGTTTGGTGGTCGTCTTTGCACGATTTTTTGAAATGAATGAGTTTAGTGAAGACACAAGCAGTGATGACAACATTCCCCTGGCCTTACTAAAAGATGCAAGTACTGCAAATAGTAGTTTAATTCCGCAAAAGTCCAAAGCGATGTACGAGAAAACGTATCTCAGTTTTCGGTACTGGTGCTCAAAAAATGGTGTAAAGAAGATTTGTGAAGACGTAATGTTAGCGTTTTTGGAGCAGAAATCGAAGTTTGTTAAATCTTCAACACTATGGTCAACGTATTCTATGTTAAAAGCTATGTTGAACGTCAAGGATGGTATCGATTTAAGAACGTATCCAAAACTGGTTCCATATTTAAAACGCAAAAGTGTAGGACATCGTCCAAAAAAATCGGCGATTCTAACAAAAGAAGACATCAACAAGTTTATTAATGAAGCGGATGATCGGACTTACCTACTCATAAAAGTAAGTTATTAAAAAAAAAAAACAGATTTTGGTGATTTACGTTCATGTTATTTATAGACTGTTTTGATAATGGGGATTGCGGGAGCTTGCCGCCGCGAAGAATTGTTGAAACTAAGTACTGACAATGTTGAAGATATTGGACATATATTAATTGTGAAAGTTTTGGATACCAAGACTCATTCGGACCGTACGTTTACGGTAACGAATGCAGATTACATAAAAATTTACAGAAAGTACAGAGCTCTACGCCCGTCACATGCTACTAGCGGCCGGCTTTTTCTAAAGTACACGAATGGCAAATGCTTTAATCAACACGTAGGCGTAAACAAAATTGGAGAGATGCCCAGTCTGATTGCAAAATTTTTGGGAAAAAAAGACGTTAACACTTTCACAGGTCATTGCTTTAGAAGATCTTCTACTACTCTTCTTGCTGACGCTGGTGCCAATATTACAACTATTAAGCGTCATGGAGGCTGGAGATCTTCTAATGTTGCTGAGTCATATATTGAAGACAGCTTGAATAATAAGATTATTATTTCAAACCAGATTTTGAACTCAAGTACCAACAGTTCGTCTATTCCATCATTTCCATCAGACAGTGCTGAAACAAATTTCACAACATCCATGCCGAATGCGATGTCAGAGTCAGGAGGATCGATCAGTTTCGGAAATAATTGCAGTAATTGCACAATTAATGTGCACTTTAATAGTAAAAATTAATTATTCTTGATAATGTTAACCTTTTAAGAAATAAATAACTATTTCTACAGCGCTGTTTTATAATACCTTAGGGCCAGTTTATAAAACGTCAAAATCACCATACACCTGACCACTTTTCGTAACTATGGAAATAAGCATTTTTGCACGAATGTCATACTAAACAACTTCGCTGTCGAGCTGTTTGTATATAATAAAATTGTATGTCATATTTAAAACATCAAAATAAAAGAAAGCATTATTGAGGTTCGTAATAATATGTGTACTGAATTTCTTTCTTTAATTAGCAGTATTTTGAAATAGCTTATGCAATAACAAAACTTTTCATAAGCGTAATAACCCTGACATCATCCAACAGTGGAATTACAAATAAACCCTTTATTATGAAATGAAAGCTCTAGTTTTTTCTTAATTTAGTTTAAAAATCGATATAATTAATTAGGGATTTAGGATTCTGAGTTCAGGTGTGCAAACGGTGCACAATGATTTCCTATAAAGAATTTTCCATAAAAGAACAATGATAAAAATCTGCTGATTTTGGTATCGAAGTGGTCAACAGACAAATTATATATCATTTGGTCGTCTTGATGTGTAAATTCTAATAAGAATGCGAACGGAAGTTATTAAAACATGTGTGTGTTTACACGAAAATAAATGGCTTCAAGTGTTCCGGTGACAATTAGTAATACAGATTGTAATTATCCTCCAAGGTTATGAGGTTATGATCCATATTGTAAACATGATTTATTTCATACTCTGTCACATTTGTCAGTTTTACGTCAAACTTTTTAGTCCAGAACATGCGATTTTACGGTCTAGTATGATTGTAATAGCTATTTACACTCGAATGCGGTAAGTCGAACTTTACAGGGCGACAACTTTGTTTAAGGCACGAGCCCGTAGGGCGAGTGCCTTATTAGTTGGAGCCCTGTAAAATGACTTGACGCATGAGATTTGTATAAGATTTTTTGGCCGACAAGTTTTATAGAAAATAAAAAAAATAATTCAAAACATGCACATAATAGTGTGCTCTTGGATGACATTTGTAGTTTCCAAACGTACAATAGATGGCGCTGCGGCGATTTAAATTAATTAAATTTTAATTTTTTCTATTAAAGCCCGAAATATTTTTAATAACTTAGGTAACATGTATTTTATTACATAAACTTAATTATTACAAGAATAGTTGGTTTCTTAAATATCTCTAATTGCCCAGTGTTTTTTAGTATTTTTACCACATTCGCTTGTCATTTTACGACATCATGCGTAAATATGAAGCTACAGTTGACGTAAACAAAACTGAAACAAACGTTTTAAAATACAGGAGGCCAAAAAAAATTTTACAGTCTAGTATGACTGTAAAAGGTTTTTCATACCGCCGGCCATTATCGACTGTTTTGCAGGATTCAAAATCCGCCGGGAACATTAAATTCCCGGCCTAGTACTTACAAAAGTGACATGTGTTAAAAATTCACTAGAAGTGGGGTGGCAGCATTGATTCTTAATTTTCTAAATGTCAACAAGTTAGACAATTTTGACATAAATGAGAAATCAAAATCAGGCAATTCATAAATAAACAAATAAAACCTGTGAATAATAGTTATTTACTTTCATTAATAGATAATCCTCATCGGGAGCACTTGTAATAAATTTTTCAATGTCTTCAATCTCTAAACATTTAGATTTTTTCGGCAAGTAACCATCTTTTTTTCTTTTCAAAAAAGCAATTAGTTTTGAATAAGTTTCAATGTTGATATTGTCTTTAATATTGAGCGTTGACTTCAACATGGAAAATATGGACCATAGAGTTGCAGAATTGTTTTTTTTATTTCTCATCAAAATAAGCAAGTAGAACATACTCATTGTAAACATTATTCGTATTATTGCTAGCACACCATTTCTTAAATTCGTCATAAGCCTTCCAATATCGAGTTGCAGATTTTGCAGGTAATAAATTCTTTATGGCTGCTTCAGCTGCTTCTTTTATATGAGCTGGCGTTTCCATAATTCGTTTAGTATTAGCAAATTAATTATTTTCAGAAGAAATGTCAATTTAATTCGAAATTTAAAAATCAAATGTGCAGTGAAAGGTAGGTACCAACCACAAAAAATTAAATCCCCAGTTATTTACTTTCGCTACTTTTTTACTTTTAAAAAATGATTTAAATTTGTTGGCATGAAAAATTTTGTGGATTACACGTCCAGAAAATGTTTTGCGAGTGCTCGTGTTGCTCCGCCTCGGCTAGACGCCTCGGCTACGCAATACCACTCACACTCGCAAAATATCATTTTCTGGACTAGTGATCCAAATAACTATTACCGGACGCAAATACAATCAATCAAATGGACAATGTTTTAGTACGTAATCAGTTACTATGGATACTCGTCCTTCATAGATGTCCATATTTTGCATTTGGAAATTTTTTTATATATATATTTTTTTTAAATTAAACCAATATTCCAATAATTGCAGTATGAGATAAAACGCATTACGTCATACGTCCTGGAAATGGTCTTACAGTCTCGTTTCGATGTTCCGGACTCGGCTCCTTCGTCGCCTTGTCCGTAACATCTTACTCGACTGTAAAATTCCATTTCCAGGACTTATAACGTAAATTACTATTGTAAAATTAAGAATCAGTTACATACAATTTGGTTGAATTTATTAAGCGGTCTCTACAAATGTGACAAAAGATTTATTTTCGTTTCATAATAAAGGTTTGGTTTGTAATAATATCAATAATATCATATGGATGATATCAAGGTTATTACGCTTATAAAAAGTTTTGTTAATTGCATAAGCTATTTCGAAATATTTCTAATTAAAGAAAGAGATTCAGTACACATTTTATAACGAACTCAATAATGCTTTCCTTCATTCTGATGTTTTAAAGAAATACGATCTTATAATTTTATTATATACAAAACCGCTCGATGTCGAAGTTGTTTATGCAATAAATTTAAGCAAATGTAAACATTCCTGGCATTCTCAGGACCACATCCCCGACCACATCGCGGACCACGTCGGGGATGTTGTCGGGGATGACCGTGAGTGGCCTACATTACTAAGCTTAATCTGCTCATTTTTTAAAAGTACCTTGAGTTTGTGTTTTTGCTTGTTTGTCTGTTCGTGAACCTTCTGTATGGTGTTCCTGGTGGTATAAGGATGTGTAGGAAACAAAAAGAAAAACTTATAACTAACCCGAGAATATCCCAATAGTAGTGCCTACATGCTTAGCATGCTTTTCTGCACAATTTTTATGTCGTTGGAGACTAAGTTTGATTAACAACTGCGTGTTTATGGTTTTTAAACCATCAGAACACCAGGTAGGTGTTTATAAAAAAATAAATAAATCTAAACCGCAAAATGAGAGATGCGGGATTTCAAATAAAGTCTTCCTTGTCCTTTTTGAAGATCCTGTTATATAACAAATGTTTGTAAAATAATGTTTATTAATCTGTCTAAAATACATTCGACATTAGGTGTACAATAAGACACTTTCTTATTCACTCAAGTAGTTTTGTTGCCAATTAAAAATAGCTCTCGAACCTAAGTCATTAGATAGAATCATTCCAACTTCGCTGCCGCGATTTTCTAATGGCTTTAAAAAAAATTAACCCTGAATCAGCAAATAAATAGGTAGACGAACGAGTAATGTTGTGAAAAATGAAATACTGAGAATAAATAAAACAACACAGAACAGACTCCCACATTCTACATTTTTTGAGGAGGAGGAGGAGGCATGTAATTCCCAACTCCACTGATGTATATTTCCTATTTTTACTATTTAGTAGTGCGTTAATGATATAATAAAAATGAATACCTACTAATAATAATGGAGATAATAGCAATAATACCAGCAACATAATTTTTTAGACCGAAGAAAGTTTCAATAAAAAGATATAGCCCGAAAGCAACAAATAAAACGAAGAGGAAATTAAAGCATAAAAAAGGGGGATGGCAAAAATCGCATATTTTCCGAGATTTTATTCAGAAAGGAGTTAGAAACTTTTTTAAATTCTCTTAAAGGCCGCGTCTTAGGTTTTCGTATTTTCTTTTACCAACAACCAGTTCCAACAATTTCTTCACGTGGTATGGATTCGAGTAAATCGTAAAACCTTTTACGTATATCATGCCAAATCTTAAGGTTAGTTTTAAACTGTTGTGACAGACGGACACTAGCAGATACTAGAGGTGGCAACTCCTACCCCTGTATGATACATTAGTTGAAAAATGTATATTATAAGATTGGCTTTTTCAAAAAATTGTATAATTGGAACGCAACATTTCAAATCCCAAGAAGATTTTTATGCAGACTCGCCTACATGACCCCTGAGTGCAAGCGTATTGTGAATTTATAAGAAAGAGAGCTATGCATTTGATTGTGCATAAATCTGAAATAAACAGTTGGTATTATGTAGTTACTACGATAATCAGGTTGCTGTCACATTACATAAGTTACATATACATACTAGAAACGTAACAAATTGTAATGGGTTAGTGAACCAAATGCAGAGAATAGAAATATTGTTCCTTTCTACTACATTCTATACCACAAAGATTTATAATAGATGTAGGTTGAGCATAAAGCGACCGCAAATTTAAGCTCGCAACCTTACCACCGTTTTTTATAAACGGATTACATGGGTTTCCGGTCAATATACTACTTTACAGTGCTGGTTTCAACCATATTTTAATTTGAAAAATTGCAACTGGAGCTGACAAGTCTGTTTCTCTATTTTTAAAATACCAAAGATGACAACGCTGTTTATAACGGTTTTGTATGTTAATACAACGTGGGAATGTATTAAGCATTATTTAGAATGCAATAATAATTATCATCATACCAAAAAGTCATAGCCAACTTCAATACTTTATTGACACATATTATAAAATACAGCATGTTCTACTAAAAATGCAAATAAGGTATTTGAAAATATTAATATTTTAAAAATAATTTTAATCGCCCTGTATAAAAAAATTACTTCTAACACTTGCTTGAGATAAATTGATGCTTGCTAAGACCTCGCCCAAAGTATGACAAATATCAATAAAGTAAGGCGTATTGATATTGACCACAAAATACTTAAAGCAATCATAATTTGACAACGTCGCATCTAAGGGCAAAACACAACCTAAAGAGATTTTATTTGGTACGAGGTAATATAGGTTGTTCAATTTAAAAAAATACATTTTCATTCGCCACACTTTTTTGAGACAGCCCGCATATGTATGTGCGACTAATTTTACAATGTGCCTCCTTTACCGTCATAAACATTCCCTCAATTGAATATTTTATCTGGGTAACGATAAACCTATAATCGAAGAATGGATTACTAAATGGACACCCTGTGTATTTCATTCTTTTTTCTAAAAAGAAATGTGTAATTACAATATCCTTCTGAAAGAAACTTATATTATAGCAATAAATTCGTCAAAGGAGTAATTTGTATCGTCTCTAAAGATAAATATAACTGAATTTTCAGTATTTATAAATAACCTCGAAGTAAAATTCCAAATCATAGTAGAGCACGATAAAACTAATGAAGATCCGTTTCTAAGATCCATTTCTAAGATCCATTACTATTAAAAAGAATGACAAAATTACTAAAATAATACATATTTGTAAAATTTGTAAATGCAACAACACAAGGCTGCGAAATAAAATGTGTAAAAACTTTCCTAGCCGAATTATACAACCTGTTCAAATTGATTGTAATCGGAAGAAAAACGCTACTGCTTTGGTAATTTAATCAACATCGTATCTTTAGTAGCAGCAAAGTTGGCAATAGTGCCGACTTCAATTTGAACACCTTGTATACCAAAGGACGCGTTTTTGTGAGTAGATGAAAGTCTGAGAAATTCTGACGACACGTTCCCCATTACATCTCGTTATATTAAATTTAATAATGTGTTTTTTCAAAAATTATATCTTAGCAACTGCCTGTTCGATTTTAACGGTCTTGGGGTCTATCTAAAGTTACGAGTGAGTTCTAAATGCGTGTATAAAAATGTTTCTGAAAACAGTTCTAGAACTTAGTTCTAAGATTTTTAGAACTTTTTGAAAAATCTTAGAACAAACTTCTAGAACGTTTTCCTTTTTTTTAATGCTCACTGTAAAGAGCATATTCGTTTTAGTAAAATACTAAAAAATGATAGTTTTTGAAAAACATTTTTTTGAAAATTTCTATGTAGAAGAAAATATATAAATTTCGGTTTGTCTGACGTCACTATTCAAAGACCAAATAAATATTTATGTTTATAAAATGATTTCGAGGAAGATAATCTACTGTACTAATAGGTCGTTAAAATTCATTAATCTCAATATTTTTGCATTAGGAATTTATGCCATTTGAATGTATATTTTTTCATTCCCGTGGCATGTCTTTAGCCTAGTTAATCATAAATGTGTACAGTATATATTTTTTTAAAGTTGTGCATTTTAAATTCATTTTGTGTATCAGTTATATCCACAAATGTCGGGTTTTTCCAAACTGTAAAGTAAATTCAGTTTATATATTTTTCAGTGATTAAGATTTAAGTTCAAAAATTGTCTTTGGTAGGTTGCATCATTCCCGTGCGCATTGTATGAAAGCCTATTAACGTCGTAGGTGTTTTATCATTTTTGCTGTGCATGTGTCGAAAATGTTTTAAATATATTTTTAAATCAGTTAGACCGTCAATTGTGCTTGTGAATTTGAAAGGAGAACTTCGAATAGCTATTAACTTGCATTAAACACGTTGTAATAGAACCGAGTTTCATTCCCGTGGTACGTTTTTCCAAGAAAAACATATTTTTCATTAAAAACTTTAATTAATTACCACTTCAAATAAATTGTTCTCTCATTTGATGTTTAAAAAATACTGCATTTTATTATAAGCTGCATGTTTTTGTGAAATTGTATATAATTTTTCATTCCCGTGTACTTCATTCCAGTGTAATTTATGTTCTACGGGAATGAACGATGACACAGGAGAATGATCGTATGTAACCTACAGCTAATTAAATAGTATTATTTTTGCAGAAAAAGTTTAAACCATCAGGAGAGGAACAAGTTAAGAAAAAAAGTGAAAGGGAAAAGGAGAGGCGAAAAAAGATTTGAAAAATAGTGATAATATGTATCTTTTGCCAAAGAATTTTTTTTTAGTTTTATTTTAACAGTTTATTAGGAGATTTTTTATTTTTAGATTTTACATTTTTCAATAAATAAATTTGATAAGCTGTCTCTTTTTCATTCCCGTAGCTCATAGTTTATTCCTGCGTACCCTTGTTTTGGTAAATGGGAAACAATTCAGTATTCCAGTTCGTTTTTTAACGTTTTTTGGTGTTATGTCGAAAAAGACTTCAAAAGGTATCAAATACCATAATTTTAATTTTCAAAATAAAACAAAAACTTTTGTCCAAAAATTGCCTCTGAAAGAGTCACTTTGTGGATATTCACCCATAAATTTCATGTTTTTCTATGGAATTGTTTTCGGAACTTATATTATTTACATTATTTTAAAGGGAAAGCAAATTTTTTCTACTGCTGTCAAAAAACGACATTTTTGAATTAATATTCGTATGCAAAATGCCACATTGGTTTTGTTTACTTGACAACGTGCACAAAATATTTTTCGCTTTAGAGCGAAGGATATTTCGTGCATTTATGCGGTTTATGCATATTTGAGCAATGTAAGTTTCCGTAGCAACTACGAAACTGTCCACTTTGCGCTAAAATAAAAATGTACATACTTTTACAATACTTTTTCGGTTATTTCAATAACGCTGTAGAAAAAACGCTGTGTGCAATTCGTGCTCGAAATGACTTTGGTGGTCTCGAATGAGATTTTGGCTTGGCTACGCCTCATCAAAAGACTTTCATTCTTGACCACCAAAGTAGCATTTCGTGCACTAAATACACAAATAACTATTTTGTTCAAAAATGGCACATTTGTTGTGAAATGTTCCACTTTTTTTTTGTTTGTTTGTTTAACAGATATTTGTCTTAAGATATTTACTTTTCACTGTATCAAGATAGTTTAATCATAAAAACACATAAAAAGAGCTGTAGAACAGAAAATAGTATATTATGGGACAAGTGGTTGATAAAATTTCAACGTTGAGAGTGGTTTGATGACGAGTGACAGCGAGTTGAAAAAAGTAACTCGAGACGTTGAAATTAATGCACTTTAGAAAAAATATTACATTTAAGTGACAAAACATGACATTAAAGTGACATTTCTCTTGTCAGCAATTGAATGTCGAACAGTTTGAAATTCAAAATCGCGGTAGTCCGATAATTTCAACCTCTAGAGGTTGAAATGCGATTTCAACCATTGTTATCGATTGCAAATTGAGTGATTTCAATGTCATGAGTAGAAAAATATCATTTTTCTACTGTTACGCCACCGTAATGTAACCAAGAATATAAGCAATGAGTCACCGTCCTAATGATCACCTGAATAAACAAAGTGGACACCCAGCTGACATAAATCGGCTGATGATGTAACAACCCTCTCAGCGGCGCGCACAAATTTTTCTTTGGTTACGAATGATCACATAAACTTGAAATATTATATATTGATTAAAATCTATTTGGACGTTACTGCACATCTCGAACTCATCGTTTGTTTATCTTATCTTTTATGGTGTTTATGGGATCCTTTTACAATCTCCATCCATGTGTTTGATGGTGCCACAACTCTTGTAATTACAGTTACATTATATATAAATAAACACTGAACTGTTTCACCTACTTAAAGGGGTTCGTTATTCATTTTATCATTTTACATTTTGTTTTCTTTCAATCATCATCCAAATTTTGTTACTCTTGGTGCTTATTTGTAATTGTTGGGAATAGTCGATAAAATGGGTAATAAGTCACATTCTTCAATGAACAATTCGAAGTATAATAAATCACCTAATCTATTATGTTTACTTTGTACTGTGTTCATTGCTACTAATTATTCTAAAAGTTATCTGTTAACTGAAGTAAATCGTACGTTGTATTCAGATTGCTATCGAACGAATGTTAGACCAAATGGTGCTGATAAATGCTATTCATCTAATGTGTTTTGTGCTTCGTGTATTATAAATATGAAAGATCATATGAAATCAAATAAAACCAAATCGTTAAAGTATTCATCATCTGCAATTTGGAATCAAACAAATTTTTCATTTGGTAATCATGAAGATGCATGTTTTGTGTGTTTAGCAGAAACAGTTCAAGATCACCGTTTTCAAATTTCTTATCAATGGCCTAAAAATTGTCAACATAATGCTACTCAACGTATTCTGAATTTGTTTTCAACCATCGAATCATGTTCTGCTCCAAAACAAGCTTGTTATGAAAATCTATTATCACCATCGCCATCATCTGAATATGATTCTGAAACCGAACATAATTATTCATTTTACTCATCCTCCAAGTAATCCAAGAGGATTTATTCCTTATGATCAAGCAGCACTTAATCAACTAGTTAAAAACTTGGTTTAAGTAAGGATCAATCAAAGGTATTATCGTCTAATATGATGAAACACAATGCACTTACAACTGATTGTCGAGTTGGTTATTCTTCAAAAAGAAATCATGAAATACATAATTTATTTGATGAAGAACATAATGGTACACCATATTTAAAAAATATTCATGGTCTATTTAATTTGTTAGATTATGAGTACGTACAAGATCAATGGCGTTTATTCATCGATTCAAGTAAATCAGCTTTTAAAATTCTTCTACTTCACAATGGTAACTTACTTCCATCTATCACTGAAAATTTCTATTTTTTTTCTACATAGAAATTTTCAAAAAGTTTTTCTCAAAAACTACAAGTCCGATTTTTCTCATATTTTGAAATGTGACTAAAACGAATGTTCTCTTCCCAGTGGGCATTTTAGAAAAAGGAAAACGTTCTAGAACTTTGTTCTAAGATTTTTCAAAAAATTATAGAAATCTTAGAACCAAGTTCTAGAACTTTTTCAGAAACATTTTTATACACGCATTTAGAAGTCACTCTTAGCTAATAGACCCTAATCATTAAAATCGGACAAGCAGTTTTAGATCATTCCATGTTCCAGATTTTACCATAATTTCCAAATTCCTGCTAAGAAACCCAGGTATTATTTAAAATTTAGCTTCCATTGTTGTCAACGATATTCCAACCAAATCAAATAAAACACTTTATAACAATGTCGGCAAATGTAAATGTAGCTCATGAGGAAAAGCAATTAAATTTTAAATACCAGCAATCACCAGCACGAATGTACAAATAAAATCCCATTCTAAATATAACTTAATTATTGTGCGAACTATAAATAATTCCTTTGTTTTCGGATTCTTATACATATTATTCTATACAAATTCGAGCCACCTACAGAATAGGGTGCTTCATTTCCAACTTTTGTTATAATAAATTAGGGCATTCAAATGCAAAATTCGGTATACTAGGTATTGAATGTTCTATTAATTTATTCAAGGCGGTAAGGCTATTAACATCGAAATGTCTATCACATAGACGTTTAATATGAGATGATAGTATGATAGTATAATGAATTTTGTAATGTAAACAGTAAACTATTGTTGCCAAGGAGTATTTACGTATTCAAATACTGTATTAGTGTAGAATTTCAAAACTGAAAGTTCAACATATTATTTTAGTACTATTTTCCATAAAACTAGTTTGTTTGTAATTAGATTGTACTTATTTATACTGAGTGCTGAAACAATGAATGGAAAATTATTGTATTGATATTTATAGTTCTATTATTAAAATAAATTAAATATTACAGACTATCTAAATATAACTATTGATTATAATGTAAATTTTCTTGATATAAATTTACTCAATATATATTTATTACTTGATATTAATTAACTTCACGTAGTTGAAATTCTTCAAATTCTCCTATAAGGTAGCATCTATGAAAATAATTAAAATTGAATTTCGATCTTCTTATCGAATATCAGTTTTCAACTAAATTAGATTTAAATTTTAATATAAAATATTAAAAATGCTTTGAAATACAAGCTTACAATTTCTAGAAAAACTATAACAAATAATAAAAGAAACACAAGTTCCCATAAAATAGAGCAATTAGTAAAGCTGGATTTAAATTCATCAAACAACTACAATTAAAATTCAAATTTTTTCTTAGCTTGTTTCCTTTATGTTATACCTATAAGTCTGCTTTAAAAGCTTCAATTATTGGAAAATGATTATTTATTAAATAGAAAATAGTTGGTAGAAATTTTAATAACTTGTTTTATATTTATTTTTATCGCGGTAGTTTTGCCAGAATATACTTCAAATTTAAGGGTTTTAATTATAATAATAATTGCGCAAAGCTCAACTATAGTGTAACGTTCTTTTTAAGATAATACCAAATGCTGTTTAATCGTCTATTAACAAGAGAAATATTGTTTACATACACTAATTACAAACACTATAAATTTAACTGGTAACGAACTTAAACTAGATATTTAGAAACTTAAAGTAGGTTATTTAAGGACTATTTATTTTAAATGCAACATTTATTTATTCATGAAATAAATAAAGATTATTAAAAGTTTCACAGTTTTATTAAAATACAACCTGGCAATATTGTTTCGACAGCTATGCTGTCATTATCAAAGGTAATATAATTATAAACAAACACGTCGCTAAGGTAGATACAAAAATAGGTAACTAGATAAAATAATAATAATAATCAGAATTAAATATCTAATACTTCCAGTAACGGAGAATTACTGAGCTCAGGTGGTTCATTCATTAATCGTACCCTGAGTTTGTGTTTGTATATCTCAAAGGCTTCTAAAATGTCTAATTTGCGTTTGTTATTACAAAAATGTAGGAATTTAATATTATTTTGAGGAGTCATTGTGTGATTTTGTTCTAAAAGGTGTTTGGCGTAATTAGATTTTTCAGGATGTTTATTTTTGTAATGACGTGCGTGTTCTTTATATCTTATGTCAAAATTTCGAAGTGTTTGTCCAATATATACCGAACTACAAAAAGAACAATTTAAACGGTAAATGCCCGATTTCATGATATCATGTGTTCTGTCTTTAGCATTAAATAAAAATGAAAAAGTGTTAGTGTTGGTTTTAAATGTTATTTTATAATTGTTGGTTTTTCTTAGTATATGTGCAATTTTTTCTGATATTTTGCCAAAATATGGTATAGATATGTAATTTGTGTCTTCTGTTTGATTGTCAATGGGATATATTCTTTTGATAGCTAACCTATAATCTTTTTGTTTAATTAAAGTGTCAATCATGTTCGGATTGTAATGATTTGCATGTGCTAGTTGTTTAATGGTTGATATCTCTTTGCTAAAATCTGATTTTGTTAGTGGAATAGTTGAAGCTCTGTGTACTAATGATCTGTAGGCTGCTATTTTATGTGTGTTATGGTGACAAGATTCACTTGGTATTGTTATGTCTGTTTGTGTTGGTTTTCTGCATATGGAAAATTCAAATAGATTGTCTGCGTTAATCTTGATATTTAAGTCTAGAAAGTTTATAGCCCTGTTTTGTTCTGTTTCTTGTTTCATGTTCTTCATATGACATATGAAGAACATTCGTTATGGATAGTCGCAATGGACACGAACCAGGGTGCGTTTACAATCATGCGCAACACTTTCGATCGGAAGCGTTCTAGGATTTCAATGTTGTAGTTAGCAGATGTGCCCCAGAGCTAGATACCGTAGTTTCATACGGGTTTAAGTATTACCTTGTATATGAGGAGTTTGTTACCTATTGAGAGCTTGGATCTATGTCCCAGTAGCCAATACATATTGGATAAAGATAAAATCCAAGCTGCTTACGCTTAGTAAAGATATGCTTTCTTCACGTGAGTCTTCTGTCAAGGTATAGCCCAAGATATTTAGCTTCTTCTTTTTGAGGTAAGGGGTTGTTCTTTATCTGTACTGGGGGGCAGCTCCCTCTGCGGATGGTGAAGGTGACGTGGATGGACTTGGATTCATTTGCTTTAATTCTCCATTTTGATAACCATTTTTCAACAGTAGTTGGGTTGTCTTGTAATTTTTGTGAGGCTGCAATTAGGTCTGTGTCGGTGGCCATGACTGCGGTTGTCATCCGCGAATGTAGCTGTTATGGTTTCCGGCAGGGTCGGTAGGTCTGCGGTGTATGAAAGATAAAGCAGTGGTCCGAGGACACTGCCTTGAGGTACACCAGCATTTATCGGAAAGAGACTTGTATATTCTGTTTCATATTTGACCAGGAACTGCCGATTAAAGAGGTAGGACCGCAGGATTAGGAAGTAGTTCAGAGGGAGAAGTGTGGCCATGACTGCGGTGTCATCCGCGAATGTAGCTGTTATGGTTTCCGGTAGGGTCGGTAGGTCTGCGGTGTATAAAAGATAAAGCAGTGGTCCGAAAACACTGCCTTGAGGTACACCAGCATTTATCGGAAAGAGACTTGTATATTCTGTTTCATATTTGACCAGAAAGTGCCGATTAAAGAGGTAGGGCCGCAGGATTAGGAAGTAGTTCAGAGGGAGAAGTGTTCTTAATTTACGTAAGAGTCCCGTATGCGACACTATGTCGAATGCTTGTGAAATATCGAGGAATTCCGTCTTCAAAGGCTTGATTAATTACTTGCACTACACGATGAATTTGTTCAATTGTTGAGTGCATCTTTCTGAAGCCAAACTGGTGGGCCGTTATTAACTCGTTGTCTTCGATGATTGGGATTAGTCTGTAGTAATAGCTTTTCAAAAACTTTAGCTACTATAGGTAAAAGGCTTACTGGCCGATAGGATTTTGGATCGTTGGGGGGTTTGTCTGGCTTTGCGATAAGTATTATCTGTGCCACTTTCCATTGAGAATGGAAATAACCATTTCGTAAGACTGCGTTATATAGCTGAGTTAAATATTGAATACCAATGACAGGTAGCTCTTTGAGTATCTTGCCGTTTATTAAGTCATAGCCCGAAGCCTTTCTAAGGTTAAGTGTGCTAATGATTTCTCGAACTTCAGTGGCCGAATACTACATCTAAACAGTCAACATACTACCAGTAAACAAGAAGATCATATTATATCAATCTGACAAATAATATAATATTAATTTTGAAATGTAGTTTTAAAATTAATTTTATAGTTTTTGAAATTAAGTTTCACAAGATTTATTAAATTCTTAACCTGACAATTGTTTCAACATTAAATGTCATTATCAAAAGCAGATAAGATTGATAAACACACATGTTGCTAAGGTTAATACAGAAAATAGGTAACTAGATACAAAACATACAAAAACTAAATATCTAACACTTCTAATAGTAAAGGAGAATTACTAAGATCAGCTTGTTCATTCATTAATGGTACTGTTCGTTTATGTTTATATATTTCAACGCTTGTTAGATGTCTAATTTTTGTTTGTTGTTGCAAAAATGTAAGAATTTGATGTTGTTTTGAGGTGTCATTGGGTGGTTCGGTTCCAAAATGTTTTTACCTTAGCATAATTCGATTTTTCTGGTTGTTTATGTCTATAAGAGCATATGTGTTCTTTGTATCTTATGTCGATATTTCTAAGTGTTTGTCCAATATAAACCGAGTTACAAAAAGAATAATTTAAACAGTAAAGGGTGATTTCATGATATTTTGTGTTCTGTTGTTAGCATTGAATTAAAAGTTAAAAATGAAAAATTAAAAAGTGTTGGTGTTAGTTTATAGTTTATTTTGTAATCGTTGGTTTTTTGTATTATCGTAAATAGACATTTAATGTTTAAATAATTGTCAGGTTGAGAATTAAATAAATCTTTGGAAACTTTAACTAATTTTTGTATTTATATTATATTTCATGATTATGGAGTTTCACAAAGTAAGGCTGGAGACTATTAATTTAATCAACAGTCAAAGAAACACTGCTGCATGTGTAGGTGTGTAGTTTCAATCTCATTCAAAATATTCCCAGCTATACTGCCATTTATTTAAAGATTTCCAGATTTTTGAACATAAAATTATCATTTGGAGCTAGCTACACGTTTGACTACCATCAAGTTTGCGTAATTGCGTATAAATCACAGGCAGGAACTCCGACAAGGAGGGTCAGTCGGTCGAAATTACTAGGGTGGAAAAATATGTACGAGACCGGGAATGCTAATTATGTTATAATAATTTATTATTAGTAGATAATTTGGAATACTTAAATATAATATTTTACCTAAATATGGGCATAGAGAATTCGTACAAAAGCATCTACTGCAAATAATGTTGTGTCATATATATATTTTTTCAACTTAAGGTGTCACTTGATTGTAATAATACGTATGTTAATCAATTTTAAATCTGTCTTAAAACACTAAATCTGAACTTAATGTCAAAACAGAAATTAAATATTAAAGAAAGAAAGGCCTGACTTCTTGTGTTACCTTATAGCTTTTATTTTGGCTATACCGCAGCTAGCGTACTGCCCGCATCGCAAGCCACGTGTAACTTTTAGATGTTACACATTTCTCTATTACTCTAAGGATAACTGAGAGTTAGCGAAAAACTATAGTGCTACAACCCAACTACAAAGCCTATAAAGGGAATCGTACCTCAACTACAATTCAGAAAGTGCAGGCCACTAATATAGCGAATAAAACAAGATGGTGAATAGCACCCAACAAGAGAAGAGATCGAGTAAAATGTAGATTCTTGCCGATTATAAAAACCCAGTTTGTAGGACCTAGGACAATTTGACAGACTTTTATTTTATTCGTCAACAAATGTACTTCCAATAATTTTGATCTTCGAGTTTTTAATAATGTATATTTTTTGCTCAAGTGTTTAATTGCCTCTATTTTCATTATTAAGATTACACAAAAATAAGCAAGTGAAGCCTGTAGTTCATACATTGAGGAACATAGTGAAAAATGCCTTTTTATTACACAATTAATTCTAAAAGCTATCAGTTAATTAATATTACGAGAGTTATATAACAAAACGCCAATTACTTACAGTTAAAACTGTTTCTCATTACAGATTAGCTAAAGAAGGGACGACAATGACCAATAGTTGAGAATTAGCTGCTCTAGGGAAACAAAAAATTTATATTAAAAATGTGTCGTGTTATAAAACAGCACTAAGCTGTGTGCAGCTGACGATACCTTGCCGGACAAAAGCGCGAAATCCTCCGCATTTCAAAATGCGAATGAATCTAAAGTACAATATAAGTTTATAAAAATCTTTTCTGTTGGAAGCAACAGATGCCCGTGTAAACTGGTATTTTGATACCCATTTTAGAGTGATATCTGCACTATAAAATAGACTATATACCGAAGAGTCATTTTATGTTATATTTGCAATAAAAAACCATCCCAAATTTCTATAAAATTATTTTTCAGCATAATTGTTAGGATCAATTTTTAGCATGCATCGTTTTTCAAATCTCGTATAGTGCTATTAAGGTAAAATGCAATATGCTTTTTGTTGCATTTTAAAATAATCAACTCAAACCATTGCATTTACTATGTGTTTATGCAACCAACAATACATAACTGCTCAAAATGACTAATTTGAGTTTTTTAAAAATAGAAACGTAAAGGAAAATAGCATGTGTTTTAAAATAAAAGATGCAGAGGTGTATTTTTTATAACAAACCACGTCTGCTCGTGGTAAAATGCATCCGTACTTGCCACAACCAATCAATTTAACCTAAGCTCTGATAATAAGATAACTCATTTCAGTATTTTATTTGCTGAGAGTAGAAAAACTTTGGAATGAGATTACTTTGGCGTCTGTAGATCGAGTACACTTTGTATTAGTGTACCGGACGTAAGTTTTCTTTCAATATCTAGTTATAGATAGTTGATAATTTGCATTTTTATTGTTTATTTATTACAGTTATCATCAAATTCATAAGAATTTTAATTTTGATATAGATTTTGACCATAGATGTTTAAATGGAGCATTCTAAATTGCAAATAATGCAATAAATTGCAGTATAATAATATAAAAAGCAGTGTGGTTGGCTGCTATTTGTGAAACCTTGTGTTGTATATCTTTTCGAGTTTGTTGCTTTTATTTTATTTTATTATACTATATGTTATGCCGTCCTGATGAGCACTAATAAGTGCGAAACACGTGTGGACTGCTGAAAAACTCACTTTTTTTTCTCACTCTACTGGGCGATTTCTCGTTATTATCCCTTTTTTTATGTATCTCTACGCGCATTAATATTTCGATTCATATAGAACTATATATACAGGGTGATTCAAAATTGTCTTCCGCATCCTCTTAAGGGCATATTCCTCACGAAAATAAGAAGAAGAATTTACATTAACATGGACTCAAAAAAGGCCCTTTTATCGAGATAAGGCTGATAAGAGCGTTAAAAATTGCGACAAAATAATGATTTCTTTAAATTACTCGCAACTATAATATATATAAATATGGACAAGAGCAAGCAGTTTTGCTTCCACCAGCTGTGGAAAAGTTATATAAGGAGAAAGCAATTGCACGCCATTATTGTCTGTAGGTTTTGACACTATTTTTAAATTATCGAACTACTTTCCTATTAAAAAGATTTCTTGAGTTTTTTCCTGTCGTTAACGGTTTTCGTGTTAAACTCGCTTAAAGCAGGAAAGACATCCCAAGTCAGAAAAATTAAATAATCATCTAGTATAAAAGAGTATCAAGGAGCAATTCGACTTATCTCATGAATGACAGTAAATATGCTCTTCCTCTGCAAAAAACTGCTTTCGGAAGTATTCCACAATAATCGATTAAAATACCTCGCAAAACGGCGAAGGCACCAGAGGATTTTTCAAAAACCATATTAATATGTGATACAGAGCGATCAGGAGAAAAATAATACGAGAATTGCCTATATTAATTGTATAAATAGATCAAACTTTAAATAGTTATGTTTTGACAATTCTACGATGCAATCTTACATGTTTACAGCATGTTACAGATTGGACACATCTTATTGTGTTCAATAGTTTTCGTGATGGAGTTTATTTTCAATTTCTCTGTATTATAAATAAGCTAACTGCCTAATCTCTACAATGAAAAAGCTTTTACATATCGTAGGTAAAGGAAAAATACCATGGATTATGGCATAGAATCGGAAAACTAGAACTGCTTTGCTTTGCGTCAATGGTAATGACCAAGAATAGAATATTTGATATGGAGATTTGATTCTAAGAAAGAAAATTAAATGAACAACAAACAAGACCGTTTTTAAGTAACGTACTGCACGTAATAAATTAAACTAAAAGTTCCAGTTTAAACAAATTAGTTCCATGTATGGTTATCAGCACCTACGGTAGTTAATCAAAAAAAAGTAAATTCTATCGATTTTTAATATATGTATACATAGCTGTAGGCTATTCCCAAAACCTTTGTAAAGGTCTTCAAAGGACCCCGCAGAATGCTTATGGAAAATGGCTTTCGGCCAAAGTTCTTGAAACATTGGTAAATGATAGTCCCTAATGTGTAGCGCAAAAGTGTCACTGGGGACAAAGTCCAAAAACTATAGTTTTCGAAATACAGGCGCTTGAAGGTAACAATTTATAGGATGATTTTGGAATATTTCCATTTTAGACTCTTCGCGAGCTTCTAATATAAAAAAAAAGGGAAAAAGGTTTTTCCAATTTTGCAATTATATCAAAATTTCAAATAGAATTTAATAGATTCAGTTTAAATGAAATCTACAGTGGTTTTTGAGTAGCCGAGACGCCAGAAAAATACTTTGGAGAGTGGGCCGTGCTGTGAGAAAGGACTGACAGTGATGGTACAAAGTGAGAACTATTTTTTTCTAGAATCAAGATTTCTTTCTAGAATCAAGATTTTTCTACAGCATTTACACAATTCTGAGTTCGCAATATAAGTAGTATAAAGTACATATAATATTGCATGTAAAATAATAACCCTTTTCAACCCCTCTTCTTCAAGAGTAGATTTACGATCTCTGCAGGTTTTCATTTCATAAAACTGAAAAGTTAGAACTCGGTTACGGAATTACACCTTGCATTTAGAATTTTAAAAACTATTTCCAAAAGTAACAACACTAAAATTCTCTACATTTCTGTACATATTTCTGTAATACAGAAAGTACCAATTTGTGCAACTTTAACCTCTAAGAACCTGCACAAGTAATTCAGTTTACAATTAGTTTTCTATGAGTAATTGCTTGCCAAAACTCATATTTTAACAACTGTCTAGGTTCTCCTAGTAGTAAAAACAGACAGTTCTAAATTGAGGAACATATCTAAAACTATGTAAATACATCCATCTTAATGAATAATTAATTTTAGATTTAGCTATTCAAGAAGCTACAAAACAGCTACGTCAAATAAAATGTTTCTCTTATCTATCATCAGCTGCTATTATTTAGAAAGCTATTTATTTACCAACTGCCATTGTTATTTAGAGAGATAAACAAGAAATGAAAATATGAAAAAAGCTCCATGATAAATAGCTTTTCATTATTTGTCTAAAGTCGTGGAAAATGAAAAATCATTCTATTAGGTTTACGGCATTTTAATATCTGCCAAGAATATTTAGGAATTTTTTATTTGGCCTAATTGTAAGGAAAGCAAATTATAAATTTAATTAACTATAAAAAAAGGTCACAGTAATAAAATGTGAAAGCTATTAAAAACTAAATAATGATAACCATCAAGTAGGGCAAGTAAAAAGGTCGTTGCGTGGAGGGTAGTACTAATAAAATATTTTTTGCATAGTAGGCTCATTTGGGTATTGTTAGAAAAATTATGCCTATAGGAAGTTTAATTGTATGTTATTTACACGAAAGCCTTAAAACTTATTTAAAAAACAACATAAATGTAATAATACCAACTTTTTATGAATATTACTGGATCTGAAAATAAACTTTCTGGCTTTTAAGAGAGTGTATTTTTTACAAAAAATTATCCTGCCACTAGATACTTTATTCGAGCGTGTGTATTTTTCAGGAGTGTAACAATGTACAGTTTTATGTAACTAATAGTTTTACGCGTTGATGAGAAGCTACTGATGTTAAATCGATGAAACACAAGGATATCAAATTATAATTAGACACTATTATAAAGTTATAAAATGTAAGACAAGATACTCATTTCCTCTTTTATTATTTCCTTTTATCAGTTTAAAAAACGTATCTGCTCTATAGAATAACACTTATATAATCCGAAAAGTACCTAAAAGTACATAAAAATAACAATATAGTGGTAACAAAGCACAATTAACTTCTTTATTATATTATCAAAAGAAAACAAGGTCGGTGGAAGTTTGGTGAGAGATCGACTGTTCAATTAAACACGTCAATACGCCCAAGCAGCTGCACACAGAAAGGCAATCATTTTCGAAAATTAAGAATAAATGAGATGTGCTTTAATTAATTCCAGCGAAAGATGATCCATTATCATTTTTCTTCCAAGATTATTTCCGTTCATGTTTAACTCATTATTATACTCCTGTCAACGAATATTTTCTATTCGTTATATTCATATCTACTAGTAAATATTTTTTATAATATTATTTAACTCTGCGCCCGTTTAACCCCAAAAAATGTTCTTGGATAAGATGAGTCAAATTTAACTAGGTTTGGTCTGCAACTAAGCCAAAACCACATTAAAATAAACAAGCAGAGAAGATTACTACTTTTATTATCCCATTTGAATGCTGTTTGGATCATCGAAATAATAATAATTTATTTTAACTACGAGTATGAAATTAAATAACCATAACTTGTAAAAATGCGAACACGAATGGAATATTAAGAAAGGTACAAAACAGAAGATCTACTTAAAATTGTACCGTTTAGGAATTACACATTTTTAAGGTTAGGAAGGCCTTTTGATATGTTACAATAAATAATCAATTAGACATACAATGTGCAACAAACACAATTAGAACTGATACTTCATTAACAAAGAAAGTAAGAAATTAACACATAATCACAAGAAAATAAATACTTGTCTTTCAAAATAGTTTTGATTTATCTTTTCCGTGCATTTACATTTTTTGTTATATCTTTCTAACCAGTGGATTACTCTATCGATGTTACAAGCTTTACTAAACAAATATTTGTGATATCTCTTTAAGATAATTAATTATAGTATAATAAATCTATTAAATGTATTATACATATATTATAAATCTATTTAATATATGCTCGTCTATGGTTTTGAGATCTTAGAACGGAAGATTCTTGTTAAATTAAGATCGTTACATTTCTTAACAGCAAAACATTAGATCTATTCATGACAAACATAATTAGTGCCTGTCAACTTACCCATATAACGAATACATTCTGATAAACAATAATACTTACGTTATACTTAAGTAGGCCTCAGCTTTGCCTGAACAATAAACACGGTTCTTTTTAAATTAAAGCAGGTTGTAGGTGAATTGGAATGCTAGCTGATTCATAGAGCTATGCAGAAGGGCGCCAGCATGATTGATTTAAACAAATAAAATAGCAATAATGCTCCACAATAACGGAGTTCTAGATCTTAACGTGAATCAGGCTAAATCATGCAAAGACCAAATTCTTTCACTCCGTTATAACACCAGAATATCAAGCAATAAAAATAAAAAAAGAAACTAAATAACTCCAAAAATATCATTTATTTACTTACACATAAAATATCTTAGTTACTTGAAAAATTAAATTCTGAATTTTCTGAATAAAAATTGATTTCTTATCGTATCATAGATTTTCCTTAAATTGTAACCTTATGATCATTTTAGTAATTAAATCTTAAATGTTGATACAACGAACTAAGTAACGTTTCCACATAAAAGTAAGATATAAAGTGTAACATTTGGTTCGTTTGGTTGCCTAAGTTTGAGTTATTAAAAACTTGGGAATCAGTGTTTTAAAAAAAAGTTTTTTTGAATTTTTCTAATAAAGCAATACTTTTTGCATTTGAAATAATCTTCTTTCCTTTTTGTTTGGAATTAATTAATTTTTCCGATATTACCTTGCTATAACTGTACCCTTCTTGAAAGGGATTTATTTGAAATATTCATCGCAAGATCTGCCCAGAGATTCTTTGTCAAATATTTGGTGATCTATATCGACCAATCAGGACCAATGTAGGTGTGCTGTAGCCTGTCGTTATATGCAGTGTGTATCCCATTCTACCCAAGTTTTGTTTCCGTCATTACATCTATAGAAATTGAGAAACCAACCTGTCAGAATAGAATAACTTCATGAAAATATTACCCGCTATAAAAAGAAAGCTAAGTGAATTTTTTGGGCATTTACAAAACGATGTTGTTTGCTTTCATACTGCATATTGTCAGAACTGCGAGGGATATAATTTTCTTTCTTTAAAGTATCTATTTAAAAACCAAAAGCTCTTAAATTATCAACTTCTAGATGCTTTTTTGTAAATATAGAGATCTCTATACGTCACTTTTAAATCTTGTCTGTACAATTAATGTGTATTAACTTTACTCCAAATATCGGCTCGCATACATTGCCAATATAGCACGGTGTACCTAATTCCAATAAATGTTGAGTATTATTAAACGCAGTGGTTCTTTTAGTAACGATATATTGAGTAATTGATAGCTAGTTACCATAATATTTATAGTAAACGGTTTTAAAAAATATTGTGGCTCCCATTATGCATCCTCAATATTGTTGTTGATGAACCACACCCACAAGAGCAGTCCGAGCTAAAAAAGAACCCATCTAGTTATTTCTATAAATTAAATGTGGTTTTCAAATGTGGTTTCCGTTGACTCATGTAGACGATCACCATGTTGTTAGGAACAAGATAAGTCAAAATATTGCGGACAAGACCTTAATAATGCTTTATATATGTGATTTCAGGTGATCAAAGGTAAAGCTTGCAGTTTCAACTATAATGGTTAAACATCAAACTAAATTATCATTCAAAATGCACACTAGACTTAAACGCCTCTTCAATTGAAGTCTGGACCGATTTTCCTATCAATTATAATTTATGTTGTAGAAAAAAGTTTATTGATGACGTCAATAAAACAAGAGAAGAAACTTTCATTAAATAAAGATATTACCTTTCAAGTTCAAAAGGGAAATTCCAAAATGGAATGCAAAGCGTAACTTCGTAATACAAAGAAAACTATAATTTTGTTATATTCCAAAATTTCCAAACAATGATTTAATACTTTCTATATTTCACAAAACTATTTTGTGCACTAATAATACAATAATTGGACCATCAAAAGGAAATTAATTAAATCGCAAAAATTTAAACAGCATCAAGTCTAAGTGTTGCTTTGTCAAGAAATCTTCAACAAGAGAGCATGTTTTTGGACAAAATCGTGTCGCGGGGAGAGATGTTTTTCCGCCACAAGACGCGTCTAACAATTAATAGCTTGATAGCGAATGAAAACGCTATTGTAGTTAAAATTTGAAAGTTAAGATGGAGCCATAAAAATATTAATAAAATTGAATTTTATAATATACAGGGTGGCTTCCAAAGAATGACCCAATAACATTTTCATCAATATTCGAGACCAAGGACACCAAACTTTAATAACCGGATTGCATCTATTGTCTAATTGTTGTGCGTTATGTTCCGTAAATTTCAATTTTATTGAAGCAGCCCTATTCCTTATGTATATAACTGTGGTTTTCTGTCTTACCCAAGTATTTCTTTTTCTATATTCCAACGCTATATGGAGTATTTATCTTTACATTGCTCTCTGAGGTTTTATTAGCTTCTTCATAATTTTTGTCCATGTCTGTGCGTCGTATGACATACAGGTAGTATGCACTGATCAAAGAAATTAGTTGTTAAATATTGAGGGACTGATTTATTTTTTTATATATAACTTAACCTTTCGAAGGAATTTCTGCTTCTTGGTTTTTTATTTGGTCTAGGTACTATAGGAAATTTTCTACTTGTTCTTCTATTATAATTTTTAGTCTCTGTCGGGTGCTTGTCATCATTTTCGTCTTTTGTTTATTTATTTTCAGACCTATTTTCTTTAACGTTTCGTTAAGTTCTTGTATAATACTTTGGAGATCCTTTTTATTTTCGGCAATAAGTATTATGCCGTCTGCATATTTCAGATGGTTCAAATATTCTCCATTTATGTTTATTTTTTGTCCTTCCCAATTTAACTGTTAAGGGATAGTTATAACGAGTTTTGAGGATATAGTGTCGCTTTGTCTAATGCAACACTTCACAGGTATTGGGTTTCTGGTATTGGTGTATCTGGACAGTACTAGTACTTTCTTTATATATAGATTTTGTTTTAAAGTCGTATTCCAATGGTCTATTCTGATATTCTATAAGCTTTTTTGAACTGCCCGCTCATGTTTCCACGGTGTCGAAAGCCTCCATCAGAATCTATAAACGCCACCATGATTTTCTGTGGACTTTTTAATAAAATTCTAACCGTCAGAAGGAATCTGCCATTACAAACGTAAACTGGGAAGAGGATTCGTCCATTGCTTTCGATATTGATATTTTGATATGTAGTACCTTTGGTGTTTGCTTTTTCCTGACTAAGTTGGTTTGCCTCCCTCAGAATCCATGAGGCGAGAAACCTTTTGAGTGTAATATATGTAGTTATAAATGTTCTCAGAAAACGCATTTAAAAAATCACATACTTACACAAAGCGGTGTAAAACCATTGTCTGTGCTGTGAAGGATTTGTGAGCAGTTTGTTCTACCCAAGTGGGGTACCTGAGTTTTAAAATTAAACTTTTTGAAAATAAAACTGCGTCATGAAGGCTTAGTGGTCGTAAGTATTGCTTACTTAGATCAGATGTGCCCACATCTCTAAATGCCGTCCCACATTCAGCCGCATAGAAAGAAATCAAACCCTAGTCCAGGGGTCGGCAACCTTTTTTTTCTGCGAGTCAAAATCAACCAAAATGTGACTATTAACAAGACGTTTCTGGTCAATGGGTATTTTCATTTCGGACAGTGTCGATGTATTCCATCTACATTCATTTCTGCAATTCTTGTAATCAAACCAAAATGATAATCTTATTATTTATATTTTCTCAAAGTGTTCGTTTCATGTTTATATTTTATAATATATTTTTATATATTATACTTTATTTTGCACTCAAGTGGGCCACTTGAAATTATCAAATGGGTCACTTGGTGACCCGCGAGTCATAGGTTACCGACGCCTACCCTAGTCACTGTGACAGTCGAGTACTACCTTCGCTTTCCTGTGGTTTTTTAGCCGTTAGGTTTTAAGCATCTTCTTTCGTCTTCAGAACCATTGACCACGTTTAAGCAAGTTTTTAAGTTGCTGTTACTCCTCTCCCTCGCCCCTTTCTTAACCTGTCTTAAGACAGGCTATGGCGGAGTTTCACTCATATTGTATATTAGAGCCAGTTTCAGGAAATGGTTTCATGGAAATGCTGATTATTCAGTTATATAACCTCCTACCCACACTATATTTGGTTTGAAACTGCTTGCGACTATTGCTTCAGTGCCTTTAGATGTACATATTTAGTTGGTGTTGTGGATCTAAAAATGTTTGTGCTGGTGAATCAATCATCAGTGGTTAATTTTATTTCCATATTAGCCTTTGTTGACGTTCACGCAGATACTATATAATGATATTATCTATACTGTCACGTTCGTCTTCCTCAGCAGAATATTCACAAGTCAAAAATATTGTCTTAGGCGGCTTCAAATAGACACGCCTTCAAATAATTTGCTAGGATAATTTAACTATGATGATCAATAAATTCGCGACCTAACATACAAGAAACCAAACAATTCTTATTTTTCAACGTAATTACCCTGAATAAAAATGTACTTTTCCAATTGATGCTCAAGGGTGGCAACTCCTTGCAAGAAGAAATTTTCTTACTGTTTGCAGAACCAGTCCCTGAGATCTTCTATCACATTATTATCAGTTTCGTATTGGTTGCCAAGTAGGCTTCGTATCACTTTACCAAACAAAAAATTACCCCTAAGCATTTTATATTACTTATTGCCCTCTAGGGCAGATTGTAGGAAAATGGAGTTATTAAAAAAAAGTGCAAGATCCGTAGAATAATGTTCAGTAAATTTAGGCCAGCATCCATAAGAGCAGCTTAATCAGCGCGAGGCTTGTGGACAGGCGCATTGTCTTGATAAAAGGTTACTTACCGTTTGGTAATGTATAGTTTCGACATAGTATTGTCATGTTATTGTATGTTCCTTTGTCAAATAATCGATTAACGATTAAGAACACCCTTTTCGCATCTCAAAATAAAGAGATTATCACTTTGACCGAAGATGCTGGCACCTGAAACCATTTTGACGGTAAAGAACCTTCGTGATGCTATTGCATTCTTCGCTTTTTGGTTTTTGGATCAAAGTGATAGACCCAAGGTTTATTCATGGTTACAGATTTGACAGAAAAGTGTTCTCTCGATCTGGTTGAATAATCTCTAACGTTGGCCTTGCGTGTTTTAATTTGACTCGTTTTTAGTTTTCAGTAAGCAGTCTATACTTTATGGGATTCCAAAAGCTTGGTGATTATATGTACTACCATAGAGAGTGTTCGAACTTTTTGTTACAAATCAAACTGTCAATGACTTTATCAAGTTTTCTTCAGTCTAAACCAGTTGCGGACCACCGTATCGAGTTGAATCTTTACATGATTCTTTACTACGTTTAAACTTAACTGACCAGCTTTTTACCGCACTGTAAGAAAGAACAGACTCACCCGATGTAACAGACATCTCATCAAGTGCAATGGCAGCTGCCTGTAAACCCACTTTCAACGAGACAGTTTTTCAAGAAAACACGCCACCTACTGAATATTAACATAAAAGTCCAATACTTCTTGGAGGAATATTTTGAGAAATTGGAAGTACATCTCCTTTTTATATGTCAATGTCACCTTTATAACTGGTATGCGAGATAACATTATACGTAACCCTTACCATTAATTTTACAAATGTGGTTAGTTAACTAAAGTTTGCACAATATATTCACACATAATCGTTCACTTGATTTTCCATATCAACAATGACTGGGTATGTCTATGTATTTCGATATTCATTAAGCGTTTAACTCTAGCTGTAAATAAATCACGCTGGGAATCAGAAGAATTCAATTTCATTTCAGGATTAGCTGGCTATAATTCTACTTTTGACATTGGCGTTCCCAATATTACAACTCCAACAAATTAATTTAGGTTGTTTCACTTATTTACTGCAACTCTCTGTTTTTTAATATTTATCCTCACGAATAATCTGTATTCCAAAAACCTATTTTTGATAACAAAAAATCTTTTCTTTTGTACATTGCTATTCTAATGCTAGAAGCTTTTTTTGTTTCACTGAAATAGAGTAGAGTCATCCCAATCTCTCTCCTTTCTTTGTTCTAATCTTACCGAAGGCTTTAAAGATGAAAAGGGAATTGAAGGTTTTCAACAAAAACTAGGGTCAGTGTAAATCTGTCACACTGTTGTAACGACTGAAACTTAGTTTTAGACATTTCGTGTTTGAAACTCGAAAAAGTAGTTAATTGTAAACCATGCAGAGCACTTTAATGATAATTTTATCAAGAGGTTTCTATATTACATTTTTTTTAAATTTGAGAGAATACATAAAAGAAGAAGGTATCTACAAGAATCCATTTAGTAAAAAAGGTCGTGATTTGGTTTTCCAAGCAAACAAAGAATCGTGAACAAGAGTCTTTGAGCAAACAAACCGTTCAACTTCTTTATTTACAAAAAAGAAACTCAGAAAGGGTTTTATTGAACATCAGCTATAGGAAAGGAAAGTAGATATATGGACTTCATTTCAGATTTGTATTCAACTCGTTTAATTCGTTGGAGGAAAGTATTAAAGATTTAGTTACATCAGCCGTAACATACATACCCACAAAGCGTAAATAATAAATTGACAAGCAAACATGGTTTCGCTATGATATGACATGATGTTTCGCCTACGTGCCCTTCCTTTTAGTTTAGATAGGAGATAATTTTAGATTTTACCCACAAACTTTAATCCATATAATGCGTGTAACACTATTACATGATTTTAGGGTTATTATCTTAGGAATATTATCTTTGTTTTAACTCAATATCTGTTATGGGTAGTTTCTACCCTTTCTGTAGGTTTTCGTTACTAAAGATTAATGAATTTCAAGAATTTAATGTTCCTATGTTATTGTTCCTAGCTACTAGCTGAAAACAAAGTTAAAAAAAGGTAAGCTGATCTAAAAAGTATCACAATTCGACGATTTTAGTTTTTTCTGGTGCTTCGTATACTTAGTAATAAATTTGTTTGAGGTGTTAGGTGATGATGCGTACTTACATGATTTACATGTGTGTTTTACGTGGGGTTCCCGTGTCAACATACCACAACGTTCCCCCAAAGGAGGAAATAATTGAGATACGCTCAATCAGCGCGCAATTGCATAGCAATTGCTCCCAGTTACTCACTGGTCGGAGTGAGGTTGCCTATCCACCCTCTACTTGCTAACCAGGCTAGTACCGGAGCGATTAACATATACGTGCTCACCCGCCGGCACCCTCCCGTCCTCTTTCATACGGGGCCAAGTGCCTCGTCCAGCATTAGGACTATTCCCCCAACTTCAGGTCAGTTCAGTACAACCGAGCGAGAGTTGAGGCCACTTCCCGACCGAATCCAACATCAAGTGTGACGGGACTTGGTTTTTAAATGGTTTTGCCACCCCGATCTCCCAGTTATAGTCCTGGTGTGCCCCCGACAGAGCTTCGCTTCTAGGCTACTTTGTAGGGCCCATTAAAGTAGCATCTCGGTGTGTACCCGTTAAGGTGAAGTTGTCTTGAACGTGAGAGGCTATGTATCTTCGCATCAACGTCCTTTAAGTGTAGGTCTCTAGACGATTTCTGTGAATCCGACGCTGGAACTGGCAGCATATGCCAGACCCTTACTGTCACCTCCAAAACGCTACCTGGTAGCTTGCAGTTTCTCATGGGTTAGCGAGGGAACTCTCTAACCGAGATAAACCTCACTTGAATCTCCTCCATGCGTCTAGGTCAGACAGCGGGATACTTAGCTCCGTAAAAGACCCTGGCGTCAGGTAAGATTCGATCCACTCACACCGGACCTCTTGTTAGCAGAGCTTCCTCCGCAACGTTTTAGATTCATCGTCGAGAAACACTTCGGTGAAACGTGAAACGAAACACCTCGGCATAACTCTACCACACATTTGATTCTGATCGCGTCATCCGTTTACCCAGACAAACCTGGGATTGGATAGACAACGACCAGTTCTAAGGGTGAACGCCGTGTGGTCTGCCCACAAGCTAGTCTGGAATCCTAGTGCTTCCCGACGCCTCTAACGACTGTCCTCCCTCTATTTTTGGGCCAGTCTCGGATACTAGTGAAGTCCGACATCTCTAACGACTGCTTGTCCGTTCACCGTAATGCGTACTTACAGTCTGTATTCTCAGCCCCCGGTCAGTAACTGTATATGGTGATAATGGGTTTCAAACCTCGATTTTAAAAAGTATGATTATGAAACATCTCTCAACCTTTCGTGTCCACTTCGGGTACCAAATTTTTGTTCTTACAAAAATCCTAACTTACATACTATTATGAGAATATTCAAGTATACGTATTCTTGAATATTACAGAGTTGAGCTAAACCAAAAAGATAATTAATTTTAAAAGAGGTAATGGTCAATGATACAGTCATCTAATTTTGGAGCAAAATTTCCTTCTGAGTAAAGAGTCGATTATGATCAACGAGCAGAAATCACTGAAATGTCTAGAATTCATTCTTGAACGGATCTCGATTGTTAAACTCTACCAACGAAGTTTCAATATTTTTTTACAAAATGTTTTTAGCTGTAATGCAATTAACTACTCCCCAGGATTACACATTCAGTGTTTTGGCCTTCCTGAGTTTCTGGTACAGAAGTTTTAAAACTTCTTTGAGCTTATTGAATCTTTTATTGATAAGTGCCTCGCCCCCTCATCATCACAAATGCAGGACTTTGAATTTTTGAATTCTGTAACAAATTTTAAAACTTCTTGGAAGCGTTTAAACGTCTTTATCATGGTATACATTTTTTATTGATAAAATAATTTCTAGCGTGCATTGCAGTTGATGCGATATTATTCTTTGTTCGCTGTTTGCAGTCAATATCCGCTTCGATATTCTTTATGTTACCAATGCCTTTAACAACTTTATAGACTAATACATATGACTTCTTCCAAGTAAGGTTCATTGTCTTGAATGTAACACTGTTTTGCGCTATTTATTTCCAGGGTATATCTACTATTTTAAAAGTTTTTTATACATTTAAACAGTAAAAATAACGAAATGGACATACGCCATTGCTTTTTTATTCGATATACTGACTATAATGTACCGATAATAGTGTACTGACTATTACTTAATAGATAATATTCTCTATCAGTCTTACCTTATTTCTTAAATGATTATCTGAATAGATAAATTCCAGACGAGTTACAGCACTTAGAAATCTGTGTATGGTACAAGAAAAATATAATAAGGCTACTCTACTAAACTATAGCAAAGAGTTTCCTACGACTGGGTGGAAGGTGCAGTGTTCTAAGTTTGAGACAAGAAGGCAACAACTACAGATTTTTAGCACCACATTGACAGTATTTTTTGGTATTTATGTGACATTGGGAAAATAGGATCAAAGGATCAAAAAAATACTCAATATAGAAAGGCAACAAATACACGAAATTGAAACCCTTACCTTTTCACTATCAGATAACACATCCACTCTGGTAACCTTGGATGGCGAATCGGCCTTACAGATGAACTATTTACTTGAATGTTCGTTGCGATAAGAACATTATGCAAGCATGAATTAGTAAAAAGATTAGAGTTAATTCAATTATTTGATCTTTGTATCAGTCAAAATTATTTCACTTTTAATAATATAATATATTTACAGAAGGATGGTTTACCTATGGGTAATTCTCTGAGTCCTCTATTAGCTAACATATTTATGGATAATTTGGAAGATCGAATATTTGAATTAGATCTTTCTAAACACATTATTTTTTGGTTTCGTTACGTTGATGACATTTTAGCTAGTTTTGACAGTTCTTTTGAGGTTATCAATGAATTTTTAATTCTTATTAACAGTCTTCACACAAACATCACGTTTACACTAGAAACAGAACAAAATAGAGCTATTAATTTTTTGGATTTAACTATTACAATTAATACAGACAATGAATTTGATTTTTCCAATACAGAAAACCCACAAGCACAGACGTCACTATTCCTAACGATTCATGTCATCATAAAATGCATAAACTAGCGGCTTATAGATCTTTAGTACACCGAGCTTTAACTACTCCAATGAAACGATCACATTTTGATAAAGAAATTTCAATCATCAAACAATTAGCACATGCAAACCATTATAACCATAACATGATTGACACTTTAATTCAACAAAAAGATTATAGGTTAGCTATCAAAAGAATATTTCCAATTGACACTCAAATACAAGACACAAACTACATATCAATACCATACTTGGGCAAGATATCAGAACAAATTGTAACTATAATACAAAAAACCACCAGTTACAAAATAACCTATAAAACTAACACCAACACTTTTTCATTTTTATTCAATGATACAAAGAACACGTAGGCTCTTATAGACTTAAACATCCAGAAAAATCGAATTATGCCAAACACATTTTGGAACAGAACCACCCAATGACACCTCAAAACAACATTAAATTCTTACATTTTTGCAACAACAAACGCAAATTAGACATTTTAGAAGCTTTTGAAATATACAAACATAAACGCACAGTACCTTTAATGAATGAACAAACTGAGCTTGGTAATTCTCCTTTATTAGAAGTGTTAGATATTTAGTTTTTGTCTGTATTGTACTAGTTACCTATTTTCTGTATGTATTTATTCTTAGCAACGTGTTTGTTTATCAATCTTATCTACCTTTGATAATTTTCTTTATTTTCTTGCTAGAATAGAACATGGATTCGTATTTAACTCTCTGTCAAAATTACATCCTCCTCCTCGGAACATGACGTAAAATAACGAAGTCAGTGTCATTTGGGGTGTTAATTACTGCAGCTAGTGATGCCGAACGTGAAACTCGCCTCGATTTCGAGCCGAGTTTCGAGTCGAGTTCAACAATTCTTTATTCGAGTCGAGTCGAGCTTCACGTATGTCGAGGCCGAGACGAGCAGAGTTTTTGAAGTCGAGTTTTTCTAGCCGGCTCGAGAAAATTGTACAGTTTCCAGTATTTCCCCTATTTTGTACTTTAACGGATTATAACTAAGAATCTGCGCAATTACTTTTCTTTAAATGGCTTCATTACACTATAGCACTTAAAACATAATGAAATTTGTAATTATTATATAATTATTCTATCCCGTTATTAGGGTGTAATCTATTCATCAATGACAAACAAAATGTTAAAAAGAAAAACTCCTGCACGCCACTTTATAGGTTTTTAACAGCTGAAGTAACAAGAGTTGCTGCTTGCTGATCTGATCTTATCTTTTATGTTCAAAACGTGTTGATAACGTCGTGGATTTATTAACTTATATTAAAAAAATTAGTAATTTTAGTTTGTTTTGTTTTTTTTATTAAGATTAATGATGACTTTTAATTTATTAATATAATCAAACACTTCACTTTCAGTGGACCATTAATTTTCAAAATATTGTTGCAATATAAGGATTTCATTGTTTGCTTCATTATTTGATGGTGGGATTCTGACTTCATCTTCTAATTTTCGTCAAGTGTACCGCAAATAACAGCGTTATTGTCTATTTCTGTGTATTCATTGAAGGAAATCTCAGAGTTTATTGTATTCCTCTTTGCAAGCATCTCATCAGAAAAACATTCTTCCAAATGATTTTCCTTAAATTCTGTGTAAAAACCCGATTTCTTAAAACAATTCTTAATTGTTTCTGGTTCAATCTGACTCCATGACAAACGTATCAAACGGACAGCACCGAGAACATTTATTGCTTTAAGCTGTTGGTTATTGTCCATTTGCTCTATCATTTGCAGTACAATTTGTTTACGGTAAAATTGTTTAAAATTGTGAATGACACCTTCGTGTAAGTACACGGACAAGATCAAAGAAACAAACCGGATTCAAGAATCTTCTTCAACAACAAATCAATTAAACACTTTACCTAAAAAGGTTTACCTACTTATTTCGCGATTTTCTAAAAATTTGTTTAACATTTGGTTTTAAACCGGATGGGTAATGAAAAGGAGCCGCAATGAATCATCCCTTAATCAATTAATTTTGGAACAGAACCACCCAATGACACCTCAAACAACATTAAATTCTTACATTTTTGCAACAACAAACACAAATTAGATATTTTAGAAGCTTTTGAAATATACAGACATAAACGCACAGTACCTTTAATGAATGAACAAACTGAGCTTAGTAATTCTCCTTTATTAGAAGTGTTAGATATTTAGTTTTTGTTATGTATTGTATCTAGTTACCTATTTTCTGTATGTATTCATCGTTAGCAACGTGTTTGTTTATCAATCTTATCTACCTTTGATAATGACACAGTGTCGAAACAATATTGTCAGGTTAAGATATTAATAAAACTTGCGAAACTTTAACTAATCTTTGTATTTATATTATATTTCATCCCTTAATCCTTTGTTTGAAACCTGTTTACTATCACCGGCTACTTACTGACACATTTATTGTTTATTTCGGCACCTTAAATACATAATCACAAGAAAACTACCTAAAATTTGCTAAGAATTCTCATTTTTGGTTTAAAGTGTAATAAAAAGAAACGACAAAAGTTTAAAAAGGTATGTATTAATTGTCTGTAGCCAGTCTACAGATTTCTTTCAAGTTGTTAACAACGATTTGTTTTAACGTATAGACTTAGTGGTGAATCAGTGCAGACATTAATCTTTTTCTTGTTTACTGAGATTTTGATTTTTATGTTCAATATGACAGACTTTGACAGGCACGACAGTTAGTCACCGCAAGCGGCTCGTTTTCTGACTAAGCGGAGAAAAAATGTTCGCGGTTGCTATATGGATTTGGAAAATATGAAACTATGATTTCAAAACGAGCCGGCTCGACTCGACTCGAAACTCGACTCGATTTCGAGCCGAGTTTCGAGTCGAGTTGAAACAGATTATTTCGAGTCGACTTTCGAGTCGAGCTTGAATTTTTTTTTCGAGTCGATTCGAGCTTTCTAGGAAAGCGCGGCTCGACTCGGCTCGAGTCCATCACTAACTGCACCCATTGGCGTAAACTGCACTTGTATTCATTTTTATTCCCCCGCCTTAGATAATTTCGCAACGCTACAAATGAATCACTTTCTGTTATTTGGAAACCGTTCGAAAAAGTTTTAGCATAATATAAAATAATATCGTTGATATACACAAAATCTAGATTTTATTTTTTATTTATTATTTTATCTATCTTTTATTTATCTAACAGTGAGTTTAACATTTGTATGGAAATAATGTACAAAAGATAAATTCTTAGTGCAAAGCAATTATTATATCCGATTTTTTCCTACTTGCATATACCTTATAATGATAAATTAATGGTAAGACAGTGATTTTTTATAGTTCATTAAAAAAGATGACTACAATCCTATTTAGGAAGCTTCTGCATAAAGAATGCATTATTATGTGGAGTTTTCTATTAAAAAATGCGATTCGATCAAAATACAAGTCCTCATAACCACCAAATTTTATGTAAAATGATAAATACCATAAGTAAATGTTATGACCTAAATAATTTGATGATTTAATTAATTTTTCATTAAATTAGGTAACACAGAATGTTTATTTATAGGCGGTGCTAACAGTTTGATGTTCACTGTTTTTACTTTGAGCGCTTCTATTTTTAGATTATTGAAATAATATTTTAGCTTTTTTTACAGGCGTTAATTAAATTTATTGAAAACTCGATAAATACGACGATTTATTTTCTCTATAATTAAAAATCTAAAAATATAAAAAGCAAACAAAGAAATCTTGGTTTCTGAAAAGAAGTAATGACGAAATGAATCTTAAAAAATCAAAATGATAAATAACCATAATTCATATATTCATCCGGTAGCTATAATTCATCGTTTGAGACCAAACTTGTTGACCTTATCGCTTTTGTCTTTATCTCAGGGCTAATGTGCTGTTACAAAAGACTATTATCTTATTTAACAGATCATTGCAAATTTTATAAACATAAACAAACTTAACCAACCATTTAACTAATATTAAGAATTCTATAACAGTATAGAATCTACGTATGTATGTACTACTTAGTGTTCGAAGTATAAAACCGATTTATTCATCTTTTATTTCTTTTTCTTACAGAAAAAATGAAGATACTAGTTTTAGCAATAACTTGGTGTATTATAAGTTTATCCCTTTTGGAATCTAGTGCATCGAATATCAATTGGAGTGCAGAAAATGAACTTGATGGTTTTGGAACGCACCCAGTAAATCCAAAATCACCTGCTTCCGAGCTATTTGGTAAGTCTCTTGAGATTTCTTTTATGTTATTTGAAAGTTTTTATTGGTTTGATGTTCCAATAGATTAATATTAGTGTTTTTGGCAAGAGAAACAGTCTTTGAAAACCTAGAACCAAGTATCGATTTTAAAAAGGTATTTGTGGAATACTTCTTATGTTTATGCTATGATAGAGTTAGAAATTTAATATTGGGTTTTCGTCTTTAAATAAACAGTGCTCCGCCAACAATACAACAAAAGCTTTGGATAAGTTTGCATATACAAGGCATTGTTGTCGCTATCAAACTGTCATTTGGTGCAAATGGAAATAAAAATAGTTTGGATTGAAATATATTCAAATATTGCAGTAATATAGGAATTTAATAGAAAAATATTTTTAATATTTTTCATTGTATGAAACTTATTCGTTACATCATTATTTGTAACTTAAAGTTAGTTTGATAACCAGTATTCCTAGTCGTATAATTGAGTCATCTTTAAAATTATTGTCAATTATATGTTCTAATTAAATGAATCAATGCCCAATACCACAACCCACAGCGCCATTATAGAAGTTTGTGGGTGTCTTATTTATTAAACACCATAAATAATAATTGGAAGATAATCTTTCATAAAATACACCGATAGTTTTAGCTAAAACGGAGAACTAATATAAAAGGGCCATTCTACCGAATGCAAAAATCAAACACGTATTTTAATACAAAAAATGCCCCACGATTAGGCGTCATTTATAACACTCTAAATTCCTCTAAACACAAAAAATTTAATACTTACTGTACAACTCATAAATGCACCGGCTGTTGAGATCTCTATTATGCAAATTTAAACACAGGAGTGGGTGTTAACCCTAAAAGCTTCTAATTAATTAATGGAATCAGGAACAAAACAAAAAAAACATGTTGAGCACCACCAAAGCTGAGGATGTCCTTAGGTTTTTAAAAAAAGTTGGGAAGTTATCAGTTTTGGAACTTACCTCCCATTTAAATTTGACCTTAAGTTAATCATACATTTATCAAACAATAAAAAAAATCTTTATTGACAAAAAAACATCAGCAGTTCGTTGACCCTAACCATATCAAACGGTAAATTAATTTGAAATCTATATATTGAAACATAAAAAAAATGTTAAATAAGAATGAAAATACAAAACACATCATAAGAAATTATCATACAAAAAGTTGATTAAATTTCTGGATCCCAAATAAACTTATATAAAAACTCAATAATAAAAAAAACAATATCTTACAATATTGTCATTTATCCCGTAAAGGTTTCATAAAAACCTCTTTATGCAAACGGAAGGCTTCAAACGCTACACTACGAAAGCACAATAATGACATACACAAAACACAATCACAAACTGCTGATCATAAAGTTGCGTTAACATTCCTTTATTTTCTTAAATTCTGAACTATATTGTCTTAACGAGATTCATTGAATTATACATAATTATTTGCAATAGCTTCCCTGCAATAACTTACTAACGGAACAGATTCTCAAAAATCACAACGGTAACGGCACCTTTTAACACTATTTACTTGAAGACTGCTTAACAAACCTTTAATTGGTAATGCTAAATTATACTTAATTTTTCAGTACGACTCAAAGCACATTATACTTGCGGGTGGCTGTCTAGACGATTTTATTATAGAAGATTCTGTTTGTCGGTATTTTGTTTACTAGAAAGTATTTCAACCCAATGTGCTTTAAAGCTGTAATTTCGACATTTTAACCATGAGAAAACTTTTGTTAAAGCGAATATCATATTTTAGCCCTAAATAAATACAATATTGAAGGCAATTTTGTTCGAGAACATTCTATTCCACAAGCACAATTCCTATTGTCCATCAGAACATGAAATAATAAACATTAACACTTGCAAAGATGGTACTTTTTTAAAACGAAAACTGCAGATTATTCTAGAGACAAATTTTATTAGTCTGGGAATATTTCTTATAAGTAACCTTTGATATTTAGTAGGACTCATATGTATGCAGAATACCAACTGTAATTTTAAATCAAGAAAAATATACAATAATATGCAGGACCGCATTAAGAATTTTTATCAATTATGCAAACAAAATTGCATTTTTCCGAAGTTGAAAAAAAAAACGAACCGTTACACCTTGAAAAAGAAGCATCGTATTTTTTTGTTATTTCTATTTATTTATAACAAATATATGACGAAATAAATGACAAAAAAATATTGACAAAAAACTATTGTCGTGCTCATATCCAAACAACTCAAATACCAGAAGATGATATAAAAAATAAGTGTGAAAAAATAAGAAATAAGTGTGATGTACACAGAAATGAGGAATTTAGACAATTGAGAGAAAAGATAAGTAAAGTTTCAAAAAAAATTAAATAAATACTATAAAGCGTTTTCTTAATGAAACATAACACCTAATTAAGTGAAAAAACTAGTTAAGGTTATGTCAATTTAGATCAGCGTCATTCCTATGCAAACACAGAAATGACGTTCCGTGAAATAAACGAAGATAGCTATATGCACTTTGAGGTTAGATTATTAGATTATTAGATTTTCCAGAGATTCGTGTAAAATGTGTATTAAATTGACAGCTTGAATGAATTTTAAAGTAATTATATAACTTGATATCGCAGGAACAGGAATGACAGAGATAAGTTTAGCTCTCAGTTTTGTTCTTTCAAACTCGGAAACAAAAATCAGAGAATATATAAGCATTGCCAAGGGAAGGGCAAAGATGCTGGTTATATTACATGTATATTAAAAATTACATTAACGGTATACATAAAATTGCGCACATAACTTGTAGAGTAAATAGAAGTGATGCAAATATAAGTAACAAACCCAAAACTACAAATGCAATCTTTTCTGTAATTAGATGAAATTTTTTATCATTCATAATTATAAAAAACAGCATGTAGGAATTACATATGTGAACATAATCTTGTAACAATTTATCGACCAATTTATTTAATCTACACCTCGAGAAGCAGACAATTCGATAAAGTAACAGTGCACAGGACGTAATTTCAAGCTACTCAGGTTTGAATTATTTTTATGTTTTACTTGAAACAACTATATTTTTAGGTAACAGTTAAAAAATAAATTTTACTGTTATTAGCAGATTTATGCTATTTTCTTATGGAATAGTTATGAAATAAAATTGCAGTAACCTGTTTTTTGCATTTGGTAGAATGACCCAAAAATAAATACAACTGCTACAAGCGATGCACAGCAGAATAATTGTGCTGTACAATGATTTTCTACGACCACTTTTTCTAACACACAGATTTTTACACTCTGTACACATGGAACCAACCGTATAATGAAGCCTCAAGTTTCAAATAATCAACCGGTATGCGTCACTGGATTTAGTGCTAATAAATAGGATTCCACAAGGCAATGACGCAACTAAAGATTTATGGGCATATAAGAAAATTCAAGTTTTTTTTAGTTATTTTATAAGCAAAGATTTTAATAAAAAAAGAAAATATATTCCTAAAGTAATCGACAAGAAAAGATTATCAATAATATAACCATAATACATTAAAAATAATAAGGAAGCAAACATTTTAAATTTTTTTTAAATTCTTTTTAAATTTAAAAAGAGTTTTTTTTTAATGTAATGCGAGTACTTAAAGATTAAAATGCGATTTTCTCAAAAACTAGCAGAAAACAACCACATGTTAATAAGGAAAATATGTTTTACAAATACATTAGATCTACCCTGTATTACGAGGTTTTAGTTATATCAGTTACACCCTGTATATAGTTTATAAAATTTCTGACCGAAAATAAAGTTACTCCAAAGCGGGGCGTTTTAAATCAAACGGACTGTATATACTCGTATATCAAATAATGTATGGAATCAAACATATCAAAATACGATAAATGGATGTAATATGGTAAATATATCGATATCTAATTTCTTTTTTAAAATATCGTTGCCATCTTTAATTGGAGCAATGACAAATTTTGCGGAAAACGCTAAAATTTGCTTTGAATACCTTCTAATTTTCTACTGCTTAAAATTTTGCAATTTCAAAACATTAAAAAATTAGCGTTACTCTGACTCAACTTTATTAAGACGACGTAGGGTTTCTGAGAGCAGAATTTGCACTAAAATCAAAATTTTAAAAATTTCTACTGCAGTCAATTTTGAAACTGCATGCCGCCAGGTAAATGTGCTTAGGAGCTATCCCGACCACCCTATGATCCGGACTTGAGCAGGGTACAGTGATTGGGAGAAGCTCTGAAAGCCATTAGACTTAAGGAGAGTTGAAGCGAATACATAGCCTTTCACAATCAAGACAACTTCACCTTAACGGGTACACACTGGGAGTCTATAACGTGTAGATTTAAACGAAGCTCTGTCGAGGGCCCACCAAGCCTATATATTGGTAGATCGGGGTGGCAAAACCATTAAAAAACCAAGTCCCGCCACAATTGAGGTTGGATTCGATCGGGCAGTGGCCCCAATCCCTGTCTCGGGGAGGAGCTTATGAAGGTATGAAAGAGGACTGGAGGGCTCTCTCTATTCAACTTAGTTAAGTTGGGGGAATAGTCCTATTGCTGGACGAGGTACTTAGCCCCGTATGAAAGAGGACGGGAGGATGCCGGCGGGTGAACACGTGTTAAGTCAATCGCTCCGGTACTAGCCTGGATAGCTAGTAGAGGGTGGATAGGCAACCTCGCTCCTACCAGTGAGTTACTGGGAGCAATTGTTCGCAATTGCGCGCTGATTGGGGGTATCTCAATCACTTCCTCTTGGAAGGAACCTGGGGGTATGTTTATATAGGAACCCCACGTAAAACAATGACAAATTCTTTGCAGTCAATTTTCATTTAAAAAAATCTGAAAGATTTAACTACATGTCATATCATATGTATGTATGTAAGAAGAAAATGTGGATATGATCGGAAGCATTGCAGGTGATTTGGCAGAAAATTACCTAAGTATAATGAAAATAAATAGTTTTATTTTCAATAAATTTTTTCAGGCAAATTGTGATTTAAGTGGTCAATTTTCTTTGTCATGGGTCTTGCAAATATCCAAGCTGGCCCCGGGTCCCTCTAAGTCTTGGCCTCCTAAGTCGAAACACCTCCGAAACAGGCGTCTTTTCCTTGAGACCTGTTACTGAATGGATGTAGTATATGAATTAGTTATGGTATTGATCATGTATTTTATTTGTTTCTGAATTATGGCAGTTTCTGCACACGTTCCAATTTTTGTATATTTTTATTCTGAAAATGACCTCTATTAGGAAGAGTTTATAAAGTCTTCTTTTGTTGGGCATATACAAATTATTCTATGGTATAACTTTTGCCAATATGCATAGATCTATAAATAACGACGCTATAAACTTATTCTTTCAAACAAGCAAAACGAAAGTGCCAAAAAACGCAAAAATCACATTTTTGACCCTCTCGTTCTCCGAACCTATCTATCACTACTTAAAACTGACTATACATTCATACTTGCTCAAGTCCGTCCTGGCTTATATCAAGTTTGGCTGCCGAGTTTTGTTTTGAATATTATTTTAAAGGCGACTTTGTTCTTGTGTCGGAAAGGCCTTATACGGCGCTCAGTCGAAATGAAGAAATGATCTAATATTATATCATTCAATTAGGTTTATTTGCCTTTTTAGGTATGTAGGTGGATCATATTTTTGTTTCCAGTTCTATAATATGATGTGGTATTCAATGATATAATTAACCAAACAATGATTACATACTTAGAATTGTACCAATTAATTAATAGCATTCAGCGCATAACTCCGACTAAAACTTAACAACCAGATTATGTTTAAATAATCTAAATATCTTCGTTCAACGGAAATATTCGTGGGAATTCCGGGAAATCCATGAATATTCTGAGGGATTCGCCGGAAATTTTGGATGAATTTCAAGGGAATCTCGGAGATTCCATGCGTATTCCAAAGCAGTCCCTTCCCACTCTTCAATGTGAAACAACTTGCTGTGGGATACGAAAATTTGTATTACTCTTCTGTAACGTGTCATATGTCATTATATAATTGAAATTTGACGGTTTCTGAGGATTAAGCGCAATTGTTACTTTTCCGATTGTCTCAAATTAATTAAGAACGTAAACAACAACGATGGTAATTTTTATTTGTTACGCCAAGTTGTTGATTTGCCTATTGATTGTTTTTAATGTACTGCTTTCAAATAGAGAAAAAAGGTATTTAATAATAATATAATAATAATAACTACTACAACCCGTAACCTAAACCAAGGCCCCAGAAGCTATAAGCTTGTGCGGGATGGAGGGGGCGATTATTATTATTATGTAGGCCCAATGTGCGGCTGCAGCCGACTTACAGATGGAACAGCGCAAATCCCACATTTGTGTCACAGCTAAGGAAAACCTTAACCAGATCTGCCGGCGCCGGGAGTCGATCGCGGGCCGTTTGGGTGAAAGCACGCCAGACATTACACTACCAAGGCTTAAATTTCATTTAACATTCTTGCTCTGTCGTAGAATAGATCTTATGTAGAAGTGTCATTGCCGCTCTCGGCGCCTTTCTTTAAATATGTTAAATCTATAAATATATAATTTCTGCAGTTAAATACAGACAACAAAAATCCGATTTCTAGTCCTGTATATCAATGATCAATCTTGTTCTCTTAAATCGTTAGAAAAAAAAGAATGTATCTGTTCTGCAATCTTCCTGGATGTAGCTCGGTCATTCGATAATGCATGGCATGAAGGTCTAAATTATAAACTGAAACTATTCTTGCCAAAACAATATTCTCAAATTTTGGAGTCTTATATTTCTGACAGATATTTCAGGATCAAGCAGGAAGATGCTTATTCTGAATTGAAGAAAATTAAAGCAGGGGTGCCGCAAAAAAGTGTACTAAGACCGATCTTGTATCTCTTGTGCACTTCATCAAATCAATACATGTAAACTTTCTGAATAAGGTTATGAATCCAATATATGCCAGTCAGTATCAATAACAATCAGATTTCATGTTGGAACACGGCCAAGTATTTGGGAATTACACTTGATGCGTAGCTCCGATGGAAAACACACGTTAAAAAGAAAAAACAGAACTTTGTATTAAATAGAGAAAAATGTATTGGCTGATAGGAAGAAACTCCACTCTGTCTCTACATAATAAGTTTCTATTAAACAAGCAAACACTGAAGCCTGTATGGACGTATGGTATTCAGCTTTGGGGCTGTACCAAACAAAGTAACACCGACATCATCCAATGATTCCAAAATAAAGTACTTATGTGCATAGTAGATGCACCTTGGTATGTCTGGAACAGTGATCTTCATAGGGACTTGAATGTAGAAACTGCCAACCAGATAATGAAGAAATTTGCGAAGAGTCATGAAGACCGACTCCATTACCGTAGTCCAGGAGATCAGAACCTAAGCAACTCTGATGAGTATACCTTACCTTTTAAGTTACAAACTTGAGCAGATTAAGTTAGATCTAAATTGCGCATTGGTCATGTTGACTAGATTGTAATGATATACATCTGTAAGGTGTATACCTATAAGAAAAAAAATCTTGTTCTCTTGATAAAGTAACACAAATTTGTCTTATATCAGATGCTCCTAGCGAAGAAGAATACGATCATAATCAGAAGAAGTCGGATCTAAACTGAACGGAGATATTTATAAAAATGGCTTTGGCCCTAAACTGACTTTATTCTTTGATAAAAACACCTAGATGTCAAAAAGTTAAAATAATACGTAAAAAGTAAAAAAAAGGTAAAACTATCAAAGTTAGGCACCATACGCCAATGAATTGGTAATTTTTTGAATATTTTCTAAAACAAGCCTAGTCTGACAGAGACTTAAACATCGGGAAATCGTTCCCTCATGTACAAAGTAAAACCATGATCAACTTTGGGCATTACTTGATATTAAATAGAAATGGAGAAACTGCGGCCAACGAAATCCTTTTATTTTTCTGGCTTTTGCGATGAGGTGGAATTGTTAAACTTTAAACTAATTAAACTGAAAAAATGAGTTTGCGGTTGCTACTAAAATTCCATATCTCTTTATGATGCTTAGAAACAGTAACATTTGATGATTAGTTTATTTTCTGATCAAAATTCAGCGATAATAAGGCCCAGTAATTCGCAGGGGTCGCTTTGAGATAAAACAGAAAAAATCGTGTAATACAAACGATCAAATTAATGTATACGCGAGTAATTGATGTACGTAATAGTGGTGATGTAAAATAATATATTTATCAAAATAAAACAGATTTTCAACACGATTCTTTACCTCCTCTCCTTAAGAAAATTTTTCCGCTAGTTTACTGTAATTTTTCCTTTTTTTATAATCAAATATTATTAAATCTGCCAAATGTTTAAATCTCTAGTATAAAATTTGTAATTTTGAAATCTATACATACAAATATATACAGTTCGCTAAAACTTCGTCACCGAAGGTTTCATATAAAATAGAAAAGAACGCTTTGTTTATTTCTACTTCATTCTAACACTAGCGGTGGCAGCTACATGATTTCGTGGTAGTTGATGCTTTATGACACTGGAGTACATATCGTACCGCTAGTTAAGCTTCTTCTACACAATTGCTTAATAAAGAATGATAAAGAAAAGCAATCAATTATGTTTGTTTCAAACTTTTGCTGGGTCATAAACGTAATTGATTGTTATTCTGATAAATATTCCAAGTAATTTAAAACTTCAAATTCCATAATTCTATAATTCAAAAAATTAAAAATTCCGTCAAAATTCCGGGAGTATTCAATATTCAAAAACAATAATATGTAGAGGAGAAAAGTGTAAATTCTTAGTTATAGAAACAGAAAAGCTATCGAGAGATCCTTAACCAAAATAGATTTTGGAATAAAATGAAAATGTAACACTACATAAACTAAGCTATTCGATATTTGGTTGCAAATTTTAAACTTTGTTTTAAGCATTTCATTGATTTTCAATAGGTTAAGCCATAAAATCTCGCTAAATTTTCCCCCATTTCAGAAAGACCCTGTTTATTAAATGTAATTACATCTCATTTCGAATTCAATTCATTCCAAAAAGGAAAAGCCATTACTCATTTGCATCGAATCAATAGAACAGAGAGAATAATGCCGGAAAACATAGACAAAAACAGGCAAACTATTAGAAAAGGGGTTGTTGAACAAAGAAGTATTGACGTGCATTTTCATTTCTATTTATATTTAAAAAACTCAACTTTTTTCTTCATTAATGTCGCTTCTTTACTTAGCAAAGAACAAAAATGAAGTTGACATTTTAACTAATAAATAATGAGCGTACCCTGTTTTATATTAAATGTTCTGTGCGCTTCTCTTTTCCGACGACTCTATAAATCATAACTTAAGAATCAACAGATTCATCTCCAAAATATACCTACAGAATAAATATGGAAGCATAAAAAAGCAAGAGGATGATTTATAGTAAGAAAATACAAAATATAGTTCAATTATATTTGACAAAGAATTTTGGATGCGACGTCGTGGCGTGTCTACTTGCTTACAAAAATAAAATGGGTATATATTTTATAGCCTTAAAAAGAATAGAAACCTCTTTTTCACACTAGCGACAAAAATACTTCAGTATGAAAAATTGCACGTTTTACTTCTGAAAAAATGGCTTTATCTTTCAAAAGAAATTTGATGGTGTTTACTTTGAAGTGAACATCACTTAATGGTATTGCATTTAAGAATATTAAAATAAGTTTGAAGACTTATAATACCATATGAAAATTTCAAACATGTCTGCTTGGTTAAGCAGTTTAGAAACAAGCAATTGTAGTGTATCAGCAGTAAAGTACACAAAATTCTTTGCATTAAAATGAATCAGAAAAAACCATGAATCAGAATGATTAAAAGTATCTCAATTTTCTGCTTTACATACACCTACTTATCTTTTTCTCATCAGTAAACACGTTTGAAAGTCCTCATGCTTGCAAATAATAAATTCTTTTTTGAACTTTTATTTTCAGTTGAAATAGAACGTTTAAAACGATTTTTCAAGAATTGACGTTTTTGAGAAATTTATTTTGTAAGGTTTAAGAAAATAAGGGGAAGTAGACAACTAAAAAGGTGAACAAAGAACACAAATTCAGCACACCGTAGAAGCAGAACACCTTACAGAAGAGTATACAATAAGAGAGTCTTGAAAACATTGAGAGTATATGCCTTTATTTTTGTAAATCGTAGAGTACTACGCCATTAGCAAAATCTCTCTCAATTTTTTTATCCTCGCCTTCCTTTATGACTCGAAATGTTTCTACGTCCACATTCTTTAGCACATATACGTGGTTCAGTATAAGCAATCTGTCTAGTCTTGGTCTAATGGTTTTGGAGGTTTCTAGGAAATGAGGAATACGTACTTTGAGACAGCCCAGAGTTTTACTAAGCACCCAGTTACTACCCCGCCTAAGGATAGGGCCATTCATCAATTTCCAACAAATCTTTAGATGTCTTTGCTGTATACCCATATGAAAAGAAGAGGTGTCAACCAAGGAACAGTTTTCTCTATTGGATTGCATCTACCTATAAAATGAACTTTGAACTTTTTTGCAGGTGGTTCTACCGTTGAAACTTTTATACTCTTGTGTGTGCTTTCCGAGTAAAAAATTAACAAAAAAATTTGTAAAAGAACGTATTTAGTATCAGTATTAATGTAACAGCTAAAATAAAAGGAAAGAACAATTACAAACTATTATTTATAAACAGTTAAAAGTAAATAACACTTGAAATGTTAATCAAAATGGTAATTTAACAAGTCTTTAATTGTGCCTATAAATTATTCGTAGAAGAAATTATTAAGTTAAGAAATTAAGAAGTTATTATTAAAAACTCTTTGTTAGACATAAAAGATGCAGTAATTAGGATGAAAGATCATAACTAACTCCTAACTAAAACTCTTTGAAACGAGTATCATAAATTTTCTTTTATAAGATGTCTTAAGCGGATTCACGTGATTCACGTTCAAGTTTAACTCATCTTCAGTCGAGTTATAAGCAATTCTGCAGATTTGACAACGACATTTTTTGTTAAAACGTCCTTCATAATCATGTACTGCACTAAAGATTTTTCCCTAGGAAGTTTAGACTGAAGCCGGGTTTTTCAAAAAACCTAAATCTGGTCCAAAAATTCTCATCTTCGAATAATAAATCTATAGCCGACGATTTTGCGTCCTCGATCCCAATAGGCAGACTTTGTCTGGGGGAGGATTAATTATAAATATGAAATCTCTTAAATATTCTGATAGAGAGATTAATTACTAATCAAACAAATAAGGTACAAACCTTAGTACAATCATTTAGATATTATTTAGTTTTATTTTAATTATAAATTCCAATCAATAAGTTGATTAGAATTAATTGCATGGTTAACATTTCAAGTTGTTACTAAGGTTGAAAACGTAAAGTAAACAACTTTTTCAATTTATCTAATCTTTAACCTTCGGGATAATTTGGATTTCTATTATATTTAAGATGTCTTATAATGGATTGTAAGGACTGTGGTTTATCACAACACTTTATTTAACGGTGTCTCCTTACCGCACATTGTATTTCACTAAATTGTCAATACGTATTTCGGTAACGATGTTACCTTTTTCTTGGCATACAACCGTCTTTAGACATAAAGACGGTTTTATGTATTACCGTATTGACAACACTACGTGCGGTTAGAGACACCGTTAAATATAGTGATATTTAAGATGTATTAAATAGCTAAAAGCGTTTCAAGTGATCAATTCAAAATTAAAATTAAATAATTAAATTAAAAATCAATTTATTTCAGTTTTTATATATTATTTATAATTTGTTAAGGAGTGGCGAAAGGAGTTTATTAATAAACTAATTAATTGAATAAAGAAAAAAATGATAAAAAGCATAACCAAATATAATAAAATAATTACTTCATAATAAAGATCTTGTACACTTTTAATCGTCTTCTAAAAAGTGCAAAGAAAAAAAAACACTAATAACGGATAATTATACTTTGATCACATCTAAAGAATCCCGGATAATAATTTTACGTGGATACCTAACACAAAAATCCAAATATTGGCATTTAAAATCGCTTTAGCTAATCGTTCTATCATTCATTGCTTTTACAAAACATATTTTCTGAATATGAGAATGATTCATCTAAACAAGCATTATTTTAAAAATCAATTTGTTGTTTAAAAAACAATATTTTAAATACATTCATTTATGTAAACCACTTTACTATTTGATAGAAAAGATTCCTGATATTGCACCCACAACTTTTTATTTCTAGTGGTTCATAAATATGTTTTTAAGTCAAACGAAACATGTTTCAGAAATGTAGTAAAAATGCACTATAAACAATATTAATAGCACACTATTGTATTTTATTAAAACTTTCCGGAAACCCTTTACCGCTCCTGTTAACATAATCAAGGTCATACTTTAATATGAAGTTTAGACCTTTAAGAAGAGTACTATTTAAAAATAATAGTACCTGCTTTTAAATAAGATAAGATAGAGAAATTCCAAATAGAAACCTTTTTTGAATATAATTGAATAGATAGTACAAGTTTACCTAATGAATGGCCTGGACCGGGTATCGTATTTAACGGTAGTTTCTCGTTAAAACTATTTCCTTTCTCTGCATTGATTGTTGATAGACAGGTTGTAAATAAGATGTATGTACTTAAAATGACTTGACTGGTTAAGAAAACCACGTGTGTAAGGCGACACACTCGTTCAGAACCTTAGTTCCGTGTTTCGGATTATTTTTCCAGAGACTCGGGACAACAAAAAAAGAGTAATTCTCAGTCATTCATCTCAGTGATTGTGAGCCAGAGACACTAGCGCTAATAAAAAACAGTAAATGTGAATGATGCTAATCAAAGAATTAAAATTATTTTTATATTAATATAATACTTAATTCTAGAATGTAAGTTACAATCAAGGTGAATAATTACCGGCATAGTGCATATTGTAACAATTTTACATTTGCTATAGAAGCAAAAAGAATCAAAATCTTAGAATACGATAAATAAATTTAAAAAAAACTCTCTGTTCGCAAGGTTTAGTTTTAAGATAATAATCACATCTAGCTACGTTTTGAATGTAGGAATCGTGATATTTAAGCCGGACACAAATTGCTATTGTGTCACGCGAGTTCTTATCCTTGTAGCATTTTGTTAACAATGTATAATTGCATTAATCTAAACAAACAGTGAATCCTGCTCAGTTTAAGTTATTTATTTCCAAATTACGGGAAAACAACTCAAAGCTACATAAATTCGATTGATAAACGCTGGAAGATGTAGATTGTCCACAGCAATATTAAATATTTAGAATGAATAGTAAGAAGTTCAAAGCTTTTTCTTTACTTGTTATTCATCAAGACTATAATTATTTACTTTAGGAACGGAGTACTACTTGTTTCAGGACCGTGCCGAGACATTTTAGTACCTTAGTCATCTACGAATTCTCCATAAATGAATAAGCACTTTGAATAATAACACTTAAAACTGTCGTAAATGTTCGTGATAGTATTTATATTTTTGAATAAAATCACTAATAAAGCTCTAGTAACAAAGTAACAAATAAATTATTTAATTAGTATTTAACCCGAGGCAAGGACTTCATTCACCTTACCCTTGTCCCGGCAATTACTAATCAACTTTAAGAAAAAGTTCTGTTTATGTAATCTGAGACTGAACGGGTTTAATGCAACTGATCAGGCACAGTTAATAAATACTTTGCAATAAGTAGTACGATAGCTTTAGTACAAACTAAATAGGAGATAATAACAATAATAACCACCTCCGTACTAAGTGAATGCGCTGCATTCTGCATCATCTGCTTATCATTTGAGAATAATTGTAAATGCCAGGTATATATGAATAAAACAAAAACAAAATAAATAATAGATGGCTCATAACCAAGCGTTAGCACTTAAGGGCATACATTTTTCAGTACGCGTTTATTTTAAATAAAATTTCTCATGTCACAATTGCAGAAAAGACAAAGCTGTCCGTTAGGTTACACTATTTTTATATATTTTGCTCTAGTAAACTCGAAAATTGCGTTAGAAATTTTTTATGGCTACGTTTTCGAGATATGAATCTTAAAATTTTTTTTTCGGAGGTAGTTTGACTATTTGGAGTATATCTCGAGTTAGGAACGACAGAGGAAAGATAATCAAATCACCGATAAATGTTACCAATACTGTTTTCCAGTCGCTTCAGTAGTTTCAGTGCAATATGGATCATGATATGAAAAAAAAATGTTTCTTTGGCCCAAATGAAAATTGGAAATTCACTCTATCGCTCTCTGGGGAAAAGTAGCAATCATAGAAATATACACAGTTTCTTATTTTTTACGTAGAGTTTGCACTTTTACGAAGAGAAAAAAGTATTTACGATGAAAATCTATGTAGAAACGCCAAAAGAGTCCAAAAAAACATACGAAAAATATAGTGGCACCCAGTGCACAGAATTTTTTTTTCAATTTGTAAACCAGTGTTATTCGAAACATGTAAGATCATGCTGTGTGAATAAAGACATTTCATATTATATCCGATGTCACAAGTAACCTAATTAACACGGTATGGTAACTTTTATATAAGAACTGGCGAGGAGAGATAGAAAAAAATAAATACTTATCGTAAAAGACAACTTAAAAAATAGGAATCTGTTGAAATTTTGAAGAAAACTCGAATGGAGTGAAAAGAAAGTAGTAAAATAAATAGAGAGAAACCTGAGTTATTTAACAAATAGACAAAAATGTTAATTTGCCAATGCAAGTCTATAAGCCTCTATTTGAGTTACCACAATCATGATGTACGGTATTACATTTACTATTAATTTATATTAATATTAATTAATTAATTATTAAAGGACACACATAACATATTGAAATACAAATTATTAAATAAAACCTTATTTAGCAACAGTAAGTACAATCTTATTGCAATATCCAATATGAATTTCAATAAGTCCACTTAAAATACATTACTTGAAATTAAATGCTTAATAATCAATCGAACATATTATCAATAAAAGTCAAACAAATCCTTAAAACACATTATACTCAAGTAACGATACTTTAAATCTTATTGCTCCGGTTGAGATCTCTCGTTAATCAAATTATAACTCAGGTTGGTAGGTACTGGTTTCTTAAGCTTTTAAATTGCAAGGGGAATTAGGAAATATTAGCCAATAAAAGAATATGGGCGTCACTTACTTGTTATGTTTTATTGGTTACTTCAGAGATCTACAGGTAAGATGAGATTTCTGATTTATTACATAAGATCGTAAATATTGTTTACGAGTTCATTGAGTTGAATAAAATCTAGAACTTACAACAATTAACTGGTACGATATTATTTCAGAAAAACTAAGTTAAATTGTATTTATTCAAATAATAAAAGTAGACTTCGGTCATAATTGATCCGACATTGTTATCAAAATTTAGGGATCGCTTTAAGAAAGGTTTAATTTTACAAACAGGCTACTTATTGCTAACTATATTGCTACTTATATTTATTATTTAATATGCCCCACGTTCTGGGCAAGCCACTAAAAGTTTGAGGTGAAATTTATTTAAATGTAATTCAGAAAACCCCACAATCAGGTTTAATTCGATAGAGCATGGGATAAATGAAATATAAAAAATCTTATTGATTCTTGTACCTGGAAGAAAAGAACTTACTACCAATGCACTTGGACCTCTACAACTGGACAACAGCAAACTAAATTCTATATGTGAAGAAAAAAAATGGATGCTTGCATAAACATCAAATAAACAAATAGATAAATTGAAACACAGTTTTTATTTTTATTTTTGATAAATAGAAAATCTATTTCAAAAGAGTAAGTCAAATAAAATACTTAAACAGAAACGTAAAAAAAATTGGTAAATCTTCCTTGAGCTTGCTCAAATGTGTTAAATATTTATTACCAACCTGACATGGGGGTTGTAACTGGTCTCCATTTGAACAAGCTGACATTAATTAAGTTTATCAAATAAGAAAAATATTTACAATTTCTAAATAAATTCATCTAACGAAAAATTAACAAATTTTGTGAACAAACAAATTGAACTTGTTTAAATGTTACAACTTTTTTTATAGAAAACCCTCTCAATTAAGAAAATAAATTCTGAATTTATTAAATAATTATCTTTATGATTTTGTTATTTTAAAAATTCAACCAAATCATTTTATTTATTTTTGTATATGATACGTCAATATCTACTTTTGTACCATCGGTAATATAGGAATCTTCCAAACAGTAGATCTCCATTCCATTCAAGGTCGAAAACCAAATTGTTAAAATGGAAATCAACAAAAATCTTTAATTTATTTTAATAAAATTATTATTATTAATTTATTTTAAATATTCGGGTAACTATTCAATTCCATAAACACTTTGTTAAAAATTATCGATTGTTTACAAAAAAACATGTGGTTGTCACTTGACCTTACTTTATTTTGCAGATTTTTGGTCTGGAGTCGAGCATGGATACTCCCAATGCGTTTTATCGACTCAATTTTTATTTTTTCCTGGTCTTTTTATATGTTTTACAGAAAACAATTGATAAACCAACAAATCTTTACAAAATAAAAACGAATCGCCTAACTCGTGACGTCACAAACAAAAACATGTGTTCATAATTAGCACTAATCTTAAATCTAAATTAAATCTAAAACAGAAATGTAGCTGGCAAAATAACGATTAAAACAACATAAGACAATTACAGTCTAAAATCAACATTAACTGAGAAAATTACGACCAGAACGGTAAACTTAACTGTTAAAAAATCTCATTAAAACTTAATTACAAAGAAAACTCATTAACTCCAGCTATACCTGTACAAGAAATGATTACATGGCTACCCAAGGTAACTCATACATATGCAGTTTACATAGAAAAATATTTACAATAAAAGAAAACAAAAATAAAAATCCGTTTATACGGTTTCAAGATCAAATGATGCAAGACTCCATACAAACAACAACATAAATGAAATCAAACTATACTCAAACTTGTTCAACATACAGTCATCCAAGTGCCTGCATTCATACAACAGTGTAAAATATTATAATAAAATCAATATTTGAAAAAAATAAATTTTGTGTTTTTGTATTATTTGATAAAATTGTAAATTTGAAGGGCTATAGAATTTGATTTGACTAGTGCGTACTTAGATTAATTCATACAGTTTCCATTTGCAACGCACATGCAATCTTAAAGTTTGTAGACAATTAATAAGTATTTTACTTGGCGCTAGTTTCATACAATAAAAATTAAATGTTAACAATTTAAACAACTTCGCTTGTTATCAATTAAAATGAATGATTTTCAATGAACACTTCACATTTATGTGACCATATATTTAATTAATGAAAACTTTTTTAACCTTTTAACGATGAAGACGTCCTTTCAATGACTCGATTCAATTCGATCTGCAAATAGAATCTGATTTAATCTTATTTTTGCTGTGATAACATATCCATCATACCTAAAAGGTTTTAGCAAGTTTTTAAATAAAGGATTGGGAACGTCCCCCACAATTTGTTGGTGCGAAAGTAAAAGCGGAAAATTACTAATGAGTAAGGCTCGCACAATAAATATATCAATACACTGTTTTTTATTGTCGCTTACTGCTTAGGATTACACTTTGCCATTCTGGTCGATTATAAAAATCAAACGAGCATTTGATTATTATATAATGATAATAATCATAATTATAAGCAGATAATGGTATAAAGCCCCATGTTATACAAAAATGGCATTTAAATTCTTATCAGTGCCGTAAAATGGATCGTTGGGACCTCAGGGCAAACCTAAGATTGTGGGGCTCCACACAGAAAAAACTTAGAGGAGAGATTACAAAGGAAAACTTTAAATAAATTTTTTTTGGTAACTTTACTAGCAATCAGAAAATATACATTCTATAAGCTAATTTGATTTAGCGTACATTTTAAGATTATAATGTACAGGATATTGGCATGAAGAGGTACGTCATCCAGCGATTTCTCCTCTGATTCATAGAAGGTCCTGTGGCCAGTGCCTTCGTAGTCTTCTGGTTTCTACTGGTTGTAAGAAGTGTCTTAGTATTTGGTTGGGATGATCCTCAAGTTTTGCATAATGTTTGGTGGCTCGTTCTTGTATTATTGTGTTTACAGTTTGGACTTTGGGTCTTCATGTAGTGTGAGGTTGGTAACATACCAATGTGCGTTGACTATAGCGCGGATAATTTTAGACTGGCTTCTTTGGATTATGGTGTATTGGACTTGCTTGCACAACTCCTATTCCAGTTCTATTCCATAAGTCCATATTGGCTTGATGACGGTTTTGTAGATGAGTATTTTGTTTACGGTGGATAAATGGGATTTACGGCCTATTAGCCAGTTAAGTTCCTTCATTTTCAAGTCGATTTGTTTCTTTTTCTTTAAGATATTTTGTTTCCAGTTGAGTTTTGAGTCTAGGTGTAGTCCTAGATATTTGACTACTTCTTGTTGTGGAATATCCACTTGATTTAGGTGTACGTTCGGACAGTTGCTTTCTCTAAGGGTAAAAGTTATGTGATGATTTAATCTCGTTGACCTTTATTTTCCACTTCCGTAGCCACTGTTCTAGGAGGTTCAAATGCTGTTGAAGGATGGATGCGGCAACTACTGGAACGTTTTCAATTGCAAGTATTGCAGTGTCGTCTGCAAACGTGCCGATTATTGTATTTCCATAAGTTGGTATGTCGGATGTATAAATCACGTAGAGAAGAAGGCCGAGGATACTTCCTTGTGGGATCCCTGATTGGGCAGTGTATCGATTTGAAGTTTCGCCGTGATTTTTGTTTCAAAGTCACGTTGGTGTAAGTATGATTTTAGTAAGTTGAAGTATTTAATCGGGAGCATTTGTTTAATTTTGTACAGTAGGCCTGGGTGTCAGACCTTGTCGAAGACCTGGCTGCTGAGCAATACTAAACTGGTGATCTGGCATCCAGTCATTAGGATTGAGGTGTTGTTGGATTCTTTTAAGTAGAAGTTTTTCTAGAAGTTTAGTTAGTATTGACAATAGGCTAACTGGGCGGTATGATGATACATCTGTGGGGTTTTTCCCTGGCTTTGGTATCATTATTATCTGCGCTGTTTTAAATAATTTAGGCCAATAGTCAAGTCTTAGTATAGCGTTAAGTATGTACAATAGTTTTACTAGGCCTTTCCGCGGAAGTTCTTTAAGCATTTTGGCTGTGACTAGGTCGATACCTGGTGCCTTTTTTTCATTTAATTTGTTGATTTCAACCCTGATTTCTTTTGGAGTGAATAGTCTTAGGTGTTCATGTTCCGGAATGGGTAGTGCTAACTCTTGTTCTACCTCTTAGATTATTGTTATGTGAGGAAAATACTTTTGACAGGTGTTCTGCATATAAAGTGGCTTTCTCTTTATCGCTTTTTGCCCAAGGACTTGGTGGAGTAGTGTTTTGCCTTATAGGAGGTGACATCGAATCCCATAGAACGACCAACAACATACCATGCGAAATTTAAACAAATGAAACATGTATTTATTTAAATGTAACTTTCAAATTAACATTTAACAAAAACATCGCGGTTTCCGTAAATTATAAATTAAAATGATTCAGGGGTAATACCATTTCAAAATGGAAAGCACGTCTTGAGTTTTGCCTTGGTAGCATATGAAAATTCATAAAACTGAAAAATTTTAATGAATCTTATGAAAATTATAAATTCTAAAAATTTTCATAAGTATGGTCAAGCCCAAGAACTATGCATCTTTAATTTCACACAAATTTTCTAAATATTTAAACCTAAAAAAGAGGCTTTAGTTAATATTGCCATTACTAAACCAACCCCTTCGTGTCCCCTTGCCACGGCCTCTTGGTATTATCCCGACAGCCATATTATATATAAATTCTTTATTTAAAGAACAACTGACCAGCATTCTCTGGCTTGCCAAATGACACAGTGGTATCAAAAATATTAATTATGTACAGAAATTATTACTTTAACACTAACTTTAACAATATATACATATGACTATTAACATATAACTTTACAACGATTATTAACTAAGTAACAAAATAAACACTAACAATATTAATACTAACGAATTTTCAAGTTAATTGTGCTATAATTTAGATAATTTTGAACCAAATAAATGATTTCGCAAAATTATTGTAGAACTACGAAGAATTTTAATAACAATTTCCATATCCAAAGATTTAGGTAATTTAAACTTTTTTCGAAATTTAATGTAATTGTTAACCAAAGTCCCTCGCGAACCAAAAAGTAGTCCAATCACGGTTATAGTCTTTATATTAAATTTTGACTTATAGTATTCTCTGGTGGGTTCATAACCAAAAAGTAGTCCAATCACGGTTATAGTCTTTATATTAAATTTTGACTTATAGTATTCTCTGGTGGGTTCATAAATATTACACTTCTCTTTGTGGACCTCTTCCGGTTGGCTTGAACTATTTTCGAACCTGATAGTTGGATCTATAATAAAACCATCCCCACTACTTCTGTCAATGGCGAGAATGTCTGATCTCCGTGTACTTCCGGTTTCTGACAAACCAACTACTTCTTCATGCACTTCATACCCTACTTTCTTTAGTTCCATAGCCAGAAGTTGCCGTATTTCATTATGTCTCTTTATTCTAAGTGTTTCCCCATAACTGCAGTTACCAAGCACATGAGCTAAGGTTTCAAACTCACCACAATGTCTGCAGTGGGATGTGCTGGTACTGCGGCCGGGGACACTTCTAACGGCTGTTGTGTTACACACCATCTTAAGACAATCTCTCCATTCAGAATTCGTAAGACCGTTTTTATTATAGATCCACCTATTTGCAGTCTTCACTTCTTTGAATAATATAACCCCTCGTCCTTTTTGGGTATAACCACACCATTCCACAAAAGATTTTTCTCTCATAGCCTCACGCAGTTGCTTTCCGATGTTTTTATTCATATTCATAATTTTGATTTCAGAGTTTGTTAATCCCAAAGAGTCTATGCATTGTTTTATATTTCCTTCAAACATATTTCCATCAATATACGGACATTTAGATTTTTGTAAAAACTCAAACTTGTTACATTGCTGTATATAAGCCTCCCACACTATATTAATAATTCCCAAACCTTTAACAGATTTGTTTGAATATAAAAAACTGTTAGGAACATCGTTCGGCAATTCTAAGATTTCTTTTATACAACTTCGAAGGTACTTATTCAAATCTTCTAAAAAGGTTTTTGGAACTTTATCTAATGGAGCTGACTGCAGGGGGTATATTACCATTGGTGAAATATATTGATTTAGTATAGTAAGTTTTTGATGGCAATCAAGGCAATGGTTTTGAACTAGCATTTCTAGTTGAGTGGTTAATTTCTTTAAGAATGATTGTTTGTCAAAAACTAATGTATTAGAAAATGATATTCCCAGGTATTTAATGTTCTCATTTGTGTCTATTGATTGTAGTTCTTCGTTTAGAAATGTAGCAATCTTCTCCACTTTTAAAGAGCCCTTTTCAATATTTATAACTGACGACTTTTGAGGATTGATTTTAAGTCCAATTTCCTGAAATTTAGTTTCTGCTATGTGAAGTAGATTTTGTGCATGCTGTTTACTTTTGCCTATTAAGACTGTGTCATCTGCAAAACCCAGTATTGTTAAAGGTGGGAGATTATCTATTAATTGATATCCATTTTCTGCAGCAATATCATGTTCTGTTATTTCATCAAAAATGTAATCAATACACATATTGAATAACATTGGTGATAGTGGTGCTCCTTGAAAAATACCGTTTTTAATGTTAATTAATTTTGATCTTTCAGTACCAAAGTCAATATATGTTTTATTCTGCGTTTGTAATTTCATTATTAAATTTTGCAGTGTAACCGGTATGCCTGAAGCTATTATTGTATTTGTTAAATGATCATGGCCTATACTATCATATGCTTTTTCCAAATCTAAAAAGATGATAGTAACATCTTGTTTTAAAGTTTTGGCTTTTCCTAAAATGTTTTCAATAATCGTAGTATTGATGTGGCACCCAGGAACGTTCATAAACCCTCTCTGGTTTTCATTAATCTTTACATAATTTCTAATTTGCTTTTCTAAAGCTCGTTCAATTATACGTCTAATAACCGAACATATGGATATAGGCCTCCAGTTTTTTATTTCCTTGGGTTCTCCCTTTTGTTTGTATATTAAGACTGTACGAGCACGTTGGAAACATTCCGGAATAAAACATTTTTGTAACATTATCGACCCTATTTTAGCAATTATTGACGGAATTGTACTACTACTCTTCACACTCCTCATAATAATTTTGTCTGGACCGGAAGCAGTGTCTACTGCAATACCTTTCATAGCAATTTTTATTTGTTCTTCAGTAATTTCTGGCACATAATTAAAATTCAATGTATTTCGTTCATTGTTTGACAACTGCGATTTATATTCAAATTTGCATTTACTATTCCTTTCTTCAAATGTATTTTTAAAATAATTATATACAGTATTTACATCTATATTACATTTTTCATTCTTCCCGGTTCCCATGATTCTTCGAACTGCTTTACGACGCTGGTTGTAGTAAAGATATTGTACCATTTGATATTCGTACTGAGCTTTGTTATTATCTTTGCGCCGTTTTGATGTACGCTGAGGATTTGAGTTTTTAAATGGCTTGTTCATTCTCTCAATCTTCTTTCTTTTGCGAGCTTCATAATATCTTTGTGCAGGGTGCTTCGGCCCAGGAAGAATATCAATAATTTTTGTTAAAAATGTGCCAAATTCTTCTACATCTTGGTTAAATTGAGTTTCAGAAGTATATGATGTATTTTCAAATGTATGTTTCCATTTATCTAATTCAACTTCGATTATGTGTACTTTTTTTGGATTACTATTGCAGTCTAAATTATTTTCATCACTGTTTGAAGTATTTGTTTTAGAATAAGATTTTTCTGTTATTTTACAGTTTCGTTTAACAATTGTTTCCCTATAACTTTGTCCATGTGCTTTTCGAATGTGAACTTGAACACCTTGTGAATTTTTGCATAATTTATTACACAACGGACATGCTTCATGATTATCATTAACATTAACAGTTTCTACTGATTCAACCGATTCACTATTTCTAGATTTACCAAGTACGGCATGAACCATTCTAGAATGAATCTTCACACCTTTTTCAGTTTTGAAGGATCTTTCACAATATTTACATTTGAAAGGCTGGCTGCTTTCAATTAATATAGAAGAGCTGCTGATATTACTGTTAGTGGCATTCTGATTAGACCTAGAATTATATTTTTTTAAAGATGAAGAATATATTTCTGGTGATTTGGATTCTTTATTTTGTGACAATGTGTTACTATGTATAAAGTTGTTCTGTAACTTGACTTTCGATGTTCCAGCATTTCGAAGGTCCTCAGGATTCGGTGGTGAACATTTGTGTATTTGCATAAGTTGGTGTTTTCCATATTTTCGTAGAAGGTCTAAATTTTCAGATGAAATGCTACTAATGTCACTTTCTGACGTTGACATATACAATTATGAGATTACACAAAAAAATGTATAAACTATATATTTGGAAGAAAAAAATACACGTACAAAAATTAAACACAAAAAATTAACAAAAAGAAACATAAAACAGGACACTGAGCACTTAAGAACTGTAAAGAAATTGTAAAAAACTTTGGACCGGATGTGAACGAGTGTATAATATCATAGGTTACTTTACACTATAGTTACGGACCTGATTCTGGTATACTATAATTTGATATAGTATTTTTGAAATGTCACTGATTATGTACATTATGTACTATTGATTTCATAATGATCTAGGACAACAAGGCTAATGTGATGCTATTTTTTATTATTTTATCCTATGCATTTACATTGAAAAAAAAATAGCATCATATTAGCCTTGCTGTCCTAGATCATTATGAAACCAATAGTACCATCTCTATTTGGATTAATATTCGCAGATCCAGGGCCAATAGATATGAGAATATCGTCCTTATCTAAAAAAGCTTCAACGGTAATTGAATTTTTTGTCCTTTCATAGGTGTGAATTCTAAAAATCTGTCAAATGCGATTCCTTCATTCACATACGAAATTATTCGAGTCGACTGGTCTGCATTCGAGAAAACGGGGTTAAGATGTCCATTAATTAAGTTCACATTAATCTAGACACCTATAGCAGATTCTGGTCGAGATATTACTTATTTAGGTGACATCCAATAAATCGTGTCATTGTCGCCACAAAATGCAACGTAGCACCGAGCGCATCAGGGCAAGAGCAAAGATGGAATTGTTAAAGCCGTATTAAAAAAGGTTATTTCTCAAATTAAACAGTGGTTGATTGTTCTGTCTTCTTAGCACTCTATCTTAATGTTTTCACTGTGTTTATTAGCAAACACTATTTTTTTATATTTTTAAGTTTTTAAATTTTTATAACTATAAATTTAAAATATTGCTTACATACGGTCGAGAAAGCTTACCCCTAGTAGGGGTAGTCAAGGGTTCCGAATCTGCAAATAAATTTACTTTTGCTGAATGTTAATTTTCGCAACTACTAACGCTTGTAGACCACTTCAATCCAGCATCATTGAGTGTTTAATATTTGAATTGTTTGTATTTATACAAACCCCGCATGCTGCTATAATTCACCTTTACGAGATTTACAAGAAACATTTGCATGATTATTGTTTTATATTGAAGCTTTGACTTTGTATTTTTTTGGTTTTTAAGTCTTTAAAACCATAAATTCAAAATATTTTTTATCTATTTAAAACACAAGGCCTATTTTTGTTACGCTTCGTTCTAGAGTTCTATTGGGCCGATTTACTTGATTCTCAGTTAAAGGTTCTACGCTGTACATGAGTCATATTTTTAGTGTAGAGTCTGTTTAGTCTGATGTTAGCTCTTGCCAAAAATTAGCTTTTTGACGGGGTTTCTCTAGTAAATCTTTTAATACGTAATAAAATTCAAAATATTTTTTTTTACAGGAACTTGTCGATTTCAGAATATGCATTTTTTACTTTTTCATAATAAGTTAAACAACAGTGAAAAGTACGGGTGCTCTAATTAAAAAATCGACTTGTGTTGCTCTATTGTTTCTAACCACAGGTTTTTTCGAATGCTCTGCCATTTGTTGGCAGTTAAATGTACCCAACTAATTGTGTAAATTTCCCCCATCGTAACATATGAGGGTAACTATTCAAATAAAAATACGTATTCCGTTACATAAAGCTCATTGAAACAAGTACTTTCTCATTAGATACGCGCTGCTAATTAGTTTCGTAGTTACAACCCATTAAAAAGGCTTCAGTTAAACAAAACAATGAAAATATATCAAATGAGTTTTGTGGCATTTTGTGTTGTATAATTTAATAACCCGACTGTGCGAACAAAATATCAAACGTGGAACAATGTTCCTGTTTGACATTAGTCGAAGCGGCTTTAAAAGTCGCACGTTATTATTTACTGTAACTTATCTAACCTTATAAGAAGCCTGAAATGTCATGTGCCGGGAAGGTATTATTATAGTTAATAATAAGTAAGTGAGTACCGTAAGATGAAAACTTGAGTATTTTATTAAGGTTTTTTCTTTTATTGTTAGAACGCTTTGTAGTTTTACTGCAAAACAGAACTTTGATACTTTAGAACTTTTATATTGCAAAGTAGGTATTCAAGTACTACGATGCTAATAACTGGACTGGAATGCAATTTTGTTTTTGTTAAAAGTTGAATTTAAATTAAATAGAATATTATTTCCAAACTTTTAAAAATGTTGATAATTCCAACTACAATTAAACAACACGATAAAACGAACAATTTGCAGGAAAGACACAATTTAATTTACCGTTCGATGAGTATTACAATAACACAGTTATAAATCTGATATCTATATATTTAGAACACAAGGCTTATTTTTGTTCCAGTTCGTTTGAGAGATCCACCGGGCCAATTTACGTGTTTCTTTTTTTAAATTAAAGCTTTCGCTGTGTAGATTAGTCAACACTACTTAATGTTTATGTTTTTTTAATGTTTATATTTTTAATTTGAAAAACTTTAAAATGTTTAATTTGAGACGGGCGAATCGGACATTCACTACGGGCGCCCTCTCACCTTCCACGGTGGCGAGTTTCGTAAGTACTCTTCGCTTATAAATATAAAAAACGATGCAGCCGTCCACTTCCATCATTAATAAGCGTAGACAAAATCCGTATAGTTGAAAATTATGAACAGACCAATTATACAAATAATAGCTGATGGCAATTGCTTATTCAGAGCAGTTTCATATTGTTTGTATAAAATGCAGGAAATTTGGCAACACTATGTTTATGTCTCATGTTTTTGAAACATGTACTAATAGACGTTTTCAAGAATGTTTTAAACAAGATCGATTTTTGATTTTATTCTCATAATTTCGTAAGGTAGAATTTCCGTATGTATGTATTTATGTAGAATAAACCGTCGGGGAGGGGTAAGCTAGAGAGGAATATATGTCGGAAGAGAGGAGGGTAAGCTGGGAAAGAGGAGTGCTAGGCTTAGAATTTTCAACTGGTAATGTTTGGTTGCGTTTATTTAAATATCACTCATGAAAATCCAATAGAAGAGTAAATCTGAAAGCGGATTTTGTTGTCCGTGGTACATTGAAAGGTAAAAAGGTATCGAGTACGTTATTGGATGCTATTTGGTGTATATCAATCCCCTAAATTCGTCTGGCGATATCGGTGTCCAACACCCCCCCGGGGGGAAAAAGCTGAAAAAACAGCAAATCTAGAATACTTTATTTGCTATCCGGCTATATTAAAATAAATACGATCTCTAAAGTATTAAGCCAGTTAGAGCTAATTTTCACTCAAGAATTATCATTAAATAAACGGAAGGATACTCACTAGATTAGCTTCTAACTCCCTTATTATGCGTATTTCAATTTCTGCAAACATAGAAAGATGTTTATATCGTGATAACTTTTGGACGACACAAGATGTCAAAAAAGTTCAAAAATAAATGTTGTTAGTTTGAGATTTTACAATCCAACGCTTTTTGAAACTTTGAAATTGGCTAGACAGTAACGAAGATATGACCAATTTATTCGGACAATGTATAAATTACCGCTGAGCAGCGATCGTTCTATCTCTATTTTCACCCGTCTTCCGTCTCATTCTAACGCACTGCTCTTACCAGGTTCGTAAGTACATACAGCTATTAGCACAATATTGGAGTTACAAATGCAGGTGATTTAACATTTGTTGATAAAAATTATAAAATTCTTACTGTTTTTGTAAATACGACATTAACCTTAACACGGAAAGTTCTTCAAGTTAATCTATAACAGACGATGAACTATTACATACATTTAAATTTCTTTAAATTTATAAAATAGAAACAGATACGCAGTTATAAAAAATGTGTTGTGTCTAAAACGGGCGGGAAACTTCAGGAATCCACTGCAAGAACTGTGGAAACTATTCAAAGGTCAGTTAAAATGAGATTAGATATGCAAAGTCATAATAGAGAATTAATAGAGCTTCTTGATTATAACACACAATTCAAGTAAATTAATTAGGAAAAAACTGTTATTCCTCGTTTACGCGCATATATAAAATATTTCCACTATGAAATTAAATGTACATAGTTGTTCCGTTTTCATACTACATTTTTATCATTAATTACATTAATAATCATTAAATTGACCGCTCTTTGTATTGGGCCCTATCGCCAAGCAACGAGTGTTGTGTCAGTGTCAAGTTTTTCTAAGAATTGTGAAAAACGTACGCCATATCCCGCTACCTCTGTTAAAACCGCTACCGCTGATGGCTCCGAACAAAACTACGAAAAGTTATAAGATCTTCTCAACACCTCCTACTCTACAGGTAGGTCCAATAATTTAAGTTCGGTCAATTTAGACGTAAATAATAAATTATAACCAGTCACCAACATAATATTGTTTATTATACAGTCCACTCGATAAACGCAACATATAATATATAAAATATTTCCATTATGAAATTAAATGTACATAGTAGTCAAAATATATAATAACAAAACTGAACACAAAGGTTATTCTGAAAACCAAAGGGATAAATTGTGGCGAGGTTTGGGAAAAGATTGTTGGGGAAATAAAACATGACATGTATGTGACATATGACATGTGTATAATTCAGTTACAATTTACGACCGATATGTCTTACTGGGTGGTAACTCGAACCCGTTATATTTTCTACCGAAACTGAAAATACGTTGTATTTTTCAGATCTTGAAATAATGAAGCTACTTTAATGTACCCACAACCACAAAACAATATTTATAACGAGGTGGAAATGCTTAAAGATTTGAACTTTGAATATCGACCTATGGTGCAAAGTGTACTTTATTTAGTAGCCTCGCAAATTAAAAAAAGACCTTCGAGATGTGGAAGATGCTGATATTTTACCAACGAAGATAACATGAAAAAAAATTCCATCATCGCTATTATTATTATTAAGTTTGCTTTTGTGTGATTAAAGAAATCAGAAGATTAAGCATTGCTCAGGACATTATTTTTTACAATTTGCAGTAGACAATGTAGACGTGTTATAGGAAACTATCAACGGTTGCAATACCTTTCATGCAACTCAGATGGTAGCTTTTCAGCAATGTCCAGGAAACGAATTATCTGTAGGAATTCCAATAAAAAGCGACTACTTGTGCCTCAAAACTTCCATTCCTTGTCAAACTCTCAGTATACCAAGACTAGAATACCTTTGCCACATTGCGAACGAAACGCAAAATTAGTTATTTGCCGAAAAATCAAGAATAGTCAATACCTACTGATACAAATAATTTGGTGTGGATTTTAGGCAGAATTCAAAATTGTAGTTCACAGATTGTACCTCAATGGACTGGTTTCAACAAAATAACTGACAATTCAGACAATACTACATTGTGGACAGCCATGCTTAGGTGTCGAGATATCACTGCACATCTGGATCATGTAAAATATACAGTAATTACGTTTGTTCAAGTATTGTATTATTATAACATAGTGGCTTTTAGAATAACCTTTGTATTCAGGTTTCTTATTATATATTTTGACTACTATGTACATTTAAGTCCATAATGCAAATATTTTATATATGCGCATAAACGTGAATTGTGTGTTATATCAAGAAGCTCTCTTAATTCTCTATTATGACTTTATTGCATATTTAATCTCGTTTTAACTGACCTTTGAATGTTTCCACAGTTCTTGCAGTGGATTCCTGAAGTTTCTCAGCCGTTTTACACACAACACATTTTTTATAACTGCGTATCTGTTTCTTTTTTATAAATTTCAAGAAATTTAAATGTATTTAATAGTTCATCGTCTGTTATAGAATAACTTGAAGAACTCTCCGTGTTAAGGTTAATGTCGTATTTACAAAAACAGTAAGAATTTTATAATTTTTATCAACAAATGTTAAATCACCTGCATTTGTAACTCCAATATTGTGCTAATAGCTGTATGTACTTACGAACCTGGTAAGAGCAGTGCGTTAGAATGAGACGGAAGACGGGTGAAAATAGAGATAGAACAATCGCTGCTCAGCGGTAATTTATACATTGTCCGAATAAATTGGTCATATCTTCTATAAATAATTTTAAGGGGACAAGACATTTTCATCATTCTGAACTACTGTTATTTTTATGTTATAAAGTTGTTTATACGATGGTCAACCACTATTATTATTAAATCCATATAAACACGATAGTTTTTAAACCACTTCTAAAGTATTGCACTTTAAATTGAAATTCACTCTTGTAATTTTACTATTCATTCAGAAGGTAATCATGCTTCAAAACATAGGTAAAATCTTTTAGAAAAAGGAATTAATTAAAATCTTCTTTTCCAAAATTCATGCACGTCGAGCTGCTAAAATAATTTTCTCAGGATCACAATTTTGTTGGCCATCCATTAAAGCCACTTCTCGGCGTCTGGAATGATCGGATTTATCTTTAAATTAAGGCTTGGACGTCTCTCTAGACTCTAGCACTAGAAGTTGAAGGAATGTTTTCATCCGTTTCAAATAATAAACGAGGAATAGCAAAAACGAAATTGAGCCATTCCGAATGTGGCAACTTAAATCTAGCGTTTGTTTGGTTTGCCGTTTTAAACCTTTCTTTGGGCTTACTTTTTTTAAGACAATTTTTTAAAGAGTATGTACGAGATTTTAAGAGTAATTTTTTATTCATATGTTGAAAAATGTAATTTATAACTTCATGCATATTTTCATACACTGATTTTTTAAGATCTGTTTTCTACTGAAATCATTATTATTTTGATTGTATTATTTTAAAAATAATATAAAAGTAAAATACTTAAAGAAATCAAACATATTATAGCCATATATATTTAGCATATATTTATAGCCTTAAAATTAAATAAAATAATAAAATAGAAAATAATTAAAAACTAAAAGTACTTTTTAGTATATCCTAACTTAATAAGATTAAAAAAACACTATAAAAAGAAGCAGCAATTTAAGAACTATTCAAAATTAAGTAAACTGGTTATAATAAAATACTAAAAAGAGCATGAAAAATAATAAAAAAAAACTTAAAATTCAAAATAAAAATGGGTATTATAAGTAAAAATCTGAAAAACATCTTAAAAAAGGTTACCGCCAGTATAGATCTACAACTTAAAGATCGGAAAAATACTTTTTGTAGAGAACTTTAGGACGATACTATGCACAGTCGTTTTGCACTCACAGTTGTCCAAATAAACGGCGACATTGTTGAAAGTGTTCACTGGTTTACAAGAAAACAATTTTTAAAATGGCCAATAAATCATTGCAAAATGTTTTTCGTATATTTAATTTAATTTAATTTATTTATTTCATTCCAACAGAACAAAGTTCCACTTACAGGAAATATACAATAAATATCATTAATAATATAGAACCTAAAACATAAAACGTGATACGTGATTCAATAATAACACAAAAATATTAATACATATACATCATAATTAATTCTAGAATTCAAATAAATTACATAGATATTACGAATGATATTTAAATAGATCTCGTCAAATGTTAACGATACCACGTACAGTCGTGTTGCACTTACGGTTGACGAGATAAACTAAGCCAAACGCGGTGGCATATCCAGAAATATTATTGCATTAACATCGCTGCGGGAACGAGAGGAGCGTCGCACGCACAATGTATGGCGCAATACGTGAATTGAATTCCATACTATTGCGGTTACTGTTCGGCACGTACTTTTAACAATATGACAGGTAGTTGGACCTATTTTTTATTATAAGTGGCCTCCTGTAAGTAGCTTTATACTATCCTCAGAATTAGATGCGGCCCTTTATTAAAAGACGATAACTAACTTAAATTATTTGCAGTAAAAGTAATATACTGATCTTAGTAGAGTAGGCTGGCAGGCGTAAACACTGACAATAACCAATGGATAACATCTTGTGTGGTGAGATTGCTTGCTGCAGTCACTGTTAGTTAATTAATTTTTGGTAGAAGGTGGATATGTGGTAAAGCTCGATGGATAAAACGCGATTATATTAGATTCCTAACACATGAATGTGTTAATTAGATTCGGAGTTTTAAGAAGTTACGTATTTATAGTGGTGCAAACATAGTAAAATTTAAAAATACTCTCTTAGCATGAAGTAAAAGTAGTATAATAATTATAAAATTTAGTATAGATGCAATTTTTTATATAAAATGTAGTTCTTTCACGTGAGTTCTGCATTAAAAACGTAAAATCACTTAAAATGTTAGAATCTAGAATTTATTGAGTCCAGTTTTGTGACAGTAACATTTTTCTTGGGAGTTTTGGAAAACTTCCAAGTGTAAACTGGTGGAAAAGTGTAAACTGATAAAATATTAATGTTATTTCCTATAAAAACCAAGAATTATATTATTCTGTATTGGATTGAAGTATTATTGCGTATGATGATAAATCATACCCAAAATCATCTCAAATACTACCTTTAACAATTATTTATCGAATGTGAATAGATATTTTGAAAAATTTAGACTAATTTTATAAAAATTTGATTAAATAAAATATGCATTTGTATGTTGTTAGTCACGTTATGTTAGTCATACGCAGATTTGTATTGTAATATTATTTTATGATACTGTTAAAGTATTACATTCACCTTTCAAAATGTTTTGAAACAAATAAAAAGTATATTAATATTACTAGCAAATATATTCTTAACATATAAAAAATAATAAACAGATAAACTTAAAAAGAAATTAAAGAAGGAATAGTCGACCAGTTTTACTAGTTTGCATACAGGTTATGTTAGTCACGCGAGTTTTAATAACAAATAAATAAAGGCACTTTACGTTTATGTTTTTTTTCCAAATAAATATGTAAAACTAATCATTACGTAAACATTAGCAAAAAATTCTTTTTTAATGTTTCGTTTAGTGTCTAAATTCCACCTGTGACTGTTATGCTGATTACTCACACTGGAATTACCCTGTATCATCTACATTATTTTACCAACGTAAATTTTTGACACGACTGCTTTAAATTATACTAAGTAAAATTATATAATTATTATCTTCTTGAAATTCCATGTCCATTTCATCGAATGTCCTGGCCCTTGATGGATTCCAGTACGGTCGTCTATATATACCACAACAAACTAATGTCAAGTGTTACAAGTGCTTCTCCATTCAGATACTTCATTAAAACAAGCACAAGTAAACTGATTTATTTTGGGTCTGCTATAATATAAATTAAACCTATTATTTACTATCTTATATTTATATTATTATCTGTTTACTTACTTTACTAAGCTAAATCAGAAGTAATAAGTTACTAAAAAATTCATTAAAGCTCATGTATTAGTATTTTCTACGCAGTATTTGTTCCAACACCGAAGAGGTGTGAAGTTGATGTTGATCTTTAGATTCATCAAACCACTGTGTCAAAAGTTATTGATAAGGCTTCACGTGCAATATACGCAAAATAAGATACTGAATCAAATTCCCTACTACAGGCGAAGAACTTAACAATTCTGTTTGTTATACCTCGGCAAATAGCGTAGTTTATTTTACAAGCTGCTTCAAACCCTTTGAAATCTCTATTTAATCAAAAGTAGACCAAAAAAGAAAAATATTTATTATATAAAAGTGTACACAGCAATTATTTTGTGTCAATATAGCTTCCGCAAATTTAATATTTGCATACACCAATTATTTTTGCCTGATAGATAATCTTAGCTAAAGAAACAGATTAATTTGCTAGGAGTACTAGAATGATTTTGTTGACGTGGCAATGATAATTTGCACAAGAAGCTAATCAATATTTTCTGGAAGTGCAAAACCCTTATTTACTGCAACAGGGTGGAAGGGGTTACTATGGCTTAATTTTGAGGGGTGATAGAAGCCATCAAAAGGAACAAAAAATCTTATACAACTTATACAGAAACCTCAATAACATTTTTTCGTATGATCATGCGCGTAAAATCGGGTTCTTTTTACATTTACAAATCTTTGAAGAAGTGAATTTTAATTGCAAAAAGAATCCGATTTTACTGGTATTTATCACACGAAAAAATGTTATTAAGGTTTTTTGTTGTGCTAGATGTGATGCATCTTACGACAGAGCTCCATAATTAAACTACTATTATTATTAACACTGCAAAATGATGTTACAGTTTCGAACTTTATTATTTTTTCTATTATTATTTTTTTCTAAAAATGTGGTACGTCCTAGAACAAAGTTGTACCAGAGTTTTTTGTCCCTTCTGATGTATTGTTTTCTATCACCCCTAAAAATTAGCACATAGTAACCCCTTGTACCCTGTATAGTTGAAACCTAAAGAACGTTATGCGATATTAATATAGTGGTATTAGTTGTCAGAATTCCGATAGATACCCTGCCTTAATTACTTTGATCAACGATCAATACCTGATCATTGGAAATTCGTAATTAAAATATACGAAAACACGTACATGAGAAATTACCCAGAGCTTGTTTCAATTACTTCCGTTTGATTAATCATCACAACTCTTAACAGTTAGTAAGAATACCATTTCTCGGCAGTTATGAAGCATATTTTAAGCAATAATCCAAATCCAGGTCACAAATTGGTATTTAGCTTTTAAGTATTACTGAACTTTTAGAGCGATCGAAGCTTATCCTGAAAAAATAAATTAGCAATGGAATCTGAACTCAAGCTCATTTTTATTACCATCAATAATATATATAAATAAACAATTTTTTATTTGGTTCTTTGGTTATTTTAAATATTATATAATAAAAAATACCGTTTTTCTAAATCAAAAAGTATCTTACCACTGACTATTCAGAGAGCCATTAAAGATTATTACATTCTTATGTTTTATATGAGAATTATTCAGACTCTTGGAGCAGACGAAAACACTATAGCCAAATTGCTTTTCGCCAGTGACCATGTATTGGGATCAGCATGTTGTCCTAAGATTTGAAGAGGAAATGGCGGATGAAATCAAAATTCAGAGAGGTTTAAGGCATGGGTGTGCACGTACCATCTATATTTTTAAATTTATATTAGCGAAACAATTTTCAAAGAAATCGTTGGACGAAGCAAGATATCCTAGTTAAGAAATTCGAAAGTACGTCCAATAATAAGCTTTCTGGAACTAAAGTTACAATAGCAATTGATGCCATCGGATGTTAGGAGACAGTAACATAAGTAGCATGGAAAGTCATGTGGATAAAATTTTGGTCATATACACAAAAACTGAATAACGCGAGAGTTGAATCCAGATACTCGCAGTTAATTAAATACATCTACAAGCTACATTTCATGTAAAGATAGATGAAGACCTTCAAACTAACAAAATAATGGTTGAAAAAGGAATCCGCCAAGGTGACATAATGTCTTCAAAATTGTTCACGCTGGCGATGGAAGATGTGTTCAAGCAAATGAATTGGGAAGATAAGGGCATTAATATTGACGGATGTCTTCTAAAGCATCTGAGATTTGCGGATGATATCGTACTAATCTCTAGCAGTGCTAAAGAGCTTTAAACCATGCTTATACAATTAAATGAGGCATCCAAGAGCGGAGGGCTACAGATGAATATAAATAAAGCCAAAATAATGACACACAACGATGTAGTTGTCCCTATTGATAATCAACCTGTGGAAAGGGTAGACGAATATATTTATCTGGGCCACTCAATCAGGATTGGAGAAGAAAACCAAACGTCCGAAATTAGGAGAAGAATAAGAGCCATTTGGACAGCCTTTGGAAAATTACAGCATATACTCAAAAATTCCGATATCCCCATCAACTTGAAAAGGAAGGTATATGAAACCTGTATACTACTTGTGGCAACCTATGATCTGGAGACAGTGACACTAACACGTAAGAGTGCCGAAAAGTTAAGAGTGTGTCAAAGAGCGATGGAGCGTATAATGTTGGGGGTAAGTCTGAGAGATAGTCTGAGGAATGAGGAAATAAGGCGTAGAACAAGAGTCGCCGATGTAATACAGAGACTAGCCCAAGCACAGGGGCAATGGACGGGCCATATAGCGCGACATGAACCAAACCGCTGGACTTCAAAGCTCTTAAGATGAGCCCTCGTCTAACGAAAAGAGGTGTAGGAAGACCGTCAAAAAGATGGACTGACGATATTCGAGAGTTTGCAGGAAGAGATTGGATTCAGAAGGCTCAAGACAGAAGTGCATGGAAACGAATGAGAGAGGCCTATGTCCAGCAGTGGATTGCTACGGGCTGAATGGATGGATGGATGGAAAAAGAAACTTAAACGAAACCCCGAAGGGATAGAATGCTTAATTTACCTAAAAGCAAAGTTTAAGTTTAATAGTTACGATCAAAATTCGCCAGAAAAAGATTGAGGTCGAACTATATTGGATAAGACAAATCCCCAAGTAAATTATGCACAAATAACAAACTTACAAGTTATACTTTTTTACATTAACGAATTTGTCGCTCTTTCAGACGGCGCAGCATTTTCCGGTGAAGTCGAAGACGATGCATTGGGTCCCTTTCATCTTTTAATCTCTCACAGTGATGACGGTTGTCTCAAATTTGGTACTAACCACATTGTATCATTTTTAGTCACCACTTGGCATACCTTAGAAAACATGAATTATACACAATTTATCTTATTTCTATCATTATTCAAAGCTTCTTTAAAGCGATGTAATAATCACTATGCACCTTGAGTACTACGCCATATTAATTCTAAAGGTGCGACATGAAAAACAAATCTTTTTGAGCTCATCAGACAAATCTTTCTTCCAAACATTCTTCATTGTTCCACATTCGTTCATTTCCAAAGCGACGGGTACTTTCTATTTGGTTTATAGGTAGACGCTAAATATGGTTTCTTTCAGCAGCCTTGGAATCTCATTCATCTTGATAATGGATTAAAATTTCTTTGAAATTCACTATAATATTTTCTTTTGTTGATTGGGCAATAGTATTCCTAATAATAGGTTTTTAAATGAAAAACCTTTGCATTCGCCGCCGTTAGGCTTATATCTCATATTTACTGCCCAATCCATCAAAGTATTGGATATTTCACGTACGTAACTGTTGGTACAAAACTGGGATAATTGCAGCCATACAGATTTCTTGTATTCAGTGTTGGTTTTCACAATTGTCAAAGGATTGATTAAATCAATAATATATTCATTTTGCAGATTCCCAAACAGAACTAATCTTTGAAACATAAGTTTTCTTATCACAAAAGAACAAAGCCAAAGAAGCCCCGCGATTGGGCGACAGTGAAACTTTCTTTATTTTAACACAAAAGATCTTACGCAAACTGTACAACACAAAATACTTAATACTTTTAGGTACTGTACAACTCAAGATTGCCTCGGCTTGGGATATCTACACTACAGATTTGAATTCAGGTCGCAGGTATTGTTTCCAAAGCTCACAAATTATAAAAGAAATGGGTTATAGGTTTAAAGACACAAGAAAATGCATATTGCTGAGTGCCATCTGTTTAGGAAAGTCCAGGAGTTTTATAAAGATAATGACCTGTTGATCGCAAACAGAAATCGACATCAGATCTGTTAAATTTAATTCAAATATTAGTCATAATCAGTTATGTCAAAGTTAGGTTAAATAAAAAATATATAAAGACTTTCATAAATATATGGTCCTATAATATTCAGCTTAGTTAATTTTAATTATAGGTTTATTGATAACTGAAAATAAAAAATAAGAAATTTTCAATTACATCGTTACAAATTTAAATATAAGAAAATGATATCCAAAGTAAGAATTCTTAACGACTGGAAATAATACACATACAAATAGTGGTCAAAAATATTCGATACAAAAATAATGGTTCAACTTACATTAATATTAACCAAAAATAAAATCCATAAAGTCACAATACCTTATTCAAATAGTTCAATCCAACTTCACCTTACAAAGCAATTGAAACAATATTGCCTTTTCTATCAGAACAAACACTAATCACCAAACTCGACCGCTTGATGAAACTGAAGGAATCTGGAAATCACCTTACTGACGCCGCCACTAAATTTGAACCAAGGAAATAAAGTTCACGATAACTGTCTCTCTTTAGAACCAATGTTTAATAAAGTTCTCCTTTTCTTATAAAAAATAGCCTGAATAACCATATAGTTCTATTATAATCTATTTATTAAAAATATTATTCTTCTTTATTAGAAGTAACGCCACACTTAAAGGTATCATTTAAGAATTAATTAATTTTAAAACTTCCGATTCTAAATTATATTAAAACGGAATCCTGTAAAAACTTGATTCACGATAATTCAAATTCGATAAATATAACTGTTCATTACAATAACTGTTAATAACATTACAATAACAATTTTCGATCAAACAAAATCATTCAACAAAACTGAAATGTAGCCACCAAATATTAACTGCACTTTGACTATAATTCGATAACTCATACGAAATTAATTACTAAATTTCAGTAAAAGCGATTCTAAATTAATCACTGAGATTTTTGCACTTATATTGGTAATTAAACACACAACTAAAAAATTGGGAATTGCCAAAGGCAATCAACTCTCGTACAACTCTCTTCACGGAGGAGGCGCGAGGCCTCCCGCGTGACAAACGCCACTTCGCTCGATTGTGAATTCAATCAGCCCCTATCTTAAACTATCTTCGACTGACTAAAAACTAAAAACTATTTCGCGGTGAAAAATGATTTTTTGACGAGGGCGAAATTTTAAATAATACAATAGAAATGTAACGGGATTTTTCATCAGCCAATAGGGTACACTTACATCATTTATTCTGGAACAATCTTGACAGAACTTTCGGGGAAACTGAATATCGCTCACAGGTGTGGCCTAGACATCCTGGTTTGAAGAACATTGTCGGTATTTTCTTTACAAGGGAATGTTTTAACCCAGTATGTTTTAAAGCTGTAAATTCGAACTTTCATACGTTTTAACCATAAGGAAATTTTTGTTAAAGCCAATATTAGATTTTAGCCCTTATAAGCTCGGAATTAAAAACAATTTTTATTCTGGAACGTTCTATTTCTTGGAGAATAAGCATTTGTTTAGTGTGGGAACGCCTTAAAATAAACACTTGCATCAATAAAAATTCTGCTGAAATATAAAATATAGCTTACGAATATGTTTCGAGGTGACTTTTGTACTCGAATTTTGTATTATTTAGTTCAATGTAATATTTGCAGTTCCAACACAATTGAATTTTACTAAACTGCCAGGACCGTGCTGGGATTCCTTTAATATTTGTTAGTTTCAAAAAACGTAACGTTACATCTTGCAAAACATGTAATTTTGGTTAAATATTTAAACAAAGAAACTTATTACCAACCAGAAGAGTGATAATTGTAAAAAGCAAATAAACGGTTCTTCTGGATAGGTAGCGGTCATTTTTTAAATTAAAATGAACTTGATTGGTTAATATATCAAGTTTAGGAACGGGTATTTTGGATCAGTTTTCATTTGTTGGGAGATTTATTTTCTATTAAAACTGAACAGGAAACCAATACACGAGTTATATTGTTTTAAATGGTAGTTAAAATAACATGAATATTGTTTGAAATTTCAGAGAGTGTACATCAGAATAAGGCTAAAGCGTTTTTGAAGTGGTTTAATAAATTTTACTTTTACGTAAATATTTTTGTTGGTAAACAAGTAAAAAATATATATACATAATATTTAGTTTACTTTTGGAAGATTTATTAATCTCAGCTGACACGTTGTTTTCGTTTCAGAAGAACCCTTAAAATCGATTGCTCAGCTATTTTATTGGAACATTGGCCTTTAAAAACACGAACACTACCTTTTCTTTAAAAATATAAAAAGCTCTTTGGAGGAACATAAATTAAAAATAATGCTGCTATTTTTGCTACTTTCCTATGTACTTCATATCAATTTGCCTTACTAAACTCAAATCTTTATACTTGTTTCAGATGAGATAGATATACTGAAGTTAATAAATGTAACCGCAAAGGATCCCGGAGTCTCTTTAGTGGAGGGTCCAATAAACAACTTCCCGGCCTATAAGTTTCGTTTGCCATTTGGAAATGTTCCTTTGGCCAATTCAACTGCCGTTACAACTGCTATGTCGAGTGCTTCTGGTTTTACTGTTGTATTTTTATATCGACAACAAAAAAATAATCTAGGGACCCTTCTATCTATCAACTCTCCAGGGAGATTAACTCCGTGGTTTCAACTAAGCTCCAATTCGAGAACAGGACTCTTGAGCTTGAAATACAGAATCAATGCCTCCTCAAGATTACATCAAGTTGATTGGAATTTACCTATTCATCACCGGAAATCTCCCTTGGCAGGTAAGGCTACCACATGTTTGATTTCTCAAATTATTTATTTAAACTAGAAGTTTACTAGAACGAATTTGAATTCGTCTAGAGAGTTTCGTGCAAAAAGGATTACTTTTATACGTTTCAGTCTTGTATGTCTACTTCAATGGGATAAATATTTCAGTTCAACTTTCGAATATTGAATCTTTCCGAGACTTGGATTGAATATTGAATATCTGTTTGATTCCTTATAAATATGAATTCCGTTACCGTCTTTAAAATATCACAATAGAAGCAATACCTTTCGGAATGTCAAAATGCCTTGTATCAAGCTATCGTTTTAAGTGCCACCGCCAATATGTGTATGACATTAGAGTAAATTTAAAGTTGTAGCTTTAAAGTTTTTTTTTCTATAGTTACGATGAAGGATACTTATTACGTGTACTCTTTTGTTTATTTTATTTCATAAGAAGATGTGTTGATTTAAAGACTATTTAAGTTTTAAAGTTATGTTCAAAGACATTAGTATTTTCTTAAGGATCAATAATTAGAAAAATATTGTACCCTTTGTTCGTACCTATCGATACAAATATCACGCCTTTATTTTTCAAGGTATCTTCTTGAGACAAAAACCATTATTATTCTAACGATATGCAAATGGTGTCAACGAATCCGATTTATTTTTAAATTGAAATTTAAAATTTGTGCAGAAAATATTGGTTTTACAGGCGTTACAAATACAGCATCTATTTTGTATATAAAGTGGAACAAACGTCATACCGCCAGAAGACAGAAACTTTGGAGATGCATAATTATTTAATTTTGCGAATTAAACTGGGAAAAGTATTGATATGTATTGTGACAAATCAGGCGGAAAATATACTATGATAAATATCTTACATGTTAGTTTCTATTAATTTCGTCTTAAGGCCCTATACTATACACGAGCATCCATCGTTTTAGCCATAACCTTCAAATAATTTTCTGTAATGTAAGTGGATTCGTTTGCTAAAATGGCACGACCACATTGAGTAGTGAGACTCATGCATTTCTTTCCTACTCATTTCTACTCTTTGTTATAGAATTCGAACACCAAAACGAACGAAATCTTAAAATTTGAAGTATATTTTACATGCGTAATTGTTAATAACGTTAAATTTATTGTAGGTAGTAATATAAAAAAATCATTAAAAAATAATTCATAATAAATAAAACAAAAAGAAATGATAAGTGTCATTCATTAACCTTATACTTGGCAAGCTTAGATGTACCATAGGGAAAAAATATTTTTGAACGTTTTTGGTATGTAGATGCTGTGTTTATGACAAAATGAACAAAAAATATTTGTTTTTGCATTTTCGTGACCTTGATTTTTCGGGGTATCTATGGAGATACATTGCCAGCTTAAGACAAACCGTTGGTATCTCAAAAGATACACTGCGGAGTTATAATAATCTGCATACCTGTGTATTAAAATATACATTGCTAGTTTTTTGGGTAGTAAATTTACTGTCATGGTCATCGGTCTCGTCTACCATACTTGCCCGTCTAAGTTCTAAAATTCTTTTGGTACGTTGACTAGCCAATTTTACCTATATAAAAAAAGAGAAATTTTATCGTCATGAGAAATTAAATATGCTGTCTCTAAAAACGCATAACAATAAGTATACTCAAAAAGATATTTTCGTAACTGCGTTTAGAACATAGATAAAGTAAGCTCTTATGAATTCTTGTTTGTCTATGCAACTATGGAATGGGTACATATCAAAATAATATTGAAAAACGCAATGTGTATTATTAGATACACGATGAAAATGATGATAATGAAGGCAATGTATACTATAAGATCCTACTGTATCTCAGAAGATACACGTTTAATTCAAGAACTCTCTAATTTATCTCAGGGAAATAAAATCAAAACTAATTGCACACATACAATTAACTACTAGAGTCTTACTTACACATCTGTGTTACCAGAATGTAATAAAATATCATAGAAATCATAATATAACCAATTTTTTACTTTAAGCGTGAGTAAAACTTGGCGTTTGACAGTAACGCACAACACCAACATACAAAACTCACTAGAAACAGCCCCGAATTTAAAAAACACGCGGAAAATTATCACAGAAAACTAGTATACATGTCTGTCTAGGTATACACTGCGTTTTACTAGGATATGTTTAATTCTAGACTTGGAGAAAATTATAGAAGAACGTGTATCTTAGAATACACATTGCCAAGAAAAGGGTTAAAGAAGCAAAATACATCAACATCTAGGATGGCCGACTGGAAGGTGTGCTAGATTTCTATTTACATAATGGCGGTTCTGTTCTCGATTACCGTAATTTCTTTTATAAAAAATATTTAATATATTTGATAAATCAGCAATTCTTCTAACAATACAATATTTATTAAGAGGAACAATTCACAATTGAACGATAATATGTTATGTTATATTTTGTTTTATTTTTAATTAACATTAATATACATTTAAACAATGACTATAAAATTAAGAAATAATTTTACGTAATAATGCTTTTTTTTGAATATTATATTTATAAAAAAATATTTTATTTTCAAAAATAACTCAGCTGGGAATGGATCATTTTGTTATTGACAATATAACCCTTCTTCCATTCGACCACTTTGGCTGTTGATTTCATTTGCTTTTTAATAAATAGCATTTATCATTCTTTTTTTGAATTGCTTATTTTATAAATGATCGATTTTTTATAAATATAATATTTATAAAAAGAATAATAAATTAATTTTATCGTCATTGTTTAAATGTATCTTTATGTATCTATGCATGTATCTTTATGTTGAAAAACTAAATCATTGTACATACCATTTTAGTATTTAATTGTAAAACATTCTTTTTTTATATAAATATTTTATTTATAAAAAAACTGTTTAAAAAATATATTAAATATTCTATTAAAAAAAATTAACCCAGCTAGGAATAGAACAGGCGTTTTGTGATTGACATTGAATTAATGAATGTCATATATCATGTTTTTTGTTTGTTTTTATTATTATTATTTACTTTTTAATAACTTTTATCGTTACTAATTACAGTACAGTAACTTACCAATTGATTAATATAAATTTAATTATCTATTTTCAATAGAACTAAGTTCCACTTAATGGTAATGTCCAATATATAATTTCAATAATACGAAACAATTGAACGCTGTCTAAAAAACCGAACGTGTTTGAATAATAATAAAATTTAATATGCAAAATACGATTATAATTATGTATTGTTAAGTTTAAGATTTCTATAAAATAATTTTATACAAGAAGTAGTTGTTTGTATATTCTATTTCTGTTATAAAGCATTATTGTTATATTAGATCATTTTGATTTCATTCTTGAATAATATTTAGTTGTCCATAAAATTTAAACTTATTTAAAAAAGGGGTTTATTCGGTTTATATACAAATTAAAACTTAAACTTAAAATCATAAAGTACAACATGTCACCATTTTCTGTTTCACATTACACTTCATTAGTATGATCGAGTACGATTAGTTTTCCTTTATTTATGTATTCTTTTTAAAATGCTTCAATAAATATCAGACACTGGTAATTTTTTTCAACACTAAAAAATCAAAACATTGTATTACGATTTAGAGGAAGTTTATACATTAAATACTGTTGTTACGTGTTAGGGTCAACACGATTTTAGAAATACACGGCGTTTTAGGAGCAGCGTCAAATAGATGTGCATTTTAAGCACTTTTAAAAGAAGTTTTAAAAATTATGTTGAAATTTACATAAAACAATCAAATTTACTATTATTATAATTTCTTCATTAAAAAAGGGAATCATATTAAGCCACTAAAATTAAATATACGCGCAAAGGTCATATTACATGTATTTCTTAAATTATTTCGACCGTAGAAGTAGTTAGTACATACCTTGTTACAACGAAGTCATGGTAATCAACAATTATAATTTGCTTCCTTTAACGATGTAAATTCATAAGACTATATTATTAGGGACGCTAAGAATCGGTGTCGAAGAGCAAAATAGTTGAATGAAGAATAATAAAAAATTATTCTTCGTTTTCTACTTAATAACAATATAAAATAAGCGAAAATAAATACTATTAACCTTTCAATTATCATATGGTATAAATTCATAAGACTTAGAGAAATAAATTCCAAATCTAAAATATTGGAAGAAACATCATTGAAGCAGAAGACGAAAAGTTTCTTTTAGCTCTTGAAACGGATTACAACTTTATCAAGTGTCTTTTCTATAAACTTGAGTCATAGTTACAATAATCTCAAGAAAAATAGTCCCCTGGTAAGGAACTATTTATTATAAACTATCTATTCTGGATTGTACGCAGCTATTTATTCGAATCTGCAAGGAGGATGTATTTAGTTTGGAAAGATGTAAAACTTACCTGAGTTAAATTTTCATATAAATAAAATTCATACTTACAATTAATTAGATTGCAAAAAAAATAATCAACTTAATTTACAATTTGAGATATTTTATTAAGAAGTGAGAGTTTATATAATTAAGCACCATTTATTGAGTCTCAGTTTAGTGATGTGGAAGATTCATTAAACTTTATTTTGCAAGCATTGACTTTTCTTATATTCGCCAGTACAGTAAATATGTATTTTATAATTGTCTGTAATTATTTGAACCTTATATTGCTTTTCTGGCAAATGTCCTTTTTAGTTAACAAACCTTATACATTAATACGTAAAATAAATTGTTTAGTTATATATAATTTAAAATTTGTTTTGATGCCATAAATAATTATTAAAACCTGCTTGAGTCTTTCAAATTACAATTTCATTTAAAATGTGTTCGTACCGCTGACCTCTATTTCTAGACACATAAACATTTTTAACACTAATAAAACCCTTCAATATGAATCGATAGATTACAAAGTCAAAAATTGCCCCTGCATAAAAGCAAGACATGCAAAATTTTCACGTTATCCTAGTGTCCAAAAGGAAACGGGCAATAAAAATAGGGGTACACACGAATGAAATCAATAATTTGAAACTATCTACCGAGGTATAGACGTGCACCTAACAACTATCAATTACACTAATAATAATATCACTAAATCATATCTCTAATATAACTAACTAAATCACTAATATCACTGCAGTGAATACACCTGAAGATGCTATCGCATTACAAACTTATGTTAATAATATGTATGAGTGGAGTTTAATGAAAAAATTATATTTTAATACTAGTAAATGCTCTCCAATCACGTTTACAAATAGCCTAAATCCAGTCAAAAGTGACTATTTCATGGACAATGTAAAGTTAAATTAAGTACAATTGATGACCTCGGTGTTACCTTAGACACTAAATTAACTTTTAATGATCATATACAGAAAATTATCAACGCTGCTAGAATGTCACTGAGTTATGTCATACGAAATTCATTTAATTTTAAGCATATTTCAACTATTAAAGCTCTGTATTTTGCATTAGTTCGTTCAAAGCTCGAGTATTGTTCTATTATTTGTAATCCGCATACTATTAAAAACATTAAGCTTATTGAAAAAATACAAAATAAATTCTTAAGGTATCTCTACTTTAAGCAATTTGGAACCTATCCCCATTATAACATAGTAAGATCTAATCATCTCAGGAACTCTTATAAAACTATGACCTTATCTAATCGAAGGCAATGAATGCCCTGTTAATGTTTGGATTTAAAATATTAAATGGTTTGACAGATTTCCCAGACATCCTTTGCCTTTTTAGATTTAAAGTGCAGGGACGGTTGCTTAGAAATCCTGTATTATTTAAGGTGTCTCCTGCTGTTCGAACACTTCATTCGCCGTTGATTACTATGCTCAAATTAATCAATTACATTTTGTCTCTGTTAAATTTTGATATTTTTTAATAAAATTTAGTCATTATAAAAACCTTATATATGAATACTTTCAATATCATTAACATGCTCAAATATTTTGGTAATATTATATTATATAGGTACAAAGTAATCTAAAATTATAGTAACTAACAAATCAATATGTTCAAAGTCATGTAAATTACGCACTTCTTATATTATATAAAATTTAAATTTATTGTATATTACTTCATACGATTCTTCAATTTCTGATAATTAGTCTTTAAGTTTATTACATTTCATATTATAATTATAATTCAATTCCATGTAATTAGATTTTATGCCTGTTTGGAATAAATAAATAAATAAATAAATTACTCCATTTAAGCATTTATCGTCTATTTAATCAAGAAATATTACTTAAATTTTACCCAAAAATTCTAGCTTTTATATAAATGAACATAAGGATCAAACTTGTAGACCTATTCTAAATCTGAAACTTGAGTTCCTTTAAACACTGTAAACTTATCTTCCTAATATTAAAATTAAATTCATAGTGAAATCTGATTGGTATTCTCAATCTAAATATTTAATTATCAACTCTTACTTCAAAATGTTTAGTTAAAAGTTGTCAAATATAATTCTGAAACACTGAATGATTAATTTTGAATTCCTAGTTATGGATTCGAAATTATGAATTTAAAACTCCAAATTATAAAATATTAAATTAAAAAAAAATTTGAAAGGATGTAACTGGTAATAAAAGTCAAACAGTAATTTCATATGAAGTGAGTGTGGAATAACTCATTCCATTCATTCTTTAATATCATTTTAATCTTATGTTAATTCTTTTGATATCTGTTAAGAGAATTGAAATGAATAACTGCAAATTCAGTGGATGTTAGAGATTGTGAACCTAAAGTTTAAAGGATCAGCTTTGAACTTGGACATCAACTAATTTTAAAATGTAGTTTTATAAGTTTGAATTTTAAAGCTTCAGCTTCAAGCTTCTAAACTTTCAAAAATTAAAAGATTTAAAAATCTAAAATTCAGATATATGTAAAATCACAGAATTTCAAAGATTCGGAACTTTAAAGTCTACTTTGAAGTCTCAAACTTTCAAGAACTTTTAATGCTTTTAATAGTAGATTGTTTTAAAAGTTAAGAAAGGTGAGATTTTCGAAAAGTGGCAAAGTAGCACTTTTCTTCACTGTTTTTTTAACAAAGTGGTTTTTTTCCAATAAAGAATATATAAATAAGAAGATAAATAAGATATGAGAAAGCAATGCGGAAGTTTCGGCGTTTGATGTTTTCAGAGTCTTACTGTACAAGTTTTTTACAAAATATATATTTTATGTTTGTCATAATACATGCAAATACACCTGCCTTCTGTCACTCTCTATCGCCCTCTACCACCTTTCATCAGTTTCTTTCAACCTCTTTACATCCCCCCCTCACTGCCCTATTTCACACTCTACCACCCTCTCCAATCCGTCCTCTCCCTCTCTCACTCTTTCTTACCCGTCCTCACCCTCTTTTTCAGCTAGTATTTTCTTACTTTCGCCTCACTTTCTACCCTCTTCTTCATGATCCCACCCTCTCTCACAATATCTCATTCTCTAGCATCCTCTAATGCCCTCTGTCATTTTCCCCACAATGCATCCTTTTCTACCTTCTTTCATCGCATTTCCACCCCCTCTCATCGTCTCATAGGCCTCACCATCTACTACGATTGCTCACCCTGTTTTATCCTATTTGACACTCAGCCACCTTCTATCACCCTTTTTCATCTCTTCTCCAACCCTCTAGCACTATCTTCATTACCATTATTTATAAATTTGTAATGTTAACTTCCATGTTATTTCATAACATTCTTTTCATTACATATTATGCGAGAGCATGAGTAAAACTGGCAGAGGATAAACGTGTTGAGGAGGGGGGAGATGTCGAAGGAATGTAGAAGTTGGTGACAGAATGTGGCGAATGGTGAAACAGTGAATGTTCTACTTAGAAACTAGGTTCAGAGTTTTGGCACACGGGTTTCTTGGACCAAACATATAAAGAGCTCTATTACCAAAACCCATTAGTACATATGTAGGTCTTGGGCTTCCAGAGGTACATCAAATGTCAAAAGCCCAACTTCAACGTTTATAATCACACGTGGTGTCATTCGAAAGCTATTGAAGAATCATCCTAGTGACTTCTAGAAATTAACAATGATTAAAAAATTATAACCGCAGCGCAACCTAATGATCCCACATTCGTTTACTTGCTTTATTGTTCCCATCTTGGGATACTGGGTATGAAACGTTTACTGTGTTCCTTGATACTCAATTTTGACATTTTTGATGGCAAGCATAATTACTCTTTTTGAAACTGCCCCACAGATGTATTTCATTCCCCCAAACTGGTCCTAGAATTTTCTTCTAGGACACCAAACACCTAAGTATTTTTGGAATGGGCCTGTGTTGTTATTCAGTTTCACTGGAAGATGTATTGTGAAATTGACATGAATGAACACACACACACTGTCTTGTCCACTTATTTATGTTGCTATTTGAACTTTAGAGGTTCACTCTTGTTACATCTATGGTGTTTCCTACTGCTAGAACTTAAGAACCATTTGTAAATGGGACAAATGAACCTTTCACTGAGTCTAGTTTGACGCTGTCCTAGTTTGGTAATTTATATTTTGCTGTGAAATTTATTTCTCTCGTTTTCACCTATGTTTTCACTTAATGTCAACGCATATAATTTGTTGAAACAGATAAAATCCAGAGGGTCTGCAATACTTTATTTGCCCACTGACCAGCGTGTGAATTTTCCAGTTGAGTGTCAATTTTTGTTAATTTTGTTTAATTTTTCTTTAAATCAATGCTAAAGTACTTTGCATTTTGATGTCACGAGCTTTGATTCCCAATGAGTATTTTTAGCATTGAAGTCTCTTCTAATGTAGATACTTATACCACAGTTCTAAAAAGTTTATTGATTTTTTTTAGGTTGAGGTTGTTGTTGAGACTAGAAAATAACCTGCTGCTACAGTAATCACACACTTTCTGTCTGATGCATCCATTATCAGCTTGTAAAATTTTGCCTGTCAGTGTTCTGCCAATACAAAGTATTCTACACTTGATATAGTCGGTCTAGGACATTTGGACGCGGCCGTTTAGGCGCGGCCATTTAGGCCATTTTCGGCGCGAGGATAGTTTGGCGCTGGACAGTTCGGCGCAAGGACACTTCGGCGCAGGCACACTTCGATTAAAAGCAGTTCGGGGCATGTACATTTTTCCGCGGCAAATTAGGGTAAAACTTACGGAAATCTTTAAATAAAAGGTTTTTAGGACTATGAGACTAATTTTTTGGGACAAGGCACCCTATTATCAGAGTAACCTTTCTTATTTTTATGTGCACACATACACCTTCTTAATTCCAGAATTTTGATTACATTGGTTAAATTGCGTCATTCCAGTGCTTTTTGACTTTAAGCACTGGACTATAAGCACTAAGCGGTATCCATTTACAAGTGTTACCTACTGAGACATAATTCGTGAAGTGGAGCACGTATTTATCTTTATTTAACATTTTTTAAACTTTATATTAACATGATTATCAAACATGATATTCTTATAAACAATAAGGAATTTATAATAAACAAATTAAGTTCTTATTACAAATTATTCCGTTATGCAGAGATTTGCAGAAGAATTTTGATTTTAATGTTTTAACAGCTTAGAAAAATGATTTTTTCTTAAATCTGGCAGTACATACGAGCTTTTGTGATTGGCAAATATTGAGATTTTTACTCAACGTACCTGTAAGTACCTACAGAATTTGTTCATGACAATAATACTAGACAATTTCTTGCGCCGAAGGGTCACTGCGCCTAAGTAGTCCGCGCCGAAGTGTCCCTGCGCCGAAGTGTACTCCCGCCGAAGTGTCCCGCGCTGAAAGGGCCGCGCCCAAATGTCCGGCTCCGTGAAAGGTTATTCTGCAATCAAGCATACAATAATCTTTCAGTGTTTTAGCCATATTAAGAAGTTAATAACTATTGCTGGTGTTACAAAAGACTATTTGCATTTCATTCAAAAATTGAAGTGTCGTCTTAATCATTCGTCGAAAGTTTGAATGTCATTTTTGAACGACAATAAGAAAATAAACTGCAGCTATTTTACACTACATGGTTTTATTGCTGATTATTACTAATTGTAACTAATACTTAAAGGAAAGCATTTGAGAGGTTAAACGAGCTGGAGACGTTAATTCAGTTAGTTTATCACCACTTATAGACTGTTGCACCAATATTCTAATCTTTACTTAACCTTAAGTAGAGATTACCTAATGTAAGTGCCAATTTTGACTGATAAGATTGTAATGAGTCTGTCTGCTTTTCAGATTCTCAAGAAATAGTGAATTCTTCTTTCTTTTACTAACGATTTGTAACTTCACATTGTAAGAGCTTTTTTACGTTGCCGTATATGCCATGGGTGCACATGGCATATACTACATACTTGTGAAAATAAATTGGATATTAATCTAGAATTTGAAAGTAAATTTTTCTGGAAATTTGTTAATTGGTTTTATCTACGACTGCTTGGATAAGTCATTATTACGTCACCCATTGACAGCAATTTGCGTTAGATAATGTTAAAGATTACCACACTGATTTCATTACGTAACGCTTTTTTATTTATAAGAAATACACAAATATAATGTAAACAAACAACAATACCAACGAACAACTACTTATTATAAACATTAATAACAAAATTTTTGCATTTAGCACAATACCACCCGCATCTGCCTCTACTGCATCTTGTGTTATCTCTAAAGATTCAACGTTGCAGTCATTACTCCTTGAAAGCTGCTGTTCTCCTAGGATCTTAACTGCTACCTGCTTTTTATTTTCTAATGAAGAACGATGTATCCCTCGGCAACCGTGTTCGACTTCCATCCTCCATGTCTTTTGACCGTCTGCGCCATTGTTCGCTAATAAAGAAGCTGATGATCGTCGGAAGCAGTGTCCCCGTGTATTCTTCCGGATTTGATAATTTTAAGAACAACCCGATCTTTTTTGGAATACCTCCAAAAGTGTTTATACCTACAGGCTGTTTTATACAGATTCCTTTCCTATATCCAATAAAAGATCGACCGTGGTCAACATGGCGGGGACGTAATTTCAAATATTTGCTAATTATTTCAACCATATTTGTCCCTTCGTCGTTACCGGACGTAACAAAAAATTCTCGCGAGACTGGTTTTCGTGTAAGGAATTTGTACATAAAAAATAATAAGGGCAACCTGAAAATAAGTGATTTAACTTTATAAAGCGGTTCTCAAGATATTTTGAACATTCTTACTTTACTCAGCAAAAAGGTTTCATCATCAGCTTCCTTCAAGAACCTTGCAATCTCTTCTTTGGAAAACACTTTCGATTTTTTCGGCTTATACCCATCCGCCTTTCGTTTCAAAAACGCAATCAACTGATTATGCTTGCTAATGTCAAAATTTCTTTTCGCAGATATCGTTGCTCGTAACATAGAATAGTAGGCCCAAAGTCTTCATGACTTTTACATCTTCGATAGCTCTTCAAAATACGCTAATAATACTTTCTCGTTTGTATCGTTTTTCACACCCTTTTGGTTGCACCACCGAATAAAGCGTTCATAAACTTGTTCGTATTTTCGTTTCGACTTTTCTGGCAGTAACAATGAAACTGCACTAGTTGCAGCGTTTTCAATGTCTGAGGGCAAGTCTTCGGAATCACTCATGTTTCTTTTTTTTTTGTTAAACTGATAATATTCACAGCACGGAATAACAAACTGAAAAATTACATCGTTTTTGAGGTATACAACAAAATTGGTTGTCCTGGTAATGAGCAAATGTTTTCTATCTTAGCATTTTGATTTTGAATGAGAATTATTGGAGCAAAATATTTTTTTAAATTTATTGCTGTCGTAGATAAAGTTTTGTACATCAACTCATGGGATAGAGCATATTACAGCACACGTGCGGTTACAGATGAGACTCGGGCTAACGCCCTCGTCATCTGCAATTCCCACACTTGAGTGCTGTAATAATGCTTCTATCCCACTTGTAATGTAAATAACTATTATGGGTCCTATTATAGTCTCTGTTTTGCCATTAAACACGAAACTCGGTATTAAATACAGTAACATAAACCACACATACACCAGTTAATTCTCCATACTTCATGCTGCATCATAAATCAAATAAACAGCTGTTGCTTGCTGTCGTGATTGCAAGCAGATAAATATCTGCGTCCTACTCTAAAGCTCTCTGATTTTTAAGAAGATACTCTAAGTATGTTCCTTCTTGTTTGGTGAAATATTTTGATTGAATTTTGAATTGTCATTATTATGGTTTGGATTATTTTCGTGAATGGAAGTTGTATAGAGCTTTGTATGCCTCACATACTTTGTAGTACAGTCATCAAAAGATGAAAATAAGTTCATTTTCTCTTCCCTAAAATAAATTCTGATAAATAACCTAAGCATGTACTTTCTTGACAAGACGGAGGTAGCTTAATTTATTATCTTATTTCGTTGTTCTACCATAAAAGAGAATTAACGTTATAACATAGTTGTGTTAACAATTTAGTTTAACCTTTAATTCCGAAAATGTCAGACCGTGATGTTACTTCAACTGTGGAAATTTCGTAAACACTGTCGTAAAGTATCTAAAGCTATTTATTGCTACTAAAATGTTCGGATGAAATTGATATTTTTTTGTATATGCCAAAAATATATACATTAATAGAAAAGTTAGAAATTAAACATTTATCTCCATTTCCTAGATCCTGTTTGCTTTTGTATGGCTTTCCACTCTCTCTCCAGCTTTCAAGATAATTTCGAATTTCTATGAAAGCCAAAGCAATAAAAGGCTTTTACCCCGAGGAGGGAAGTAGAAAAGTATATTGCTTCCTAAGAACATTAATATAAAGGCGGAAAATGAGCAATTGTGTAAGAATTATGATAGAATTAGAGAGAAACTCCTTGATTCAAAATAATAATAATTCCAAAGCAAGACAAATATAAATAGCTGGGACTAAAAACGAACTAATAACTTAGATTTGCAATGGTTATAATTTATATCTTTAGGAGTCAGGATAATGCGTTTCTCGGTAAAATAAAATGAATATATTTTAAATTGTTTTGTCTCTGCGAATATTTTCTTGTTAGTAGAACGTAGCTAATTATTAAGATTACGAAATTAAATAGGGGTCGCGTGATAAATGAGGTGACCCTTTAAATTAATTAACCTGCTGTTGCGACTTTAAGGGTTAGTAATTTATTCTGCTTAGTTTTCCCTCCCAGGGTAACTCGAGTTTGTTGAGGATGGCTACTTACCAATAAACAATAGCAAGCGCTCAGGGGCAAAAGTAACAAATGATATCCAGCAGTTCTTCGGTAGAATTGCATGACTACTTTAAATTAAAACTTTTTCGCTGTAATTGGAATAAGAAAATATGTGTTTACATATTGGCATGTGTATGTAAAATAACGAAAATTGTAAAGGCAACAGAGTACAGTTACAAAGGTTTCATAAAGCAAGACCGTTCTAATGGATTAAGAGTAATCCCGAACTAGAAATGAAGTCAACACACGAACATCTCTATCAATCTTCTATCAAAACCCACCAACGTTCAACAAAAAAGGCAGCTTACTCCTAATATATTAAGTTAATTAAAATTAACGTACACTAGGATAAAGATAAAGGATATTTGTAAAACTGATTTTCCATACAATTTAGTTAATTTTCCTTTATTCATTAACGATGTGAGAAACGATGACCTGATGTGGCATTTAAATTAAATTTACGCCAGAGTTAATGCAAGATTTAACCTAAAACAGACAAGGTGTGTTGTAATAGGGAAGTATACAAGTATTTACTATCTTACCTGAGCGTTTAATAAGAAAAAAATGTGTTCCCATGTTAACGAAATTATTCATTGGCTCAAGTTTTTTTGATTTAAAAATTTTACAGCAGTTGGTTAAATAAATTTGCTGGAGGATTGTAAAGCTCTTTATCACAGAATTGAAAATATCTTAAATGTAGAGGCTGCTTTTAATAAATGATATCAGTAAAACAACATATAATTATATGTCGGTGATACATCGTACATTGCAACAATGTAATTGGTTGAAATTTTTATATTGATGTCTGGATAATTTCAGATATTGCTAATAAGCATTATTTACATAATTGTAAATAATGTTTATTAGCATATAAGGTTTAAATTTGTAAAGATATGAAGGTATGAAATAGTATTTTCACAAAAAATGGTACTTTCATGTAAATAGTTGATAAATAGTTGTGTTAAAAGTAGATTTCATCGACATTCAATGAAGGCCTTAGTTTGTTATACGAGGGGAGTTTTTTAAGTTGTCTACCTAGCTATGAAAACAACGAGTTAGAGAACAGATACAATTTTATTTTTCAACAGTAAGATCATAAGCGCTCAACTCTTGTCGGCAAGATTTTTATTTTGTATGAGCATTGGTTGCTTGGCAATTAAACGAGATCAAATTGACGAAAAGACCCGAGCGCGGAGCGCGAGGGTTCTTTTCCCAAGAATTTGATCGAGTTTAATTGCCTTTTAGCAATCAATGCGAATAAAAAAAATAAAAATCTTGCCTGACAAGAGTTGAGAACGAATGATCTTCGGTTGGAGAATTAACTAAATGAAGCGTTAAATACGTCAAATTTTTAACAACTTTATTTATGAGAACAATTATAATTATAATTAAAAGTGAATGTTGAATGTTTTCATTAATTGAAGCGTCAGGAATGTTGCCGAAGCGCGACATTTTTACTTTTGTCAAAATGACGTTTGATTTTTTAAATATTAATGGTTGCTAAAATAATGCTAAAACAATGAGGTAGCGGCAAGAAAAGTAGCATACATTCTTTTCAGTTAAAGAAATCATTTCTAACTTGTGATTGGTGCATGTGACACTGTTTTTAATGTCTCATTGGTCTACAACACTATGAAGTTAATTATCAACATAAGAACCATTAACACTGACACACCTATTCCAGCGTTTTTCTAATAATGGTATGCCTTCGAAAAAAAAACTCTTTTGGTAATTCTGCAAAATATAACTCCACGGTGTTAGAGTTTTCTGAGCATAACTGTGGGGTCTTTTTTCGCGTATAGCCGCTTTCAAGTTCCTAATTGTGCCTTTGTAGACATTTCCCGTTATTGTAGTGCCTTTTGGCATATACTCAATTAAGAAAATCCCCTCCACGTCCCAGAAAACTGTGACCATCACTTTTCTGCAGAAAATTGCGTCTTTGCCTTCTTGGGTGGCGGAGAGCCCATATGAATCCATTGCATGGACTCTTGTTTCGTAGGAGGGTCTCAGTGGTATACCTAGGTCTCATCCCCGGTTATAATTCTATAGAAGAAGTCTTCATCTTGGGATAAAGCAGTCAAATTCTCCTCGAAAATCTGTCATCTACACAGTTTTTGTTCGGGACTGAGCAGCCTGGGAATCCATCGTGCCGACACTTTGCTCATTCCCAAATTTTCGTGTAGAATTTTAAAAACACTCGTTTCTGATATTCCCACTTCTATAGCAATAACTGAAACTTTTATACCGCGGTCAGTCAACATCAAATCCTCAACTTTTTTGATGATTTCTTCAGTTCGTGCTGCCAGAGGTTTTCCACACTTTGGTCATCATGAATGGATTCCCTGCCCCATTTAAACTGCTTGCACCAATATTTGATTTGGAAATAGGACGGACTATTTTCTCCATACACTGCTACCATTTTCTCATGGATATTCTTCGGGCTACTGCCTTTTTTCGTTAGAAATTTCATGACGCTTCTGTGTTCAAGCTTCAAATCACTCATTTTTGCTTCTTTAAACTGATATATAAATGAAAAATGTTAAGCGAATGGAATCAAACTTGGAGATAACACTATAAAATGTCACAGCAACTTGACATAAGAAAATGATCGCGGTAGTATATTGTTTTCATAGCTAGGTAGATAACGTAAAAAATTCCCCTCATAAAAACCTAAGTATTATATATTATTACATAGGAATTTGATAATCTATATCGAATTAGTTTTAGAATTAATTAAAATTTATAAACAATAATTCAGTTGCGTTAAAAATAAAATGTCAGTGTTCTTTTGCATTTATGAAAATTAAGTGTATAGTTCAATTGTTTACCAAAAAAGTATAAAACTCCGGCCATTTTTGTAACAAACTCTATTTCAGTTTATATCTTTAGAGTAGTGCAGTTTGATTGAAGAGCAATAAAATAGTGTTAAGGTTTTGTTTTGAGTAAAAAAAAAACTTATGTAAAAATTTTTAGGTTATTGTATATATGAAACGTGAAAGTGTTCAAGGTTTAAGGATGATTAGTAAATCCAAGTGATTTATATTTTTTTTATAGCAAAAGCTTCCATTTATTTAAGTGGCAATTTATTTTGCTTTGAATTTTTTTAATTTAAAAATAAAATTATCAAATTTTTTTTATGGATGTGGACTTTAATTATAAAATTAATTGACTTGCCATAATTAGATAAACAATTGGATCTAGTATTCAACTTAATAAACTTAGTATGGAAATATTTGAAAGAGGTTAATGACAGACTATCTTCGTTTCATTGTTCGACCATATGAAAGCAGAGAGCAGATACTGGAGAATGTATCACAACACAGTTGTCAAAAGCTGGTATCGTCAAATATTTAAATATTTTTAAACATGAGTTTTTCAACAGCAGTAATAGTTAATTTTATAGTAAGTAAGAAATATAGTGATGTCAGAGGTATTAATCCCCAAACAAAGAGAATTAGGCTATTTTGGGATTGATATTTTGGGATTGATATTTTGGTATTGATATTTTGGTATCCAAGTTTAAATTTTCTGTTTCTTTCTTTATTTTGTTCTTTGTTAAATTTATTAAAAAAATTTGTGTTGTCTTGATATAATATTGCTTTATATTTGTTGTATATTACTGTGTTTCTACATTTATATATTCATTTACAATTTAAAGCAAATCAGGAATTAAATTATGTATTTCAATTTTACATCAGAAATCATTAAAGGAAAAATAGAGAAAATTAGAATTTCAAAAAAGGCGAAACATCCTGTATGTATTGGGTTGGATACAAGAATTGACTAGTGTGCAGTGTACTCTCTTAAGAATTAACTTGCCAATACGAATCTTTCAGCCGATTGGTACCAAGAATATCAGTAATATCGCCTGATGGATTTTGCCGAAGATATGCAAAGGTAAAAGACGACTGAACCACGGTCGCGTCCAGCTCTCAACAAATTTTACTTAGATATTTTATGACGAATATGAGACCACAAAAAGTTACGCCCGAAAGTTCCTTAAGCAAATTTATTGATGCAAATTGCTGATCCATGTATGACAAATCTTCTTCTTCGATAACACAAAAAAAAGTGAGGTACAAAAAACTTTTGGTCATTTTTTATAGGGATTTAAATAAGCTTTAGTTTACCTAACCTCCTTCATCTTGATAAACCTAACAGTATCTGAGAAAAACGACAAAAACCGTTAGAGGGCGTGGTTTACCCTCATTTTCTTTTGTAGCTTACCATCTACAGCTGTTGACTTTTAGAGAGTTATTTAACAACCCACAAGGAAGCTCTATGCAAAAATCCACGGACTTGCCTCAAGTATTTAGAATAATGCTTGTTGTTAAAGTTGAAGATAAGAAAACCAGGTAATGTGAAAACAGTCCATGGGACATGTGAAAATATTGTGTCTAACAAGAGAGGAAAGCGCTTTTTACTCACGCTCAAATGTTTCGTTTGATGACGCTCGAAAAGCACACATCGAGCTCGAAAGAAAAGAATCGCTTTGCTCTCTAGTTGGACAAATAAATATTTATAACACTGGTTCATGACTGACTATGATTAATAAAACCCTAGAGGGTCCTATATGGCTGGTCCATTTTCTTTTGTCTTGAGAACTAATTTTCAAGTTAGCTGGCGGCATCGGACGATTATTATCGTATATACAGTGTGGATTAAAGTATGGAATATTTAAAAAAAAAGTGAACTCAACCGGTTTTTTAAAACCGCTGAAACACGTTGATTTTGTTTTTAAAAATACACATTAATATGTGCAATTCACCTTCCGACTTTCATTTGTTTCTAAGTTATCACGTCATCACATAAAAGTTTAAATGACAATATAGATTTTTAATAGTGGAATCCGATAGTGATTTTTCTTCTCTTTATGATCATGCAAATAAATCATAAGGTTGCATAACAAAAATCATACAGTATTGTATTGGTCAGCCATAAAGAACCCTTTTTGGGGTTTTATTAATCGTAGTCAGCAATGCACTGATTTCTTTATCGCGAACACTAATCAATAATATCTTGAGCTAGTCGCTTCCTTAACATTTATCAATCCGTTTATTGTTTAAAGTAACATTAGCAGGTTCGACTGCCCTTTTTAAGGTAAATAATTTTGCTTGACTTTAGTTGGATTAATAGTCAACTTCCATCAAGTATATGACAACGCATTCAAGTATTCTTGAACTTGATCTAATGCTACATTTCCATCTACATGTGGACAAAGTAAAGCTGTATTGTCTGCAAACAGTAATTTTTCAATTTGGTTCTTTGTTGGAATGCGGCGTATATAAATACTATAAAGTAAAGGTCTCAAGATGGAACCCTGTGGGACACCAGCATTAATATTTTTAAAATCTGAATACTAGTTATTTATTCTTACTTTATATTTTCTTTATGAAAGAAAAGATCTTCAAGAGATACACTGGAAGTTCATGATGGAATAACTTATAAATTAATCCATCTATCACTAATTAACCAATGTTTTGAGCAATCACTAGAGACGTGCATTTTAGGTGCTTAGTTCATCTTTCATAAGCGCCGTCGCTAAAAGTTCTAGGTCATATAGTTTACAAATACGAAAGCTGTTATACAAAACTTGCCACGCCACTGGCAATTCCTTCAATTCGCGTTGTTTATTTTAAATAGACCCCTTTTCTCTTTATCTTTTTCCGTCAAGGATACTCCAAATCCACCGTTTTCCAGTGCCCGCTTGTGTTATATTGCAGTTTGAATTGCTTCGTTCCGTTGACAAACAAAAATAACTGTATGTGCACGCATATGGCTTAATTCTGGGGAATTATCAACTGGCTACTATAACAAATCTCAATATGTATCTATTTTCAAATTAATATAAATATTCATTTTAATATTTTTATCTTTCCTTTACTCTAACCAAATGTACTTTCACATTAGTGTAAGAAATCGAAATTTCGTTTTTTTTCCCACCGAGTTTATACTTGTGGCAACTGGTTTCGAAATCTTCCCTTATCCTGGATTAGAGGGGTATACGATATGACTAGTAGAAGATGTAGAAGATTTCTTAGTGTTTGCGGTTTTTATACATTGTAAAAAGATGCAAATAAGGCGCATAAGCTATAATGAATAGTCGTAGTCTACATATGGCCTTGTCAATGAGCTGATGGATGCTGCAACCCTAGACTTGTGCTGAAATGTGTAGGGAGTAAGCAAGAGAAGATGAAGGCCAATCGCGTAATCTTCATTTTGGAACACAAATCGAACGTACTATATGTTTGATTTAATGTTTTTGGAAAATATAAGTTGAGTTCTAGACCTGAGACCTCTATGCTGATCACAAGGTGGCTACAAACTCCTGACTAGCAGTTTTAATAATGTCAGTTACGTACTACAGAAATAAAAGCAAAGACCTTACTTTTGCAAATTAGCTCTGAGCAAGAAAATTTCTTTAGGTTTAGTTAATTGCAGAACTGACTGAAGGTAGTCCCATATACAGGGTGATTCAGAAATAACTGATATCCGTTAAATGGTAGGTAGAAGGGCAGCAGTAGAGCTAATTTACCTGGACAAGTATAGGTCAAAAACGAATAGTTTTCCAGAAAATGAATTTTAAAGTTTAATGAATTTTGGATCCAAAAGAATCCAAGGTCAGGACCGGATCCAAAAGGATCCTAGGTCAGGACCGGATCCAAAAATGCAATAAAATTTTAAAGTTAATTTTCTGGAAAACTTCGTTTTTGACTTATACTTGTCAAGGTAAATTAGCTCCACTGCCTCCTGTCTACCTACCATTTAAAAGATATCAGTTATTTCTGAATCATCCTGTATATTACAACTGATATTTGGAGACTAAGACACGAAGGCACCATTTCAAACTTCAAATAGGATAATTTAAAATTAATTTGTACATTGTTTGTACTCACATAAATTATTGCAATATTAATTTAAAATAAAAAATAAATTAATAAAGTTTTATCTTTAAATTCATCAATAATAGTAAGTATGTAGGCTACTATGAATTTAATAACCTAAAAGGTATGTATGTGTGCCGTGCGGTATGTTGTATTTGAATGTTTATTGCGTTCCATAAATTTTTATTAATTTTTATTTCAAACATTGCTTCTATATTATAAAAATAAACAGGGGAGAAATATAAATGGAAGTTCACAAATCATTCCTGCAATTTCCGGTGCATAGTGAAACGGGCGTTCAATTTCCTGCGCTATGTTCAATGATTCATTCATTCAGAAGCGGTAATGAGGTATAAATGCCTATTATACAATCTTTTTAATTTTTATAAAATTCCACCTTCTGCAGACGACATAATCAGTTAATGTTTTCTAAAGCCTTTTGTATAGTTAGTATATTGAAAAATAAATTGTATGAAATGAAAAAGCTGACACCACACATAATATATGTCAGGATACAACTTTTGGATGCTTTTTATTAATCGATATGAGTATGAACCAGCAACTTCTTTAATATTCGTTCCTGAAGTTAGTAATTAGTACATAGCTCACTAAAAAAGTTTTAAGCGTTAATATTTTAAGCAATTATTATTTGAAAATACATTTAATTAGAGACACTTTATACGTATGTACAAACCAGTCCCTAAATATATCCTGAAACAGGTCTGGTCCAGAAGAATCGATGGTTTCTTTCATGACCGTGTCCATCTTGTCATCTGAAGAAAAGCGACGTCCTTTCAAAGCTAATGTCAATTGTGAAAAGAGACCAAAATCACAAGACGCGAGGCCTGAACTATAGGGCGGATGCTGTAACACATGAATTGCAGAAAATCCCACTTGGTGTAAAAACCAACCAAACCAAACTCAACATTATTTTTTGGGTTTTTCGAAAACTTTAGAAACTATTAGAAGACTATGACCATCAATCCACGGTCTGTAAAGAATGCAGGCGGCGACTATGAAGTCTGAAACGTTTCTACCGCTTCTACTTTTATTTTTTTTTCAGTACACCATTTTACGTGGGCCTATTCTGGTTCGTTTGTAAAAAGATCAGGTACCCAAGCCATACAATTTTTTGTCCTAGATCCTAGATCCTAGATGTTCATATACCGATGATGCCTGAATGCCCAACGCCTCTTCAATATTCTCATATTTTATATGGCGGTTCGCTATTATAAGTTTCCTTACTGCTTCAACATTTTCTTCAGTGACAACAGTTCACAGCAGTGAGGACGTCCAGAATGAAAATCGCCATTTAAATTAAAATCCTTTGCGCAAACTGGCATAATGACGTTCTACTGTTGTGACCGAAGGTGCAGTATCACCAAAGACATCTCTTATTTCCAAAAAGCTATCATTAATACTCAATTCACCCTTAAAGTTATAGCACACAATAGCACGAAACTCGCGACGACTAGATTCCTTCATGGCTGCTACAGCGATACAAATTATTGTGCGAAACAAACGCATGTCAGAAGTTGTAGTGCATTTAATTTCTTTATTTAGGATAAACAAGAGGTTCGAATATTTTTTAGTGACCTACATATATACTACTTCGATAGCTTATTAACTATTCTGAGAAATTCAAGTTAAATGCATGGGTAGTGGACCGTTCTTAACATTTATAAGCTTTTTGCATCGAGAACATGCTGTCGATGTAAGGGTTAATTTACGATATGTACCTGAATGTTAGATAAGTGAGCCAAAGGATGCAAGAAAAAATCTTTCGTCTGGGGCTTTGAAATATCATTTTCAGAAATATTATTTACTGCAGCCTCATCAATAAAGCAAATGCTGAGGTGGGATGCCCTCAAGATACAACAAATCTAACGAAGAGGAAAAGGGTCGAAGGCAGGAGTTAGGTAAATTTTGTTGGGATAACACTTCAAACTTCTTAAGATCTCTTACGGGCATGCAGTTCTAAAATTCCTGAGTGTCAAATAGCAGCATATTTGATTCGGCCAGTATTTCTGTATGTCTATATCGCTACATTATCACAAATTGTTAGGTAACTCATTGGAGTCAGAAGCGCAGGAGTCTGTTTTGTAAAAATTATTCTTCTAATATTCGGATTACGAGAGGTTTGAAGAGTTAGTTACTGTACAATTTTAAGGCGACTGCATAGGTTCGATATACTATATTCATCTATGATTACTTTATGTAAGATATTAAAAAAGGTATATAAGCTAGCCTATCAACATTCAAGAATTGGCTAAAAAATAACAGATGACCACCATTGCAGAAAAAATAAGTCAGAAAATATGATTCGCTGGACGTCACTCGTACCTCTTTGCTATAATCATATGGCCGACCCTACTATTATTTAACCGAATCCGGCAAAATTCCATTCCTCGGCCGAAAATCGAACTTGTGGACCTTGGATCATGATATCAACATGATAACAACTACTTTTCCACTCAACCTGGTGTTATTTATTTATTCATCACATTGATCGGCTTCACTTTATATTTGAGCTTATAATATGAGACAGTACTATTACACAACGTAAAACTTAGCTTATGTAAAATTACTAGTCCTTTCAGAACTGAAATGAAACCCAACAGAACAGACCAATGTGTAGAAAACAAAGTAGGGTGGTAGCTTCAGCTTCTACTAAATTACATAGTTAAAAATTTGTTGGGTGGTCACAAAATTATTTTATTTGCGTTTCTTATCTAATAGTGAAGTTCATAAATATTACAAATAAAATTAGTTACAACACAAGATGTTTAAAAATTATGTTCAGAAAGAGTTTGGAGAGACATCTCTTGAGTAGCAGAGAAGTGAAAGGTAAATTTTATACTTTACAGTTAATAAATATAATATACAGACAAACCGAGGCGAGGAAACGAAAATAAAATAAAACCAATTGGAACAATTTAAACCTGTATTTACAAATTGCATCATAAATGAAGCGCACTTGAATGTCTGTGAAACTGTAGCTTCCGCTAGCATCTACTGTTTGCAATTTCGTGGAAATTCAAGCTATTTCAATCATGGTTATCGCATCTATTTTCGAAAAGTAATTTCGTGTTATTTTTGTAAATTTTACTGACAACTATGCTAACCGCTATCTTGTTCAATTGTTTTTAGTATATTGTTCCTTCTGTAATATATATCAAAGTTTCTCCAAATTATTGACTGAATTGTTGTTATTGGATTTTATTTACTTATTTGCCGTCTGTTTTACATAATGTAAAACAAATATTTATTTATTTAACAAAAATAAATATTTATTTTATTACAATTTAAAAAATATTATAACTTGATTCTTACCCATAGTCATTTAAAAAATAATTTATTCTAATGTAAATGCTTTGCTTTAAACTTATAGAGATCCAATATCCGCAGAATTTTAATGATAATTATTATCATTTTATTAATATATAATAATAATAAGAATAATTGCTACAACCCATAACCTGAAAACCAGGCCCCAGAAGCTACATACTTGTGCGGGCGGGAGGGAGGGGGCGATTATTATTATTATGTAGGCCCTACGTGCGGCTGCAGCCGACTTACAGATGGAATAGCTCAAATTCCACATTTGTGTCACATCTAGGGAAAACTTCCCTTAACTATAAAAAGCAAAGAAATAAAATTATTTACCATCTCGAAAAGGGGTTCATAGTCATTTGCCTACGGCTTGCCACACGCCTCTGCTAACATTCCAACTACTTATTCAAACAGTTCTGAGTCGCATTCCCTACCAAATCAATGTCCTATGTCAGTGCACAACTCTTTTTAAAATAAGTTATAAGGTGTTAAAGCAATTGTGTAATAACATATGCCAGAAGCAATAATATGAAACATAGCTTTTATGAAATAGACCCCTGTACAAAAAATGCAATAATATGTTAGTATTATATCTTAGTGGTATGCATTTTAGTGCACATGTACTTAGACTCTAGTCACGTTCATGTTTTTACAAGACATATGTACGTCAAATTTTCAACTAAAGCATTCATTTAGAGCTGTTAAATTTTAATACATTTTAATTAACATTTTGTAAAAAAATACGGCACACTATACACGCCTCACTGGAACTGGCGTCAATCGACGGTATGCGACTAGCTGAGTACAATGGTACCACTACCACTTAACCCAACCTAATCTAATCTAATCTAACCTCAATGTTTGATGGAGTTGCCATTCACATGACTGAAAATTAAAAGTTTTGCCTTTTTATCTGGATGACTATCAACATCATTATCAACATCAACATGGGGAAGATGGAAAGTAATTTGAGAAGAACTCATACCTGTATCTCTGGTTAGAGAGAAAGTTAACTATGCTGAGAATAAACGAAGATATTATAGAACCTTGTAAAAACCCGTGATCTTCACCTATCTGCCTTGTAGCTGAAAGGGGCAGTAATTTTCGTTTTTGTGTTGATTCTAAATTAGTTATGCGACGCCAAGTTTCTATCATCGTTAGACAATGAATGTTTATTGACAAGTTCTTGTAACTGAAACGCCCTTTGTTTCCACAAATGCCTCTGTCACTTGGAAACGATTAATTGACGCTATCTTAGGAGTTAACCTTCAACCTTCCGTAATTGTTTACCTCCATATAGTTAATTGTTGTGTCTAAATATTTTGATTAAAGCCATTTAGAAACCTTACGAAAGATGTTTGATTGTCTTCATTTTATTGGACTGACCGTTGGATTCGACGAATTCCAATTCTGTCGGCCTTAATTAAAAGTATTTAGGATTTGTTATTGACGAACTCGGTCTTCGTCCTAATCCAGAAGAAGTTTAACTTGATGCATTTCCTCCTACAAACGTCAAGGAAATCCATCGATTCGCTGACTCTGTAGTTGCTCTGCCTAATACGAATGTTAAATGGTTTGGACTCGTGAGTACAAAAAAGCTTTCGCTACCCTGAAATTAATTCCAGTCCTGATATGTCGAGGCTTGATTCTCAACGTACGTTCTATCTGCAAACCGATGCTTCAGCCTTCGGATTAGGTTGTATAGTTAATCAACAGTTTTCCAAGACGACGAGAAGTTTGTTTCGGATCCCGTTCCTAGACCAACCAGGAAAGAAATTACATTGCTACCTAGCACGAATGTCTTGCGGTCATATGGACAAACAAGCTTAGACATTACCTGGAAGGATTCGATTTCAAGGTGATTAAATGTTGTCACTCGCTATTGTGGTCACACAACCTTAAAGATAAAGAGTCGAAGATGAGATATGGATTTGATGTGCTCGAATTTATCCTAAAGTGTGTTTATTTGAACATGGTCAAGTAACCTCTTTTATCTTCCAACCTACAAAGTTTTTTCCAATATGGAAAACATTTTCTTTTTCTAGTCTCTTTCCACTTTATACATATAATGGTACATTTTTCTCTTCAAATTCTATTGATCCGAAATTAGGTTCCAGATCTGGAAATGTCTCTGTAGTACATTTCTTTAATGACAAAAGTGCTTGTAAATTACTATTCTGGATGAAATCCGTTTTTATTTTATTAACTTTGTTTCGATGAACTTGCTGTATAAATAAGAAGCGCTCTAAATGATGGAGGTGTATGGTGCTGTTCTGATGTATGGTACAATATATAGTAAGTATGGTACAGCTTTAATTTTGGTTCTCTTTTATGCAACTGTATTTGTGACTTAGTTTACATTGGGGAAACAGAGAGATCAGTTTGCACGAGAATTTCAAAACATAATCAAACCGTGAGGTGAGGTCTTGTTTCAGTATTCTTTCATACTAGAAAATTCAAGGAATATTAATCGCGACATCGGCTATCCTTCAGTTCACATGCTGACTTTATTCAGTCCACATGTACAGTTCTTGTGGTGTTTTGCGATTGTGTTTGTAATTTCTTCTGAAGAAGGCCTATACAATTACGGGAGAAACGTTGCGTTCTTCGATTGCTTTCTCAACATGACCCGGAAGAAACCTGGAAAAAGCACCTTAGGCAGATTCTAAATACAACATACATGCATACAAATGAAGTCACTTTTAAAATTATATTCTGTGAGCATTTTTGATGCTGTTATGTGAAAGAACTTAGATTGAAAAAGAGTTGAACTATGTTGTCTACTTAGCTGAGTTAAATGATGCAATAAGGATCAAAAATTAAAAAATAATTACGTTTTCATGGTATATGCATAATAAATAACAATGAAAATAATAATAATTTTTCTATATATGGAAACATGTGAAAATTATAATTTCCCGGACAAATCTGATTATTTACATAAATGGTAATCTACTTGTATTTAAATCGTCACTCCTTACTTTTGGGAAATGTAATAACTAAATTTCAGAGACGAAGTGTTTCAGCTCGTAATTTATTAAAACTTGACGTAGTCTCATACCTATTCACAGTCGTAAACCTGTTGCCGATGTCTTTGTATTACCAAGAAATAAATTTGTTATAGCTCAAACATGTTATTACTAAAATGCTTGCCTAAGACAGCGAAGTTGCTGTTTATGTTGAAAGTATTTGCAAGAAGAACTTAGCATTTACGAGACCAGAGCTAGAGATAAGCTAGAGCTAGAGCTAGAGGTAGTACATTTAATTAATAAGTACAGAAGGCAAAAGTGATCGTGAAAGGAATTGTTCTGAAATAGTACCGTATCATAAATAGAACCAATAAAAAGTAGACCTTATTAGAAGATTCTGAAGTAAACGTTAAAACTGTGAACAAATAATTAGAAAATGTAGATTACTGCTGCGATGAAAACGATTACCGCAGTTAATTCGTATTTACAAATGTCATTTCATGCATGCACTTGCATGATGCGTTGTGTATTTACTTTTCGTAAAGTAATATTTTAAATTAGAAGTAAAAGCAGGTTTGGGACAGCGTGTTAATGATATGATATTCCTGGAAAAGTTATTCAAAATTTCACATGTGAAAAGGTACCATTTCAATTATTTACAATACAATTAAATGGTATGAAAATGGGACTGACCGTGAGGATCTCCCAAAATTGGACTGACCACGATGCTTCGGTGGATCCCAACAACGTCAATCTAGAGATCAAAAAATAAGGTCCGGGTGCTTGCAAGGGAAATTATCTTAACACCTAGTTAGTCTAGAAACAAAGAAACGTGATGTGAAATATATAAAAATATTCTGGATTTAGATAAGAAAGTCGGCGTTTGCATCGCAATTGATGGAAATAATAAACATACATTTCTATATTGATTTATATGAAATTATACTTTTCTATAAGTTGTTTTCTATTTAGACTGAAATTTTAGGAAGTACTAAAATTAAGAGTCAAAGTAGTGTAGTTTTTTTATTTTGGGAGTGGGGGTCAATAATAAGTGATTTATTTATTTATTGCAATGCAAAACGTACATAAAAAGTATACAGAGATAGTTAGAGCATAAGATTGTATTGAAAAAAAATGTTTACGAACCCAGGCTCATAATAGTTCGGGCACTTCTGGTTTTGTTCGAGGACATCCCGAAACATTTACTTAAAAAGATTTTTTGTTGGTCCACGTTACGGTTAATTGTTGCTAGAGTGAACTACTATTTTAATTCTTTTTTATCTTTCTATTTTTTCTATTCTAATTTTTTTGTTTAGTGTTTGTAGATAAAACACTGAATACAAATTTTATACACTTTATTTATAATTATAAAAATAAACGAAGTCTAATGCAATTGCCGCTTGTCGCCATTTTTTTTGTTAGTGTCATTATATTGCATTAGAGTAACGTAACACTAACACTAACAAAAACAGTTACCAAAAATTGGATAACTTTTTAACGGCTTTTTTCTCTTCAAATTAAAGTTAGACTGAATCTTTTGATACTTGTAGAATAGAATACTTTTAGATTTAATATACAGTGTATCCACGGATTGAGTTCACAAGAGAGGAAAAATTTTTATTTTTAGTTTTATCGAAAAATGTCATTCTTGATAAAAAGTTTTGCTTGTTGTAAGACCCCAGAAAATTAAAACAAATTCATGTTTTATTTTACCTGCTTCATTTTATAGTCAATTTTCTGTGAAACCATATGAAATTTTTCAGTTCAAATCTATAACAATAATCTAGTGGGTGACGTTTATGTCAATGTCATGACGTTGTGTGAGAATTATTGAGCAATAATTCTTTCAAATTGTCATTGTGTCACAACGTTAACTCTTCAACAAAGAATTTCCCTTGTAAAGTGTTAAAATGAATAATGAAATTCAATGAGACGGGATCTGTTGAAGATAAAAAGAAGGCGAAAAAGGCATACCGTGAAGACGATGACGCAGCTACTGCCTTAGCTATCCATTCCGTATTTGATTTACCCACTAGATTATTGTTAAAGTTTTGAATTTAGTGCAAAATTTCATATGGTTTCACAGAAAATTGACTATAAAATGAAGCAGGTAAAATAAAACGTGTATTTGTTTTAATTTTCTGGGGTCTTACAACAAGCAAAACCTTTTATCAAGAATAACATTTTTCCATAAAACTAAAAATAAAATTTTTTTTCCCCTATTGTGAACTCAATCCGTGGATACACACTCAGTATACAGAGTTAATTAATAATATAGTGCGAAAATCGATTTTATTAGTGAAAAAACATTTTTGTTATTGGGAAGCTCCAAAGATTGACCTGCATTCTAGCGGAATTTTATTAAATCTAATTATATGGTAGAATAATTGTCAAACTGGAAGATTTGAAGGTTGTTACAACTAAAGCATGCACCTCATTGGTTGTATACATGATCGCCTACCGCATATCGATACTAGTTTGTTTAATTTTGTTGCTGTACAACGCCATCTATATTTATTGGCGCGTCCCAATAAGAATAGAGTGAAAAACAATGTTTTCTACTCTTCATTTTTATATAAAGTTTTTACCCAGTACTCTAACAATTGTTCACGGAACTGTTATTTACTGTGTATATAATATACACGTGAAAAGGCCATTGCGAAACTCGTAAAATTGGATCACTCCCTATCGCTGGAGATTCAACTTTCATACTCATATTCTCTTTTGTCGCTGGTATGTCAATATCCTATTGTTTGTCGTTTACCTGCTATGATGATGATTTTAATACTATTGGACGTTTTATGAAAACGTAAGTATAATATTTTCTACTGAAAGGAATTTCCTTTCCTTGTACTGCGAATAAAAATAAATAATAATGGTTTTATTAAAACTTATTTGTCAGTAAAAGGAAATTCCGCTAAAATGCTTAATAAAAACCATAACCTCAATTTCTTTATGCTCAACAATTAAAATTGAAGCAAAAAACGATTATAAGGATAAAATCCTGACTTTTTTAACGTGACATGTTGCATATCCCTAGGTTTTTGACAAAAACCACAAAATATAGATATCATTTTCATGCTAAATACGTTAAATTTCCCTAAAACCGTAATATTGCAAAAAAATGTGTGCGTTATATTTTACTCCGCTTTCCACAGCCACACACATAGGCAGAAAACCACGAATACTAACTAGTAACAAGGTAAAAAATGGGGATGATCCATCACATTTGAAAACGGTCTCCATGTATAAATTATATTATTCAAAGGTTATGATTTAACAAAATAAATCTTTTGGCAAGCAAAAAGGGTACGAAATGCTCTGGCATGCAATTATAATGTCAGCTAATAATGGATTTATAAATTCTCTAAAGCCACGCAACATGGATGGATCAGCATTCGAATTTTTTATAACAAAATCCAGACAAGAGATGTTTAAATATTTAAAACTGTGGTGTTACGTTTCAACCTGTGATATTGCGAGTCGCGGGTAGTTTCTTGTGAATACTTCATGAACCACTCAGTGTTTTATAAAAGAATGTCCATTTTTAAATGTGATGTTGACGTAGGCATGCGAATAATGCATCTAGGGTAAGGTTACTAAGGTAAACGTTCTGAAAAACTGCTGTTCGTATTTTAATAATTTACTGACACATAATGATAAAATTACCCACCCTACGCATTACCCACCTTTAATATTAATCGGGTGTAGGACACGTTTTAGTTAAAAATTCTTTTTAGAAGGGTTCTTCGTGTATAAAGATAAAAAGTTTATTTGGAAAAAACTTTTAAATTCAACCATTTTAAGTTTTAATCTTAAAGATTTTTTTGAAATTTATTAATCACTATTTTAAGAATAATTAAAAAAACTTTCAAACCTAGACGATATCTCGCAAAAGACTGCATAATTGCTAAAATTAGAAAATTAAAATAAATAATAAATAAGGTTTTAAAATTTACATTATTTGTTTTACCTCCACTCGTACTTCTAACCGAAGTTAAGTTAAAATTATTATTTTAAAATAATATTAAAACAAAAATACATCAATCCACCAATTGATTTCAGTAACAATAACTTCGTTACATAAAAACTGCACTCAATAATGATCAGTATAATAACTAAAAATAATTTGCTATTTATGCAGTTCTTAAGATGATTAGCAAGTTATTATCAACACAGGAACTAATTGGGGGCAGATAACAAACGAGATTGGTTCAGCTAGCTTGTTGTAAGGGAGTAGGATACAGACGAAGACGAACTGGGCCTCCGAGCAACCGGGCAAATGCCCGGTGGGCCCCCTTGGAGACCGAAAAGTGGGCTCCCAAAACCCCAAGAGCAATTTGCAAAATTCAAATTTTACTAACTTTGCGAATAGCCAGACATGGTGAATACAAGAATATAACTGCCTGTTAAAAATTAAAATTAAATTAAAAGTTAAATAATTAGTAATAGTTCTTGAAATTGAATAAAACTTCATGGGATTCAGTCCTCAAATTTATTTTTTACAAATTCATTAAGACGTTTCGATAACGATTTGTTTTCTTTATCAAGACTAAAGGGTCCCCTACACGATCAATATTATTGACCGTCTAGGGTGTGTATTGACGGTTTGATGAAAATATTGAGGATATCAAAATTATTTGATATTTTAACATCAGTAATATTGACCGCGTATAAATATTCACCGTTTAGGGTCATTTTAGTTACATTGCGCAATATTTGTTTAATTTGGACTTGGTACTTGGAAAGGACACATGGCGAATTCTAATAATAAGAAAGTGTTTTGAAAGGAAGTGATTAATTTGTACCATACTTTGCCTGAATCATGGCAGATTAAGTTGAAAGATTGCAGTAATCGCAATAAGAAAATGATACTTACGAGACATTGTTAAGTTCAACATACACTGTCATCTGTGACGTGGACGCGGATGTCATCCTAGGATGATATCCCCGACGTGGTCCGGATAATGACTCAATGTTTAAATTTGCTGTAATTAATTGCATAAACAAGTTGGGCTTCGAGATTCTTTGTATAATAAAATTATGCGTATGGTATCATTTTGTCAAGACATTATTGACTTCATAATAATAGATACTTCTAATTAAAGATGGAGATTTCAGTGAAGATTTTATTATGAAGTTAATAATGATTTCTTCCATTTTGATAAACACGTTTTACAGAATTACAATACGTATAATTTTATTATGCAAACAATCTCGAAGCCCAACTTGTTTATGCAATAAATTTCAGTAAACCTAAACGTTGCAGCATTATCCGGACACGTCGGGGATGTCATCCTAGGATGATATCCGCGACCACATCGCGGTTAAAAGTGTATGTTCAACTTTAATCAAATACCGGGAAAGATATCCAGAAGCAATAAAGGGTGATTTCACGAAGAAGCTGAATTCATCTTTTTAAAAATCATTCTTTTAACTAACTTCCTCTTTTCATTATTATTAGACTTTGCACAACATGATAACGCATAAATTCAACAAGCTTTCTCAAAACTATTAAGTACAGCAGACATCGCTAATAGAATTTTATAATTTTGTCAAAACAGCTAGAGAGTCGATGCATAAATGCACATTGAAACAATATTATTGATGTAAAAATTGATCGTGTAGATCCTAGCCATTATTATACATTAAAATTGGGCAATATTATTGTTCAATATTATTGATCGTGTAGGGGGCCCTTTAGAATATACAAATTACAAAGAATTAGACCATTAGTTCTTCTTGTTCTTAATTCTATCGTTAAGTGTAAGGCCATATGTACTTTACTGTTCTTTCGTGCACTTTTCTCTCCATCCTTTTCTATCTTCTGTCATTTGTCTGATGTATTTCCATTTGAACCTTCTCTGTCTGTTTCTTCTTTGATTCCCTCATTCCAGTCTTCCCTTTCAGTTCTCACCATCCATATATTCTTTTGGTTACCAAACTATCTCAATTGTCCTTCTACTAACTTTTCATATATTGGCAGAGGCGTAGCTAGCGCCTGTGCATACTGTGCGCGGCACAGGGATGCCGCTGTCAAGGATGTGCCAGCCTCCTGACAAAGTAAAATATAATATGAATTAAATACGACCAGTAACGTTGGAATGAAATTTACTAATAAATTATAGCTTATATTTTTAATCGAGCTTTTTTTTTTCTTATAAGAGGGGACATTGCTCTGCCTTGCGAAGGGGCACCACAAACCCCAGTAACGCCTCTGTATATTGGTTTGATTTTGAATTGTTCTCTGATGGTTTCGTTCCTAATTCTGTCTTTTATTGTTTGTATGTTATGTGTTTCCTTTATACTTAATATTATCATGTTCTTTGTTTTGCCCACGTTTATTTCCATACTATACTTTTGTAATTTCTGGTTTAATACGTTTAAGTTAAATTGTAAGTTTTCTTACTGAATCAGCTAAAATAATCATATCATCTGCGAACATTCATTCTGTCATTTTCACTTCCTCCATCTTCCAGTATCCTATTTTTAGTTTTTTCAGCTTGTTTCTTATCTCTTTAATTAACTCATCCATCACTAACGTGAACAATAGGGGGTTGCGGACACTTCACCACCTATCTGCTTCACTCCTTTTTCTGTTGTAAAATTCTTTGAGTCTTCATTGTTTGTTCTAACTATATTTCTTATTTTGAACTTGCGACTTTTGACCCTTTTCTCTTTTCTTTGTATTTTTCATAATTTCCATTGATTCCAAAAATTCCAAAAATCTAATGTCCATTGCATAGATTCTTGATTCCTATTTGTTATTGTCCATGTTTCATTGCTATATAGTTTTGTCGATCTTTCTATTTTCTTGATACCTTCTGTTTTTATATGTTTTAGTACTCCTCTATTACACAAAACTGTTGTTTTAATTATATTTTGTACGTTTATTGCTTTTTCCAGTTTTTCACTTATTTCTTTGTCCATCTTACCATTTTCTTCTATTACTGATCCTAAATACTTATAGCTTTCGACTTATTCAATTCTTTTTCCCTGTATCTGTACGTTATGTGTTTTTTTATACTTGATATTATCATATTCTTTGTTTTGCCCACGTTTATTTCCATACTGTACTTTTGTAATTTCTGGTTTAATACGTTTAAGTTAAATTGTAGGTTTTGTTCTCAATCAGCTAAAATGATCATGTCATCTGCGAACATTAATTCTGTTAAGTTCTTACTATATATCTTATTTTGTACTTAGGTATTTTATAATTCTTTTCACTTCTTTATTCCACGATTCCGTTCTTTTTACATTTGTCTTTACTATTTTTGATATCCCACGGCACTCTTTGGCCGACTCTAGCACATTTTTCCCATTTCTCTTCTATTCCTTTTTCTTCAAATTGTTCTTTCAATTTTTTGTTATTTTCTGTTTCCAGATATTTCTTTCTAATTTCTTCGTTTTTCCTTTTATAACTCCTTATCTTTTCTTTTACTATTTTCCTTCTTTTGTCGCTTTGTATCTTTTTATGTTTTTAAAACTATTAGTTTATTTACAAATGGTTTAATTCTTTGTAATTTGTTGTTGCATATTTTATTGGGCAAGAGTAAGACGGGAATGTTGTTGAATGTTAGCTGTGTTAACGAATTGATGATTGAATAGAGACCGGGGTCATAAACGGGGTTCAATGAAGATTCTTACTAATTGAATTGAATTTTATGAATGAAATAAAGTTAATTCAACTTCTTTTTGATTTCTGGAAACTGTAACTAATAAATAAAGATCTTAGGAAACTTAGTATTAATTTTCAAAATTCATTATCTACAGAAACCTTGTCTGAAACAGCACTTTCCAGAATGCACTACGTATCACTCTTTTTGCTAAATCTTCATAATTTTGCAAAAATAACCGTAATATTTATTAAGTTATTGAAGCGATTTGACATATGCTCAAGTTACTAACAAAAAAAAGTGGCCTCCTCCGCTGTTTGCCCGGTGGGCCCTAATGTCGTCAGTCCGACACTGTTCATATCTATCATATGACCGCAAAGCGGAAACATAATATAAGATGGGGGAAAAAAACTGCCCTAAATATACGGACCTCGGACCGTATGTTACACATGTTAGAGGTCAGGTGGTCAATGCTAATTGACGCACAACATTGTCTCCCACAATTACTTGAATTTATTAATTTTCGTCGTGTTAAAGACGAGATTAGGTTTTTGGTCTGACCTTGCCTCATGACATTATGGCCGCACAAGACAATGGTTGGTGAGAAATAATATATCATTTGTGCCAACATCCCTCTAACCTGCCACAGGCGAAACCTATTAGAATAGAACTTTTGGGTTTTGATTAGCAGGAAGGTTGTAACCGAATAAAGTTTTATTGGTTAAATTATCCATCTAATTTTACACAGTTTCCAATTGAAATTATCTGGTGGAGCTATTTATATTAGAAATGTATAAAAAAGTCTATTAGTCTAACTACATACAAATCCGGTCTCGTATTTCTTTTGCATCAACGTATTTTACTTTTTAAATTCTTTATTCTGTATGATGTGGTATATGTTTTGATCAAAATATTTGAATAATTTTTATATTCCCTTTGTCAATTTATAGAAGTTATTATCTTGTTATACAGTTTTTCTTGGTAAAATTTAATGATTATTTACAACACCCTCAAGTCCGTAATAGTTATTTACATTTGCAAGACCGCTTACTTAGAACTTTACGTGGTACCTAACATGCGAGCGATTAGTGTGCTTATTATCCGTGAAAGCACGTAGGGTTCGTGTAACAGTCGAGCATTGTACAATGTTTTATGGTATTCTGAATCGTAAATCTTTAATAAATAATAATTAAAAAATGTTGTTTAAATTTTAATAACAACTTTGTTTTATTATATATTAAAGGTGATGATACTCATTAAGAATTTCCCTGCATCACCTTTAATAAATAAATTTGTACATTTACTGAAATAGTACAACACAAGACGTAAGATATATATGAACGTTTTAAATAAATATGTATGTTGCTATGGTATTGATGATAAAAAGCCAGTAATAATTTTTATGTCCGATAGGGGGATTATGACCTTTTAACGGCCTGTTTTTAGAGCGTAAATTACTAAATTAGAACATCCCCTTGTTTACGCCGTCTCCACAGTAATAAAGGTAATTATAGACTACTGCATCCACCTACTTGAAGTTTTGCACTTTACAAATTATTATTAATTTAAATTAAATATTAACTTAAACTTAGACCACACATAAACTAACGTATGCATTTTGGGCTTAATTAGTGTTTTAGAGCCCTTTATCGTCTTAGCGCCTGAGGCAAAAGCCGAAGACGCTAACTGACTCTACGGGCTCTAAGACGCTCAATTAAGCCCTTAATACATAATATACTATTATTTCCACGTTCTATGTAAATGACACTTTACATGCATTTATGGTAACTAAGTAAATGGGTAGTTACAACTACAGCCCTGTAAAATTTTACGGGCTCCTAAAAGAGACCTGTAAAATTTTACAATGCTCATCAACACAAAGCTATGGAAACTATTTTGTTACTTAACCATAACACCATGGCGCCTAGCTGTAAATTGTGCTATCGAATTTGATTACAAAATGTCTATAAAAAATATATAATTTATAAAAAACGCTGGTGAAGGTGAAAATAAAACTTTGTACGCGACACGCTTTGCAATTAAATTTACTGGGCTCACTGGATTATGAGTCTCGCTCCTTCATCGCTCGCCCCACAAAGTTTACAGCTCACCCGTAAAGATTAACTTAATTTTTTACTTGGAATTTTGCTCTATCCGCAACACTGTTTTTAGGCTGTTCCTTTGGGTAAATTATAACAGCATCGTTTAAAAGTTGGATTGACGTCGTTTTCAACCAGGTGATCATTTTTGTTATTGGCTAAACAATCGTGTGAAGAGAATTAAGATTATTTTCAATAATTAACGAGCTGAGGAAAAATAAACAAAAGTCATAAACTTAAGTAAATATCTAATGGATCACAACGTGGTGTGCACGTGATTCCGAGGGCATTTTAGATGCTCACTAGGGTGGAGCGAAAATTAGAAGATTTTCAATATTTTCTAATTTTCAATTTGGTTGGGTGTGAGAAAGTTGACCTTCTGTATTAGTAATATATTCCAGCAAAAGAAAGTTAATTATGATGATATTTCGAGGTGCCACAACACCTTTGAAAATAAGAAAAATTCCAGAAAAATCACCAGCGAAATAAAAATGACAGTTTATAGAAATCTTAGTTTGTTTTTTAACTTGGGCTTAAAATAGTAGTAAATTATGCTCAGCAACCATACAAAAAGGTTTCTTCCCTTTTCATTAATATATTTAGGTGCCACAAGGCAACTAACAGTCGATGATTTAAAGAAAGAAAATAGACATTTTTGTATTATATGAAAAATCAAAGTAAATTGTTTATTATCAACGAATTAAAATTAGATATGTTTTATATGGTAGATATTATACAAATACACAAGTATAATAAAACAAGACACGGCTACTTAAGATTATTATCTGCTTTCGAATTGAATTGGTGCATGATGAATCTTGATTCAAGTCTTCACCTTATGTATCCATCCCTTTGATTCTCACCAACTCTTGCAGATTCTTCTGTTACTGATCGTATGCACCGTTCAACAGCTTGAGTATGACTAAGAACATTTGAAAAAGTTAGAAGTTTTTCATTATCATTTATATAACTTTCTATTTCCTCGCGGGTAAGTGATCTTGTGAGAGGAGGTACAAGATTCAGGTAGCTGTCATGGTCTAACATTTTATGATAATTCTGGGCATCAAAATTTATTTTAGGGAAGTGCCGCAGCCCGATGCCTCCAGCCGTTGCATGTTGCTCTTTAGCTTTCAACACCCGACGAAGGGCTAACAGTCTCACAGTAACTTCTCCATCAGTTAGCATAGCCAGAAGCACATTTCTCGTGATATGCGTAGAATGCATTCCTCTGGGTTACAACATCGACAACATTTTTGAGGTAATTAGGAAGATACCTGCTTAACTGAATAATCTTCCATAAATGTCGAGGACCATCGCAGCACCCTGGTTTGGTCTTGATTTCAAACCAAATAGGTACATAAACCTTAATTATATATGTATGTAGCTAATGTCAAAAGATCTTCCGATAGATCGTTTGATGAAACGCAAATGTACTGACGAAGTATGCGGCTGACAGTTGTTATCCATCTTGAATGTGCCATTGATTCGGGTTGCAGACCGACTAATTCTTGGTTGCATTTATCAGATATAACAGCTGAAGCAATCTTATACAAATATCTTTGATCGTTGATTACTCGTAGTCTTCGCTGTTCTCTTTGTTAAAGTTGCTTTGTAGTTGTTTGGTCAACTCTTCCAATCATCATTTTCCTGTTTGAACGCTGATCAGTAAGAAATCTCTTCCTTTCTTTAAGGAGTACTTCCCTAGACTTCTCACAAGAACAATTGTCGAAAGACCTGCATTTGCAAGTCGTTATATCAATTTTTTACACATGCTTTCACCTGACTCATATAAGTACCAACACCTTGTCTTTGTTTGTACGGTTTAAGAAGCTTTCGATATTTAGCATGATATTCGCGAATCCTTCGGGCAATTCGTTCATTCGAAATAGTTGGCAATGAGGCTCTTTTCCAAATTTCCTCGAGATGCATGATAACAATATCGGAAACTTCTGTAAACGTGGGCTCTTTAGCTTGGCCGCCTGTTTTAATCTCCTGTCGAGTGTACAAATATTGTTACAATTTTTCTTTAAAGGTTTTTCGCTATTTCAATTTCACTTAATGTTTAACCTAAAATTTTTCTTTCTTAAAAGGCTTTTCTCTAGTGTGTTATCACATTTCTGTCATTCCATATATGGTAGTGTTTATGGGCACACCGTTCTATTGGTTTTGCCATATTTGGTAATAATTTGGTTCAGGCTACCTCATTGGTGAATTCAGCTTTATCTCGGTTTTCTTCAACCTTAAGATAAGCTAATCACTTTTATGCTGTTTAAAAAGTTTAGTTGTAATTTGACTTGCTTATAGAGTGTTTACTTCATTCCAGTTTTAGGAAATTTTTGGATAATTTCTCTCTTTATGAGTTTATACTGGAATGTAGTTTAGTCCTGGTGATCCGTTTTTCACTGTGGTGATTGTTTGGTGTCACAGGAATCCAATTTATTGGTCTTTTCAGCTCTACTGCAAGGTATACCTTCTTATTACCCTATCTTTATGATTATCTCTAACAGCTCCTTGTTTTGTAGGAATACTTTATTAAATACAACAAGAGGTGATAATCCACCCATTTCTATTGTTTAGAGCAGATGAAAACATCTTTTCCGGTAGGCCTGTGGTTATGTTGATAAACAGTTAATTTATACAGAATTTTCTTTCTAGGCTTCTAGTTCTTTTCCGGGTTCTAGTTATTTTCCGGCTTTTCTTCCCCTTTTCGGCTGCTTTTCTTTTGCAGTCTCGACGTTACCTCCTACTTCACGATCTGGTTATCGCAGCATTTTACCTGTAATTCAACATTTATTACCAGCTGCCTACAAGTATAAATGAGGACAAACCAACACCAACATCAATACAGAACATCTCAACAAAACACATTTTTCTCTTCTTAGCTTTTTAGGTTATGTAAACAAAGAAATTCGTAATATTCATCATAACAGTTAATATTAAAAGCACAGTTGCTACTAGCATTACTTTTCTGTAGAAAGCGTAATAGTCCGGTCAATATAGACGAGAAAATAGTGGTAAGTTTACATTAATTCGCATAGAGCTGAAAATTGGTAATTGGTCTTAGGTACACTATTACAAATAAAATTTTAAAAATCCCCACCGATCCTACGTCTGCTAAGAAATTTATTCAAGGTCAAAGATTAAAATTGTCGGTTTTTTGCATTTTTTTCGTAAGTGTTATTATAAAACTAAGTCATCATGCAATTATCTACAAAAATTGTTCATATACTTTTTGTCCTACGAATCACCATTCCTGAGATATCGCGATTCTAAAAGTTGAAGAAGTCGTATTCTACATAATATGCACACATTTCCGCACCACCTGTGAGATAGTGAGATACTCCACGATCTATTGTGATTCAGTTTTATTAAATAATATTCAAAAATATTCTATTATGTAACTAAAAAATGGTACTATTGGAAATGATTAAAGTAGCACGAATTATTGTTGATTTCGAGAAAATTTTAGTCTGACTGATAATCTTCAAATGCTACTTCAACAGTAATGTCTTCTTCGCTTTCTTTTTCTTCTTCTTCTTGCTGGATATCTGTTAATTGTTCTAAGAAATATGCTTGTTCCAACTCGTGCTGTCTTTTAGCTGCAGTAATAGTACTCTTCCGAGTGTACATTTTCGGCACTGCACATGAATTGTCACAGATTCCTCGTCTTTCAGGTATTCAAGAAACCCATCATCTCTTTCAACACTTGAATCAATCAAAGGGTTCATTCCACGATCAACAACAACAATTTCACTTTCAGTCAAAGATTTACTACAAATAAAGCAAAATTGCGGCATTTTTGAAAAAGTATTAAACGGCACAAATTGTAATAAGAAATATTAGCAATAAGCACGTGTATTCACTGCAAAGGAACGTTCAACACTAATGTCTGGTTTCACAAAGCTTGATTAAATTCTGATTAACTTAATTGTCATTAAATTCAAAATTCATAAATTTCATTGACTGAGATTTAACAGACCTTGAATTTTATCCAATTATATTTCTAGATTTCAAATTTAATCACAATTAAGTTAATGAGAGTTTAATCAAGCTTTGTGAAACCGGCCATAGAAGTATTTCAAGGCGTGGCGGCGCGGGATAGACGTGCATATTATTATTTTCGATGTTTCAAATGGTGATATCTCAGTAATGGTGATTCATAGGACAAAAAGTATAAGAACAATCTTTGTAGATAATTGCATAATCTGCAACTTTTGTCTGACTTATTTTTATAATAACACTTACCGTTTACGAGAAAAATGCAAAAACCTATACTTTTGACCTTTGACCTTGAATAAATTTTTTAGCAGACGTAGGATCGGCGGGGATTTTTAGAAGTTTATTTGTAATAGTGTATCTAAGACCTGTACCAATTTTCAGCTCTATGCGAATTATTGTAAATTTAATTGTCTATTTTGACCGGACTATAAGTGATACGAATATTCAATTTGATTAAGTTCAGTAATAAAACAATTGTTATTTTGATTGTATAAATTTATTGATTGTAATTGGTTAAGATTTTCCGATTTCATAACGTAATGTTTATTTTTCCACTTTTATTATTATTATTATTGTACGAATAACATTGTGTTCGATATAATCGATGCATTTGGTGTGAACCACACAATTTCTTTTTTTGTTTATGTTTAGAATAAATAACCTATTTCTTTTATATCTGTGCCTTTTATTTCCATCTACGCTTGTGCCGAGTTCAAACGGCGGCTGCTATCTTAGAGTAGGCGTTTGCCGGACCCAGTAATTCAAACAGTTTAAGGTTAATGTTTTGTGAAATAAATTTTAATATTGCTGGGACTTCTTTTCACACCGTGGGCTAGCCGCTCAGGAAGTTTCCGTTATAATATTGCTTCATAACATGTTGTCGGAAGAACATTTTGGTTAAAGGGAGATCTAGTTTCAAAAACCGAACAAACATCAAGTTTAGCACATGCGATTCTTGGAAATTTGGGGTCCTTTTCCGCCGTTCTAAAGAACAACAATAAAAGTTGAAATGTCTTTAATCTTATACTTAACTTTAATGTTTGAAACAACAGAAAAAGAAGAGAATTAGAAAAGCAATGACATTTTTCAAAATGAAAGCAATGAATTGATTATATACCAATTATTATCAAGTAAAATATTAGAATTTGTTAGCTTTTGTAGCACATCAAGATTTTGTTACAGGTCAGCAAGTTTTTTTTATGTTGTGAATGGTGGTTATATTAAACTATTTTAAAGACAAGTTAATGAAAAAATGTATATCAGGAAATTCCACAAATTTTTCCGTGAGCGCATATTTTTATTAAATTCTTAAATTTTCAAGAGCGCTGTGGCACCTCAAGATATTATAGAAATTAGTTAGTATTTTGGGAAATTACTAACGGTAAGTTGTATCAACTTTTCCACGCCCAAGTATTTTGAAATAATTAAAAGAAGATTTCACTCTACCCTAATACTCACCCACGTGATTTGTGATGACTAATTTCTTGTATTAATGGTTTTACTATATTTAAACAATTTAGATCAGTCTTTGTAATACTCCTAGTGTAGTAAACTAAATTGATTTAAATTTTATTTAGTTTTGACACTATAAGTAGTTTAATACTAGTAAGCTAAGTTTCACTGTAATATTACTTACCAAAGGGCTTCGAAACATTTTTTAATTTATATTTTTTTACAATATCTAGTTGCTTAAGAAATCATACTTGATTATTGAAGTGAAACTTTCCTTCAAAATATTGGCGAATAAAATAAACAAAATTATTAAAAAACTGTAATAGGCATCTTCCATTGAAATACCTACCTAAAAAATATACCTACTCTAAATATATATATATTAAAATTAATAAAGGTACCTAATTCTATTTGTAATAAAATTAATTATAAATATAAATCTCTTGATAAGTCGTTTTTACAAAATATCCAAAACATTTAATCAAGTAAAATGATTTATTTGGACTAAAGTTGTATTTTCAGACAAATATATTTGCGAATGCTGCCTTGCTTTGACAGATATTAATATACAATTACTTTTTCGCCGTAGTGATTTAATAATCTTTCTGCTAAATAAGTTCTCTTTAGCTGTTTTTGTAAATTTGCATTAAAAGTGGATTTTTAAATTGATTATAATAATTTGACCGTCTACTTACTGTACCAAATAGAATATTAAACTGCTAAAACTGAATTCATACATATGAAATATCGTGGCAGGAAGTTGAAAGTGAAAAACTTTAGTAGTTTAACGCTGTTCATGTAACTGGAAATAATTCTATGAATAATTTGAAACTAAACCTGTCAAGAAATAAAAAAGCTATTTCAATTCAAACCGGATTTGAAATTGTAGTCATGCTTGTTATGGTTATGATTATAACCATTAGCTATATACATTCTTATGGCTAATAAAACAATTTGAAAGTATGCAGTTTAATCTTTTTGTTATATTTACACTCGAAGGAACCGGCAATGAAGCAATCTGTTAGCTGTTATATTATATAATTCAAGCTTTCTGGCAGAGCAGTGATCTCTGAATGATACAACGCAATTTTTTAAATTTTGCAAAATCACGACAATTATAAATATTATAAAATCATGTAAAGGTGACATACTTCATGTATTTCATCACTTGTTATTATTGTTATTTGCAGTTGCTCCGTATATCTGGATTGCCAGCTGCTTATTTTCGTACATATTGTATACGTGTACGTATTGTCCACAGTCACTGTGTTAAGATATCTCATCCATTTATCCTAAAAATATAGCATTTTGTACATCATTTGAATTTAGAAAGATTTTAAATTTCAAATTTTTCTAAATATTATTTTAAAAGGATTCTATCTGTGTAGATTAATTTTGTGAATGCACACATATTTTTAGCAAATTTATAGGGAGTTTTTGAATGTTCAGTACTTTGGAAAACGTGTTAATTTTTTATAGATAGACATATTTTTCCTTTGAAGTACTTAATTTTTTGTCTTTAATTTTAATATCGGGGGTCGGTGCCTCACGAGATATATTTTTCAATAGATACCAAGAGTCCACTTCAATAGCACTTGAATCCAACACCAACAATACATGTAAAATCCAAAACACATTTGTGGCCACTACTAAAGTACCTCCAACGTAAAAGCTTTTTAGGCATACACAAAATCACTATAAATATACATAAATAGTACCCACAAATTAGCTTAGCCAGAATTGTTCAGTGCTTTATACGATTACAAAGTAAACATACCTATTCTAACATAGTATACATGCATACAGTACTATTAAATTAAAATGCAATATACGTTCTCTCTATTGCATTTGCAACTAATCATTTCAATCCATTGCAGCTACTGTATGTTTATGCAACCAACAATACATAGAATCTCATAATGCACTAGCCGTTTAACTTTTTGCATTTTACTTTGGGATAATTTAATTTCCTATACCATAAAATCACTTATATCTTCGAAACTATTTAACATAGATGCTAAAGTGGGGGTATTTTGAACAGCATTCAATAAGATTTACAATTTTGCTATAGTGAATTTTCCTCTAAAACAATTATTGGAGCCAATATTTGAGAAATTGTGTTTTTACATGTTATTACCTATGTTACAAATTCGATAATACACCCTGTATATAACACACGATTGCTAGCCTGTGGATGTGCTCACCGTTAGCGCTGGTTACTCCCCGCTATACTAGGTTAGCCCAATTGAACAAAATACTCACGTACTCATGTCAAACATCAAAAAAGGCCTATAATAAACAAACGATTTACTAGAATTGCCGAAAAGTTCGCATGATGCAATGTACTTAGTAAAAAGTCCATTTTGAGGAAATGGCAAAATTGTTTACGGAATTATAAGGTCCTTCGGGTGATTAATAAATCAATCCGGCATGAATAATACATTTTAGTAACTTAAGGGTGGTAAATGCAATGAGTCTACAAATCTTACGGTGTGTGCAAACGTGGTACATATAGTCTCCAAACAAAAAAAGATAGTATGAAATCCACAAAGGAATCCAAAACAAATGGATCAAATAACCATTAAAAGGGTAAATGTAGTTTTCTCAAGTTATATTACCAAGAACAAATTAAAGAACTACGGTACAAAATACCCCACAAAAGTGACTTATTGCAATCAGAAATGACTTTTAAAGTTTTAGTAGTCAAAACTGCTAAGACAGAGAAAACGCACAAATTGCCATTAAAATTATACAAATTGCTACGAAATTAATACTAAATAGGATGCCGCGAAATCAACACGTGACAATATAAGAAAAATATGTTATAATAAGCAAAGATTAAGCCGAATAGATTATACACTTTAAATATAACAATTATTTTATAAAAAAATAAATTCTGTTTTTGGCGTGACCTTTGTACTTAAGGCTGATCGACATTAACGAAAAATATGACCTTTCTGGTTTTATGTTATCTCCAACAATTGAGTTATGCGGGTATACATAGTGACATGAGGCGAAGGCAGACCAAAATATAATCTGCCCTTAACCAGATGTAAATTGATAAAATTCAAGTAATTGTAGTAGTAGTGTTGTCCATACATACACACCCGGTCTGAAGACCGTATTTTTTTAGAGAGATTTTATCTGAAAACTTGGCCTATGCCTTCAATTTGACATCGTTTGATGTAATATCTAAATTGTCACTTCAAATTCATTACTGCCAAAATATGCCGCGTTAGCAAATGTAAAGTATTTTTCATTGTCTTTATGATTCTATTACTAACAAAGTGATTATTTCGTACAGCACGGCAGCAACTTGGAATTTTTTCCAAGTCGGCAATAGTATATTTAGGGGAATTTTCATCCTTTTTCTACAGGGTGTCTATTTAGTGCGCAATTTATCGATAACTCTTACACTATTAAATACCCAGAAAAACTTTTAATACAAAAATTTCTTAACAGCATTGTTTAAAAATATTTATAATTACACAGGGTGTTTTAGGAAAACGGTACAAATAAAGCTACGCTTTTTCCAAAGGGAACACCCTATATATTTAACCCGTAATTGATTTCCCTATTAGTTGTCTGTTTAACACGAAAGTGTTCTTTGAGTACGTTGCTACATTGCCAATTTGTAATTTTCTTTTGTTTTTCTGAATTTGGTAAAGTCGTAATAAATAAAACATAGTTTATTTATTTTTTTGAATTTTAAAAACATTATTTACAGATAGTAGTATCAGGATCCTGCAAATACTATTAAAATTTTTCCCAGATTTATTTATGCACAGGAAGTTCAATTTTAATTTTGAAATTATGATAAGATTAAATGAAATTTACTCAATTTGTTCAAATGGAACACCCTGCATGTTTTACAGAGAATTAAGACTTCCACTATTTAAGACTATTCAATTGTAAGATATTTCCTTCATCAAGTGCGGCGTTGGCAAATTATGACTTTTTTTTGTTTGTTTGTTTTTTTTTGGGCGAGGAATCAGGATGGCGGAGCATCCTTCGTACCTCATGGCACCGATTGCTATGATCATTTGGCCGACCCTACTAGAATTTAGCCGAATCTGGGAGAATTCCACCCCCAGTAGGTATCTTTATCGTGCCAAACATCGCATTGACACGGGACCTACAGTTTTACTTCCTATCCGAAAAGAAAGCATGTTTTAAATTTTTCTCCGCTATGAAAAATTACCAGCTCGGCCGGGGATCGAACCTGCGATCTTTGGATTATGAAGCAAACATGCAAACCACTAATCCACCGAGACTGGCAAACTTTTTTTTTTATTAAATTATTAGGTGCATATTGTGTTGGTGAAAGGATCTCGATTCCAATAACTTTGAGTTTTCTTTCATTTTGATGTATGATCATGTCAAAGCGAATGATAAAATTTTGTCTAACATTTATCAAAGTTGCTAGCATAATACTTCGAAAAACTTGTGGTAGCACGTGAATGATATACCAGAAATTTTACGTGTCGCCATAAAGGAATTTGATCAAATTGGGAGATCTTGCAGACTAGTTAGTTGCCGACCCTTGACCTATTCACTTACGCTTGAAAGCGCAATTAGTATTTTTTATTTATTTATAGAAATTTATTGATTATGTTTAAAGATTAATGATCGATTAAAAAAAAGGAAAAGTATGATAAAACAGTGCCATTAGGTTATTATAGAAGTTGGAATTTCACTTATTTGCCATGCGTTCTCAGACATTATTACATACTTATTTACATATTTATGAATTACAATTATAGAAATAATGATAATAAATACGACTTCAATTAATTGGAATTGCAAATAACTTGTCATGTTATCACAACATACAAAAAGAAAAGTTTCAACATTTCATGTATATTGTGAACAAAAATATTTGCAAGCAATATTACGTCCAATACTATAAGTACCGTGTACCGAGATGTGCTAACAAACTTAATAAGGAAATTAGACACATAATTCTATCTATTCTACTAAAAGTAAACAGGGAATTCATACAGATATTTACTTCATGAATTACTCAACCTAGCATGTACTTATCTATATACAGTGCTATTAAATTAACATGCAATATGCCCCATGTTGCATTTAAAAATCAAGTCAATGCATTAGGTTAAATTTATTGATTGTGACAAGTACGTATGCATTTTACCACTAGCAGAGGTTGTTTGTTATAAAGAGTACACTTTTGTATCTTTTATTTTACAATAAATGGTATTTTTATTTACGTTTGTATTTTTAAAAAACTTCGATTTGCTCCAACAGAGAAAATTAAATCATCTTATGGAGAACAGTACTTTGTCTGTGAAAATGAATGTTTATTTTGAAAGTGACGCAGTTTTCGTTGAAGAAAACCAAATGTTGTGTTTGAAAAACTTTCTCCTGATATTAGCAGAGTTTCAAGTCGAGAAGAATAAACAGTTCCTGTGAATAAATGAATATTTCTTTGGAATATGTGTTGTTTTCTGTTTGAATATTTATCAGCCCCATTATGATCCAACTGAATGCATAACTTGCTTGATTCATGAAACACGTACATTCAATGGGAATACCGAGTTACTCCTGAGGTTCAGGGATGATCAAAATAAATCAATCATACTCTTTTAGAAAAGATAGTTGTGTGTTTAATGGTATAGCCTACAGAACCACCAAGGCTACTTTTATACAGATAAATACCAAACCTACTAAAAATATAGCTGTGTTGGAAGTATCAGCTTGACCTAAATAACACTACTTTAGTTTTTGCCGGCTAACCCCAATAAGTCAGAGAGGGGCGGGGTAACACAAGATCAGAAAAACAACTTCGTTTTAAAACAATTCTCGTTACTAAAACTTCAAACCTATTAGATAAACGAAGAAATAGATCATTTACTAACATATAGACAACTTCCACAATTTTGGTCGTACGGTACATATACACTTACAGGTTACAAGCTGGGAAGCAAATATTAAAACCACAAAATAAATAAATAGTAATAAATAAAACACAAATATGTAGTGAAATATAAACTTTCTAAGTAGGACTTTATTGTAAACGGTAAAAGTTCTTAATTATACTGATTAAGGATTTTAATAGGTCTGGTAAAATCGACAGAATGGTGATTTGTATCACAGCTGGTTATAAATCTTAAATACTACCCTATGATAATTTAACTACTCGAGATCTCGTTTGAATTAGTATTTAAACACTAACATGCATGAATAAATAAATTGTATAAACGTTTCAAAAATACATGGACACAGACAAAATAACACAATATATATAAATACATACAGTTTCAAACAAACATCCCACCATTCGATGACCCACGGATGATACGGTTTAAAAGCCTTGTTTAGGGTTTTTTTCACTTCTTCCTGTATAATCTTGTGTTACATACAACAACTATGTATGTATGTATGCAGGTACTAACCCAAAAGGGAAAACCTTCAAGTTAAGCCAAACCCAAATTCAAAAGGGCAAGAATAAAAAAGAAGAAAAAAAGAAAAATACCTAAAAATAAAATACTCTGTATGTAGTAATTATTTTAAATATTTGAGAAGAATTTTACCTTCGATCAACTAAAAGGTGTTTTATTAAATCATTTCTTCTAGGTAAATGATATAGACTTGTTACCTAAAATAGAATACAATTTTATTGAGATTTTAGCACATAGCTGAAAAATAATAAAAACAAGGTTTACCTAAGTGGTTAACACTAGAGTCTATTCCGTCTGGTCGACGATCGATCAAATATAGCCATTTAAGTAATCGGTTTGATGGACGCGAGATTTTCTCCGCTAAAGCGAATAATACCAAACCAACTTCCTATTTCTTCTCACATTCAACCATCCTCTAATGAAAGCCCACCATTTTGTTATGCCGACCGCACCACTGTGAATGCGCTTGACCGCGCTAGCGCGAATTTACGATAAAGGGAGGGAGAGGGAAACCAACGACAACCAAAACTAACGGAGAAGCTTGGTTTTAAACAGTGACCGTAAAACAATCAATGGGTTGTGAATTTCAACGTTATAATAGAAAGAGATCCAATGGTAGTCAGCCGACATAACACGGCAGCTCTAAAGTAGGATTCTTCACAACTACGCAAAAACAGAGGCATGGTTCTGGGTGGACCAGTCTAGGCAAACCACTACAACCTGATCGGTCTCGCAGAAGTGAGTTATCGTCATCTCAAAAGAAGTACCGCTCCAGCAAAATTGATTAATGTTTATTGTTAAAATAAGCATCTTTCTTATTTATGTACTTTCCAAAAAATTTGCTTATAACGTCTTTAGTACACCCACATATTTACAACAGTTCACTTATGTCCATAGCCATTTTTGCAGCTGTGTCATATTTTCACTATTCTATTTTCTCAACGGAAATAAAATCGCAATAATTTATTCCATATACAAGAGTAACTTTTTTTCTCACAAGACTCCTAAATAACCAAAAAGAAAATAAATAAGCTCAGTATAAATCTTCATTGATTCATATACTATAGACAATTAGTGTAAGCATTTGTTTAAATGAAAATTAAAAACGGTGATGATCTATTTAATTTGAACAAATTGCAGAGTTCATTACGAATAATGATTTAGGTTTGTTTCAAAACTATAATATTCACAATAAGAATGTACAGTAACAACCATATCTTTACTTTGAGACGTTTTAAGTTTTCTGTTCTAGAATTCAATTCGTTCAACATGAACATTCTCTTTTTTCATGATGAATATTGTTGCTTGTACTGAAAAAAGTCTTTGAGAATATATTTTGCTGTTTCCAAAAACTACCTCAGGTTATTTAATTTGAATGAAATTTTTCAATCTGAACGTTTACTTGTTCAATACGAATAAACTTGTATAAATAAATATAAATACTATTTTTGAGAAATTAATTTTATGTGTATACATCTTTCGACATCTTTCGTGAAATCAAGACATAAACGAAGCCATTTTGTTACCTTTTCTCTAGAAAATTATAGCTTCAATGTTAAGACACCCTTAACAAAAAGAAACTTTCCTAGCACAGACTAACTTTTACATACTTAAGGATGTTGCAACTTTAAAAGCTACGTAAAGTTGGGAGTATATTCCCGAGTACTCTATTACAGCAGCAGGTTAGGATTTCATAAATCCTATCTAGTAATGCATATTTAGTGATGTGTTTGTTTTTAAACATTGTTAACACGAGAAAGTGTTTAAGCATTACTTGTTAGGTTTAAAGAGTTTATTCTAATTTATGTTAATTTTCAGCATGGACATGGCTGTCGCTGAGTGCGGATTTTACAACAGGAACATTAAGACTGGATCTAGATTGTCAGCCGAGCAAATTTGAATCCCTTGGTACACATAATGAACAATCCTATATCAGTATCCCACAGGATTCACTTGTTTACTTCAGGCAGGAGCCAGGGAGAAAGAAAAAGTTCTTGGTAAATCAGCCTTATAGATAATTTATTGGGTCGCCGCACAAGATATATCCTCTGTCGTGTAATTCCCTTTTCGTTGTTCCTTCTTCCTTTTCTGTAGTAAATCAGAGTGCCTACGTTTCTACTACTTTACGCAAACTGAAAGGAAACGCTAGTAGAACGTGTGTATTTTGAACAACCAGTGTGACTGAAATTTATGTTTCCCTCAATTTGGATGTTTTCTTCCGACTTGTTTTTCTTGTTTACAATTTAGAAACTTGATATTACAATTCAGAAAAAAATTTGCTAAAACGTTCGAATTTAATCAGAAAAACGCGCAGTTGGATTTAAAAAATGGTTTTTATCTATGACATCATATAAAATGTATTTATTTTTCTTTCCGCATCTGGCGGTTTCAGTGAAATTCAGGGGAATGTTTTGAAACAGATATTTTTTGATTTAGTTAAATAAAGTTATTTAAATTCACATTCCTGGAATTTCAGCAATTTTAAACATTTCTCTTTCAAATTTTTATTAATGTGAACAGAAGACAGGAATTTCAGGAGGATATTTAACTGTGAATACGACACTTTTCAATTTCTTAACAGGTAATGTAAATATCAATGCAAGTAACAGCTTATTTGAATAGTCGTTGAAATTGAATGGCGGAATTGCAACAATTTGATTCAATTCAAATTAACATCTAAACTAAACAATTAAACAAACGTATTAACAATATTTACACAAACTGATCTCCCATAGTGCAAGCTTTTATACTCTGAAAGTAAAATATGTATCAATATATAAGCTATGTTCTTAGAGGAATCGATATCGTTTTCCCTATTTAAAAACGCGCAATAGAAAAATTGTATACATCTTTCATTTATTTTGAGTAATGTCGCTTAAGGGCCCGTTATCGCCGCCAGTGTTAATAATAGGAAGCTTCAGAAACTACAAACACCTAAAGATGGCGCTACGGTCTGCAAAAGCGAATTAATTTCTTTAAAACTAAAATTTGAAAAAGTAAATAGAAATATTATTTGATCGCATCGCAATTCTCTGCTCACAGTGTTGCCAGACATGCGTGACTTTCTAAATATTTTAAGTTTAATTGAAATGTTTAATTTTTAAATGCCAAGGAATAATTTAAGGTAGTTAAGATTAAAAATTAATCAGGACTAATAAGGAGTGAAATAGTTTATTCAGAAATTGACCGTCACATGCTCTAAGTAAAGAAAAACAACATTTACTTTGGGAATTTATTAAATAATAGCTAAAAGATTAGGAAAGTTAAAGTATGGGAAGGGATATAAACAATAATCTGTTACTTTACATCGACAATCACAAAAATATATGTAACAATAACGAAAATGCGTTAAGTGTGTTAACAGCCAAATCAAACTCGTTGAAACTTCCCGCTTTTTTAACTCGATCCGCCTACAGCGCGTTACGTGAGCAAAAGCCTGAACTAAAAATGATTTTTGCCATTTACCAAAATGTATGAATAAACGCGGGATATGACCTTTTTTTAGTTCATAAAGTTCTTTTACACTGTTGTATATTCGGGCATTTTTATCTCAAATAACACTTGAACGATAATTTAGGAAGTACACTTTACCATTTTTAAAAGCTCTCTAGCTATAGTTTTGTTTTTATAAATTTACACTTTTTTATTCGTTAAGGAAATAGATTTTGTAATTTTGTATTTGCTGTAAAGCATAATATAAACTAGATAACACTTTTAAGAAAAGATCTCATGCACAATAAATGTAACCTAAGTGCAATTTTTAAAAATTGTGAATGAAATTCTTCAGAGCTGTCTAAGCGGTACTTTACCTACGCCATCACGGAGCCTTAAGATAGGTAGAGAGAGATTGAAAATCTAATTGATCGCAGGAGCCCTTGAAAAATACGAGGAATGTCTGTACCGTTTATAACAGCGCATATGAACTACAGGAATTAGAATGAGATTGGACAAGTTTTATTTTGATTTCAATGGCTCCCGCAATCAAGTCCATTTTCGATCTCTTGTATAATCTTGGTGACAGTCCATAACCTTGGTATGGTTACTATTTTTTTGCTAATTTTTGAGCAAAACAGTTTTTATTTTTGAGTTCTGTTTCGTAAAAAAATTTATTTTTCACCACTACCTCACAAGTTCCGAAATACCCCAGAAGAGGAGTTGCTTGTAAATTTTATATCCAGATTTTCAATCTGCTATGATTTTACGATAAAATCATAGAAAAGACAAAACAGCAATTTATTTTGCACATGTAAGCACATTTTGTAGTTGCTGGCAGACATTGTCTGAAGTACTCCCCAATAGATGAATTACATGAATGTAGAACAGACCCAAAGTTATTATATAACTTTGGGTCAGACCACATCTGTCCACACAAAGTAGACAAAAGAAAACCAGAGATCTTAAAAAATAAAAAATTATTTAATAAAATAGTATAAAATTTGACTTTTCAAAAAATTAATAATTATTAAGTTAAATGTTGGAACTACCACCATGAGTCTCTTGACAGAAACAAGCGGTTTTGAAATTTATTTAAAAAAAATATTGTCTCTGATGCATTAATCAACATTCTTACAGTTCAATGTTACCCCTTCTTTCAGTTCTTTGATTTCTGCCTCTGTTCCATGTAATATTTTTAAAGAAAGAAATCGAGGGGACAGAGGGGAGTAAGATCAGGTAACCGGGTTGAACATTCCAGTAGTCATCGTCTGCCAATTAATTAATTCGTTCTGTTTGTGAATACTTTATGCGTATATTATACGACAGGAATTGCAAAATGTGATGGCCCGCCTACTTGTTAATACCAAATATTGGTAATAATGTTTTTTGTAGTGATGCTAGCCGAAATTTATCGCAGTTTACAAACCATTTTTGCATGCATACACTTCCTTATTTTGTAGCCAGTTTATTTCAGACTTCCATTATGTGGTATTGCGGAACTCGTGTAATAGTACTTTCTGATTCCAAGAAATCCAAAAGATAGATTTGTAATTGTAAAAATAGTCATCATAGCTTATAAAATAAATTTTCATATAAAACAGATCCCCCACAAAGAATCAAAATCTATGTGTTCCGGAGTTTAAAAAAAAATAACAAACACTATGCAATACTTTTTCCGGTACCTGTTAACCTGAGTAAAATTAGATCTAACTTTAGAGTGCATATTTTCTGTTAGATTTAGCGTAACATCTACGTTCGAAGTAAGTGTAGTAGGGCCTGCAGAAATTGGTTTCTATAGCTGTGAGATTCAAGTACCGGCAGTAATACCTTTTGTTAAAATATCTTTAGACTCAACTACCGACAGTAACAACTATTGTTAAATTATCTTAGAAAGAGTATTCAACAACAGTTGTATGGGTTTGCATACAGGGCCGTCTTCTTTTTGTTTTCCTTTTTTGAGGTAATATAATGTAGCTATGATGGAATAGAAACAATTGAAGATAGATAGAAACGATTATATTACAATTTTGGTTTGTCAAATAAAAATAGATACTACTTAAATGAATAATATAAACAGGAAGCAAAAATACAAGGAAAGGAATTTCTTATGTTTTGAAACTTTAGACTTTCCCTTAGTTCTTTTGGTATTAAGAGTAGTAATTTTTTGAGACACGTATAAATTTCAATTTGGAAAAACCCGTTTATGCCCTTACCGTACCAACAAAATGGAATATTTTATTTGAGTCTCTTATCTTCTTTTATCTTTTAACTTTCTTTTTAATGTCTTAATAAATATAGTTTTTAAAAATTATAGTTATACCTTTAAAAAGTGTCGTAAATACTTACCTGATAACATTCAAAGTATCCTTTTATTTAGGGCTTTAAGCAGTAAGCTGAGTAAGCCTATAACAGTTCTTTGTTGTGAATAATCACTATTGTTGTGAGATACCGGTCATAAAAACCAATTTCTGCAAGCCAAATTATACCATCACTTCTCACAAAAAATCTAAGAAGAAATTAAGAATGTTAAAAATATTCTTAAAAACGAAAGTGTAAGTACCTGTACGTTAAATACTATTTTTTAAAACGCGTTAAATGAAAACAAATAGAACAAAGATCAAAAATGAAAAAACTAAAAAATATTATAAATAGTAAAGTAGTATACGAGTACATTTTAGGAAGTCAGTCAGTAATAGCTACCAAGTGTAAGCGTTTTCTGTGCAATATTAATTGTCCATATCATGCCTGTCTGTCGTCTGTCGATTGCCAGAATGGTAATAACAACTGGAACTTGAAACGACACTAAAACCTGGCCCACGTTGGACCGGCAGTGAAACAAAGCTTTTTAGCCACGGTAAAATAACAAAAGAAGGCCCCGCGATTGGGCACCAGTGCAACGATGGTTTTTTCTTACACAAAAGTAAACAATAAACAAACTATAAAATTATATAAAATGATTCATACTTACTTTATCAAAGAAACTCAAAATATTTGCCACAGCTTGAGATTTAAACTCTCTCTTACAAATTTATTATTCAAGTCGTATAAATTGTGAAAAGGAGTAGATAAAGGTCTCAAAACACAAATAATAACACAAACAGGGCGCCATCTGATTATGAAGCTTAAAGTATTGATTATAAATAACCAATCAAAGATGTTAATTGAATAAGCTTTAAAATTTATTGAATTCATTAACCAGAAAATAAATACAATATTAAATTAAATCAAAAAGATTTTGTTTATATGAAATTTTGGAATAAAAATGGAATGAGATCCTTAATATAAATTGAAAACATTTATTTAACAGGAAGAGAATGTATAAGACAAAACAATACATATGAATAATAAAACACACACTCATAAATTTATTACAAGCATAATCAATATTCTTTAAATAGTAACTAATCTCTCTAAATTAATTATACCAAAGTAAATCAAGAGAGATTTACATAAGATCTTTCTTTAATCACCAAAAATAACCAAAAAAAGTTTATTAGATTGACTAAAAAAATTATTCAGTAAAATTTACTCAAGTATTAAAATCTATGTTGACTCGACTTCGTTAAAAGAATCTACAAACAGATATCTAAAGGATATTATGCAGTTTAGAATAATCCAAATATTATTAATATTGATTATTTTGAAGTTCATTAATATTGAAGGTTTCTAGATAATGTAGAGAGCTCTCTTCCTAATAAAAACTGCAACATTCCTTGACTAAGACATTCTTAACTAACTGCAACACTAAACAATCACTTAAAAAATACGGTACCTTTGAATTGTTTATCCAACTAAACTCGTAGAATACCTACAACCAAAAGCAGTCTAGTAGAAATTGGAAACTGGCCTCTATTTCGAAAGATCGTAACTGACCTCTACGCTGTCCTTGAAGTGTTGATTTTCAGTAACGAACACCAGAAATGAGATTTAATTACTGTCATTTGCACATATGATTTCATAAACGAATTTGATCGAGCACCATTAAAAAGAATCCAATATTTAAAAATGTTCATACGTTGTAATGGATTTACTTGTATTTGAAAATTAAAGCGATAATGTTTCTCAAAGATTTTAACTAATTTTTAACCACAAGTGGCACTTCATACGTTTAATTCTTCGCACGTAGTTTTAATTTATAAACGAACGAGAATCTGTCTTTAAATTCCGGATCAATAAATAGTAAATGATTTTTCTTTATGAAAACTGCACTGGTCTTAAAACCAAACGAAACGAAATAATTGTTTTAATAGTTCTTCACCATAGAGTGAAACAAAACTTTGTTTACTCGCGTTACCAAATTATAAATTTTTCGAACACTATTTAACGGAACGTAAATCCTCTCAAAAGTTTGCACTTTGCACAAAATAACACTAAGACTGGACTGTACTGTAGTTAGAATTTATTTCAATTCTAAGGATTAATAAACTGTAATCCGGTAACATTAATTCAAAATCAATCACTATAGATCGATACTCAATCGATAAACTTTCACACTCTTAGGCTTGAGTGGAAAATCACTAATATCGACCCTCTTTACTGGTGGGTCAAGCGAGAATCGTCTAACTCGAGGCACACAGGCCGGAAGCCAGTCTGTAAGTGAAGCAACGCTACAACCCCAATCTCCGCGTAGGAACACATTTTTATTTCCGCGTAGAAATACATTACCAGATCAGCCAATAACGAGGTCTCACTCACGATCAAATATTGATTTTTTTTAAATACCCAATCAACAACGAGTCGCGTGTTTTGGCTTAACTAATCATGGCACAGCATCTAAAAAGCAAATATTGATTTTTCCTCTAAAACTGCGAAAGCCTCGACCCCCATTTTTGTTAAACACTTATATTTTAAAAAGAATGGAAATTTACAGAGCCGAACCTAAGATTTTTGTAAATATAACTCTAAAATTCTACGTATTTGAAGCCGTTAGAAATTATACCGTTACAAACTAACTGTTTCATTTGGTTGATATTAGGAATCTCTGACTAGGGACATGTGCTCACGCTCAATGGTATCCCTTATACCACATGAGACCCCTAGTAGGGAGTGGGGGAGTGGCTGGTGGTGACATCTGTCTTCGATGAAGAGGTTTCCAGGATCGATTACATCTATATATAACATAGAGGGAACTATTAAAGTTCGAATATTTTCCCGAGCTAGTCCCTGTACCCAGTAAAAAGCGCAATTCCGAGTCAGACAGAGGTCTACACTATGCGCTGGCTCGCATAGCTGTGCCGGCGCAGCATGACAATCCATATATTATACAGTCTGTTTGATTTTGTAGCAGGTTTATTCTCGTTCAGAAATGGTACAACCCATATATATTATTTAATAGCATAAAATTCTCTATGGTCAGAAGGTTTTGTCTTTACTAAATCGGCCTGAGAATGATGACGTCATTGAATCCTTTCTTAAATTACATGATTACATTTACTGAATTAAATTACTGAAATCGATGAAATTACATTACTGAAATTACTGGAAATTTCATTTTCCCTAATTGAAGATTAAAGACTATCAGAATAACTACAGTTTCGTTATTTACCTAAGCTTGCTAGATATAAGATTAAGTAATTACTGTATTCCTATTTAATTACCAATTTTAATGTTTATAATACCTAGTATTTTCTCTTTTTTGGGAACTTTGTAAATTTCTGTTTTTCTTAGTACAATAAATGCGATTTATTATTATTATTATTATTATAATTCTGTTTTATAGATGGAGAACCTGAAATCAAAGCCTACTAGTCGTAAGTCATGTTTCATGTTTTTCTTGAAAATTTTCCTATGTAAAAGTATGAATATTTATTATGGTTAAAAACAGAACACAATATTCTATCGATTTCAGTAAAAAATACCTATCATGTAATTTGAAAAAAATGTTTAACGATGTCATCGCTCTCACGCCGATTTAGTAAAGACGCAATTTTCTGAACCAAAACATAGAAAATTTTATGTCGTTTAATAATATGTAGGTTTATATAATTTCTGACCGAAAATAAAGTTGCTACAAAACGAAGCGCTTTAATTCAAGCAACCTGTATATATACCCGTACACGAATCGCGACCTTAGTATTCATGATTTGTTCTACATAAACGTGTGCTGTGCATCCCTTTTCTGTCATACCATATATATAGCCTGTTGCAATTGTAACACACAAAAGAAAAATGCAGTCAAAGTATCACAATTATAAACTAATATTTAATACTTGCGTTAGGCTCAAACTTGATTACCACGGCTATGCTAGTCAAGTCTGTCAAAAACAGGTTTCCATAAAAGTACTTTTGGGCGTGGAATAATTGAAAGGTTGGCTGATTCGAAATGAACTATAGTTTACTTATAAGCTGTAACGGCGAATTCCCGGTGATTCTCCAAACAATAAATTTATACTTTTTAATTACTTATAGCTCAGCTGCAAACAGAACAAAAAACAACAGAAAGCGCGGGTGTGGATAAGAAAACACAATTTAAGTTAACACTATTCCCTCTATTAAAAAAGGAAAGCATGCTACATGAATATAGTTATACAACAACATACGAATGACAGAATGTTTAAATTATAAATATTCATATAAATAAATTGCAAAGCAAAGCTGTACTTGAAAGTTAAGATTAAATAAATTTAAATATGAATATGTTGCCTCTATTGATAACAAAGTTGTCAATTTAAATAAATTATATTTAAAGGAATTTTTTGAAAAAGAAAAACGCATATACTTAACCCTAAGTTCTTAATTTTTCGTTTCGTGAATGATCATTGAATACATTAATTAAACAGTTAAATAAAGAAATGTGTTACTCTTGCAAACTCTATTAACAGGTACCGTACTCGTGGATGTCGGAAAAGCGACGACTGGTCGATCTCGTTTGACGCGGTTATTAGTTGCTGTTGTTCGGACTAGGACTTGGGAAACCAGACTAAAATCGAACTTCGATGTAGTATATAAATATACGTTTATACGAAACCCCAAAATAAAGAGGGGAAAAGGCTGAAATAAAAGAGCGTTATCTCAAAATACCCAATCACTCAACTAGAAAAAAATCTTACCTGAGATGGAATGCGCCTAAGGAAGAAATTTGTTGAAATTAAATATGAACACGGTTCACATGAATCCGTATAATAACTAAACCTTTAAAAGAAGGTTGTGAACCGAAACGTTCCAACGGAGATACAATAAATAAATGCGTAGGCCAAGAGGACATGACATGGTGAATTGTGCGCACTTGCGAAATAAAGTGCGAGCAGCTATAGTGCCCTTACGCTCTTAGCAAAGCGCTACCTGGCTTAAAAAGTAATTTTAACAATTCTTTAATTTATCGTTAAGCTTTTACGCTTAATAACGTAATTATTACGCGCGTAACGCATACAAATGGGCCGAATAGCGATGACTGATCTAAAATGAATATGGACCGACAGACAAATATCGCGAAACATTAAGATAAAACTAGTACAACCATTAATGGTCGCAATATTCATGTGCGGTGGAGAAAGCTGGACGATAAAGGAAGCAGACAGGAAAAGAATTGACTCCTTTGAGCTCTGGTGCTGGAGAAGACTACTGCGCATTTCATGGAGAGCGCGAAGGACAAACGTATCAGTCATTGTCAATTCAATCAGTCATTCAAGAATATGCCGGCGACGAATCCTCCAATACTACGGGCATATAAAGAGACGACAGGGAGACATAGCATGAAAAAAATTGATGAAACAAGGAAAATAGGGTCGTTCTCCCACCAGATGGATAGACCAGACAAGAAAATCACGGGAAACCCCTTACAAACAGCCATTAGAGACACAGAAGATAGGAAACTATGGAAGCAGATCATCAGCAGCACAAATTGAAGACTCATGTAATCACGATCTCTCATATTTGAGAGAACGACTGACAGAGAGAACGTAATTTTAAACAGTTGATTCCAAATTAAAACGAGAAAATTTTCAGCAGCAATCCTCAATAACACATAAATAAAAAACACGTTAATACAAACAAAACAAGCAAAAATAGTTTTCATACATTGATTTTACATGAGAATTGTAGAATAGAACAACAATAACCACTATTTACTCATTTATACTGTCGATGGAATAGATAGAATAACGAAATATTATTTCTCAAGCAAACAATCCATTTGTCGTAAACAAATGTAAAAAATATTGAATATATATATATGAAGATCTTCGAATGTAATATTAATATTACAGAAGGTGAGACTATAAGTTTACTTATTTCGAATTGTTAGACAATTTAGTATTTTGAATTCACTATGTATATTACAAAGATTATGCTAAATTATTAAATCATTTTACTTTAAATAAAATTTTATGACGTTAGAGTACTTTTCCTTTCTTATGAACTGTAATTCGTTAATAATTGTTGTAAACTAACCATGTTATATTTATTTCAGCAATAAATGTTGAAACAACTTAAAGACTGCCACCTACGATTTTATTCTTCAGCAAATAATACTAGCTTAATTATTACTGAAGATAGGTTCGTATTAATCGCCACACCTGGATAGTTTATCATTTTCGGTTTCTAGAGTTTTATTTTATTCAATTCCACGGTAAAAACCAGGTTAATCGACGATCGAATTACGTTTTAATCAGAAAAATTCATTCGGCGATAAAACAAAAACTCAAGCTGAAAACATTGAATAATCTAATTTTAAATTAGATTATTACATAAACAAATATTGATTATAAACTTTTTCAACGAGAAAGGTAGATGAATAATTAGATAAATATCTTACCTTTTAAATCGCCATTTAGTCAATGACTAAATGATTTGAGGTGCCAACAAAGAAGGTTTTACTAATTCTCCAATAATTCTCCAAACCATGCGATAATTATATTCAAAACAATCGTTAACCACTATATTTTAATGGCCTTTTATCTATCATGAAACAATATGGAGAAAAACTTACCTTGATAAATAGGTTGGAAATATATTTTTAAATTTACGGACGGTGAATTCTGTCCTATTAAAATGCTGAAACAGTTCGCCGTCGTTTGCTTTGTGTGAATTTAGAATATCTAAGATCTCTTTATAAATATTATAAAAACATTGAGTGCCTTGCTTCTTGCTTCTAAAAGCACCGAAAGTCCATTTACTGTATTATTCATTAAAGAAAATCTCTAACTACTTAAGAACAAAGAGAGCTTTTGATTTTCAACAATAATAAGCGAAATATTCCTAATCTTCTATTAAAGTCAGACACTTTGATGCTAAAGCCTTCTTCAAGAAGTTTTCTTGTAATAACGTAAATTTCGCCCCATTTTCGCTTCAACTTCCTAATCCGGAAAAATGTTCAATGCAAAAGTCGAAGTTTCAGCTAGAATGCAGGTAAATTTGACAATACTTTTACATGCCATAAATGTTTCCTACGTAGTATGTGTTGCATTTTAAATGAAGTACAAGGTTCAGTAGTTGCCGTTTCTTACGGCTTTGGGGTGAAATAAAAAAGGGCATCTTATTCCCTCTTGTAATTCCCTTAAGGTTTTCATTCCCACTTGCGACTCTCTTTCTCATCTTGATCATGATGATAAGCCGCATTTGTAATATAATGCTAAATTAATTTTCTCTTTAGAGGAAAGAAGTTTTTTAAAAGTTATCTTAGTTAGTTATATACCTACCTCTAGGGTTTCATAATGTGAACAAATTAGAAGTGTTGTTTTAGTGTTCACTGTGTACTGTAAGAATTCAATACGATTTTTATGTCATGTCGAATCTGGATATTCTTGATGTTTATTGAATAGTTTCCACCTTGAGTATGGGTATGGAGAAATGAAGAAGCAATGAAAAAGAACATTTATAATACATAAAGGGATAGTAAAGGTGTTACCAAACTTGATAAATAATCTAGTACAAAATACATAAACATCAAATTTCATAGAAGACTCTACATTTGAAGTTGGGTAGAAACCGAGAATGGATGTCTTTAAACTCTCGTCCTCATCATCGACATCTTCCAGCAGATCTTCGGCTTAATTCTAGATCTGTTTCGCTAGACAGGAGGTGTATTGCAACTCTAGTGCAGCGGTTTTCAACCTTTTAACAGTTGGGACCGAACTTATCATATTAGTTTTAAGCGCGCCACTTTTCATTGATTTTTTAGAGTGTTAATATTTTTTTCTAAATTTATTTCTCTTTTGCTGCTCTTATTCGGCGACAACGCTAATATTTGGACCGAATAGCGAAATTACGCTACATTTGACAACACCGTCGTCCCCACAGCATTTCTCGCGTTTTCACGAGAAGTTACCTTTGGTGTTGCTTATATGTATTTACCTATTTTAAGGGTAACATTTTATTTTCATACCTATTAACATAATGTACCTTTTCTGATTTTGGTTTCAATTTTTTGTATTTTTTTCTATGTTTTCGCGCCCCTTTGGTAATCTGGCGTCCAGTTAAGGGAGCGCGCCCCACAGGTTGAGAATCACTGCTCTAATGGTAACATGTGAAATGCGGTCGTGGTTAAATATTACGTTGCTCTGCAGATATTTATCACGTCTTTATTATGTAGTAAATGCTTCCATCCCTGTCCCATACCATTGTTTCTTAGAAATCCTACAATTCTGGAATTAAAAACAATAGAAGCACTACAAAGAAGAGGTAATTTAAGGCGATCCTGGATAAAAATCTAAGTTTCGGTTGCTGCATATAAACTTGACATTCCAAAACGGCCAATAATACTCAAGAATCTAGTGTTGTAAACTGGCGGTATTTCAACCCATTATAGCTCACGAAAACCCACATTGGTATAGTGGACCAAAACCGTTGAAGCAATTACTACAAGGATTCCATAATATACGTCACTAATGAGATGTCATCATGTGCTTAAATGTGCTCAATGTAAAAGTTAATGTAAAGAGTTATTGGGAAATCAATAAACAATTCATATTAAAAATAAGCAGTTAATCCTATTGAGATGTCTGTTCCAATGGACCCCAAGTACCTATAGAGTCCAAAACCTTTCTGCGGCTACTACTAAAGTGGTAGAAGGCCACTGTAGGTTATTAAAGTCACCTTGAATATTCCTGATCAAGAACAAAACGTTTAAAAATTCACATAAATAATAAGCCAATAATAATAAATTAATGCTCATTACGTATCATTGGTTTACGTGAATCAATGCGAGTTCGGGTAATCATCTAAAGAGGGTCCACAATCGTTCTACAAACCTTGCGGGGGTGTGCAAACGCTGAGTCAAAACTGGAAAACAATACTGGTATAAAATCTACAAACAAATCCAAAATAAATTGGATCAATACACCATAAAATTACGAAATGATCCTCTAGAACCGTTTCCAATACAGTCAATATATCATAGTAGTATTTTATAATATTACAAGTCCTCTTTGTCTGGTTGAATACAATGCCATAAGGTTATTTCTTGAATCTTCTACTACCATTGCTCATTATTCAATACTTACAATTCCTATGATTTGATTGGTTTGAATTATCTTTAATTTTTGCGTTAGTATCTCTTATTAATAAAGCGCATTTTTCTTCTCTTCATCTTTGGAAAGGTGAGGTGGTTATTCTACTCCTAAAATTGTTTTGAGTGTTTAATTCCCTTTATAATGAAAAGAGCTAATTATATTACCTATTAATATCTTGTTTAGCGTTTAGTCGGTTCTATCAGCTTGGCTTATCCGTCGAGCTTACTGGTAGATGGCAGTCGATTAGTTAGGCTGTAATTTCAATATTGTGCAAATTTGTAGAAATTATTTAATAACGTTTTCTTTGAAGGAAGCGTTTATAATTATTATTCATTCGTTGTCCATAGTGGTAAAAACATTTTTAATCGGTTTCTTTTTGCTATTTGTTAGTTGATTTATTGTGTTTAATTAAAGGTGTGTCTCCAGAGTTTAAATGAAACGGACATTAAACATTAAAATCACGGACTAACCCATAGGATGCTGTTCGGGGAAATGTTAATTGGAGTCGAACTAGTAAACATCGGTTATTTACCGAGAAATCGTAATACAATTGTATGCTGTGATCAATTGTGTCACATTTCTTGTAGTAACGAGCCATCTATTCTGATGAATGCTAATGAATCGTTATTATGATTCAATTAGAATTAATAATTTGATAGATGAAGGTTATTTATACTACTAGTATCATAACTGGAATGCAACATTGATAAACGATGAAAGCATTTGTCACTTGTAAGTTGTAACATTCACAAAAATGCCCAACGAACGGGTCGTCGATTTTAAAAACTACATTTTACTTGAAATCAAAATACAGTACAGGTCCGTACTTACTTCAAATAGTGCCACTAAATGACCAAACTTTCACTAAGAAAATACTTACTGTACTTATACCGCGGCAGAGATATCTGTTTCTGCAGATTCGAATTAAAGAGCGTAGGTACTGGTTTCTTAAGCTCATAAATTGCAAAGAGGAATTAATCAATAACGATAATAATTTAAAATATGGGCGCCACTCATTTGTATTGATTTAAGGGCCATGGAACCGACACATGAGTAAAGGTTCCTAGTTTTTATTCGTTTAATTGAATAGATTAATCATGTACAGTTATTTTGACACTGCATTGAAAACTAAAACTCTAACAAATGACTGGTCCAATATTATCACCGCAGCATTTAAGTTAAACATGATTTATTTACCGACTAGTTAAATATCGTTCTCGTTATATAACAAATATTTTAATTGATATCAAAGTAGGGATCCCTTTAAGAAAAATGAAGAGTTTATAAAAAAGATTTTTTACTTAACCTAAAGGAACGTATGAACTTTACAGGTTTACATAAAATTATTTTACATAAGTTATAAACAAAAACTGCTAGTCCGGATTGCATCTAATTGCCTAATTGGTAATCCTTAAAAGCAGGGGCGTGTTGGCCCACCCGGATACCGGGACATTTCCCGGTGGTGAAATACTAAAAAAATAAAATTTTATTGTTCCAGTATTTTATTTTTCACGTGAGTATACGTATGGTAACTAAAAAATTAATCGTAATTTATAATAGTTGGTGTTGCCATCGGTGTCGATAGTAAGGTAAACGCTAAGCTGGGGCATTATAAATTATAGTGCCCGCTTATAATACCTTGGGTCGGGGTCTCATCTCGAATTAATATTATTTCGGACATCTACGGGTTGTTTTAAAAGAAAAATCCAAGTAAAGTAAACATAAATTATTTAATATGAAAAATAAGTCAGTAATGCACTTTTGGCGAGTTACTTTTTCTTATAAAAATAACAAATTCATTATTTAAAAAGAATTTGGTTTGTTAATGCAATTATTATAGTATACTAAAAAAATAAACGATATTACTAATTTTTTTTTATTACTATTTTTATTTATTTTTATTATAAGGAATTCGGGCCTAACTCCAGCTTTATTTAAAAAATTAAGCTGGCTTTAGACGAGTTCGGGTAGAATATTTCAAAGTCGGGGTCGGGTTCACAATTTATCGGATCAAGCCGGGTAAAACTTCCAAAAGTCTAGTTTGTACCACAGTATAAACACCATACAAAGTGCAAAAATAAGAGATATTTATTTTATTAGGAGTATAAGTGAAACTTTATGTGATGAAGTATGGAAATTTAGATGCCGAGCGAAGTGAGGTGAATTAAATCCATACAAGGTCACTTATACTCCAAATAAAATACAATATTTTATTCTTAAACGATTCATTTTATAACGCGTGATATTAAAATCGGAGTATTAAAAAAAAGAAAGAAAACGGAAATACAGTAAATTGCCTTGCGTCGATAATAGTAATTGCTATGAACGACATCTTTGAAGATAACTTTGTTTTATACTCCACCGAAGTATAAAGGTATTATACGCCGCTCAAACGTGGTGCCATCGAAATGCCACCTATACATTGCCAACTGAGCCATATAAGTCCTTTGTTGTATAACGTTTGAAAATAAACAACTTTACGTATGAACGTAAAATAGATATCAGGAATGAAAAGCTCTAAGACAACAATGTTAGAGTGTAGCTAAGATAATTTTTATGCAATCGGTACTGATAGTGATACGTCAGACAGAGAAAGAAATCAATGCTTTTCATTTAGGTTCTCAAATGTTCAATATAGTTACTAAAACGTCATTGAATGTCACAGTTGTAAACTGTAATTCTTTTGCAATGTTTGTAAAAGGAAAACATTACCCACCTTGATCTGCTATTCCAGTGGTGAAAGTAATGAAATTATTTGAAAAATTCCTGATATTTACCTTATGGAACAAAATTTTTTTTTCCAGAGATTGTTCACAATATATACGCTAAAAGTAAGAAATATTGGGCTCTGGGCAGTATAGGCTAGATTAACAAAAATCTGATTTGAAATTTCATATTTGACTCCAAGAGATACATGAAAGCCGTTATAAATTTGACTAACAATTTTAGTATTTAACCATATAGAGATGATTGATGACGTAAGACTTTTCTTTAGTGATTACCAGAGGAAGGCGTGACCTTGCAAAATGTATAGTTGATGTTCAGTTTTGTGCGGTCGCACGTATGCAATTTCGAAGAGCGACCATTACTCTTGTCATAATTTTATAGACACGACCGCACGGGATAGTGTACATAACTACCCATTTAGCAAGGTCTGTCTCGCTTTGGACTGATTACTGCTTTATGCATTGTAATAGCTATAGCTACATTTCAGGTAGGTACGTTTTGGCAAAAAAGTATCTACACAACACTATATGTGTTATACTTAATAGTTCCAACTTAAGTATATACAAGAGTTGTCATTTCCGTTGGGAATCACCTTGGATAGCTCAGCGGTAGAGCTTCTGTCCGGCAAACAGAAAGTATTGGGTTCAATTACCAGTCGTGGTGATAATTTCTCGACATTATTATAACATCTAAACATTTAATCATAAATCTAAGGCATAATTCAAAAAATTAAATATTCAAAGATTAAACTGCGCAATATTGTCCTTAAGCACTGTAGACTTACTTCATCAACCGAAAACGAAAGTTTAACTGTATTTAATTCGAACAGATGTGTCTGATAGAAGGAAACGTGTAGAAATCGTGTTTAACCAAAAGAACTGGAATCTGAAACTTTTCTTGTGGTTAAACATCTTTTGAAATTTGTAGAATATTACGCGTAGAATATTAAATTTTTCGAGAGAGTTGATCCAGTATTTTATGTTATGGAATTTGTTAATGCCTACGTTTTCCAATTTAGTTCTCCAGTTTACCATTATACATCGATTATATAAACTTGCGTGACTTAGATGACGAAAGAACTGTTATTCTTATTCTGGAAGGAACAATTGTCATATTACGCCCAGGCACTATCGGATCTTTCTGTGATCTTATTCATTCAAAAACTTCTCAATGAAATATTCTAATTGACCTTAACCAAGAACCAACTCAAACAATAATCACAGAAACGTTTAAAGATTCAGCTCATTAAAGATCTTAAGAACGCTGAAATGCCAGAAAAAGAATAAAATTGGACACTTCGGTCAATTTAGCGTTCTCAGGATCTTATGATGGAATACATGTTAGGATAAGTTATAGTTTCAGTTCAATCCATTCTTAGCTCGGTTCATTTTTAAGTTAAGGTCGCTCAGGAGACTTGAGCTCTTGAATCTGAATTGGAATGACTTTGGGATAAATGAGATCAAGTGAAGAACTGATGGTGACCGGGTGTAGCCAGCTAGGTCATGCTATTTTATTTATATTTCTTCCAAAGCTTCATATACAATACCTTTATACGAGTATTACTCGTTAATGCTTGACTTGCTATTGATTTGTATTATATTCGTTTAAATTATAGGAACTATAGAATTAAAAAATCACTGCTACGATAAGGTTACCCCTGTTTTCGTCTTAGAATCATTTTCAAAAAAATGTAATTACTTATAAGAATAGCTAACTAACAGAACGATATTTCTGGAGTGAACAATTAAGTTATGACGCTAAATGTCGGTAAATCTTATCTATGAATTAAAAGAAAACGAGATACATGAGCTACAATTTTGGAAATCTCGTAAGGCAACAGACTTGAAATAAGTACTCAGAAACACTATTCTATCTGATTATCAAAGCTCTGCATTCGAGTATTAGGCCTATGTATTTACGCATTACTCAGATCAAAAACCTTTACCCTATAATTAAAAAACAGTATGTAATGAAATTATGTTAGGAATGCTTGGAGGAGCTTTGAAAGATCCTGGGAAGCATAGTTTAAGAAAAGGCGATTAAAGTGCTAAGAACTGTACAGTAGGGTGGGCCGAATATGAGTCAAAAAATAATTTTTTTGAAAATAGAGTTCTGATAGGAAGAAATTAGGATTTAAAATTCAAAACCCTTTATTGTTTCCAAGAAATATACAATTAAAAAAATCAAAAATATTTTATTGAACACGTATTTTGAGCACGTCGAGTTCCTCCCCTCTTCACACCCAACCACCCTACCACCCTACCATTTAAAACTTTATGGCTTGTAGTCCTGTTTACAATCAAATTTAGGTATCTTCTTTCGAGATGCAATCCTTGCACAGATAAAACCGTCTCTTGCTGCAGAATCACAGACAACTGCAGGTGCTTCAGTAACTATTTTTACCGTGCGTTGAACACCTTGCGTATATACGGAAAACATGGAAATTGTAAGGCATCAACACTTCCTTTGTTTAACATATCACACAATTCCTTATCTCCAACCATTCCTACGATAGGTGGTTTTGTAGTAACAACGAGCGGCCATTCAATAATAACTATGTAGTCATCACATTCAAAGCAAAACTGTGGTATTTTAAATAAACGCTGTTTATTTGACTTGTTCTTTCTTGCATTTATCATTCTTCGTAACCCTACTTCGCGAATATGCTTCCTGTCATCTGTAATCATCGCCAGCAACATGTTTTCTGGATGTGCAAAGAAGTAATTTCTTTGTATCACTGGATCAACAATCTTTCGTAGATCTTCCGACAAATACCGGGAATACTGAATTAAGGCGAAGAGATGTCTAGAACCATATGTACAGGAGGGTGATGCTTTCATCTTGAACCAGGTTGGAGCATAAACTTTGATGACGTACTCTGTCAATATTTTTAAATTTTAATTTGGATTTTCCGTCGAAATATAATGTCTAAGGATGCGATTGGTAGCTGTCGGCCATCGCGAATGGGCTACTTTGCCAGGATGCTTCAGAAAAAGATCTTCTAGAGAATGACCGCTGATAACTGCATTACAAATGTCTAGCAAATAACACTGGTCTGTGCTTAAATCTGATGGATTCATACAACTGGATTTCTGTCCTTGAATAATTTGGTATTAACCAACTGGCATATTTTCTCATTCAGCCAATAACTTTCCTATCGCACCCGAAAAACATTGTGATACTGTAGTGTGACCATCAATGTACTGCAATAAGTGCCGGAGTGGCAATTCATTAGCATGGAGTTAGCAAACCAGCCACTGCAGCGGCTTTTTTAGGGAATCCTCTAGCAGTTTAATGATGCCTCCTTTGGGTCCCGTATTGACTGCCGTCCCATCGCAACCAGTTGCACACAAATTCTCCATACTGATGTCACTACTTTGAATAAAATTTAAAATAGCACGGGAAGTCTTTACTGCTGTAAAAGTATCTGGTGACACATACCCCAAATATATTGCTCCTGGTTCCGATATCAGAGTGATATGCTCTTGTAATATAGTTTTCCGGTAGTACTTTACTTTTTCTTGGACATTTACCAACGCGCTGTTTTACCTGCCGTCAAAGTATAAACCTTGCTGAGACCCAACCCTTTCAAATGTTTCCTGTTTAACTTTTTGTCTGTTTATATTTATCTCCCTCCTTATGTTATTTTTATCGATAACTTTTGACACATTTTCTGGACTAATAAGACCGACATCTTGCAAAATGGTATTTGCCATTGCTGCAGCAGAACGAGGCGACACTCCAGTTCTATCGCAAGCCATTGCTAATGATGGTAGTTAAAGTCTCATTTGAATAGTTTTCTTTATAACTGGAACGTCAAGCTCACTAGAACAACAAGATTCTGAAAATGGAATTTTAAAAGCAGATCCTGCAGCTTTTCGTTCAGCAAGCCTTAGTGATTTTGCTGGTAAAACCTGTGGGAATAGTCATATATTAGGACATATATAAATAATAAAAGTACCATAAAACCAAACCTTACTGTCAGACAAACTTGTTTAAATTTCTTCCTCGGTACATGCTCCTTGTTCCTGTGAAGCAGCAGACTCCATTTTATGTTTTTTGATTCGCTCTAGTTACTTTTTTCTATTCTGAATAGTTTGTAGTTTTTTTCATCACAACAATATCAAGAGAGCCGATTACCATTTTCCTATCAGTTCTCTGATCAGAAAGGAATTGTCTCTCACTTTCAGGCACTCTTTTAGTTTTATCACACTTGCAAATCTTAAAGTCTGAACATCTACTACAACAGCTAATGTCAAAAAGTGTTGTTTGTGCTTCTTCTACAAACTGCCGAAGTTTCTCACGAACCGAAGCACTTCCCTTTGTATTTTTAAAACTTTCCTTAATATTTTTGCACTTACTCCAATAGTTTCGTAACATTAGAAGAATGCGATCACAAGGTACTGCAGGAATAGAAGCTTTCAACCATCTTTTCCTTAATTCTTCCGCAGCAATCACAATATTTACGGTCGGTTCTTTAGAAACTTCGGTTTGTTTCAAATTATTGTGGACATATTGATAAAATTTCATCACATTTGCGTAAGTTTTCGCCAGAACCAAATAGTACACACTGTTTGTCAGCATCACTTTGTATCGTAATATTACATGATGATATAGCTTATGCACTATTATTAAAGATTTCAATCACAGTAACAACCCCGAAATAAGCAAAAATCGAAACCGTAAACTGTAATACGCAATCACGCGTCAGACGGTCACGGTAAAACGACAACTAATTGAATTCCTCATATACTAGCTCATAGTCGCTGGCACGTAACATATTGCGCATGCGCCAATATATCACAGCCTACTTTACATGAGTCTGAAATCTTGCTAAATAATGAGAAAACAATTGTTTTGCTCACTTAAATGAGAAACACGCCTCCAATTAATAGTAATATAATAAATGCCATAATTAGGAAATATTCAAGGCTTTTGCGACCCCTCAAGGACTTTTCAGAAACTTACTAGTTTTTTTTGATTAAAATATGCATGCAAAGGCACAATATTTTCATTATCAGAACCAAAAAATTGCGAATCGACTTTCTCGGCCCACCCTACTGTACAGCCGGCAACAAAAGAAAACACAGGTAGGATCATTTCCGATTAAATCATCTGATTGAAGAGTAGAACTACTATACTGCGTTTACCCAACAGATATAGTAATGAAAAACCAGAGACATTCAGATGCAACTTGAAACTTGAATATCCATTGGTTGAAATAAATGGGGCGGTACTCGATAGAAGTCTCATTTACATGATACAAACACAAACGGCAAACGCCAGCTTGTTACGCATGCGTGTACGTCAGTTGTTTTGAAAGTTCCGTCAGTTTTTCCAACTGTGTTACATATTAGGTACATTACAAGTCTTTATTAAGACTCGCACCATTCCATACACGAACGGTTGTCAATAAGTAAGTTAGAATTATATGAAAAGTTAATAATAATAATGAGTTGGTTAATTTGTAGAATTTTCCTTACTGCAAAATTATTAAAAATGGATGATGAAAACGTCAACAATATTCAGTTGTCACCACCAAAAAACGCCAAAAAAGCATTTTTTTGTAGAGGTGAAACAAATAATTATGAACGCTTTTAAAGTGTGTGAAGAGCAGCATCCTCAATGGAAAAAACACGAAAAAGTGGAAAATGTTGCTAGATTGATAGGTCATGTTTTAATTTACCTTCCAATCCCACTGCTTATTTACTATAATTTTATGAATTGGTGTGGCCAGTGTTTACAACATACTTCGTGAGCACAAGCAACATCCTGATTATTTTGATGCTCCTAAGGCGTGTCATAGACCAAGAGCTATTTTGGACAATGTTTCCGAAGAAGACAAAAATGGCAAAAAAAGTGTGGGCTGACATGTCCATAACAAATCCACGAGATACATTTTTAAGAGGGTTATCGACTGGCTTGAGAAATCCATCGGGGAAAGGAAAGCGACTCAGCACCCTTCATATAGGATCTGATGACGGTTTTGTAGATAATGGATTACTGTTATTGAAATCCATGAAAACAAATGACTACCATGAAGAAATGAACGCAGATACATTTGAACAATGGTTTAAAAATATTTTGACCAGTCTTGAAGAAGGTTGCGTTATCGTCTTGGATAACGCAAGTTATCACACAAGAAAAATTGGAAAAATTCCGTCTAGCAACACAAAGAAAGCTGACATACATAACTGGCTGCAGAAAAAACTATCTCCTACGAAGACAGTATGGTGAGAGCTGAATTGTTATCTTAAGTAAAACAGCATGCACCTAAACACAGTGCTAACGTAATCGACGAATTAACACAGGAAAGCAACAGAACAGTTCTGAGATTGCCACCTTACCATGCGACGTATATATAGTATGTTTGTATGTAATTCTTTGTTTTATTGTAAAAAATATTTATTATATATTATAATATGTGTAAACACATAGCACTCATGGCTTTTTTTATTAAATTAATAAAATGCAATTTTTTAAAATGTATGGTTATTATTTATACTAGTATAAATTTCTCTAAGTGACATCATTTATAACGAATTAACAATTCATATACAAAAATGTTCTATTGTAAATTTAACTTTCACATAAAACCAATCAGAACAATCTTTGCTGCCTTGATTTTTTTTTAACTATATCTGTTCAGTGTCCGGAGTATAGTTGCAGATCGGAAAGTTGAAATGAGCTAGTCGAGTATAGTTTAGAGTGGTAGTTAATGCGTGGTATCGTTTTAAAGATCTCGTCGTGATGAATAGTAGCTTTGCATACGCGGTTGTCCAGATAAACAGCTACACATATTATCAAAAGTGTTTACCGGTCCACAAGAAAATATTTTTTAAAGTGTTTATTTCAAACCACTGCAAAGTGATCTTCGTATATTTGAATAGATCTTACCGAGAGCTTTAAAACGATACCACCCATAGTCGTGTTGCGCTTAACTGTGTCAAACGTTGGGGCACATTCGATTACTGTTTGGCACGATATAAAGATTTCAGTTGCGACCTGTTTTTGTTACATGCAATCAGTCGTAAGTTTCCCCATACTATATGCGGAGTTAGTCCTAGCCCTACGTCAAAAGCATTTTAAATTATCTTCTTGACTTTATTTAAGGTTTTCATTAGTTTACTTAAATTCAGATAATCGTATGTTAAAAATATTACATTAATTCAAAAGCACTAACGTATATATAATTAACAAAATGTAGATTAAGGATTAAAGATAATCCCAATCTATGTATATATTACGTAATGCATGAGCATGCATGATGATTATAAATAACTATAATCTATCCTTGCTTGATTAGTTCAGAATATTTAGCTAACTATAAGAATCCCTAACTTTATCAACACAACAACTACCATTTGCATAACACGAGCGCAGTCCTTATAATTCCCACATTTAAATTTTATCTTACAGAGTTCAAATTTCTAATTTAAAATGATGAAATGGGATTCTTCATTCACTATTAACGTAATTCGAATTTAACTGAATCACAATCAACGTCATCAAAAACCTTCAAAATATAACTCTCTTATTCTTCTCGCATCCATTATAACTTTTCCGCTGGATTTACAATGCTCCCACTGCCTGAATATTCCTAAATTTAGATCATAAAAGAGCAAACCCATAATAAACGTTCTGTGAATTTCCATTACAATGCAGATGAAAAAAATTCCCTAACACCTAATTTTATTAGAAAATTTAATTTATTCTTTAAGTGAGATTATTACTTACATTTAGTTCTGGTGCATATTTAATTCTTCTATTTTAAATAAAGTTCTAATTTTCTACTTCATACTTACTCATAATCTCTCATTTAGGTTCTGTAAAGCGAATTCATTAATGCTTATATTTACAACACACTCCCACGAGAAATTAGAGCTTAACGTTATCTTTTTAGTTGCGTCCTTTATTACTAGCAGCAGGGGTGCTCTTTATTATTCTCAAATTCCTGGTTTCCAGTTTTAGTATTTCTTGTGTAATTCCTGTTTTCCTTAAGAAATGAGATAACTAAAATTTTAATACTGGGTTCTTGGGAAATATGTTTTTGTAATTTTGTGGTTTTATAAAACCTCCACGTTGTGCTTTGCAGTGCTGAATAAATAATATTAATAAGCTTTAGGTCTACAGTGAAATGTATATTATACCTAGTTTGAACAAAGAAAATGTTTAGAGCTTGAGACGAGGTTTTTACTCTATAATAAGATTATTATCCTATCAGTGGGTTGAGTGGTCTCCCTTAAACTGATAATGCTGAGTTCGATTCCCAATAGGGCCAACTTGGAAATTATAAAAATACGGTTTTCACTCCACTAAACATGCATTTGTCAATGATTTGTCATGATGAGTCAATAGTAGACTGTCGGTATCCTTTGTCTAGAACAGCGCACATTACTCGTCTAGACAAAGGCTCAGAGAAAGCCATGGCAATTTTCTGGACTTATTCGTCTTGGTAAGTATACACATATTTATACTTATTATACCATTTCCCTTTTTAATTTCGCCTTCAAATCAGTTATTACGTAATCTGATGATGAAAAAGGAACACAAATACAGTGAAACCTGTAAATCTGACCACCTGTTTAAACTGACCCTCTGGTCATATTGACCACTTTTTCTCAGTCCCTGCAAAAAATTACATTACTTTAATGTAATTTATACTGTATAAACTGACCACTTGTCTTTTGTGACCATTGACCACATTTACCTCAAATATTTGTTTAAAAACGTTTGTGTAATGTGACCAATAGCCAAGGGATTACTTTACTTACAGTTCTAACTACTCTTCTAAAAGTTTAAATAGGCATGTACATGTAAATTGCATTCAAAGAATTTCTAAGAATGCATCTAATCCCTTAATAGTGACCAGTTGGGTTCAGGTATTTCCAAGTTTTAAGACTTTATTTCTGATTCTGAGAAATTCATTACCCGCAAACTTTCACATTAGTAACCCTTGGATAGTTTTAAAATTGTTTTATAAAATCAGTCTTGTTTCATTATTGATTGAAACACTTGTATTAATTAGTGCGATCAAGATGACTTCAAAAAAGTTTACAAAGAAATAAATTCGAAAGAAAAACAAAAGATGTTAGTTTTTAGAAAACCACAGTGAAAGAAAAACAGCGGAACATTTTACTATTCAGAACTGCCCTGGAATCCTAACAGAACTCTGTAACATGCTAAAAATAATATTAATGAACTAATCTGTGTGCTAAACATATGATCTTGAGAGAATCTACGTGATACATGATTTTTAAATAAATATGCTCTGTTGTATAAATATATATTGTACATATACATTTTTTTAGTATTTACTATAAGCACAAAAATTCAAAATACCTACTTATGTAATGAATATCGCATGAAGATAAAAATTGTTGTGTATAAAAAATTCACACTTTTACAAAGTAACCACCTGCTTAAATTGACCATTTTGGGTCAGTCCCAAAGGTGGTCACTTTAGGCAGTTTCTACTGTATAAGTAATTCACGGTGCTTTTTAAGCAGAAGAAGTGGAAAAGGACATGCAATTTCCTGGCGCTGAAAATTTAAAATTGAAATCTTTTAAATTAACGAAGTTGTACAGAAATACAGTTTTCCGAATAGTAAGGATTGTTTTTTCATATGCGAAAAACCCTTATTAATTATAAAATTATTCTAAGGAGGGCAAATTTGCAACAGCTTATTTTATTGCGAATAAAATAAATCATTTTAGCCAAATTATTATCAAGCACCGCTATTTTGAGTGCTTGTGTCAATGACTGAAACGTATGATTTTAATAAAATTATTATCAATTTGTACTGTATACTATCACACGCCTCCTGAAATACAGACATGGAAACCAACAAACAGATATAATATCATCTAATCGTAGTAATTAAAATTAACGCGCAGATCGTATCAATTATTTATTAAGCACGTAAAGAGTATTTGGACAGAGGAAAACAATTATATGAAAATATTAATTTTCGCTCTGAACTATTTACACTATCAGAAAAAAGAAAAAAACAGGTAAATCAAGAGAAAACTGCCCGAATACTTTTTTTATATTTAGCAGGAATCTTTCTTGATATCTGTGGTATATATATATAGTCTTCATTTGTGTCGACCTATGGCACTATCGCCTTTTTTAATTACAACGTTCATTTCTGTTTGCCATATTACGTTTCTCTCTTCAAACGAGATATCGACCATACATCTAACAATGTGGAAAATCTTAGAAAAAGTTTAAATAACGCAGAAAATGCGATCAATTCTTCTAGATGTTCAGTGCACATGTTCAGAGTTTGTATTTTGAGTTGGGAATTATATAGCAGTAAATAGACATAGAATTGTAATGAAAGAATTTTCTTAATAGAAGAATTTATAGTTACAAATTTAACAGACAGATTCTGTTTAACACTCTTACTTACCCATGAATGTTAGACCCCACAAATTATGTATCGATGAATGTGGAATAACGATAACTCTACAACACAATAAGTCAGATAGAAATGAATGTCGTAATAAAAACATAATGATGAAATGCCAGCGAAAGGGCACTTGAAAAAGTGACAACGGGGCGGTATGATTTTTACAGACAGGCGGTATTGCAGATTTAACCTCAGGCACTTCATTCCATTCTTTGATGAAAGCCATGGTTCAAAAGTGACCAGTAAGCCTTTATGCTGTTAGTCCGACACTGTTTAGTAGCATCGCCATATATGGCATTTATGCAGGACTGGCGTAAGCTATTGCGAGGCCGGGTTCAAAAATACGCTTGGCCTAAAGAAACCTTTAAATAAATAATTTATTATAAACACATTCTTACCTATTACTGTAGAATCATAGAGTATCGTTATTTACGAAGTACGCGAAGTCTTTATTCGCGCATGAGTGCATTAATTTGAGCGCGAATGTGTCGAAGATGACTTCACGCATCAGGTCTTTTTGGAAACGAACTTTAACAATAAAAAAACATAATTAACCAAATCCTGTAATAATGTTTCGAATTCAAAGTAAACATAAAACCAAGTAGGCAATAGCATTCTCTTGTTGCCAATAGACGGTGTTCGCAAAGCACCCCGCACGTTTCTTACGGAAATTAGATCCCGGTCAAATTGGCTGAAATTGTGATATGTTGTAGTTTATATTATCCTGATCCAAAGTCTCCCTGGCCACGAAGCACTAAACTTAATAGTTTTGGAGTTGCAAAGCACGAACATCAGGAAAAATTCATACTTCGGTTTATGGATTTTTAACAGTTGCAATCTTGGTAATGTAATTTTTGGTGTATATTTTTGGTTTTTGTTTCGATCAACGGGAGGAGGTTGCGCGAGTGGATTTAGCACATCATTTGGCCCTGAAAAGGGCCGATTTATTTGAAATGTATAAAAATCAAAACTATTGTTAATTATTGCATATGATATTGTCCATTATTGGATAGTACGAGGTTCCCCATTATATTTAGACGCTTTAGAAACCTATATTTTTTGAACTAATTGAGATAATGAAATGCGGTGTTTGTCAGTTTTCTTCTGGGGATCAAAAGAAAAAAAAAGTTTAATCTCCATGGAAATGAATAATGATTATATTAAGTTTTTATGATTGCCAAATTGTGTAATTTACAATTACACAATTTAGCTAGGTTAGGTTAGGGTTAGGCTAGGTTGAAAAAAAAATTAAATTTGCTTTGCTTACCGTTTTGGTTTGGTAGTAGTGTTTTTGTGGAGGTTAGGTTGGTAGCAACCAGTTTTGGAGGCTTAGGGTCATTTGTCCCAAAAATGATTTACATATTCGGAATCATCATAAGATTTTCGTTAAAATGACACCAATCTCGACAAGAAATGTTTGGTGGGGAAAGTTTTTATTTGTTTCAAATTATTATCAAGTCAAATTATTTTTACAGAGCCCAAGAGGCCAATGCTTTTTGCATCTTTTCGAAGCACAAGTGCGCGAGCATTACGTTTGCGTTTAACTGTTACATTCGCAAATGTCAATTTGATCGTGGCGAGTTTAAAATAGTATATTATATTATAAAGAGCTAAAGTAAGACTTTATGCGGCGAATCTGTTGGACGAGCGACAGCGAGCCTAGCAATTACAGATGTGCCGCATAAAGTCACTTTAGCTCTGCATAATATATACTATTTTTTCTTCAAACGTAGACAATAGAAAAATATTTACAGAATATTGAAATTCATGAATTATTTTGATGCAAAGTTGTAAGCGGCAGTGAAGTAGTTATAAGTGGAGGTAAAGTAGTTGTAAGAGGCAGTAAAGTGATTTAAGTGCCCTGGCATGAAGTGACACTTTAGTACTGTCAATCCAACAGTATAATGTCACATTTTACTGACGTTTGAAGAATAAATTATTTTTCTGGCCTTTTTTGTTGCAAAGTTTTTAATTACGTCATCAGAATATACATAGGTTCAATGGTAAGAGTTTGCTTTGCCAGTCGATAAGTGACACGGAAACATCTGTGTGACTACAGCAGCAGCGAAAGTGCGCGTATTTGTAAGTTGTAACGCGGCGCCTTCTAAAGCGCGGGACCGGGTTCCAGGGAATCTATCCAGATAGAGGAATAGCAAGAGCAGCATCTGCTGCAGCTTTGTAGTATTACCAGGCAGCCAATTTGGTCGGATAATGATTACCAGTTACATGGATCAGTGTTTCAAACCCAGTGGACGATTTCCGCAGAGGCGGGCGCCTGGGGTCTCTTAAAGCGAGGGGACCACAAATCTCAGGTCTCAAAAGAAAATGTTTCATTTTAAATTTTTACACACATCGTTATTACCGTTACTGAATAAAATTAATTTAATTATGATAAGTTAGTAAACTCTTATGCAACTATCCCTACATATTATATGAAATATCTATGGGAACTAAGTAAATCTGAAGTATAATATATAATATCATTAATGCTTAAATTAAACATTTTTAGTTTTTTTCTAGAGGTGGTAATTTCACGAAGAAAGAATCCTGTAGCGATATTGCTCAAGACACGATTTTAGATTTGTTTGCGGAGGCAGTTCAAAACTATTCTCAACTAAGATTTTGTCGCGTTAACTATTAGGAAAGCGTAAACAATCCAAATATAACGATATTGGTGGGCGTACAATGACTGATGATGCTTACTTAAGCGCGGAAATGCAGATAAACGTTCAGTACCAATGTTCATGTTGCACAAAACTTGGTAGCAAATTAAAGGTTACGTTCCAGCGAATAACAAAACTTTTAAGTTAAAAGACGTAAAAGATTTGCTAGTGGAAGAAATTATTATACAGGTTACTGCAAAAAACTGAAAAAATGCGTCGAGCACACTCAACAAATAGAACAACAAATGTTTTAATGGAAATAATAATTGTTATCGTGAACAGTCGGATTCAGACACGGATTATACATCAGAAGGTTCTTAAAGAGATGGATAGTAAGCTGAATTACTTGAAAGTTGAATTATATATTAATTTTTCTAAATTAAACTATAATTATTTTATAGTGGGCGTTTAAAATGCTCCTTTTAGGACAAACAGCTCTATGAGTCTAATTTAATTGTGGTATTGAATATTTCCATCGCCGTTTTACATTTCGCGAGCTAGAACGAATACTCTAAGCGGTGGCGCATCATTATGTGCTTTGAGTGGTCACCTCACCAGTGTTTGCTTACGCTTTCCGAATAGCTAATGCGACCGAAGTTTAATTGGAAACCAATAAGCAAGCGCAGTAGTCTTTTAAAGCCTCTGAAATCACTACTGCGATGGTCACATGTAAAGTTGGTTGCGTTTTAGTTTTCAAAAAATTTTGAACTGACTATGCCAACAAACCTGATTAGGTTAGTTTGTTACAGTGGGATCGTGAATTCATATCGTATCGGCGCGGCGTGGTGTGCGATTAATTAACTATTTTATCGCTTTGGTTTGCAGATTTGTTGTTTTCATATATTAATGTTAGATTTGGAAGGGATAGTAGTCGTGTCATCTTTTCATACAAACATTAGTAAAAATATGTATGAAAAAAATTGCGCAACCTCCCAAATGATTAAAACCGCAACACCAAATCTAGAGCACGTGGTATAATAAAAACGTGCGCATAGACTGCACACTCTAGTAGTACCGAAAGTATTTAAAGGAGGAACTCAAAATTGAATTGTGCCTGGGGCCTCTCAAGTGCTAAATCCCCCACTGCAGTCAAATCCATTGTGTATGATCATTTATATATAAAAAGACAAAAGACTGCTTACAGCTAATGGGTCTTAGGGTTGCAACCCTGATGATGCCTCTAGCCTAGATCTTTCGTACTGAAACATATTACCTCCCCTCTGCCCTTAATAAATGAAATCTTGAGAAATTTTAATTTATTTATCAGAGTTTTAGTTTACTACAGATTTGAAATGGATAGAAAGTAGAACTAATGCAATTATAAGTGTTATAAAGCTTTTCCCAAGGATCAAATTATTATGGTTATAAAAAGAGCGATGATTTTGCTCATCCTACAAGTTCCTGGAAGACATACTACAATCAGTGGTAATTCTTCACAAATCAACAATCTATTACTACACTACCCTTATTAAATTTATTCCATCATATATTGTCATTATATTTAATGATATATGATGACAATGATCTACCTACCTAACAATTACATGCCACTGTTTTCACAAATTCCTTTTTGTGTGTTTCGATGTTTTATAGAACATTGGACATCATAGATGTATTGATAGATAAAAGTTAATATAATGTATTTTATTTGCTATTGAAGTGAATGAACTTCGGTTATAGTTTTTAATCGTATACTTTAGAACGTACTTTTCAAATACTAAACTACATCTGCCTAAAAAAGTCTAAATGTTTGTTCATTGATTGAAACTAATATATATTATTTTTTACAGGGATCTATGCAGGTAGCTAAAGTTCTCCCATATGTAACACAAGAGAGGCTATGGAGCTGCATGCACATCGCAGAGCATCCCACACCTGAGTACCGAAAACCCCTATTGTAATTATTATTAATATATTATATTAACTTGTGAAGTTATTTGATACCCATTTGTGACCTTGATAACACTTAGAATTTAAAAGAATAACACGTTATGAACTATTTATTTATTTAAAAAAATAAATAATTTTAATATTTAAATAAAAATAACAACTTGGATTTCTACAAAACTTTGTTGAACCCAGTTTGTTAAATACTTGATACATTAATGATAATACTATTACTGTATGTTTATAAATTACTGTAAAGTATTTTAATTGTTTTCTTAAGTACATGTAATATTCTGAAGGTAACTATTTGTATAAATACTATATGGTTACTTATGAACTAAAATACATAATAAACATTACACTTACAAAAAAATATTGTACTTTGAAAATAAAAATCAGGTTTATTCAGTTAATAAAATGGTTTTTAATATCCACAGTCATCTTTGTTGTGTCACACTCAATGTCCCAGCCAACACACTGAGGTTATAGTGACGTTATTTTTAAATCATTATTCACGTCATATGACTAATAAATGATGTCCATAAGACGTCATATAATGGGACGTACGTAGACGTCTTCAAAACGCCGTCTTTTGGACGTACAATACAATACGTACAAGTTTCATTAAAAAGATATTATTTTAACAGGGGCCAAGGAATACTGGTCTTATTAAGCAGATGGACACAATATAGAGATGTTTTGACTGTAGCATATAATAGTATATTATATACCAAGGTTGTGAAGAGTTTTTTCTAGAGCCGAGCATTATTAGATCCCGAGATGCGCAGCATCGAGGGATATAAGATGAGAGGCTCTAGAAAACACTTCACAACCGTGGTGTATATATTATTTTTTTCACTACTAGTACTTTTATTCCTTTTATTCTTCTCACATAAAAAACGTACTATCGCGATCACGGATTTTTTCCTGGATGCCAGTGTATAATGGGATGAATTTTTGCCCCGTGTTACACTAAAATCTGGATTATTGACTAGTAGTCAATAATAAAAAATTATTTACCACTAGGCAAGAAGGCTAACTTCACAAGGTGACAACAGACTAGATAATAGTATGTTTTAAAGCTAGTAGTGAAAAATAAATGTTATTTCCAATATTCAACTATTTATTTATAATTCCTATCTTAGTCCTCGTATAGGACGTTGTAATGAAGTCTTATATTGACGTCTTTGGGCTGTGACATAATGATGTCAGTTTTACGACAATTTGACGTTGTTACTGCCGAAAAACGGCGACATTCAGACGTCAGTGTGCTGGCTGGTGTCCGTTATGTATAAATTTTCTGTATTGAATAGTTATTTTTGATTTTTGATAAAAAGTAGTATATTTGATCAAAAATACCTACCTATTTCAATAAATAGTATTTAGATTTATGAAGCTTTGACTCCTTTTTGCATTTGTGTAATTCTGCATTGAACAATATAGGAATAACTTATGAAGAGTGATGAACGAATGAATGTGAAATGAATATAATTCATTTTATAAAGTAATGCCTATAAACTTCTTTAAAAATTTCTCCTATTTCATCCTCATTTAAAGGATAAATGTAATACATACATTCCTCCGTACAATATTATCTACACTATTTTCTAAAATTACACAGACTTTCTAATAAAAATCAGCTATGATCAGCTAAATCTATCAACTATGAGTATTTGTTACAAGACCATACCTAGAGCCTGCAAATTATACAACTCCTTTAGCTTAGATGATAAGACCTCATTTTAGCATTGTTCACATATCACTAATTTTAAGACTAAAATATGTACATATATGTATTTCTTAAATTTTTCTATATGGCATGTATGATAATTGAATATTAATAGTAGGTACACATGATTTACAAGTTCTATTCATATTTTCATTTACATTTAGTGCACTTCACTTTATTTTATAATTGTCTTTAAAGATAAGGCAGTTTTAATTTGTTAACTGTTTGTGTGTTTATTCACATTATTACACTAATGTTTGCTATGGTTTGGTACTGTATAATACCACAGTCCTTGTTGTAGACTTTTTCTCTTCAAACGGAGTGGTTTTCTTTTTGGTGGGAGTAGTTGGTGTGACCACTGTGATAACCTGTAAAGAAAAAAAGGTGTTAATGTAATGAAATTCATAAATCAAATGATCAAAATAATTACATCCAAATTTCGTGTTTGCTTTAAAAATCCAATAGCTTTTCAATGGATTTTCACTTAATTTTGTTGATACAGTGGAAAAAATAGAAATTTCAGAGAACTAAGAGCTCTTTTTTGTGTTCTCAAGACTAAAATTAGTTCAAGATTATGCTAAGACCATTAGAAACATATTTCAATTTTTTGAAAGAAAGAGGAATGCTTCGTTGTAAGGAAAACAAAATTATCAAATTTGATGGTAAATAAGTATGTTAACATAATTATATAGAACTGGTACCGATAAATTTTTTACTGATTAACTTACCAACATAATTCTATATTGATAAAGCTAATCTACCAATGTTTCACACTTTGTATAGTCCGGCCTGCAGAAATTGGTTTTTATAGCTCCTAGTTTAAAGTACCGGCAGTAATTCCTTTTGTTAAAATATCTTTAGACACAAGTACTGACAGTAACAACTATTGTTAAATTATCTTAAAAAGAGCATTCAACAGTTGTGTGAACTTGCCTTCAGACTGCCTTCTTTTCTTTTATGAGATAATATAATTTAAGTATTACGGAAAGTTGGAAAATATTTTTGGATGCCCACAATGGAATCACTGTAACAGGCCCCAACATTTCTGTCGCCGAACCTGGCCACCACGGTACATCAAACATTGGTATAACCAATCTAAAGAAACGGTAGCCTAAAAAAGCGTAGATCAACACGATGCCCATGAATTTCTGAACAAAAAACGTATTCGATAGTCAAGTTTAGATTTGACTATTCTTCGGTCTACTGTGCATATGGTAGGTACTTTATTTGGAAGGATAATTGTGTAAATATGGATAAATATGAGTAAACATTTTGAGGTTCTAGCGTGGACATTTAGAACACGAAAGAGATTCTTCCAAAGCGTATGTGTCGTGTGCGTTAATAAGCGTAATACTTCTTTGATGAGCGAACTTTACAGGCTATAAATTCTCATGATATCATATTGCACTAGACGGATGATCACCTCCGCATTTCGAGAGAATTCTATGACACACTAAACAACTATTTTCCGAGAAGGTAAATGGGAAGAAGCGAGGCGTTTCCTTAGCCGCCTTGTTTACCAGACCTCTTTCACTAGAAGTGGGTGGGTATTTCTGAGAGTATGTCTAGAACTGCTTCTACTTTTCTAAACATGTTTCGCTAGATGACATACGTGTTACAATCAGAAATGCTATTCTACATTCTACATACGGAAATTCTATTTTACAAAATGATAACAATAAAATCAAAAATCGATCTTGTTTAAAAAATTCTTGAAAACGTCTACTAGTACATATTTCAAAAACATGACATAAAAATAGTGTTGGCAAATTTCCGGAAATTTATTTTTTTGGTAACTTTCCATGGAAATATTTTCGGAAACTTATTGAAATGGAAATGTCAGAAAAAAGTTGATTCCCAAAAAGGTTTCGTGGAACCCTGGGGTTTCGTGGAAATATTTTGGTGTTCCGCGGGACCAGTTGTAAGTCCTGTAATATAACAAAAGGATACCACTTGCAAAGCTTTAAACTTTTCTACAATAACGGTATAATTACTATTTTATTTGTTGGTGCCTTTTGCTACCACATATTTATGTGAAATACAGAAACAAAATATGGCAAAAAACTCAATATATAGAGAAAAAGTAAGTGGTGTTGACTAATTTCCAGAGTTAAAACTTTAGTATAAAAAAGAATAAAGGAAATCGGTTTTGTAGAACTCGTAGACAAAGTGGAACAAAAATAAGCTGTGTTTGAAATATATAGATTAGAAAATAATAATTGATCTGTAATAATTAAAAATCGCCCCAGTCATTTATAACTTGTTTAGTAATTTGCAAACGTATCTCGCGATGATTTGTTTTGTCCAAACAATATGAAACAGCTATATAAATAAGCAATTGTCTATAAGCAATCTAATATTTCAACAATTTGTTTGCTTTCCATGTTTTTCAACTAATGCGGGTTTGTCTACGCAACCTAATAACAAATCAACCGTTAACGGCAAGTGGTGGTTGTAACAAACTTTTATAATCGTGAATAGTTCTAAAACTTACCACCGTGGAAAGTGAGATGGCGCTTCAAGTGAATGTCCGATCCGTGCGTCCCAAATTAAACATTTTAAATTTATTTAAATTAAAATTACAAACATTAAAAAATATAAAAATTAAGTAGTGTTGACTAATCTACGCAGCGAGAGCTTCAATATAAAAAAAATCACGGAAATCGGCCCAGTGGAACTCAAGATCGAACTGGAACAAAAATAAGCTTTGTGTTTTAAATATATAGATGTATTATATAGATTTATTTAAGTCATTTCACCAGTTCTAATTAGCTTTAACCGAAAGATAATTACCACGAATATCATTGTTTCAACCAATGCATTCATGGCACTTAATCTCTGGTTAGACTTAATTTGCACCACAAATGCAAATAAATCATTCAACAACACAAAATCTAGGAATTTCCTATCCTACTTGATTCATTATAAGTAGAAAGACGTGGTGTAATATTTCAAGTAAACATTATTTAAAACCTGGGTTGAATAATCCGTCAATTATTATTGACAAGGATTGGGAATAGGAAATTAAGCCTTTCAAAATATTTTTGGGATTGAATTTGAAAAATGTAATTAGGAATTTGGATTGAATTCTTTTAAAATCTCTTTTGAGATTAGGGACTAATGACAGAACTTTAAAAGTTATTTTTGGGTTAAGAGTGTAGTATGTATAGAGGATGAGATGCTTTAAACATATGGTTTGGGATTAGGAATAGGGATAATTAGATTTTAAAAATATTTTTGGTATTAGAGATTGAATTTTTAAAAATATCTTCTGGTATTATTAAAAGCTTTTTGAGATCAGGAATTGAATTTTTAAGAAATTATTGGGATTAGATATAAAGAATAAGATTTTTTCAAAATATTGTTTGGGATTAGAATTTGAATTTTTAGAAATATCTTTTAGGGTTTGAGGATTGAGTTTTTAGTAACATTTATTAAGATTAAAAAGACTAAATTAAAAGGGACTAAAGATTAGAATTTTTCTTCAAAATATTTTTTGCGATTAAGGATTAGATTTTTATAAAAGAATTTTGTGATTAGGATTGAGGGATTGGATTTTTAGACTAGGATTAAATTTTTAGAAACATTTTTTTATATTAAAGATCGGATTTTTAAAAAATATATATTTTTTTAAATTAGGAATTGAATTTTTAAAAATGTTTTTGGGAATTAATGATTAAAATTTTAAAAATATTGTTTGGGATTAGGAATAAATGATTAGATTTAGTTTTAGATATTTTTGGGAGTCAGGAAATGAATTTTTAGCAATTTATTGGGATTAGAAATAAACGATTAGATCTTTTTAAACATCTTTGGGATTAGGGGTTCAATTCTTATTGAATTATATTATATACAATATTAATTAGGAAATAACAATCGTGTTTTTAAATGTGTTTTGGGATTAAAAATGGGGATTAGATTTTTTTAAATATTTTTGGAGTTAGGGATTGAATTTTTAAAAATATCTTTGAATTTTTAAAGTATATTTCGTGATTAGATTGAGGACTAGATCTTTCCAAAATATTTTTTGGTATTAGTGATTGAGGGTTAGATTTCTAAAAAATCTTTTAAGGTCAGGAACTAAATTTTTAAAAATTTATTGAAATTAGAGATAAAAAATAAGATTTTTTCTGAATATTTTTTGAGATTAAGAATGGAAGTTATAGATATATTTTTTAGGGATTGGGGCTTTAGTTTTTAACATTATTTATTAAGATTGGATTTTTTTTCAAACTATGTTTCGTGATTAGGGATTAGGGGACTAGATCATTTTAAAACATTTGTTTGTGGTTGGTTATTACATATTAAATTAACCCTAATCCTAATACGGGATTAATGGTTATTAATCCAGATTAGATTAGATTAAATTTTTAAAAATAGGTGCTGGGGCTACTGATCAGGGTCTGATTTAACCCTAATCTTAATCATAGATGGGAGAAACAATCCTTGTATATAATTGAAGCATTATTAGCAATTAAACTGGCTACATGACGTTTTTCTTAATGATTGATTTCTTGTTGTTTGACTTAAACCTGAAATTGTATTATTGTAATTATTATTTTTTCGACGTTTTGTGTTATGGTCATGTTATACAAAATAAGTTTCAGAAATGTTTTAGTTCGTCGTACCACATGGCATCGACTTACTTTGATACTTACTTTACTTGATACATCACTTTGATGCTTTGACATATGGCCGACCCTACTAGAATTTAGCCGAATCTGGGGGAATTCCACCCACAGTAGGGACCTTTATTGTGCAAAACACCTTATTGAAACGGTGTGTCTACAGTATTTTGCTTCCTATCCGAAGAGAAGGCATGTTTTATTTTTCTCGACTATGAAAAAATGCCCGCTCGGCTGGGGACCAAACCTGCTACCCTCGAATTATGAAGCAAACATACAAACCACTAAACCACCGAAGCTGGCTATTTGTTATGTATTTGATGTGTTTTCTAATATTCGTATTGTCGTTGATTAAAGATAAATGCGACACTTTGGAAACCTAGGATGCTGCAACATATTTATGTTGATTTGTCTATGTATTGTTGTGTAACGTAACTATATACGTTAGATTTAATAATAGATTGCCTATTTTATGCGAATCTTTGTTTTTTAAATTATGTTATTCGTCAAAATAAATAGAAATTTGTGTTAACTTATAGGACAGAAATATACGGACCTTCTGGGCCATTTACCCGGTAGGCCCTAATGCTGCCAGTCCGACATTGCCCCGAAATGTGAGAGGCTCATTTTTACATTCAATAATACTAAGTTTCATTGAAGCAAATCATAATTCCTCAAATAAATCTAGGCGTAGTAGTGTTTTACCACAACAATAAATATTGAATAAACTATTGTACTCATGAATTGTTTGTCATCCATTCAAATATTGTTGAAACATTACGATATTACCAATTTAGTTCCCTTCCTGTGTTGCAAAAGTTCCATATCATCCATACTAGAACTGTAAAACTTGCTGATTTTAAAATACCAGAAACCAAGAAGTAGAGCACCAGTTGATTTGAATTTTTAAAATAGATTTCGTCCGTCAAGGTGTATAATGGAAAACTTCTTTTTTACTTTGGGAAAACACTTACTTCTAAACAAAACCTTAAATTGAACTGAAACTAAAACTGGCATCATTTGATAGCAAAAAAATCACAATACATATGGCATAAAGAAGTAGGGTTATGTATCTTAATGCATACACTATTCCTTAATCAAACCTTAAGGTATAAGGAATTTTTAACAGTAATGTTACACGCTTATTTAAAATTTTTGCATAAGTTTTGCATATTTTGAAAAATAGGTGTCACCACAAGTTAAATTTACCACAGCCTACTAGATACATATAAGCATGAATCTAGTAGGCCGTGAATTTACACTTTGAATGGAACTTCTATAGCGCATGTCGGGTACATGAAAAGACCTTGGATCGAAGTAGGTCGATTAAACGCAACTTACTTCTTATGAAAGTGAACTGTTTAGGAGTTATTTCAAAGTTGAAAATTGAAAATTGTAATTATATTTGTCGCTATATCACAAAAACTAATGATTCAATTTAGATTAAAGTTGGTATGCGGAGATACTTATATTCGTGGATGCGATTACTGCTAGCCTATTGCATAACATTTTGTAATAATATTCTTTCTCACCACCAATCTTGTATTTCTCGACACCAAGCACATCTGCAAACTACTTAAATCTCATTTAACAGCAGTCAACCAATCTTCATCGGATGCACTATAGACTCGGTGGGGGTAAGGATATTTTGATTTATTCTTGTATTACTCGACGAGACAAATCGATTGCTACTAAAAGGTAAAAATAAGGAGAGGGAGCTATAGACAGGTTAGGTTTGATTTTTTCTCAATGTTCCCGCTGACTAATTCCAATAATTTACAGAGAATGGCATTCCTACCACAACCCAATAAACTTTTTCACAATATAAAGAATTATGCTATAAAAAATAATTAACAATACCTACCCTCGAGTGTCCCGCATAGGTCTCCACCGTTGAATTTCCTGGTGGAGTGTAAGCCGATAAATCCATCAATCCAAGAAGTGGAGGTATTGTTCGTTTAGGTTTTTCAGTGGTAGTGGTAGTAATAAGATTATTTACTGGAAACATAGAATATTGTATAAGATCACAATATACATATAATGTAGGTATGTAGTTATAACAATAAAGAATCACTGCATCATATTTTATAATAAGCCTATACTATACACAGCTTGACTATAAAACCTATTTCTACTATTAGGCATACCTATATATTATACAATGTTGGCCAATCAATTATAAACTTTTTGAAAAATAATTACCTACAGCTTTAATATTTTCATGGCCACCCCTAAATAACTGCCGATATTCTTGCAGGCATAGAAGGAATTGCTATCTTCTTCATATTATGCAACTTTATATTCTTTTCCTATACACTTTGCTGGTTTGAGGCTTTCCCCTTTTATTTAACGCAAGCTGGTTACCATTATGTGTTAAAATGACCTAGAGAGAAATGATCCAAATGAACTTATTGACTGCGATTGGAATACAGACTATGAACAACTCCTTAAAATGGGTTTGAGTGCTACTTATCGTTTCCCATTTACTCATACCCCAATCTTGGCAATCTTTAGTCGACCACAACCTAGTTTGCAGCATCTTTTTATCTAGAAACGGCCATTTGATTAACGTACCTTTGGCTCATAATCGGCAACGAACAGCTCGGGCGCTTATTTCAATTATTTGTGTCTAAATCTAGTTACTTGAGAACCTATTGTGTGTAACAGATTTGGTGGCTTTTAATGATTTAGTGGACAAAAACACAAATTTCTAATTTATTGGTCAATACAGAAACCTACTCCAAGTACATAGGTGCATATATCTGATGCCATTGTTTCCCTTTCTTTGAAGCTGTTTCAGCACAGCTTTCAATTTAGTCATCTCTTTCTGAATTTCTTTCTAAAATCAAGGTTTATGCCGTAAAAAGCAGTTCAAGATTTCTCGAATTCTGTACTGTTCTCAGTAGGTTTTTTAAGAAATTTATAGTAACTCAGTGGGAAACAGTTTGCAAGTAATTTTGGTAAATTAAAATTATGTAAACTTAAAAAGTTTACTTTTAGACCGACGATCTTTCAGTAGTTAACACTTCCTTTAATTCTGGATAAAGTTATTTGAGTCATTTACTATTTATTTTAGATACACTATTGAAAAAATAACGTGCACTTTGGTAGTCTGCTTTTACAAATGGTACTGTAACTTTCTTTAGTTTCCTGGAAAGTTTCAGAATGTAAATGTTAAATGAAAACATCGACTTTGCTACACTAAGAGATGAGGTTCAATCATCAAAATTGAGCACGGTTCCCAAAAATTACATCAAGGAACTCTAACCATAGATTTCCATATATGATCCATAGAATTGCACAAATGCAGAGCTACGAACTATATAGTGTTTATATTTTACAGGGTAACTTGGCCGACCAAAAAAGCAGACACTCATGGCTTATTCTCAATCTTATTTAAAAATGTAAAGGAACCACCTTCGCCAACGATTAGTACTCGTAGTATGACACAGCGAGAACGAATGTAGGATGCAACAATGGAAAAAACAGATTCAATAACGAGTGCCTCAGAGGTTAAATGCATATAATAAGAGCTGATATGCTTTCGCAATTCGAATATGAAGGTTTCTCGTAAAATGAAAGAATTATAATCGAAGAGATGAAGAAAGGGAAGTCGTATGCAGCTTATTCTCGATGGCTGACTTTCACTTCCGAAAATGTTAATTAATCAAAGACTTCTAGTGTAGAAAGAATATACATGAATTCCATAAGATATCGTCCACCATAAGAACGAAAGTAAACAGCTGTTAAAAATTGACTTTTTCCAAATCTTCGAAAGTCCACAAAGAAAAGACGCAATGTATAGTTTGTATAAATTTGATTAGGAACGAAAATCCGACTCAATATCAATCTTAACAAAATCAAAAGCTGGAATCTACGTTTACACAAAATCTACGTTCGATATTAGCAGTGGATGAGAAAGCTTGATAATTCCCAGAAGCATTATGAAAGGGCAAATATCTCGAAATGTTAAAGATGTTCTCAATTTTAGGAAAACCTACTATAACACAATTAGTGGAGTTGACATACTGAGTCATTAGGATCAAAAACACGAGATGTTATAGATTACCCATCAGTGTTGCCATTAAGCATAACTCTGTAAACTCCTTGTGAGATCTGGAAGTTACATTAAGTTACAAATGTGGAAAATCGTCATTTACACATAAAACCTAGAGATTCAGTTTTCATAAATCGTATGTGACAACCTGAAGTGCGGTTCACCTTCTACCTTCTGTTACTTATGAAAGCATATGCATGATGATTTCTACTGCAGTGGTATTCTGTGTAGAGCTGCTTTCATGGGTATTTCTCAAGCATTTTTGTAGGAAACGAATCATAATCATATCTTTTCAAAAGTTGCGAATAGTACGATTATATTAAAAAAAAATCAGAGCATCGATTATCTAGCAAGTTTTAATATCTTCATAGACTCTTTTGGCACCATACAAAGTTGCTTAATTAAGTGCAAAAAAATTAAAATTCCATACTATTGTCCAAAAGCTAATTTTGCCAGCTGCTATTGAGGTAGACACATTGGGAGACTGCGCTGCTCAGCTGCAGCAAAATATTCCATTGCAATTTACTAGAAACACTTAAAGAAAACACTTTTGCTTTTCAGTTTAAATAAAGCTACCGACAATAAATCACAATGCTGCTCATTTAGTTTGTTATATACGGATTATTCCAAATTCCACGAAGGTATTTTCTGTAAAGTATAAGATTAAAAACAAAAGTATCAATCAGACTTGTTTGACTTGAGTGAATATTTTTCGTAGAAGCAAACAATTTTCACTTTTGAGATTGCGCGGTAGGAGGTCGTTACAGGAACTGTAAGCACTAATTCAGAAAAGAGCTACTAATGCAACATGCGTATACTGTATCATTATCTATATATGCACTTTCTACCTAGAACACAAGCCTTAAACTGAACTAAATTATCGAATTGGTAACGGAATGACCATATTTGTAGTTTAGTTTTAGTTTAGTTTAGTTTAGAGTGACTGATGTTGGGGGAGAGAGCCCCAGTACCGCAGCTTATTATACTTCTCATCACATCACTTATTCAGTAAAGAGTTTTGTGGTTCTTATTAGGTTTAAGAGCCTCTTCATCAGATCTTCTGTTATGAATGTTTTACGAGAGAAAGCTCTACCAAGAAGAGATGGCCTCCATCTGTTTCCTCCTCCTCATTACAAAGTCTGCATGTGGATTCCTCATTTATAATGCCCATTCTATGCAAGTTATTAGATCTTTTACTGGCCCAATGTGTTGTCTGCTTAATCGCAGGATATCATCAGTTACTTTTTCAGATGGATTTCGTAGCATGAGTTTACTATGCCTTTGTCCCTCGACACTGTTCCAGTGGTCTTGATGGTGTCTCTTGGTCCAGCCTTTTAACCAGCTGGTGGTGGTGTTGGTGATTCCAAAAACAGGTTCAGGGCCCATAATTGGCGTCTCTGCTCCTTTCTTTGCTAAGGAGTCAGCCCTTTCCATATATGCAAATCCAGGTAGTTGCTCTGAATAAGTAGGTACCGCATGGGTGATCATGCGGCTCTTATTTACTGTTGCAGCTTTTGTTCGCTTTCATATGGAGCTGATTTGGTAAGAGTATATGAATTCCTTATCTTGTCCTTGAACAGTACCCCAGTGCTGGAAAATTTACTGACAGCAGCTTAGTTTTGAAGGTAGCTTAACTCTGTGATATTTTTGACAAATGATACTGTAAGTTTATCTGACAAAATTGAAGGTTTTAAAATGAAATTAATTTTATTGGGGTAGAATTTAACATGCGTCCAATAGATAAATGCTTAACAAAATTTCTATTCTACTGACACTAATAGAGTACAGTAAGAAGTAATTATTACTAGCGATCGGTACATAATTAATTCAGTTAGCGTTCATAAAAATATTAAATTAAAATCAGTAATTGAAGGTTCAGTTTCTATTAACGACGTGTTTGGTGGTCTCATTTCGTTAATTTAATTGGAAGACACCATTTACTCAGACAAGTCTTAGGTAATTTGGCAGGTATTAAGTGCGTCAACCATAGTTATATATACTATAGGTATGTTTGAAAAGATCTTATTTCGTTAATTAACATGCTTGCTCAATAGACCATTTGGCGTAACATAAGGAAAATATTAATTAACAGCAATTTACTGCAACTGACTACCGTTGTGTTTAATAATCTGACTACTTTTTATACTACTTCTTTTGTTACCTTCTTCTTGATAATAAGATAATGAGTAATACTCGTGTTTAATTACATCTAATGTTAATGTTTCTTTGAAATAATTTAATTGATACTATATCTACAAATAAATTTCTTTAGTACATACATACATAATACATTCCTCCTTTTACCGTATTTGCAATGTCGGAAATTCCACAAACTCTTATGGGTATGCAATTAAGGTATGGAGTTATTGTAGCAAGTACTACGCTTCCCCATACTCATTTATCGCTAATTGTGCTAAATTTTTAAAATAATGGCATCCGAGATTTGAACCTATGTCCCTCTGGCAAGAAGCAGAATCCCTACCAGTCGACCTTATATTTTATTCGTAATTTTTTAAACACGCTTTTTTGTAGATACATGCAATAAATTATTATTACAAAGAACTATAAATATACATTATACACATAAACAATTTGTAAAAAAGCGTAAATAATTGTGCACAAAAATAAATTGATGTAATTGACTATTGCAGTAATAAATGTGATAGGTAAATTAAAAATTTGACAGCAGGAGATATCACAAAATATATATGCTGGTATTGATCTTGACAAGAGTTACAGCATAAATTTATTTAAGCTATAAGTAGGGGCAATATCAAAAAAAAATCTTTAGTGTTAATAAATCAATGAATGTGCTTATTTGAATAACTTTAATTAAATTTAAATTGTTATATAGGCACATGCGTTTAGATTTGCCTTTTGTTATTTGGTCTTGTACCTTTCAAGTTGGAGTTTTTCTGCGTAAATTACTATCAACTGGCGGAGCAAAATGTATCAATTTGTCCGTTTTTGTCAGTTTTTCAATCGACCAACATTGTACCATCAACTGCTAACTAGCTCAACTATTTAAACTAAACGAGTAAGTAATGCACCCGGACTTGATAGTGCAGTTAGTCGGGACCCTACAAAAGGTGGAATAGAAACGATTTTCATAACATGTTTTTTCGGTCGGGACACTGAAGAAAAATGTTCGATCTTGAGGGGGGGAAGGCGCGAGCCGTCATCTTGGATGGAAGGTGCAAAAAATGAGTCTTTTCAAAATAATTACTCAACGGGTGATCCTACGAAGAAAAATTCTGTGGCAAAAAAGTTCAAATATTTTTTTGTACCTATAAACACTTTTTTTGTAAGTCTAATTTTAACGAGTTACATTGAAGGAAAGATTTGGTATTTTATAATCGCGGTCATTTAATTTTTTGTTCTTTTTGACGTTCCAGGTCGGTTGATGTTGACGGCTTCATTATATTGTCGTCCTGATCTTATCTTCTAACTCGTCTATGCTCTTGAGAGGTCTTCCGGTTTTCCAGTGGTAAAATTTCCTCATTTGTTTTCTCGCTATTCATGCGAGCCTCTGGTGCATTTTCGCATTTGGTATATGCAGAATCCACACACATCATATATACAAGGTGTTCCGTAACGTTATGTTCAAACTTCGAGAGTATAAGACAGTCCATTGCATCTGTCAGCAAGCCAGCACAAGCCTGTAGACAAGCAGGGGTGGGGCATTTTGAAAATTCATTAAGCATTAATTAATCACTCATTCATTGACTTTGTTTGTTGCTCTTCAGAAAACAAATTATTACTTTGCAAAAGAATTTCATAGCCCAGTATCAAAAGCCCGAAACAAAGAAAAATTGACCTACCACCTTTGTGTTTTTCATTATCTAAATTAAATCTACTTTACACTCCCAAACTTTGAACATAACAATGCGGAACACCTTGTATAGCTTTAGGGCGGATTTATTAACCTTAAATCAGAACCCAATGCCTAGACAACAACTGTTTGTAAGATATGTTACTAAGGAATCAAACTTTGCTTAATTTTAATTCACTAATCCACCCTCAGCAGAATAAAGGACGTCACTGCCACTTTCGCTAAGATGGCAAACTTTTAGCATACAGGCCGACTGTACGAAGTTACATTTCGTTTTACTAGAGCGAGTCAAGAAGTGAATTTTTGTTTTATTTGAGATAAAGGTTAATAATCATGTTGGAAACCCAGAAGACATCGTAGACGTTGGAGCACGCTTTTCCATTGCTTTGTATGGCGTCGGAATGGAAAGGGAAACCTTGAAGGAAGTCTGCTACCATTGTTTCGCAAAATCAACAACAAAGAGCAAATTCAATCTTGATACATTGCCACCAACGACGGATGCTGCACAGTATCGTGCATTTAGAATGTACCATTACAAATCCAAAAATGGTATGGAATCCAAAAGAATCCAAAAGGAAAAACATAAAATAACCGCAAACATAGATTACCAAATCTTTCCTCCGCTGTAACTCGGTAAATATTAGACATATATACAAAAATGTTGGGAACTTGACCTTTTTAAAATTCGCCGCAGACATTTTTTTCGTAAAATTAAAAAAAACATTTTTGGACCTTTCATACAAGATAGCAACTCGTGCCTTTCCCCCTCAAGGTAGGAAATTTGAATTTTTCATCAGGGTCCCGACCTAATCAACATATATCAAATTCGTTTCTACTGCACCTTTCTTGATGCATATGCCTTTTCTTGTCCCTACTGACTGGACTATGAACAAATTCAGAAAAATGCAATTTATTATCTGGAAGCCTAAATTATAACAAAAAAATCATATAAAAATTAAAATAGACACTTACTTATGTGAGGCCATTCACTAAACACGATATGTCGTCCGCCATGTTCATTATGGCTTACTTCTTTGGTTTTATTAGCTCCTTCAGGTTGAATAACCACAGAAAATCTACCAGACGTCAAAGCATTTATCGCTCCTGGTAACGACAATAGTTTATCATTGATTTCCTTTGGTATTATAGTCCATGGTTGTGGAGTTACTACATAAACTTTCTCTTTCGTCAAAGGTGAGAAGGACACTTGAAGTTTTTCCCACATTGGATTAGGTGTAGCAATAAGTGGAGTAGTACTAGATACTACAACATCAGATGCACTACTATTAGAAATTAAATCAACCGATTTTGTTGGTGTGGTAGTTTCTGGTGGAATAGTAGTAGTTAGGATTTCGGTTGTAGTTGGAAAAGTTGTAGTTTCAGTAAAAATAAAATTTGTTTCAATATCTTTACCACTTTCTGCTGTGCTTATTCTTGTATTGGACCCAGCTGCTTCATGATCGAAAAATCCATTTAAAATACTACTTAATGTTGTAACTTCTTGTACATTTTTATTATAAGGTTGGGTAGTTAAATACTCTGACGGTATATTCTTTGACGGAACTAATTTTCCACTTGTGCTTGATTTTTGAATAGCTACGATACTATTTGAAAATTCCTGTTGGGTCCAATCGTCTATATTCTTCTGTAGTCTGATTATATCGAATGGTAACGCTTTAGAGCTATCATTACTCCCTTTTTGTTCCTTAAGAAGTAAATCCCGTATACTAGAAACAGATGTTTTTATTGATTTCTCTGTTGAAGCAGTTGCTGTAACCTGATTGGAGCCATCTTGAGTATGATCAGTAACGTAATGCGACCATACAGGTTCATCAACAGTAGGTGGTTGTGTAAATAGGGGAAGAGCGGTTATTAATGTTGGCTCTACAGGTTTAACTGTCTTAGGGTTTGCATTCTGTTGTATGTTTCTGGTTTTATATAGGTTGGTATTTGTGTGTAGGTAGGAAGAGTGGTTATTTGTTATATACGGGATTATTATTTGTACCTGTTTAGGTTTTTTAGTAGTCGATGTTATTTGCTGCGTGGGCGCAGCCGCTGTTAACCAAACAGGTTCGGCAATAGGAGGTGGTATCATCGAAGTGGATAGGCTTCCAAAGGCTGGTTGCCAGTTGCTATAATCAAGAAGAGGTTGAGTAAAAACAGACTGATTGTCTATACCCTTATAGGATTTTTGATCGTTATAGTTCACGTTGCTTCCAAATGAGCTTTGAGAAAATTCATGAGGAATAAATTGATTAATTGAACTGTAATTTAACGGTTTCTGTGTGGTTGATTCTGATCTTAACTCTTCCTTGCCAATACTGCTAATTAATGTCTCAAAAGTTGGTGAAATGCTGGGAAAGACTGGAATGGGATTTGAATTTTGACTTTCTGCATCATGGAAAGATGGTGGGATCGGCAAGATTGGATTTGGATTTAAATTATAATTTTCTGTAGGTGGAATGGACAAAGTTGGATTGGTATTTTCCACAGGGAAATGTAAATTCTGATTAGGATTTAAATTTCTATTTTCTACCGGGGAATATGGTAGAATAGGTAAACGCAAGTCTCTGTTATGATTTATTTCTTCTTTTGGTGCAATTTGGGGTAAGGAATTGTGATAGGAAGCATTATGCGCGCTAGCTGCAGCATGAATATCATCAACTACAACTGGATTTTCACTTAATAGTACCTTATTGCCTCCATAATTATTGGAAGAGTCAGATTCATGACTTTCCTGCTTGGTATCACTTGTTATGACTTCTACAAGCGGCGACTGAATAACATTAATGGGATGTTCAATAGACGCAAGATAGTCAGCAACGCGTATACTTGGAATTACTTGAACATCTGTTGCTATTTGTCCATTATTATTAGTTTTAACTTCAACTTTTGAGCCATGTTGCGGTAAATTATCGAATGAGCTGAATCCGCTGTGATAATTTTGTGTATTTTGTGTTGGGATTACTTGATGGAAATTTATATCTGTATAAGTTACACCTTTAGTTGGACCATTATTTATTGGAATCGGATAATTAATTCCTGAGTGGCCCAAAACGTTTTGTTCTATATTTGTAACAGGCGATGGTGAAGGTTTATATTTTATAGGTACAGAAGAGACGTAGTGATTGTTTAAAGATTGTTGGTAGTTTGGTATAGGCGTAGGTGAAACAAACTCAACATTAAATGGTTGTACACTTAATGTTGGAGCAGGGATGAGATTAGTGTTGAAGCTATTTACATTAGCGGATGGTGATTTGAATTCAGATAAAGGTGAGACTGTAATAGTAGGTGGTTGAGAATATGCAGGTTTATCGAAATTTAAAGGTATGGGAGGACCATGGTGTGATGGTGAATTTACTTTAAAGTTAGCTGGATTTGGTTTTGGAATGCCCTGTTTATAGAAGAAAGGTGCCTGTTTTGATGGCCCAAACTTTTGTTGCTGTAGATTTATATTCTTTAATGGAATTGGTCTGTATTTTGATGGGTTTTGATATTTCGAAGGGGGTGGAGGAATGATGTATTGAAGAGGAGATCTGTAGTTTTCAGGAGGGAGTCCAAATGCTGGATTAACGTTTGAGGAAAATCCATACTGATCTTTAGGCGCTCCATATTGGGGATGTGATGGTGGAGGACCGTATTGGTTAGATACAGGAGGGCCATATTGGGATGCTAATGGTGGTGGATGTAGATCTTGTAGATTTCCTTGATTTCCGGATGGCGGACCATATGCGCTGGATGGTGGTGGTGAGTGGCCTTGATTTTGTAAATGTGATTGCTGTACAAATCCGATCACAGTGTTTGTACCATGAGTACCAGCTACAGGTATCCATGGTTCATTATTGCAAGGATTGCATGGTTGTTTAGCGTACCCTTGATGGAATTGTGGTTGTGGTGGCAACTGATGGGGTAGTTGATGTGGTGGTGGAGGAGGTAATGAATGTCCTTGATGTCCACCTGGATGCAGGTGGGGTGGAGGTAATGGTGGTGGTAAATATTGTGGGGCGTATCTATGTCGCGTTTCTGCAGTTAATGGTTCTGTTGGAGTTTCGTCAGAACCGCCAAATGGAAATATCCAACTAGCTACTTTAGAGAAGAATGAAGGTTCTTCTTGTGGAGGTGATCGGATAGGTTGGATTGCTTTGTTTGGGGGAGGCCTCAAAAATGTGTCTATCCTTTTTTGCGCTTCGGTATTTGTTTCTTCCGTTAGTACTCCTATTGTGCAGGTCAGTAGCAGCAGAACGTACTGAAACAAAAAGAAAAATGTTAAAAGAAAGTTCTGTAATTCATAGAAATATCATTTCACACTGATATAATTTGTAAAAATAATATCCGCAACATCACTTAAGATAAAAACTTGACATACATAATTTAATTTCATCAAATAAACACAATACCGGTTAATATAATTTCTTTTGTTGAATATAATGGTATTTATAGGATATTGAATAAAGGAAAAGCATACTGCATAACTTCTAATGTAGATTGCTGAAGAAATACCATTGACCTGCACTACTTGCATTTATTTCGTTCTAACCTCAAGTAAACATGGAAGTTGAGATACACTTTGGTGAAAGTTGTTGGGAAAAAGTGGAATCTTTAAATTACTTCAAAAACGCACATGTAATTGCAGGTTTTAAACGTAACATTTAATTTAATGATATGATAAAAATGTAAACAGTAAATGCTACGTGCAAATTCTTTGGTGTGCAAAGGAAGATAAATAAATGAAAGAAAATCACTTACATGTAGTTTTTCCTGGAAACTTTCTTTTACTTACATAAACATCTTCTTTCTAAAGCGTAAAAGAAGTTCTTATGTATCTATTTATCAAAATTATGCAACTTCTTGTAAGAACTATACTGTAATCTTCTTGATTGAAAAATCGAATAATGAAACTACTTTAGAAAAACTGGGTATGCTAATTGCTAGGTACCTATATTTCAAGTGTAATTAATAAGTAAGTGCTGTGCATACAGATAGAGTAGAGAAACTTTCATCAAATATAAAATTTACCTACTATTGTACTTCTATTACAATGGTTTACCTACATTGCAAAATGGAGGTCAAGGTTACTTATTTGCCTGAATACATTAGAAGCAGACTTTAATGGCCATGAGAAACATATGTTGTGTGAGACTATACATTTCCCGTACAACATATTTCGGAAGCAACCGGTTGTTCGATATTAAAAATAGCTACTGGCAGTTTTCTAACGGATGGTTATGTATTGCAAACATGAAATATTAGTTTGTTATTAATGTTGAATGATTACTATCATCTTTATTTATTTATATTCTTGAGTTCCCTTTTCTATAAAGCATCTAAAAAAATGCAACTCATTTGTTGCGTTTCGCCATTTTAATTTCGATTTTTAAAAGTACGCGATTTAAAATTTAATTCAATTCTTTCATTATAAATATAAATAATGATAATCATTGAATGTCAAGAATATGAGTATTAAAATGATTGATTAGCTGTATCAATACTTCTTTTAACAGCAATCGGTATTTTCGCAGTTTAAGACCTAAATAAATTTCAGAGTATTTGTCCATATGTAGTATATGAATGTTAAAGAAGTATACATTCATACAGAAATTAATGATTGCTGGTGGTTGATGGTATTAATAATAATTAATAATCTTTAAGCAATAACTATGAAATTTAAAACTCGAAAAGCTTTGAGAATCCTCAGAAAAAGATTCAGATAAATCTAGGAGTTTGCCCACTTATCCACAAGGTTTGTTCTCTTTGCTCTGAAAACTATAAGAAAGACCAATGTATAAGTAACCAAATTTACTTGTTCAAAGTACAGATATGCAAAAGAAGTGTGCATCTGTGTAACACGAGATTTTCATTATTTCATTATATCCTTAGAGCTAACAGGAATATGTTGATTCGTGAAGAGGAGGTGGTGTATTGCTTGCAATGAAAAAGATCTTGAATTTTCATCAGTTAATAATATTGTGCCATATGCGTGCCTTTAAAGCTTCATGATCTAGTTGTTGCTTGGGGAACTGTCTACACCAACGGCTCCCAACCTTTTTCGTTCGCGGACCGCCAAACGATGTAGCATTTGCTTGCGGACCGGTAGGGTGAAAAAATAAAGAAAACATTTCGCAAAATAAATCTTACAATAATAAATTTACTTTTACACTGTACAAGAACACTAAAATAAATAGATATCCATTCTTTATAATTACAAAAGTCAGTTTTCGTACCTCATCCGCTTGCCCCTTACCAAACCTCGAACGACCAAAACGGCCCGAAATCGGCGGATACCGAAAGGCCGGAGTTTTTCACTTTTCGCCGAATGAAAAAACGATCAAAAACAGGGTGCGGCGCCAAAGGCCATAACCGGGTTCTAGACACGTAGGGCAGTCCATCGTTCAAAACTAGAAAAAGATATCTCGACAGGGAGCGGAGATATAACCAAAAACGCTGGCGAGTGGGTTTCGGGAGGGTCGATCAAAAACGGGAATGGGCTCAAACGCTCCAGAAGGTAATCTTATAAGACCTCCAGAAGTGATTTCCACTTAAAAGCCCGATTAGGCTGGTGGCGGCTAGATTCTCGCCTGAAAAACAAATAACAAATCTCGAATTTTTCGACTGTAACTTTTTTCTTGATACCGCCTCTCAAAACGGGCGGAGCCTCATAGAGCTGAGAGGGCTAGAGATACGGAAAAACCAATAGATGCGCCGCTCGTAACGGGCCATGTGACATCGAGTGCCTGAACACATGTTCGATTGCCCCCAAAAAGCCCAGGTCACCCCTAGCCCTCGCTCCCAGAAGAGTGTCGTCAAAAAGACTTTTCCGGTAAAAACGATTGCGGTAATGCGATCGCAAAGATTGCGCGGTTAGGTTTTCGCTCCGATCTACCGTAAGGCGGGGGCAATTTTCTGCTTACCGAAGACGGTCGAGACTTCAAATATAAGACGAAAACTACCCAACGCATCGTCACACAAAAAACGGTCCGGATCGAAGCAAGTTTTGCGGCCCCTCGAAACCGCGAAACCCGGATTTAGATCGTTCACTTTAATCGGGGGGCGCAATACAAAAATTCTTTTGCTTCCGGTATGCCTAGACCCGTGCGCAGCAAACCTGCTTAATAATACTAAAATAGGAGATCCTCCTTATTACCTATTACTGAATACTGCTCCACCACATAGATACGGAGCCGGAGCGCTATATATCACGTATGTATGTACAATTGCGGCCGAAGAATTTTCAACGATCAATTGCGACTGCGTAATCTCGAAGTTTAAATTATCATAAGAGACGTTACTTTTATTCATTTGATAATAATATAATAATATTATCAAATTATTATTATTCAATCAATTATTATTCATTTGATATGTCGTATATAGCATACAAGACAGCTTCATATTATGTGAATATCAGAAAAATGTGCTAACTTGATAAATTACCGTTGAGAGTTTTTCGACCGCAACTGTACATAGCGGCTTCGTATAAATTTACTCAGATTTTACTCTTGATCAATTCCGATAAACTATTTGAACCTACGTTAGCTTCACGATAACACGAAACAATTTTTCAGTAATATTTTCAAAAATACTTTCTTTGCGGACCGGCAAAAATCTCTGACGGACCGGCACCGGTCCGCGGACCGGTGGTTGGGAAACGCTGGTCTACACTGTACATCCCACCGGCCTTAGCAAGTGAAATCATTGTGAAACTAGTGTAGAATTTATTTGTGAAAATGTTGTAAATCTTAGTTTACAGAGCTTTGTGATTGCTTTTCATCATGTATCAAATATGTTTCACTATTTATCAAATGACATTACATTAACATATGTCAAGTTACTTTAACAGTTTGGAAACCCAAACAGCATCTAAGTAGCAATAACTGAAATCGGAACTTTGATTGAGTAGTTGTTACGTAACTACAACTAAATTTATGACTTTATAGCTTCAATTAAAGTCCGTGCCACCTGTCTGAAACCATTGCTTAACCTTTCAAATAAAACCTTACAGTAGTATTGAAAGTAAACCTGATGTTTCTGCTACCTAGAAGAATCATCTGAAAGTGGTTTTTATTACTGGTTTTGCATCATAATTACTATATAATTCCAGTTACTATTAGGAAATCACAATGAAGTAACAGTAACTCTTATAGAGGCATATCTGCTGTAGATTAGTTTGGAACTTGAAGATTAATTGTGTATTAGCAGTATAAAAATATTATGTTCAGGGTTAAATGCGAAGTTAAACTTAAACGTTTTTAAAGTTTCCCATTGGAACATTGTAGTTAGTGAAATGTGCACTAGGAACTAGAAAGTGGTTACGGAAACGTTTGACGGTCCTTTTATAGTAAGATTCACTTGAAAGTTCCAGAATTTTTTAACTTATTTTACACTTCTTTGTAACAACAACCTTGAAATAAAATTTGTTTAGTTCCCGTTACTTGTAATTTAGTGACTTTAAACTTTGACAAACTTTAAACGAGCAATTACTATAACTTTCAATAAAAATAACAAATTGATACCAAATTGCCTTAGGAATAATATAAAAATGATTTATATCATGGGTATCAATGTCATCAAGGTATTTTTGTCATAATTTATTCAAGACTTTTTTTATTAAAAAATATATTTAAAGATAAATATTAAGATTAAAAATCAATATTTTAAAGTTATTATTTTCTTAATCTATCCATCACATTTAACAGAAAAGTTGCGATGGTTTATTGATTTGTTATACTGACATTGACAAAATAATCAAACATTTCATCTCTCGGTGTATTATTATGTACTTATTACAAATAAAATAGTAATTCATTTTGTGTCACGATCGCAGCATTAGTCTTATAGGAAATGATAGTAGAATACTTTTGACTACGCGACACAATGGTTCAAAGAGAAAAGAAGTTCCACGAAAGTAGCAACTACTACGCTGCCGCGTAGCCTCAACTTAACCGGGAAAATTCAATAGAGGTCACTGCAACGTATCTGCTACCAAAAATTGTTCACCATTTTAGTTCCAGGCACGTAATAAATCCGTAGCAATTACATACTTGTGACCAGTGGCAAAAATTTTATAGTTTCACCAGTAGTTGCTGGTACGTAGCAATGACTAGAAATGCTGCTTGGAAAGTTACTTAACAAATTGTGAAACACAATTGGCAAAAGAGAAAAATAAAAAAACAATCTGTGGCGATTGAAATTTGCCTAATACTACACGTGTTAATGAAGATTTTGCGGTAACTATAGAGTGCAAATGAAAACTCGCAGGTTTTGAAAATATGCAACTCATTTAGCTGTTTCAATCTTTTTCAAATTAATTCAATAGCCAATAGTTGAGCTGTTTTCTAGTTGTAACCTTTAGTTCTACATACTAAACCAGAAGACTCTTTTGTTCGATAGTAAAATTCGACACACTTTTTGGACTAAATAATGAATCTAATAATGTTCTTAAATAAGGAGAATATTTTGATTATTTTATAGGCATTAATTGAAAAGATGGTTTCTCTTACAAGGCTATTGATGAGGCGATTGAATATTTTTATGAAGTGCAAGTTTTATATCTCTGAACATGTGGATTTCCTGCATAAAAAAATCAAAAAAACGTTCAGTTATTAAAATAACATGTCAAATGCACTGACACCCCTGCTAGTTATGTCAATCAGTTACTAAGTAGAAAAATAGTAAATAACCCTGAATAATTGGCATTTAACTAATTTACTTACGTTCCTATTATATGTTAGTATTTTCAAAGTGAGTGCTCCATCTGTTTAATGAAGTTTTGGTCATTTGTTGCGAACTGTTGCTGTACGTGCGTGGTACTGCATGTTGCACAACGATAAAGATTAGATACTTTATTAAAAGTAAGTATTTTTACAATAATACTTATTTTCTACACCCTTATAGGTAAAAGGATGACTTTACAAACGCAATACAATATTAATGAATATGAATGACATCCCTAAACGTGGAAAAAACAATTTACAAGATGTATTCAAAATGCCCTCTACTTACTTGTCCATTGTTCTAAATAATAAGTTCGTAAAAATGATTTATTTAATTATAGGTTGTAAGTATTCGTTGTTTTAATTCCTTTACATCTCGTATAACAACACATTTTAGATTTGAGATAACCCAAAAAAATGGTTCGAGGATAAATCAGCTGATCGAGGTGGTCAACGTATTGCATCATATCTCCCGCAACGCAGACGCGTAAAATGGGGTGGTGTTCCATTGATCTGAAACATCACGTGACCAATAGTCACTTTTTGATTTTGTAGTACAACAATATTAGAAAAGTAATTAATAAATGTAGATTTGAATTTGTTTTAATATCAGTTTTAATCATCGTACAGTAGTGAATAAATAACTAAAATATAAATAATAACTAAGTCAACAAGCCTAAAAGTGGTAAAAATTGTAACGTTAGAAAATCCAGTTTTTTTAAAGGGTTCAGAGTACAACTACAACTGCCCAGGTCATATTTCAGCATCTTTAGTATGTGATAGTGTTTGTTTGTTTGGTTGTTGTGATTCATGGCCGTTTACGTGTTAGTGTCACTGCAGATTAAGGTTAAAACAAGTGTACAAAAATAAATGGATTATTAGTAGAACATATCTTCAGTAAGTTACTTTGTAAATTAATAAAGAAAATTGATTTTCGATCTAGAAAATAATCAAAATGTATGTAAATACCTCGAAATGCTTTTAGGTGTCATACTTTAATTAATTGTTATATTTGTTTCATATACAAAATTGTGCATGGCATATTTCGATAACCGATTTTGATCAATTTGAATTAATAAACGAAGTTAAAAATTAATAATCAGTCGTTATATTTAGCTTGACACAACAAATTGCTTGTGGTTCATTTTACTCAGATTCTCTAAGGTTCTCTCTTCTCAGGTTCTCATAACTCAGATCGGTGACTGGTGGTTTAAACATAACAACAAACAGTTTGGGTGGCACTCTCTATATTGTTCAATTATTTCTGTTTTATCGGAAATTAGTAAGACTCTGAATATAATTCGTATAAGTAAGACGTCTCTACTCTACTGGGAGCTATATTTTGCGTATGAGATTTTTATGATTAATTTGCTTATTGGAATTTTGTTGCTAAAGAAATGAAATGACCTTAGTATTAAAATTAAGATGTTATCGGCATTCATTAGCTAAGTATCATTCAACGAAAAGAATTATCTTCATTTGTTGTTTTTCTTAAAGCAAATAATAATTGTCATATTTGTTAACATAGCTAACAATAAACAAGTCTATTTTAGAGTGTGAAATTTCAAGTGAAAATATAAAAATGTGTCACTATAGGAAAGCGACTAATAAATAATATTATATAAATGGGTTCCATACAATTACACCAGGTAGAACGCAATCAACACTTAAGAACTCGAGAATGCCTCTTGAGAATCTATGATTTTATCTTGTACTTCTTGCATATATGGGAAGAGATATTTACAATAGAGTAAAAAATCTATTATAATATTAGAATATAGTCAACACCTCTAAGCAGGTTATACATTCAGGTCATAAAGTACAATATGTTTGTGGTATACCTATTGAGGCTTACTTTTTTGAATATATATGCTAAATTTACTATTAATAAAAAGAATGTGCTCACAAATAAAAATCTATAGAAATTTATTTATTAATTGCACATTTATAATACAAAAATCTTTATATGGAAATAATCGTTTGCATTTACATAATAATGAACACCTACGTAACCTTAAAAATGATAGGACTGCTTTTAACGTGTTTACTGAAAGTGTAAAATAAAGAAAAAGGAAAACATTAAAAGTATGCCGTAAAAACAAACAATAAATTATTATAAAAGTATGTTAACCATAAAGTACGCGTAAGTTTTTAGGATGTTAAAATCACTATAGACAAAGTCTAACATTTGTCGTGTTACTCTGAAACGTGCCTTTGCCTTTAAATCTTAAGTTGCGTTTCTCGCAGAAAGAAAAATCATTGTCGTTTTTAAATTATATTTATTATACTAATGCAAGAATAATGATATTACTAGTTTTAAATTTCAACTTGTACTGACTATATTATGGAAATGTAATTATAAAGGAAACTATTATTGGTATGTGATACATAATAAATACAAACATCTTGGATGATTAAACTTAAATAATATTGTTTGGGAAAACTTATTTAGTCGTATTTTGTTTTTTGGGTGTATTTAAATTAAAAACATCTTGATAATAAATTTATATTTATGATCATTTCGAAAATAATTAATTTCTTCTTTAGAATAAAAACATTTAATAACATACATGACCATAATTTTGTTAAAACATAAACCAATTCTTTATTAAAAGTGGTGGAATTTACACACCATTTTTTTATGTTGAACTACATTTTGATATTTCTTTTTTTTAATATTTAATAGGATTTATAATTAATATGAATGAAGAGTGATATTTTTATTAAGTCTGTATGTCTGAATTGTGTATTTGATAAATATTATCAAATGAATTTGATAAATATTATCAAATGTATTTGATAAATATTATCAAATACTGCTCGCACTGCTAATACCGACACTGTGGTACTAATACTATTTCATAAAATAAATATAAGACTGAAAAAAATTTGCTAAAAAAAACAGAAAATTCTTGATTACGCTCAGAAGAAATTTTCTCATGTATGGGGTGATAGCTTATGTCTAGAAAACTTTGGAGTTACATAGATCTGGCCCTAAAGGGAACGCACAGTGACAAAGTGAGAAAGTTCAGCGGTTGCCGATTGACTTACTGTTAGCCTCCTGTTCGGAAAAGCTGTTCGGTATTTAAGGTCCGACGTTACTCGCGTGATCAACGCCAGTAAAAACTACACGGAGATGGACACATAGGGGCACATTTTAGGATATTTACTATCTCTACTCTTCTCTACTTTTACTAATCAGGGCCGTAATTGGCTACTGCACTACCCTTGAATGATTCCGGATACATAGGACCATCTCAAACGTGTGATTTGTGATGACTACGTATTTTCTTCATTGTGTTGTCAGGTTATATGTCAGAAGCTTAATCTAAGTTTTACATGATGGGATTTGGAATAATATTCTATACTTGATACATATCTTTACATAAGTATACTTTGTACTAAGGAGGTATACGTAAGTATATTTTTGATTTAGGGGGTAAATTCAAAAGCATCAGTTTCATTCATTAACTGTTTTGAGCTAAGATTAGCTGTTTTACGAGGGTGGTCCCAGAAGTACCCGACCCAACAAAGAAAACACAAAAATTTTGGAAAAAGATTTATTTATTTTTCAACGTAATCTCCTTTCAGCTCTATACACTTTTCCCAGCGGTGTTCAAAAAGTTCGATACCCTTTTTATAATAAGAACTGTCTTGCTCCTCAAAATAGCCATTAACTGCTGACATCACTTATTCATCGTTGGAATATTTTTGACCACTGAGCCATTTTTTAAAGTTTGGGAACAGAAAATAATCCGAGGGGGCTAAATCTGGCGAATATGGTGCATGAGGTAGCAATTCAAACTTTAATTTATTAATTTTGGCCATTGCAATAACGGATTTGTGAGCTGGCGCGTTGTCGTGATGAAACAACACTTTCTTTTTAGCCAAATGCGGCCGTTTTTGCTTGATTTCTTCGCTCAAACGTTGCAATAAGTTTGCATAATACTGGCCGTTGATAGTTTTTCCTTTTTCGAGATAGTCAATAAAAATTATTCCACGCGCATCCCAAAAAACCGACGCCATAACCTTGCCTGCAGATGAAACGGTCTTCGTCTTCTTTGGAGCCGGTTCTCCCTTTTGAGTCCATTGTTTCGATTGTTCTTTTGTCTCGGGTGTGAAATGATGGACCCATGTTTCATCCATTGTTACGAAACGGCGCAAAAATTCTGCTTTGTTGCTGTGAAACTTCGCTAAACACTCAATTGAAACATTTTCACGACACTGTTTTTGCTCGAGTGTGAGCAAACGCGGCACCCATCTTGCACACAGCTTTCTCATGTCCAAATTTTCAGATAATATGCGATGTACCGCACTTTTTGAAATGCCCGTAATGTCTGCTAGCTCGCGCACCTTCAGTCGACGATCATCAAGTACCGCTTTGTGGATTTTCTTCACCATTTCTGGAGTCGTCACATCATTTGGTCGACCACTGCGATGCTCGTCTTGGCAGCTCGTACGGCCTCGTTTAAACTCAGCTACCCAAAATTTAACTGTTGTAAACGAAGGAGCAGACTCACCCAGAGTGGAATCCAGTTCAGCTTTTATATTGGTTGGGCTGAGGCCTTTCAAATAAAAGTATTGTATCACATAACGATGACCAATTTTCTCCATTTTCACAAATTCACTGACAACGTTCACTATTGATGGCTGCCAAACAAATACTGAACAACGTGGCGCATTCAAACTTGAAACATATGCTTTATAGACTGCGTACTTTCCAATACAGTGATATTTTCAAACAACTACCGCCACCTCTTGGTCAGGTCGGGTACTTCTGGGACCACCCTTGTATATGACATCGTATTGTAGTTTAGGTGGGTTAAAAACGAAATTGATTCCATAAATATATGCAGAGGACTTCAATAAAAACTATCCACCCTAAATAACTTTTGATGTGTTAATTTCCAGGAAAAACGCAAAAACACGTCAAGCGATATATAAAGGGGGGGGGGGCATATTTCTGCATACTCATTAGGGTGGTTGTTATTTGGGTCATGTTGGAATTTTTGTTTTGACGCGTACACATTTGATTCAAAAAAAACTTCTACATTAGTTGGACGGTGCATTATCTTGAATTTACTTGAAAATCGTTGGAAAAAATAGGGTGTCCCATATAATTTTTTTTTCTAAAAGTAGTAGCATCGATGCCTGTTAATTCCATAAAATTGATTTTTAAAATTTTTCTTAACAATTTGTTCCAGAACTCCAATATATACATAAGAAAATACATGAAAAAAAGTTGTATATTTTGAATAAAAAACTTCTCCTCGTCACAACGAATGATTAGAATAGAAATAAGAAGTTCGCCTTAGGAAGATTGGTGTTAAAATTTTTCAAGGTTTTCAAATATCCCCACAAAAAGAAGTCTAGTGGTGGTAAATCTGGTGGCCTAGGTGGCCACTCCTTTATTGCACCTCTTATACCTATCCGACGGGCTGGAAACGTTGCATCCAGAAACTGTCGTGCAATTTTAGTAAATTGTGGAGGTAACCTATCTCGTTGAAAAGCCAGTAAATCTTCAGACAGATTATCGTCGTTCTCCAATAGTTATTTCTGAATCAACTGTTTCTCTAAGCAATTTTAAATAATATTCGGCGATTAAAGTCTCATTGAGAAAGAAGGGTTCAATAATTTTATCACCTAATATACGTAATAACCCATTAAATAAAATCTGTAGAGAAATGAAATAAGTATTTTATAGGACTTAGGCCTTTTTGGTTTAAGAAGACAGCAATCATTTTATTCCAAAATTTGGCCCGCTGTTTTAAGTTACAATTGGACAGTTGCCAGCCCACCGGGCAATTGTTTGGTATCCCGGTATCATGGCGGCTCAGCATATCCCTGTGTGAGTCTATAGGATTGTCACCTAGTTCTTTTAATATCCACCATTGTTCTTATATTTTCAGGTGAGTTGGAAGCTAAGATAGAACCATGTTACTAGGTAATACTGGTATATCCAGAGCCGGATTTAAGGCAAACGGGGCAATTGCCCAGAGCCTCCCTTATATCACCACATAACCGCATAACGCAGCCCTACGCACACATGCAAATTTGACTAGCGTCTACGTACACCAATCTTACGAAGCATGCGTACAGCCAAACTAATTTCCAGCCAAACTAATGTAAGAAAATTACATTACGAATTCTAAAAGTCTGTGATGTGATACGGAGAACCCCCGAATTATGACGCCTTCTTCAGACTAGAATAATTAAAGATTTAAATAATAAAAACTCTAAGTTTGATGTGCGGCGAATTTTACAAACAGCACAAAGATTTAGGGAAACGGAAATTATGTAAATTTATTTTAAATTAAAGGGCGATTTTTAAAATAAATATCAGCAATTTTTACTTTTAATCAATTTTGTTTAAAATAGAAAACACCAGCGAATTCTTTATTTGATGATTTTTTCACATGATTACAAGAACGCTTACGTCGCTGATGTTATCGTTTACAAAGACTTGACTTTTACCAATAATTCTTTTCTTAATTATCGCCGTTTTCGGAATTATCATCTGACTGGCTAACCTCATAATTGTATTGTTTATCAACAAAACAGGATCTGGTTACAGGTGTCAGAATCATCAACGTAAATATAACAAAACATAGAACGTCTTGTTTTGAAGAACATAACAAACCCTACCGTATGTAAAAACATTATACTACCCTTCTCTATTTGCATTTTTTTGGAAACTACAAAACTTCTGAGAAAAAATAGGGATTTTTGTTTCTCTAACTACTTGCCGCGTTTGTTGTACGTGTAAAAAACGTACGTTTAGTGCACACAATGCTGGGATACACATTCATTAATTAAATATAATTAACATTGCCTAACCACAGCAGGAGTAAGACGTAATAAGGAGTAACAAGTAGGTATGTACTATATACATACCTACTTGTGCGTTAGTTGGTTGCCGGGGCCGACTGCTTCGACGTGTCCATCCCCTAGGATGGAGAAGTGTACTGAACGTTTACATGATGACGAGGAAATCCTCTTTCAGGTTCCGAGGGTTGAAACCGGTCCTATGTAAAAGTTGGATTTTTACCGCGCGACTATCCACTCCACTAAATATCTTCCACTTGTTATTCCTAGTGATCAGGACACTTTTTCATTTATACAGGTTTATTAGCAATCAGAATATTACATCGTATGAGTTAAGATGTTAAAATAAGTAATAAATTATTCCAAAACTTTTTTCCACAAAAGTTCACCTTGATGAACTCTATATTTAGTTTAATTTAACCAAGCTTGCATTTCTTACCATTTACGAGATCTCCTTGGTAAGCTCGCTAAATGGGGACACCCTGCATAATACGACATATTTTAAGTGTCTCTTAATGGATACGTTCATAAGTGTTCTTGGAAAAACTATATTTTAGAGTAGACATATTTTATAGTTTCAGTAGTGTACACCACCGGTTTTTCAAACCTTTAAAAATTAAATTCACTGAATTAATAAAATAATAATCTGTGTACGAACCTTGCAATTGTTTTCATATCAAAAAAGCTGCTTTTATGTAAGGTCGTTTCTTCACTTAAACTAACAATTTGCACCGCGTAGTGCCGCTAGCTACCAGGACCACTGTGTAGGATATAAACCCCGAACAAGCTCGGTTTATTATATTATTATATGGATAGATGCTAGAGTTATTAAGATTGGAAATTTTCATGTGAAACTGAACACTGTACAGCAGTGTACACTGTGTACAGGTGCAGTGGCGTAACTACCGCCCCCGCAGATCCTGCGACGCGGGGGGCGCAACACTCCGAAGGGCGTTGCTTTCATGAAGTTCTATTTGGTTAGGAATAGACATTTTAAAACAAGCATTGGAGGTAAAAAACATTATATGAAAACAATAAAAGGAACAATGGATACTAGTGTTTCTCAAGCGATGGTCCGCAAACCATTGGTGGTCGCAGAAAAATCGTAATGGTTCGAATTTCTTTATATTGTTTATTTATATTTACATTAATTATTATTCTTTTTTTTATAGCAATGACAATGCAAGCAACAGAGAAAACCGAGCTGTTGCCTATCGTACAAAGTCGTATGCACCTGTCTGTGTGTATGCACATTCTGAGAATCCTGTCAGTCGTATTCATTTGATCGTATTGGAAAAATTATTAATATTATGTAAGTATGTAAACACATTCTTTAAAAAAGTGTTTATGTTTTTTATAAATTGAAAGGTTTAAAACTACAAAAAGCACTATTTCAAAGGCAATTTAAAAAAAATTAAAATTTTTCTCCTGCCAGGAGGACACCCCCTGCCCCAATCTTTACTGAAAATATACTGTCGTTTTCTTACTGACTGAATTCTTTAGAAAATTGGTCCGGGAATTACTGTAAAAAACCTGCCCTTCCTCCCATCTGGTATGCAACTTTTCGTCTGGCCCGCAATATAAACTTACAACTTGTATTGGTCCGCAGCATGAATTTAGTTGAGAAGCACTGCTATATACCATTTGATGCATATTATCGAGCTGAACAATAGTGAAATAGCCTTCCACCCCACACTCTACCTGAAAATCCATGTTTTAATGCCCATGTGACCTAACCTAATCTAACCAAAAACTAAATTTAAATACCTATGAATTAATGAAAAATGCAATCCTAAATTAAACCTATCTTAAACCTAGGTTAGGTTCGGTCGGGTTAGGCTGAGTTAGATTCGGTTAGGTTAGGTTAGAACACCATTGTTTAGATCGATGAGATCCATCCAGGCGCGTGCTGGCCCACAGGGATACCGGGAGTTCCCCGGTGGGCCTTTATAAAGTTTTGTTTATTGTTTCCAGCCTTACTTTGTGGAACTCCATAATCACGAAATAAATAAAGATTAGTAAAAGTTTCACAGTTTTATTAAAATACAACCTGACAATATTGTTTCGACAGCTATGCTGTCATTATCAAAGGTAATATAATTATAAACAAACATGTCGCTAAGGTAAATACAAAAATAGGTAACTAGATAAAATAATAATAATAATCAGAATTAAATATCTAATACTTCCAGTAACGGAGAATTACTGAGCTCAAGTTGTTCATTCATTAAACATACATCTTTCACCACATTCAAAACTTGTTAGTTTTGACATTTGCAACATGTTCTCCAGAATACCCCCACAAGAATGTATTCCTTTATTAGATAGTTTCTTGATCAATAGTAATATAGAATTAGTTAAAAGGTTAAAGTTAATTCAATTATTTGACCTTTGTATAAGTCAAAATTATTTCACTTTTAATAACATAATTTATTTACAAAAGGATGGTTTACCTATGGGTAATTCTCTAAGTCCTCTATTAGCTAACATATTTATGGACAAGTTCGAAGATCGAATATTTGAATTAAACCTCTCTAAACACATTATCTTCTGGTTTCGTTATGTTGATGACATTTTAGCTTGCTTTGTCAGTTCTTTTGAGGTTATCAATGAATTTTTAATTCTTATTAACAGTATCCACCCTAACATAAATTTTACACTAGAAACAGAACAAAACAGGGCTATAAACTTTCTAGACTTAAATATCAAGATTAACGCAGACAATCTATGTGAATTTTCCATATACAGAAAACCAACACAAACAGACATAACAATACCAAATGAATCTTGTCACCATAATACACATAAAATAGCAGCCTACAGATCATTAGTACACAGAGCTTTAACTATTCCACTAAAACAAAATCAGATTTTAGCAAAGAGATATCGACCATTAAACAACTAGCACAACATGATTGACACTTTAATTCAACAAAAAGATTATAGGTTAGCTATCAAAAGAATATATCCCATTCACAATCAAACAGAAGACACAAATTACATATCTATACCATATTTTGGCAAAATATCAGAAAAGATTGCACATATACTACGAAAAACCAACAATTATAAAATAACATTTAAAACCAACACTAACATTTTTTCATTCTTATTTAATGCTAAAGACAGAACACATGATATCATGAAATCGGGCATTTACCGTTTAAATTGTTCTTTTTGTAGTTCGGTATATATTGGACAAACACTTCGAAATTTTGACATAAGATATAAAGAACACGTACGTCATTACAAAAATAAACATCCTGAAAAATCGAATTACGCCAAACACCTTTTAGAACAAAATCACACAATGACTCCTCAAAATAATATTAAATTCCTACATTTTTGTAGTAACAAACGGAAATTAGACATTTTAGAAGCCTTTGAGATATACAAACACAAACTCAGGGTACCTTTAATTAAAGAACAACTTGAGCTCAGTAATTCTCCGTTACTGGAAGTATTAGATATTTAATTCTGATTATTATTATTATTTTATCTAGTTACCTATTTTTGTATCTACCTTAGCAACGTGTTTGTTTATAATTATATTACCTTTGATAATGACAGCATAGCTGTCGATACAATATTGTCAGGTTGTATTTTAATAAAACTGTGAAACTTTTACTAATCTTTATTTATTTCATCTTTATAAAGTTGCCTGGAAGCAAGCTCTACGACACGACTAAATTTAGGTTATCAACAATTAAATTATATTTAAGCAGAAACAATATACCTCTCTGCTGTTCAACTCGACCACACCTGCTGAATAGCGACGATATAATCTAATCTTTCCCGTTTTTAGCCTTGCGGATGATTCAACAACTTGCTATCTTAGAAGAATCGACGTATCCTAATGTTATGGATACGTTGCATAATTATATCTATATTGATAACGTAATTTGGGGGATATGATTTTGTAGGTTCTGCTCAGAAACTTCAATTGGAGTTAATACAGATTCTGCGATCTGGTAGATTCGAGTTCGAGTAGCTTCAATTCGGCAGAGAAGAACCTATCTTTAATAAGGTTTAAGATCATGATTGGGACTCCATGGCCGACGCTTTTTTCTACTTGTGTTACCCTATAGATCGCCCTTGCACAAAAAGAAATATCTTATCGGAAGTAGCAAGAATTTACGATCCTTTAAGATCTTGAACCTCAGTGGTTCTCTTTGCAAAAAGGTTGATGCAGCAATTATGGATGGTGAAAATAGATTGAGATTACCCTGTTCCGGAGACAACGATCAATAACGGAATTTGTTCAAATTGGAACTTTCTAAACTTTCAAATTTAAAATTGTCTTGATGTATTATATACCATGAGATTAGGTCCAAAAAAGGGGCTGTCTTCGAAAAACCGAACGTAGTTCTGGAAACTGTTTTAATCACTCATACGAGAGAAAGAGGGGAGGGGTTACTTAACATTACAGGACCTTATAGCAAATATTCTTAACATGAACCTAAATGATATAGTAAAAATAGATATTTATGCGACCCATTTTTAAACTTTTGCAACTCAAAGTTGCGACCTTATAGTTGCGGCCCGCTGCTGTAGCATATTTAAGGGTACAATATTCTGACGGCTCTATCTAAGTTTTCTTGATGTGCGAGAAAACTAGAGTTGTACCTCTCAAAATTATCTCCACCAAAGGTTTGAAATTGTGCGTTCTGTATTGGCAGCAGAATTGGTGAAAAGTCTCATTGATTCTTTGAAGAAGCAGATCACGTTTAAAGATAGGATGGCTTGGAAGACTCCCAGACTCCAACACATGTGTGGCTAACCGAGTACCTTTCATTCGTCATGGTATTACGTTCCGTCAGCAGATAATCCGGCTGATAGTGCCTCACGCATACTTTTGCCCTCGCAATTGCTAAAATCATAGTTTGTGGTGGATGGGACTTCCATGGCTTTCTCGCCTCCTAGACTCATAGCAGCAACAACTTTCATTCTCTGCTTTTTCTTTTTCTTCTCAAGTTTTTTCCGCAAGAGGAACGTAAAACTGTACTGACAGTTGATAATAAATCCCATATAATAGATGATCTAATAATTAATCTAAATAAATAAATTATCCTTAAAAAATTAACCGAAGTCGGGTGGTGGGGCCTCTAAGGTAATATTTTCCCGGGCCCTAGAATTGACCCAGCACGCGCCTGGACCCATCGAATGGTATATAGCATGTGCGGGTGGGACCTAATCTAAAGTTTTATCAAATGTATTAATAGGGTTTATAGGGGAAATAGTCAAAACAATGGAAGTTTAATTAACCAATTCGCCTGCGCTAAAGCCCGGGAAAACTATAATGGGAGTTAAATCTCATTAACCATATAAAAAAATTCGTTGGAGATACAAGCAAATGAAAAAGTAATGATATATTATTAGCTATTGTATATTTTATTTTAACTAAAGTTACCTATACGTAAAATTGGATATAAGAGGGGCGCAAACGTAAGTCTCGCAGGGGCGCGCAATCTTACATAGTTACGCCACTGTACAGGTGGCCCACGCAAGATGATCCTGTACCTTATCTTGGAAACTGTAAGAGTTCCGAAAAAAAGTTAAATATCAAAAGTTGGTTGGTGTAAAACAAATTTTAATTTTATAATAGTTTTGTATATGCAGAGTGAGTCATATTGCTGTGGCTACTATGAACTTTTTTATTTACAATGGAACACCCTGTATATTTTTAGTGTTTTCGGTTCTACATTTTATTGTAAGTATGTTTGCCTAATGTATATAATGAAATTCTGTACAATTTCTGAGAAAATTCAGATTTTCTGTTATTTTTTGGAAAATCCAAGTTTTTCTAAAAAATACATTGACATAGTGCAGGTTACATTTAGACGATTATAATACTACACGAAGTTTAAATATGTATTTAAATCCACGTTTCTGTATAAATTTATTACTGAATAATATACAAGGTGTTCAATCTGATAGACCAAAAGTATAAAACTTTGAACAGGAAAACCTCATTTTTTACAAATGGGACACCATATATATTTAAATTTTATGTGATTTAGTGTTTGATTCCCTACCTACTAATGTATATAAGTTATATCTAAAAGTAAACAGGTTTAAAGTTATCAGCGTTTTCCTGGGTCTCTCAATATTTTCCCTGCTAATTTGAATTGGAAGATTTTTTTTAGCGTTACAGAAGTAGCTCTATCCATTGGCTAATCATTTTTTTGGTTAAGAACTAAGTTGACTATTTTCAGATAAGTATCGGTATTTGCATAACTACTGTCATTTGTCACTGTCATAGCCGACCAATATACGACATACATCGCAATAGTACGGTCTAGTATGACTGTAAAAATTTTTATTCCCAATCATATTGCAATATGTACATTTCATATGTTGTAAAAACCTTGGAAAGTAAGCTATTGCTATAGCACCATTAAAGTGGTTAACAATTTCCTTTACATGTCTGTAAAACTGACATGTAAAGTTATGGCCAACTTATTTTTCTGAATAATTTAAAACAGTACGTTTTATCCGATTTAAATTTAAGTTCTTATGAATATATTTAACGCTAAAAACATATTTTCTATTTAATATTAGTTTTATTTTTATTTTTCCGTATTTTATCTTTAATAATTACAATGGAATTAATTAATTTCTAATTTTAAAATACTGAGCGCATACATCGCCATCTAGCGGCGAAGAATGAAACCTTACTTAAAATTTCTTTTGGTCGATAGATGGCTCTGATTGAAATTATGACAGTTTATAAAAAAGTTATTTTAAAATTTAAAATTACTTTTTATTTTGATTATCTTAAGTCTAATTATTGTGAATAAAATAGTATACATGTTTCGTTGGTAAAGTTTCCACGCCTCGCGATATTGTTTGACCTCGACGTACCGTCTCGGTCAAACAATTATCGCTTGGCTTGTGAAGATATCCTTTACCAACTCAACATGTAATATACTATTACCCGACTTAAATAAAATAAATCAACTGAACAATGCGTTAGTATTCAGTTAGCGTGGGCACTCGTTCTTCATATATGTCTATGTTTTGAATTCGAGTAATAGTTGCCATAGATGCTCATCGTTCATAGATGTCCATATTTTAAATTAGAAAATTTATTTTATATATTTTTTAAAATTAAACCAATAATCCTATAATTGCAGTATGAAATAAAACTGTAAAATAGAGCTGTTTCTGTAACGCTGAAAATCTTCCCATCCGAATTAGCAGGGAAAATTCGAGAGAACCGGGAAAAGGTTGACAACTTTAAAACTTTTCAGTTTTAGATATAACATATAGACATTAGTTGTTAGGCAATCAAAAACTAAATCACATAAAATTTAAATAAACAGGGTGTCCCATTTAAAAAAATGTGAGGTTTTCCTGTTCAAGATTTTATACTTTTGGTCTATCTGATTGAACATGCTGTATATTATTCAGTAATAAATTTATACAGAAACTGTGAAAAATATCAATATATACAATTGGCAAACATACTTAAAATAAAGTTTATAATCAAAAACACTAAAAATATACAGGGTGATCTATTAAACCACAGTATTATAACTCTCCCTGTATATACAAAACTATTATAAAGTTAAAATTTGTTTTACACCAACCAACTTTAGTATATATATATATATTTTTTTCATAACTCTTACAGTTTCAAAGATAAAGTACAGGGTCATCTTGAGTTGGCCGCCCTGTACTATCTTTCAAGTATCTCATTTTTCCAAATAACCTTAAATGTTAGGTTAAAATTAGAAAATTAATTTTGTACATTATTCTTCGTTAAATATGACTTAATATTGTAATTTAAACCAAATACTAACTATATTAAGATTAATCTAAGTTTTTGCTTTTGATCTGTAACCGTTTTTTAATTTGTCGCTTTTACCAAAAAGTATTGAAAGAAACGAAAGTAAGAACGAAAACGTTTTTTCTTAATCCGTCAACTTTCATTGTTGGGAACTATTTTAAACTGTTTACTTTGAATCGTAGTTATATTGTCTAACGAAAAGAGGACTGAAAAGAATCAGATTCATCATTCATCTGTTGTATGCTATTTTTCTAACTTTCAATCTCGGCGAAAGAACTTTGGTAAACGAGGCAACAAGATCAGCGATCTGCTTTTTACCGTATTTTTTATCCACCCGCAATTACATTTCTTTTCCACAGCTGCCTTAACTGTAATTTCAACTTTCACACAAGCATATTAGTTTTTATTAATACGGCATTAAATTAAAGCATTAAAAATGAAAATCTAATATTAGATGCAATTACATTTTATAAACAAGTGTAGTTAATGAATAGGTTAATGGCTACCTTTTTTTTAATTTCTTGAATTGCATCAAAATTGTTCTTACATTCCAAATAGCCTATAAATCACAATTGGTCATGCAATATATGATATAAATATTATAAATAAAATAATTTGTGAGTGTTAAATGGTTTTATATGAAATATTTCATGATTATAATTACATGCTTGGTAATCCGTTATGCTTCTTGGTTTCCAGCAACCATGCATAAATGGTTGATATAAATTAAATAATAACAGAGAACAACAACTTTATTACAATTATAAACGTAATAAGATTAACAGCGTTATCCTTGATTGATTGTTTGCGCTTTCTTGCAACAAATAGCATTAAATAGTATAATTTTAAAATCATAAGTTAGTGAATAATTAGCCGGTGCTTTGTTTGAAAATATTTCAACTGTGAAATGGTGTTGTGTTATGGCAAATAGAGATGAAACATTAAAATGCAATTAAATATTGAAATCTCAATTGTTTTTTTACTTGTTTCCGAATACATTGTTTCTACAATACATTTTACTTCATCCGAAATTAGTAAATAGTGTGCAATGAGCACGTAGACATTTCTTATATAGGAACTCTACATACATCCTTGTAACTTTCAGTTGATTTATGTACATAAATGTATTTCTTGTCAAATGAGTTGATACATCTAGCTTTTTATTCTTCTCCATTAATTTAGCCATGAAAGGAAACGGAAAGGTTTATTAGAGAGACACATTCATCGAATGATTATTATACCATCTGCTATTTAAGTGTCTTTTAAAACTAGCTTTCTTGACTTCTTTTTTTAAAGATCTTAATTGCAAACAAAACTTTTACCTTACTGTAAGTTCTTATTCTTCTTACTTTTTAATGTTTGCTTCGTGAAGATGCATAAAATGAACGGTTTACATTTTAGCGAGTTAACCTAGTACATAATGCATTTCTCGTCAGAAACGGAGCAAACCAAGTTCAATAACTTACAAGAGCGTAGTAGTAAAAGTTATCAGGGTAATATGATTTTATTTGCTTGTAATAGATCAATATGCATATTGATACTATACACAGACATCATTATAGAAAATGTCCCCGATAATTCATCGTGAGGCAGGTGTTAGACAAACAAAGCTTAGACGCTACATACAGTCTGTTTGATTTAAAGCGCCACGTTTCGTAACAACTTTAATTTCTTCTCGGTCAGAAATGGTATAAACCATATATATTATTAAATGACATAAAATTCTCTATGATCTGGTTCAAAATATCAAATTTTGTAGTCACTTAATCGGCGTGAGCGTGATGACGCCATCAAACTTTTTTAAATTACATGTTAGATATTGTTTTACTGAAATCGACAGAGTATTGTGTTGTCTTTTCAACCATAATAAATATTCATACTCTTACATGAGAAGATTTTCAACAAAAACGCGAAAAAAATGATTTACGACAGGTACGCTGAGACTTTTGGTTCTTCAATTAATAAAACAGAATTATCTAGCAAGCTTAGGTAACTAACGAAACATTAATTTCCAGTGGTGTTTTTACAAATTTTTCTCGGGTAGGAGGAAGGGTACTCTATAAAAGATTCCAAATCAAAATACTTAGATTTTGACATAAATGACCTGGACTATTAAAAACAAGTCGGGGGTGGGTCGATCCCGTTAGCCCTAGCCCCCCCGCAAATATGCCACTGAGTTATTCTGATAGTCTTTAATCTTCAATTAAGGAAAATGTAGAACAAAACAGTACAAAAATAAATAATCAATAGAATAAATTGAAACACTTATTTTAGAATTCCGCTAATAGAGAGCCGTAATAACGCATATTTTGGTGTGGGAGCTAACGGGGTGGAATCACCCCCGATTTTTTTTAATAGTCCAGGTTATTTATATCAAAATCTATGTTATGTGAAAATCTAAGTATTTTGATTCAGAATTTTTATAGAATACTCCCCTCCCACCCAGAAGAATTTTTAAATACGCCACTAGAACAACTAAAGTTTCGTTATTTACCTAAGGTTGCTAAATAATTCTGTTTTATTAATTGGAGAACCAGAAATCAAATCCTACTAGTCGTAAATCATTTTCAAGTTTTTCTTGAAAATTTCTTCATGCAAGAGTATGAATATTTATTATGGTTGAAAAGAGAACACAATACTCTATCCATTTGTTCCAACGCTCCAACGGGCTGGCTTGATATGAAACAACGACGTTACACACAAATTACAACGTTCTACCATAATATAATAATTAACCGGCAGCCGCCCTATCTATGCAATAAAATAAGGTATAGAACAGATGTACACAATATAAATGAGCGACATAGGGGCCTGTTGAGTATACCCAAGCATAATACCGCACTTCTTAAACGATCATTTAGTTATAGTGTCGCGAAAGTTTACAATGGTATACTGCCATCATTAAAAACGTTATCAGTTAAGCAATTTAAAAAAGCTTTGGTTAAGTAATTGACGTCAGATTGACATTGATACAGCAGATCGTAAACAGTCTGTATTGAATATATGTTTATTTTCTTATAATAGTCATATTATTTATAGTTACTTACATTATGTTTTTTTTTTGTAATAGGTCCGACTAATGTATTGTTTTGTTCAAAGTATGCAAGGGGGGAATTGAAGAACAACCTTGTTGAATTCCCTCCTTGAGGTTCTATACTATGTAAATATTATAGAATAAATATTATTATTATTATTATTTAAGTAAAAAATACCTATCAAGTAATTTAAAAAAAGTTCGATAATCTCATCACGCTCACGCCGATTTAGTAAATACAAGATTTTCTGAACCAGAACATAGAGAATTTTATGCTTTAATAATATATATGGTTTATAGCATTTCTGGCCGAAAATAAAGATGCCACAAAGCGGGGCGCTTTAAATAAAACAGACTGTATATACATATATCCATTAAAAAGTAAACACTAGAATAGAAGAAAATTAGAAACAAAGAATAAACATATGCAAATATTCTTATTTAAAAAATATCCAAAATCAAAGCATTCAAACTAAATTAAAAATGGTCAGATATTCGCAAACTAACATAAGTAAAAATTTAAAAAACGGTTAAAACACTATTATGTGGAATCCTTGGTCAACAACCTGTTCTGTATTACATAACAATTCCTGCCATTTAAATGCTTAATTGATTGTCAAGTTTATTAATACTTAAAATAAGGTTTATTGTTTAATTACATAGTAACATATGTACATCAATACGAAATTTAACAATATTAAAACCTGTTTGAATAGTAAACCAGTAATTCCCCATTAACCTAATCTGTCTAATGTTAAATTGTGTTTAATTGTAAATAATTCGTTTGGCCTCTTCTATTCTGATTACAATACACCAACTTAAATGGCTTTGGTCTACAGAGTCTTCATATCATTTGAATATTGTCAAGTAGCTAGTAATGTGAATTAGAAGTTTATACTCATGCCTTTATGGAAATCTTAATTTATTTTCAACTGTTACGGCACCGTCTCTGATGTATGTATCTGTGGTAGGGTGGGCCGAATTTTTTTTTTCAAAATTCAAAATGGGCTGCAATAGAAAAAGTGACTTGTATGCCTCGCATCCTATGTAAAACATAAATTTTTTTAAAAATATTTAACCTGGCCCCTACCTAGGTCATGCCTGTTAAATTTGTTAAATTCATAAATTCTTTAATTACATTTGTTGCAGGCTCTCTAGTGGCAGGCACTGTGGCTACTGTCAGTACCGTTTAGGTAAAAAGTTACTTCACTACTATGCACAACCGTATTCTAGGTCAATATATTATTTAATACAATCTAACTGGCAAATGTATTCTGGCATTCTACTGTTTGAACTGCTACCGACTTTATCCGTAATATTTCCAATCCAAATGAGCCAGGCATGCTCGACGAAAACGTATGGTTTCAACAGGATGGTGCTTTAGCACATTACGCTGTAAATGTAAGACGTTATTTAGATGAAGTTTCTGCTCGACGCTGGAATGGTAGGCGTAGGGCAATCGAATGGCCAGTTCGTTCACCAGACTTAACCCCACTTGATTTTTTTTCTTGTGAAGTTACTCAAAGAACGAGTTTAGCAATTAACCCAACAACATCTAAAATCTTCAGGCTCGTATAGCGCAGGAAATGCGATTAATTGATGCAGATGTTAGTGCTCGCGTTCAAACCGACCTTGTGCACCGAATTGGTCATTGTTTGGCCGTGAATGGTCATCATTTTAAATATTAATTTTAATTGTAATTGTTTTATAGAATAGTACGAGGTAAGATCCGGTTTTTGGTTCGTGAGACTGCTCACACTCCGCTTGTAAAATCTACTATTTTTTAGTAATTGTAGAAGTTGTACACGAAGTTTACCGAATTGCACAAATATGACCTGTGAAAAACTTATTTTGCACGTGTTGTATACGTTGTCTTTGATTTTTTTACTTTTTTGAAATTATAAATTTTTTAAAATGTATGTAAAAATTGAAGTTTTCCACTCTTTTGCTTAAACATTAAATTTGTTTCAAAATGTGAATTTTCTTAAATTCTTAAATGTGAAAAATGTTTAATTTTTGACCGAAAACCGCTGCTATTAAAAAATATCCTGTTTTAATTTTTTTAGTTTTTGTGGAGCTCTTTGTTTAATTCAGTATTCACAATAAGGGCATAAAATATTTTTTATTTTTGTTTAGTTAAATTTTGACCTAATCCAGAACTCACTACATGGTGGTGTCCACGCCACGAGTTCCACCCACCACCCTCTTCCAATTTTGCTACTTACTGATTCCTTGCAGTGTAATACTGTTTTTTATTTGCAAATTTTGGTAATTTTCCTGGACTTCTCGGAACTTGAAATATTCGATTTTATATGCTTCTATTATTTTTTCTCGTTTTAAGGATTCTTTTAACAACTACTTCTCTTACATGTTGCCGTGGATCTGTCAACGTCGTAACAAGGTGATTCTCATTCCTCAGGATGTGAAAAAAACATTATAGTTTGTGAGTTCTCTTGAAATGTGAAGTGTTGTACCATAGAAGCCTCGCCGGTGCGATCTCTCTCTCTCTCTCTCTCCTTTTTTTAATATACATATTGTTTTACATTTACTTCAAAATTTGTGAACCGCTGTCACATTTCATGACATGACATTTCATTTATGAATAGTTGATTATGAATAAAAGTTGAAACTCGCAACGTCTAGATAATGGTGAGTGGATGCATGATCTAGTTTGTGTTTAAAAGAGTTCCCAGATCGTTTAGATTTTAAGTGATAGATTATTTTTTCTGATAATTGTTAGTTGAGTCTGCTGCCAAGAAAAGAAACATTAGTGTTAGCCAAACAATTTTTATAGTTACCCTAAAAAAATTTAAATTTTTATGATTTTATATTCAAAGCTTTTATTCCACTAACGCGTCCTGCTTTAAATCTCGGCCTCAAGCCTAAAACTTGACAGCGCACATGTCACAAAAATAACTATTATTAATAAACATTATTATTATATTATAACATATATTAATTAGTGATGCCCACGATAAGTCTCGTTTACGAGAGTCTCGCAAATATCGTCTCGGTTGCGAGATGTATACGAGACGAGAGTGTATCTTTTGCTTGCCAGATGAGACGAGATTTTTATAATATCGTCTCGTAACTTGCGCGAAAAATCTCGCAATCTCGCAAAAGCCTCGCGGTATGGAAATTATTTCTTTAACAAGCTAAAAATCATGTTATGTTTTATTAGAAATCAGGGTACTTATTACAATACAATACTTTACTGCTTAGCCATAAATTTAACAATTTTTTTGTTACGGTCTACGTTGCAGTTCTATTACATAAAATCAATAAAACAAAATAATAAAAATATAAAATATCAGAATTCACAATAGTTACGTATATTATTTCGTTATAGAGAAAACATTTTTTTATATGCGTTTATGGATTTTGTTTTGTTAACCGTTTCTGTATCATGTAATAAAATAAAGGATTAATGAATGTTTACACGTAACAGTAAAAAACTGGCACCGAATTGTTGTTTCTGAGGTCTGTTTAAAGAAATGTTTGATACTAAAAGAAGAGTTATGAGATGTTAAGAAACTAAACTAAAAGCCTATATTAAATGAGTTAAATAAAAAGCCATTAAGTTATGATTTAAAGTTTTCTTGGCTCTGTGATTTTAGTGTAATATAAATTTTTGTCTGTTGTACGCTCACGGTAAACATTTGATTTTTAAGACGAATAACTAAATGGTGGTAGCTTTTAAATCTAATAACTTTAAAATTAGTTTTACTCTGATTTGGAAATATTGAGGTAAGTAGTAGTTTCTTAGATTTAAAAGTTTATAAATTTTGAGTTTAATGTAGGTAATAGGTATTATTAAAATTACGCTTGTTTAAAATGAGTCATAATTTTTCAAAACGAAAACGCAAAAACATTAAAAAGAACAAGAAAAAATTTCAACGTCTAGTGGTGATTATTCTAGTGGAAGTGACGAATTATTTACTCCTGAATATGAAAATGAGAGTGAAGTTTCAACTAGGAGTTCTGCAACAACTATCAAGATTTTATCAAAGAGAAAGAGTAAATTTGAAGATTATTTTTCAATAACAAACTGGGAGAAGGTAGCATAAGATTTAAAAGATTTAACTGTTATAAATAAACACAATAATCTAGACTTTATATAATTATTAATTAGGTATTATATTCCCTTTTGATTCCTTTTGCATCCCTTCCAAAGAAGAAGTGCGAGATTCGCAAGATTTCTCGCACTAGATTCCAGACGAGACGAGATTTTTTGGTGCGAGACGAGATTCGTTTTATTTTGTGCGAGACGAGACTAGAGTTATGAAAAGTCTCGTCTCGCTAGTCTCGTGGGCATCACTAATATTAATATTGTAAGTGTTGAGTCTTCTGGTGCTTTTCTTAACTTACCATTAACTCATTAGTTGAATAAGATGTAGAATGTAATTTTTCTATTTTATTATTTATTTTTATGTAAACTAACATGGTTCATATAAGTACTTACATTTAATTATATTTTATATATATCAACAACAAAAAACCACACAACTGCCCAAGACTGCCACATCCGACAATAATATCTTAAAATTTAAATTAAGATTTATGTAATATTTACTTACATGAAAACCTTCATCTAAATTAATTATTCTTATTTTCCTATATTAGGACAGACTAACTTAAAGAGGCAATATTTAATTAGTAATCACATATAGTTATGTTTAATAGACCCAACTTATGTAGAAGGGTTGTCATTTCCGTTGGGAGTCACCCCAAATAGCTCAGCGGTACAGCTTGTACCCGGAAAGCAGAAAGTCCAAGGTTCAATTCCCAATCGGGGTGATAATGTCTCTAGATTATTATAACATCATAAAATGACCGTTTGAAAAAAAATAGTAGGTGTTTTTATACGAAAATAAATTTTGATTATATTTTACTTACAAGCTAAGATTGTGTTTCCGGTTGTTCAGACGTTTAAAATTAGATTTCCAGTAAATTATTATTTTTAAATTGATAGACAAATAAAACAACCCAAGGCCACGTGTCCCCCATTTAACATGCAACACAATCTCATACACGCATAGTGACGTGGCCGAATTGCCCAGTTTAGAAAAAATACTGAGATTTGAACCCACGAGGTTTGGAATAGGAGTAGTGTTTTGACACCACTTCTACCGTCGCGTCTGCCCCTAAAAACGTATTAGTGGTATAATAAGGCGACATCCAGATAACAGATTAATTATCTTAATTTACAGATTCTTGAAAATAAATCATTCAAATTTTGAAATATAGGATTTGAGCTTCTGAACTACACAGTATGTAAACTATGACATTATGGAGTTAACTGTTCGGTGCAGAATTCTAAATTTAAGAACATCTAAATCGGCAAATTTCTTAACCCTTTCAATTCTCAAATCGTCAAACCTCAAATTAGAAGCAATTCTGTAGATAATGGAACTCTTAAAACTTGAAGTTCTGATTTTTTTAACTCTGAAACTTTAAAGCTCCTTTATAATTGAATTTATGAATTTATCGATCCTTAACTGTCAAACTAATAATGTGTAAAACTTGGATATATATAAAAAGTTGAATGTTCTGAATATTTTTAAGGTAAGGTAGTATGAAATTCTAAATACTTGACGATTTGAAAACTTAAAACACATTTGGAATTTCATGGTTACTAAAATATTACAGTCAACGTCCTACTCTCCACGATGACTTATCCTTTGATTCAAGCCTCATTTTACTTATATGCTCCACCTATTTAGCTACTACGTACAAAACTTTAAACGCTATAGAATTTCAACTCTGTTTAGCACAAAACTCACGTAGTTGAATGTGGTATTCAGAAAATTATACTAATTCTTTGTTTTAACATCTTATCCTTAGGTTAGGTTAGGTTAAGTAAAACCCTGCCTTACTGTAGCATTCCTCTAAAGGTTTGTTGAAGAAATAATGGCAAATCTAAAAAACAAAAAAAGAACATTTCGCTTACTGTGCTCCCTATTTCATCTACAGAAATTTCAGCATATTTTTTAGTATTGATGCAAAGCGTTATGTCTTCTATAATTTAAAAATTTCTATAAATTCCAGGATCTGCTATTGTTAAATTGTATTCAGTTCAAAATTAAAAGAAATTTTGACTATTATCGATGTATGCTCTATTTGGAAATGAGAGTTCAAGTTGGAGAGGTAATAAAATAGTATACAATTCATCACACAGAAGCGGTTGAACAGATGATAAAAAGATTGCAGAAGATTAAAGTGCAACTTTAGAGCCATAGTGGTCACATTAAAGAAGAAAAAGGTTCCTCCAAACAATAGAGTTGGCAGGTAAGCAGATCGGTTTAAAAATTAATGGCGACGGGCTGCTGACTGAAACTAACTGAAAATCCTGGCTCATACTTCACATATTTCCTTTGATTCGCCATTGAAATAACAGAATATAGTGGAAGCCCATGGACTAGAAAGGACATAAAATATGAACTCTTTCTCATTTCCAAATAGACTATAGTCAGTTTACATAACTTATTATATACATATTCTAATATACATAACATAAACGTATATAAACCAGTATTACTTTTATTGTACCTATCAATATCATCCAGAGAAATCATTTGTGTCCTACTTCAATACAAAGCAAGGACATATGAACAAATCCTTCATATTTGCTTATACTATGTCTAATGATTAGGGGAAGCAGATGATACTTTCAGCGCTAAATTTCTTTGCTTGTTTGTTTTTTTGACATCCCTTATACTTCATGCCACCGATTTCCTTAATCATATGTAGCATCTTTAACGTCCCAAACATCGCATTGATACGGAGCCTGCAGTTTTACTTCCTTATCTGCGAAGAAGGTACGTTTTAATTCTCCTGTGCTATAAAAAATTAGCACCTCGCTTATCTCTTTCGTTATGAATACTCCCATATTCTTTTCCATGACGAAAAGTTACTACAGCATTGATTTATGCTTTTTAAAATAATAAGACTAGAAAAAAAAATAAAAAAACTTTTATCCGGTTATGAAAATAAAAGTAAAAGTATCTTATTATGGGATGGATGGATTAAAGCTACTACTGATATTGATCTCTCCTTGAACTCATTAATACTTATTAAAATCCTCCTTTATTATAAACAATGTTTACTTATAAATCAATCAAAATCCAATGCAATACATACAATACCTTTTCACAATTCGTCATAACATACATTAATAAAATCAAAATAGAAGGTAATTACTCAGAAACACACATTTGCTAACACTCATCTTTCATAATCGATTAGTAACTTGAAAATATATTATTGGAAATAAAGAGAAAGATCGATTACCTCGGATTAATATAGAATCTGAATGTACATTTTGAAAGGAATGCAAAAAATATAAACAGTAATAAATTATATTAATGACTAGTAGCGGAAGTGTTTGGAATCATAATAAAATGAGAGAAAGGAATTCGATAAAGATTAAGTAAAATCTCGTAAGCTTGTACATAATTTCATTTTGATGGATATCTATAATCAAAATGGTTATGTTTTTTTGGTTAAGCATTTATTTAATAATCTCGCATCAAATTAATGAAAGCGTAGCTGTCGGACAAACTATTAAAAATTATAAATATTGGTATATAAAAAACAGGAATATCCGATATTTCCTTAACTATTCCGATCTCTACCTTCTAAAGAAGATTCACTTTCAGTTTTTGGCCGTAAGCTAAAGAAAGGTTACAGTTTTTTATCACTTTGAATTAAAAGTTAATTTGTTAGTTTCGCTAATGGAATTTTAGATAAAAACAATCTTAAGCAATTAATGTAATTTTATTTACGGAAGAGCTAGAAGTAAACAAATTTGTTTAAATATATACAATATAAACAAACTTGACTAAAATAATGTAAATATTGTCCCTCATAGTGTTTGCTCAACCTCATAATGTCACTGAAGATTATTAATAAAAGATTGTCGCTTATGTTAATGAAATTTTGAAATAGATTCACACTGAGCATATAAACTTAAAGTATATAAACTACGTATATCCTACTGTAATAATAACCCATAAACTGATTGAACTGCGTTCGATTTTGTACTTATATTTAGTTTTAGTTACCATGTTCTACTGTCATGTAAACTTAAATTTATTGCTTGTATGCAGATGAGTCGCCTCCTCCGAGAACTGGTTGTTACTGTTTGAAAAGTGATAGAATATTTGACCTTGTAATTTAATGGTAAGATCACATTTATGTAAATAAACTGAATAATAATTATTACTTAATCAAAGTTAATACAAACTGATTTGGAACAGTTAAACATAATTGTTAATATTATTATACGCGTATTAAAATTTATATTATGTTTACAAGAAAAAACACATAAAACTATTTCTGCCAGCAATGCTTATCTATAAGAATTTGCTGTCATTATTTCAATTGCTCATCTTAATTGTGTCATCAGCTTAATTAAAAGCTACAAATATCTTAACCCACCTCAACAAGTAGTGATTACCTGATTATTGTAGGAGTATTTAAATCGATAAAGGCTTCTTTGTATAGAATCTATTTTGTTTATTAAAACTTTTTAAATTAAATAAATGATTTGGTGATGATCACTCAATGTTTTGAGGTCGCGATATCTAGGAAGTCAATTTGAATTTTTCAAGAAATGTTGTAATTCTATTGCAATTATCTAATAAACTGTATTTTTTAATTTTATGGAATATTAATATGCATCAGCTATTATTAAATTAATGTCGATCATAAATTAGCTATGGGTTATAAAACCGATTTTATTAAATAAAAAGCATATTTTGCTAACAATATCGAAACCACAGTTTTTAAAACATGAATAATGTCTGAGCCTGCAACCACAATGTTTATGTATGTATATACCTACCTATTTATGACACAAAATATATTGACACAATTGGTTTAAATAGCGTCAATTTAGTAGAATGATAGACCAGCGCTTCCCAACTTTTTTGTCGCGCGGCCCAACATATTTATAGATGTGACACCATTGTTTAAAACATGAAATTAAAAAAACCGATAGTATATCAGCATGATACTGGGTCTACCCGGGTCAGCTTAATAACACATATACTGGACAAACTAATTTTTAGCGTATTTACAACTCTTTAAAGTTTAAAACCTCCTGGTAACTGCTGAAGAAGTGCTCTCTTTTCAAGTAAAATACCATTTCTCTACAAGATACAACAAAAAAATATGTAGATAGTTTATTCAGAATATGAAATGAGTTATGTGTACAAAATTTCAAAATTATTCAGAATCAAGCCGCAGTCATTGCTTCGTCTAACCAGCTGCCACCACGCTTCCTTGAAAGGCTTACTTTGGTCACAGTCGACCAAAGGCCACAGTGTTTCGTTGGTGTTACCGCTTTTACTTAGAAATTCCACCGTTCGGTGGCCCTAAATAATCTTAGTCTACAATTCTGTCAAAGATTCAATTCATTTGCGCAAGTACGGCGGAACATAGGTCTAAAAACCAATAAATCCGTCGAACGGTGGATTTTATACGTTAAAATGCTGAATCCGCCGTTCTTAGATCATATTTCAAAACAATTCTGTATTAAGTTGAACACTCACTATCATTCGCGATGTGGTCGTGGATATATTTAAAGAGTTATAGCGGAGGAAAGATTTGGTAGTCTATGTTCGAGTTCATTATATTTTTTCCATTTTGACATTCCTGGTCGGTTGATGTTGACGTCATTGTGTAATATTTAACGAGTTACAGCAAAGGAAATATTTGGTAATCTATGTTCGTGGTCATTTTATTTTTCTTTCCTTTCTGTAGTTCCGGGTCGGTGGATGTTGATGTCTTTATTATAGTGTTCGTCCTCAACGTTATCTTCTAACTCATTGTCTATGCTCCTGCGCATCTGGTCTTCTACTGATAAAATTTCCTCATCTGCTTCCTTGCTCTCGATGCCTTATTGGATTTAATTTCATGCAATTGCAAAAAAGGATACAACGGAGGATATGGCTGCTGAAAATCTGGCTTAAAGTGTTCCATTATGTGCGGATTCGGTAGTGGTCAATCATGCGAAAATGCACCACAGGTTCGCATCGGGAGCGAGGAAGAAGATGAGTAAATTTTAGCAATGGAAGACAGATTCTCAGGGGCATAAACAATGAGTTAGAAGATAACATTGAGGATAAACACTATAATGAAGACAACAACATCAACCGACCCGGAACTTCAAAAGGGAATCAAAAATAAAATGACTGCGAACATATATTACCAAATATTTCCTCTGCTATAACCTGTTAAATATTAGACTTACCGTAAAATGAGGCGAAATTGATAGTTCAAAATGTTTTTTTCAATAAAAGAGTTCTCTAAAACATTGCAAATATTTAAAAAATTGGAAATTATGCGGGAAAATAATAAGAATCGTTTAAAATCTCTTCAGGCAGAAACATCAAAAAATGAAATGAAAAAAGAATAAAAAAGGTCCGATCAAACTCATACTCCGACTTTGATACCCCCTCTGAGATTGTGCTAAACTACTGAGATTGGAATGTAATAAGTCAATGTCACCCCGTTTGCAATTTTACCAAGTGAATTCTTGTGTATACCGTATTATTTTAAATGGGGCGAGATTGATAGGTGGGGCAAGATTGATAGGTAGGGCAAGATTCATAGATGAGCTAGATTAATTAGAGAATAATAAAGCAATGTATTTTGATAAGTATTTATATTTAAATAAATATGAAACATAAAAGCAATGAATACAAGTAATAGATCATTCTAAGTAGGTACCTAAATCAAAATTTTACAGTTCTTTAACATCAACTTTAGCAGGAAACTCGTATTCTTGTTCTCCCAGTTCAGTAGGGTTTCACAGAACAGCTATTATATCAGATTCTGGTATTGTACTTAGATCATCCTCTATTATTTTAAATTTAGTTTTTTCTAGATTACTAGACTTGAAACCAACTAGATTAAATTCGTTAACTGAGAACAGGGTTAAGATCTAGCATACATACTTATAAATTGCACAATTTCTCCGTCCAGAAGTGAATTCGGCAAGGACAAATGTTTCTGATTTCAACAAACGCTTACTTAAGGCTATGTAATCTACTTCATTCTCTAAATTTTCACCTCCACCATTTTCCTCTTCTGCTACAACATTTTCCTCTTCCATTTCCCAATTATCTTCTTCAGAACTATTTCTGGACCCTATGCTTTTCCCTGGTATAACATTTATTCTTCGTTTTTTGCGTCTAACTCTTTCTATATTATTAGTTCCGTATCTTTTTTCCCGCAATAAAGCAGTTAATGAATCATTAATTTCTCGTTCTGGATTATGATTGAAATCTGGGATTTTATCTAAAACCTTATATGGGTTGAAAGGACTTATTCCTGTTACGTAAAAACCATTTCTCAGATTTTCCAGGTTTGTGTTTGCTTTGGGCTTGTACTGGGTCCATTTTCTCTATTGCAGATTTAAGTAATGACGGGAAAACTTCCTTTGGAATTCCAGAGTTATTTTTATTTAGTTTGTAAGTTGTCAAAACATTTCGCCAAGCTACTTTGAAAGGTTTAAAAAATGCCACATCAAGTGGTTGGCAGATGTGGGTTGAAGTACTAGACAGACAAAGGATATGGTGTTTTTCTTACATAAAGCCAGAATGCGTTCATTAGAATGAGATGCTAAATTATCGCCGATAAGTACTTTTGTACCTTCCAATCGCTTGGCATGCGGAAGAAATGATGAGCAGAACCAATCTTCAAATGTTACAGCATCAATCCAACCATGTGAAGTTCTATTGAATCGGCAACCCTGTGCACAACATGGCTTGGTACAGCAAAGATATCCGCTAATTCCGCCTTCTTTTCATGTAGAGATGTTTGCTCTTGTAGATAACATATGGTGGTAGCAGAATTCCCTCAGCTGATCCACAAATCATTATTGATGTGCAGCTCTTCGAATGATTGACACTGTTTTCGGGATACTTGACTCCACGCCTATAAACAAGCTTTTTACTTCGGGGGTCATCACCAACGTTGGTTTCGTCATAATTGAATATATTTCTTGGGTGAACATTGTTCAAAGTTTCCCTCAAATTGTCAAAATATGCGGTCGAAGTTTCTCTAGAAAATTTGGCTCGGACTTAGTTAATATTTCTAGAAACATGTTGTGCGACTTGATCTTTATGACGATGCAATAAATTTATAGCCCGGTCTTTCCCAGGTAGATTATTTTGAGACTTTTCTACTCTTCTTCCCTTCCCATCAAGATACTTCTTTGCAAGCATTCAAATTTCTACGAGATCAAGAGGGAATCCCCAATCGGCACACTTTAAAGCTAACATAAGAATAGCTCTTTCTTCTAAATGTGTAAAAACTGGCTGACGACCACCGCTTGTTCTCACGTGTTTTCCGTGAAATTTATTGTGTAAAGTCCCATAAGCAATGTTATACCGCTTTGAGGCCGCCTTGATGGAAAGTTCGTTGTCTGCTATTTTTCGAATAGCCTCATTCAATTGATCATTTGTGTAATCTATGTAAGATCTCGACCCTGGCGTTCGTCAATATTTTCGCACCATCTAAAAATATAGCCTTAATAGCAAAAATATTTAATACCCACATAAACGAGACAACATTTTTAGTTTTGCAACCAGCGGTGCGAGTTTGATATATGTCAATCACACCCCACCGGTTATATCAAACTCGCCCCGTGAGACATATTCATGAATCTGGCAGAAACTGTTAGATTTAACCTCAAATATTAAACAATAAGATGTAAAGAAATAATGACTTTTTCGTGCACTAGATTAAAAGTGTACGTTATAACAACTCTTACCTTGGGGTTCTAGAAGTTCTATAAGTCAAAGTTTTACAAGAAACAGGTGCTTTTCGGACACGTCGTCAAAACACAATGTATTTTTCACAAATTGAACGCGAACTATGGGAACATGTGTGCATTTAACTGTGTACTGACGATTAGCTCAGGCGTCAAGTTTGAGAAATAAGTGGCGGGGACGGGAATGTACCTATAGCGCGCAAGTGAAGTTATTATCAATCTCGCCTCCAGAAATTAAAGTCTTCATACAAAAAAAGTTAAGAATTTCATCTCGTTCAAGTTTGTCACAAACATTTTTTGTAGGATCTATCGTTGAGTAATTATTTAGAAAAATCCTTTTATCCAAGATGTGATTCGCGCCTCCTCCTTCTCAAGGTCAAAAAGTTGAATTTCATCAACTTAAACAACATGCGAGAATATTAAAATTGTTACTACTCCATCTTTTGTAAGATAAATGCCTTTTTTGTCCCTACTGACTGGACTATAAAACGTATTTATCAAAATGAATACGTCTACATATACGAAATACGTGCACAATTGCACATGTGCTTCACGTACTTCTATACTTTATGCTATGAATGGGTGAGTTCATTCTGCTTGAAGAATTTACAGAAAATAATTCAAATAACATTATAATTTAAACAGATCAAGCCATTTTAAACGAACTGCTTAATCTAGTTAGATGACAACTTCAGAAATTGCAACGAAAGAAAAGATTGTAACTGAAAGGACTGAACAAACTATAGTCCGTCCGCAAACCATGCGAAGTAGTAAATTCAACTGACAGCTAGGTAAGCGGATTACTACAAGAATCTTCTATTGTCATTTACTACTTAAAACCGTAAATTCTGCTGTTATTATAAGCAGCCGCAAACTGCCAGTAAAATGACAATAGAAAACCCTTGCAGTAATCCGGTTACCTGACTGTCTGATTGCGGATAGACTATAATAATATTCTGGATGACCTTACAAACGTGATAATGCCAATATCTTTGAAAAACAAGGTAAGTAAGTTCAAAAATAGTCTCTAGATATTTTATATTATTTTTTAAACTATTGAGCATGATGTACTGATGATGTATCGTGGCTGTGGATCGTAAAATTATTTATTTGCATGATGGCAAAAGTTTTTGAAGCAACTGTATTGAGATGTCTAGCATTCATCTCATTGAAAATTTATAGACGATTCGATCGTAAACATAAAAATATTTATTTCATGCAACAAAATAAAATAAATGATAGACATGCTAGGATGTTAGGTCTAATTAAATTTAAAGGCTACATGTTAGGTCACAGATAGATTCATCAATTTTGGAAAGAGAAATCAAGAAGGATAAAACCTCATGCAAACATAACCTAAATCTTTATATATAAAAAGGCCAGATTTTTAAAAAGTATATCAATTATTTAGATTGTTTCATGATAATACATGTTTATGCAACCCAAGTCACATATTAGGATAGCTTTTCCATTTGTCTGGAAAATTTAATTTTCCTGGTTAAGTTTAGGGTCTACGATCATTAACGTAGGAAGAATCTTTCTGTTTTCCGTGAGACTGACTCAGTTTCGGGCTGATATTTAACTAAAAATATGTAAATTAGGTCAATCTTGTAATGTCTAATCTAGCACAATAAACTTACAAACTCTTATATAATAATACTGAGCATTTAATGTAATGAGTTTTACAGATATTGATTCTTATACAACTTTTATCACCATTCTTTGAATGCAAACACTTGGAGGACTGTATGTTGGACAATTTGACTATAATTTGACTTCATTTAAGTTGATGTAGAAAATGGATCTTGTAGAAGCATCGTTGGATTTATTAAGATCGTAAAGAGGAATTTTTATGTATGTTTTTTTATTGTAAAGATGTTCTTATGTAAATTTTATATGTATCAGTTACATTGTGTAATTATGTATTCATTTTGTAAAGGATAAAGCTGGATTTATTGAATTGTGTGTAGAATTAAGCTATAATGAGATTTGTTCATCGTCAATCGTTTTTGTCAATTATCTTTGTTATGGTAGACTTTGGAATATGAGTGTCTTATATTGTTTTAATCGTTATTTTACCAGCTACAATTCTATCTTTATAGAATTAAGATCCGTGTTAATTATAATCAGCTGTGTCGGAATAGTGACTTTTGTGTAAGACTTTCGCGATGCGATTGTATGGAAGAATTGACAGAATTTTCATTTGTTTCACCAAATCATATATAAACCCCAGCTAAAATTAACAAATTCAGTCGATCAAAAGTACTTGGGAATCCATGCTCGATCCATGCTTGATTACATTGATTGATGTTAGTTTGCTCAAGTGGAGAACTGTTATAGCCCTATGTCAGGTTATTAACGACTAATTAACACACTTGAGCAAGCTCAGGAAAGAATTTCCTATTTTACTTTATTGTTCTGTTTTTAAATAATCTTCCTTTATTTTTCTTTTAATTTGATTTTCATCTATTTTCATTAATAAATAACGACTGTGTTTTTAATTTATCTATGTGTTTATTTGATGTGTATACAAGTATCCATTTCTTTTTCTTTACATATTTAGAGTTTAGCTTGCTGTTGTACAGTTGCGAAAGTCCAAGTGTCCTCATTGTAAGTTTTTCTTTTCTTCCAGGTATAAGAATCAGTAAGATTTTATTATTCCAATTATTTCATGCTCTATCGATTTAAACCTGAGTTATCCGATTGGGAAAAGGAAAAATATTGGGGTGTATTTTATTTTATTAGGGTTCACTATAGATATTTTATGGGTTATCCTGTGGAGCGGATTAAAAATCACCTCAGTATATGTTTTTGGATATTTAAGCTTGACAGTTTTGAATTGAAGGTTAATGTTATAGTGTAATATAAAAATAATGAAAATTGCCCTTGTTTTATCTGTGAACAATATTGTAATTACAAAACACTATCTACACTTTCACATATTATAAAGCTTGGCAATTACATCATACAATTGTCACTATTGTTATGTTACATTTTAACATTAAAATTTTTTAATTTTCATATTTTCTGTTAGATTCTGCTAATAGTATTTTTCCTCGGTCATTTCTTGTTATTTCTTCCAGATCTATAATTTCTAACAAACTGAATGTGGGTGTTTTAATTTGAGGGTATTTAAACTACTTACGTTTGTAGTATATGTTTTTCAACACTTAATACTAATATATTTGTGTATCTTAATAGTATTGTTTAGACTTTTAATTATTATTAACTAACAATGATATTTAAATCTATTATTTTATCGTACAATGACCTTTTACGTTTGGTATTACGTATTGTCCTCTTTTGTTCTGCAATATAGACAATACACTATTTATCTAGGTCAGTCTTCTATGTAGGTATCTCTAGACTATTCTTTAGAATGAATTATTATTATTAAGGGTAGTAGCTGATAAAATTTATTAATGAAATATAATGATTTTGACTCTTCATTATTCAATTCACAAACCAACTCCTCTGACACCTCCACCGACACCTATATTGAAGGGTGTATTACAATATATAAAATATTACAGACAAAATAACGTAGGTCATAGTATGCGCGGGGAATTTTTAGATTGTTATAAATAATTCTATAAAAATAATGTTTTGTTTGTATTGAATACATATGTGATTGTTATAGGCAATGATAAGAATAACAATATTCCTTTACAATAGTTACAGTTAGTTTATTAATTGAGTAGATAATCAATGAATTATTATTTGTGTTTTAATAAAGTGAATGCCATATATTATTTATAAAATATAATAGATCAATGGAATTTAACTTTTTTCATACTTGAAGGTAACCTCCTACAATGATAGAAATTGACTAAATTAAAATTTTCTTTAATTTTTTTATTATGGTTTCATGAAAACTTGATTATGAAGCAAAAATAACATAAAACGATACTCAAATAGCATAGCGAAAACAAAAATAAATCTAAAAAACTGTAGGAGGTGTGAACGAGATTAATTTAGTAAAAAAAATTATTAATTACAGACAAAAAATTGACACAGCTCAGTTTTGAGAAATAAATTTAAAATAACCATAACAAAATTAGATTGTATGATTTATGCTCAACCATATTATTATTTAAAGTCCAACCAATGCAAAATAAAATAAGGTAAATCATCAATCATTAAAAAAGCGGATATTGAAACAAAACAATGTGATATTCTTTCTCAGGCTGCTCTTAATGCTGGAAGTTTTTAATTACTCTAATAATTTTAATAGCGATTCTAAAACATCAGGCACTTATATGGCAAGTTAGCTAAGCTAATATTAAAATCAGTCGTCAATACGGTCATACAGTATACTATAAAGTAACGAAATAATGTTAAAGTATATTACGTAACGAGATCGGTAAGTGTCTTACAACATACCGCGAATAAGTTTTCCAGTTTTCGAGACTTTTTGTACACACTTAACAATAAGTTTCATATATTTTTTGCGCTAGCGACAATACAATTAGCGAATGTATGGAAAGCCACTGATTGCAGATGTTTTATATTATTATATTAATTATTTTGGAAAATAATGAATAATAGTGCATAAATTGAACCATCCATATCACCAAAATTAGGCTCAATAAATATAATTTATTTGTATAAATTAAACTTATTTTAATAAAATATCTCAGGGCTATTTAAATTGAAAATTCTGCTAATAATATGTTATGAAAAAGAATTATTGTTTTATTTTATTTTATTCTTATAACAATAAAGTTTTATTTTTGTGTAGAATTACAAATAATATTTTTAAAATTAAGTTACCTCTAATTATTTATTGATAGCTGTAAACGAATTTGATATTACAGAGATCTTTTAATGGTATAACCTCAATTATATATATATATATATATATATATATATATATATATATAGAGAGAGAGAGAGAGAGAGAGAGAGAGAGAGAGAGAGAGAGGTAAGTACGATTTTGTTTCAATTTTATCGTTTACATCGTTTTACGTTACGTTAATTCATTACGTTTTACGTCGCAAAAACGAATTATAATTGCTGATCACTATGACTTCATTCTAACAAGGTATGTACTACTCCTAACGCCTAGTAACAGTTTTTCATGTATAAACTTCGTTTAAATCGTAATACGTTTTTGTTTTTTAGTGTTTTATTAAAGCATTTTTAAACTGAATGAATAATTGAAAACAAATCGTATTCGATTATACTAATAAACTGTAATGGCATAAGAAAATTGTAACAGGTTTTTATGATACATTTTAATTTACCTATATATAAACCTTCTTTAAATAAGTTTAAAATTAATTACTAAATTGTACTCAAGCATGAAATAACCATAATCTAATATAACAATAATGCTTTATAAAAAAATAATATACTGTAACATTCCGATAATTAATTAACGTTAGCAAAATAAATTGTTGGGGTGGCGTCTGTCACCTTTCACAAGATTCAATTATGGAAATCTTAAACACTAAAATATATAAGAAGTTATAGTCGAAATGAATTTTGCTATGAATAATAGAAGTTGTGTTATTTTGTTGTTTTATAACAACGATTCGGTAAGTTGAGTTTTCTCTAGCAGTTGACAAAGCAAAAACCAAATAATAATAGTTCACTATCGCAAAAATAGTAATCATATCCGTCAGATAGACTGGTTGTTTCTTGTATTTTTAATATATGGCAAAATAAATTGCATAAAATGTATTACTTAAATTTTAATATAAATTAGTGCTAGCAGTAATATGTTATACTAGTTTTATTTGAGAGCCAAGTCTTGAATTATTTTATTTAAAATAAAGAATTAAACAATTAACTACATTAACAATCAAGATCAAATAAACTATTCTACTAATATGCAATAGCAGTTTTATTATAACGTTAATAATGAAACATAATGCAACGACCTGTTGACCAATGAAAGCCGAGAACACCGAATGGTTGCGTAGGAACGAGACAAAGTTAGTACTATACAGGCTGTAACTGATGTAACCAGAAACATCGTAATAGGGGGGTAGCTGTAATGATTTAGGACATATTCTCCTTATCAACATGGTGGTACCTTGCTGTTAGTTTTCGAGCAAATCGCATTTTAAATTTTAAGCAGGCCTGTTGTATTCACAATACATTCAAAATATGAAACAAGCCATTTCTTGCGGTTTTTTTAAACTTAAAATGCAATTTTCTCGAAAACTTGCAGAAAGCGCGCATATGTTAATGGAAAATATGTTCTACATTAATACAGCTACTTGTATACAAAACGTCAATTTTATTAATGGTTAATTTAAATAAAGAAATTTTGATTGTAGTAGGCAAGTATTTAGCACTTTTATTTATTCATTTGTTATAAACATTATTTTTTATTTTTTAATTAACTAAATTAATTTAAAAAATGTTCATACTTTTTAGATAATAAAAGAAATTTTTTTTTGAAAACGTCTCTATTGAGGGGCGAAATGTAAAGAAATTTCATATATGGATGTTTTATTAAAGGCTGTCAGTCCTCATTAAATTAAAATAAGCAAGAATGTTTTAATCTCTTTGAATAACTCTGTATAATTATAATTCAAAAAGTAAATTAGATTTAAAAATTAATTAATCGAGGTAACCTTACAATTTAAGGTAAAATATGTATAATTGAAGCCTTATCAAATATAGAGGGTAGCTTTTATTACACAGGAATCTAAACCTTGACCGTCCCATAGTTTATTATACAGGGTGCGATTAAAGTATGGAATATTAAAACAAAGCAAACTCAACCTTTTTTTTTTTCAAAAACGCTGAAACACGTCTATCTTTTTTTTTAAAATGCACATTCATATCCTTTCATTTGTTTCTAAGTTATGACGTCATCACAAAAAAACTTAAATGACAATATAGATTTTGAATAGTTGAATCCGATAGTGATTTTTCTTCCCTTTATGATCATGCAAATAAATCATAAGGTTGCATAACAAAAATTCTGAGAAAAATCGAGCTGAACTTTGTAAATGTTTGTTAGTTATGAAGTCATCACAAAAATTTTAAATAACAATATATATTTTTAGTAGTGGAATCCGATAGTGATTTCTCTTCCCTTTATGATCATGCAAATAAATCGTAAGGTTGCATAACAAAAATTCTGAGAAAAATCGATCTGACATATCGATACCATAATATCAATAACATTAAATATTCAGATCGATTTTTCTCAGAATTTTTGTTATGCAACCTTATGATTTATTTGCATGATCATAAAAGGAAGAAAAATCACTTACGGATTCCACTATTCAAAATCTATATTGTCATTTAAATTTTTTTGTGATGACGTCATAACTTAGAAACAAATGAAAGTCGGAAGGTGAATCGCACATATTAATGTGTATTTTTAAAAAACAAAACCGACGTGTTTCAGCGTTTTTGAAAAAAACGATTAAGTTGTACACGTGTATAATATATATCTTAGTATCGTTACATTGTTCATTAAATTCTATTAGCAAATTATTTGGAATGGTTATGCTGAAGGTTAAGTTTATATTAAATAAATATTTGCTATTGCTGAGGATTAAATTACCATATGATTGTTATTATTAATATATGTATACCTGAAATATCTTTTAAGGTATGTAATTGTTTAACTCCATATTCAATCCGTTTATCTCTTGTTTAGTTATGTGTGTCTGTGTAACCTCTTTATTCTAGTCAATCTATTGTTATTGTCAAAATGTAGGCATTTATTTATTAATACATATTACTAACATAAATATATACCCATGGTTTTATGCTGCGGTTAATTTGTTGTTTTTAAGTTTCCGCCATATGCTTGCTTGTAATTATAATCAATCAAATCATATCCTTTGTTTTTTCATACGTTGTATTTATCATTTAATTAATATTTATTTATATATAGGCATAATTGATTGCATGGTACGTTTGCAACAAGGTGTGACATTTATTAAAAAAAATTATTTGTTATCATTACATGTTATTCATTATTTTTGTTAGAAATTATTTATATTATTGTTTTATTTTTAATTTTAGTACTGGCTATTTTTACTTTTGAAGCTAAAAAGAAATTATAATTCTGTAGTTGGCGAGTCGCCTATACCAAAAATTCCAAATCACTTTCCATGAGTCAATTTAGAATACGCGAAGTTAAGTGGAAATCATACAATCACCGATTCAAAAAGTATCGAAAAAATCAACGAGTTTTTTCGAGACGAATTTTATTGTGATTAACTTTTTTATAATTGTTTAATTTTGTAACTGTATTATGAGTCGTTTAAAGTACGAGGTACCTACCGAAATAGATATCTGGCGCCTCCACCAATTGCTGCGACTGTTCTTAACCGCTGAACAATATTTAACACAAAACTACAAGAGGTTTTAGATACGTCCAATAATATACAGCATTAATAAAGGGGAAATAGTTATTTATGAATCACGAAATTTAGACTGCAAATTAAGATCCGAGCCACTAGGCGAGACGGAAAGACCGAACTGATTTAATTTTCAATACCTAAACTATATTAAACAATTTAACAAACGTTAACACGACAGTGCATTTGAGAGGAAGAAACCTAACCCCACCACACGTGTAATTTCGTATAAGACATTTCAATCTAACGAAGTTGAGTTGTTATTATTGAATGTAACAATTATTGGATCATGAACAGAAAACTATCAATGCTACCAATTTCCTTGGTTACTTAGTCTCAATGGTATGATAGTTGAAATATTTTATGATAGAAATTCTAATTTAGGAATTATCTCTATTATACACTGATTTTAAAATTTTATTTAAAAAATAGCTTCTATTCTATAGATGCTTTTCGCTATTATGTTTCGAGGCCAAGTGTACTCTACGTTAACATCAATAAAATTGTTTCTAAATAAAGTACAGTGCATTGACAAATGCTAATTACCTATTACTATACTTCTACTTACAGATTTTCATAATGCAGTCTATTATGTTCCTTATACGAGGTTATAATAGACAATAAATACATACATGTGAATAGGAATCTTAATACAACGTACAAATCGATGAAACAACTATCTAAAGAAGATAGAAGATAGAAATGAAATAATAGACCATTTAATACATTTTCCTTTGGCACAATGCAATGTGTTTGCAATCTTGCCATAATGTTTTTAATAATCATTAATAATATACCTATTATTTGTTCAGAAATATTTTCAGACTTGTGTTCAATTATCATATTTTTAACTTAAAATCTGGGTTAGTACTTTGTACGCTTGTTGTCGTAAATGCAGGAATTTTTTTAATATTCTTATTGGAAAAACACTTTGTGGGGCAATCATCTATGCTTCCAAAAATACTTGAAATACGCCATGTCAACGTTCATTTTTACTATTTAAAACAAAATTTTGGAAAATGACCGTATTTGTTAAAACATGGAAAAAACTTGATTAAGAAAAACTGTTTCTAATGATAGTGGAGTCTGCTTAGATTCTGACTTCCAAAAAATTCCCCGCAAGTGAACTCAACGGGATTCTCTTCTTCAACATATCCGAAATAAAGTAAAAATAGTTTATATTTGTAAATAGTGAGCTTTTTCCTTTATTTAACAAAATAACTGCGAAATTAAGTTTTTGCAAATAATTTTTTAATTGAACATCTGTTTGGGAAATTATTGCCACCAATCGAAAGAGCATGATATTTCACACCAAGAATGTATATAAAGTTTTTTTTAAAGACTACAAATAAAAAACTTAGAAGTTTTGAAGGTCTCGCCAGTTCGTCACTGAGCTAGAGCGGAGCGGTAAATGCGGAGTGCGCACGCTCGGAACAAACACTTTCCTAGTACCCTTCTAACTAAAAATACTATATTATAATAATAATAATAATTGCTACAACCCATAACCTAAACCAAGGCCCCAGCAGCTATAAGCTTGTGCGGGAGGGAGGGGGCGATTATTATTATTATGTAGGCCCAATGTGCGGCTGCAGCCGACTTATAGATGGGACAGCGCAAATCCCACATTTGTGTTACAGCTAAGGAAAACTGCAGAAAACTTTATCCACATCTGCCAGCGCTGGGAGTCGATCCCGGGCCGTTTGGGTGCTAGACATTACACTACCAAGGCTACCAAGGTGCCAAAACAAACAACTCGATTTCGATAAAACTAACTTCAAACTAAAAGCTTCATATATTTTAATGTTTTGACTATTAGTAATTGAAGCATAACATTTTATTATATGAAATTCTGGGCCTAATCCAGTATTTCGTTTGTCATTTTTATAAATTCGTTCTAATATCTAATTAATTTAAAATTATGAGATATTATTTTAGAAATGGTACATTATAAGCTCTGTAGGTTAAAAAAATTTTAAAAAAATTATTGTTATGCAAAATATAAAGTATTTTTATTAAATCGTTTTTCTTTCATAAGTCCTTCAACTTTGACTTGGAATATTTTAGATCACAATAATCATAAACTACATTTATAGGTATGCTTTTTGAAGCCTTAAATTTGTGCTTTAAGATGGCGATTAATATTTTAATCAAAATGAAAGTTAATAGGGTATATATGTCCATAATGGAAGAAAAGATTTTTCACTCACTTCAATAAATGCTATTATAAACATTTATAACTAAATAAATAACGTATGTTTTGCTATTGCAACGCATAAAGGTTCAACGCAGACGTCTACTTTTGAAAAGTACACCTTAATTAGTTTTTTCCTGCATCAGAACACAGCATTTAACGAAAATTTCATGAATATCACATAAACTCAACATATTAAAAATGAAGAAATCCCAAGCAGCATCTAAGTAGCAGTAACTGAGATCGGAACCTTGATTGAGTAGTTGTTACGTAACTACAACTAAATTTATGACTTTATAGGTTTAATTACTTCAGCTTAGAATATGTTAGTAATTAGGTAGTTGTTTCTACTATTTATTAGAACTATGCAGTTTCATTACCTTTGAGTAATTTTTGAAATATGTGGAACGGTATTGCCACTTAGTATAATTACTTTAAAGTCGTTGCAACTTCAAAGTGGTATTATGATTGTAGCAGTAACTTGCCCGAAGCTACTTTAAAGTTTTTAAAACTTTAAAGTAAGACTGAAAGTTCCTGCCACCGGTCTGAAACCATTGCTTTACCTTTAAAGTAACTGAACTATACAGTAGTATTGAAAGTAAAACACGTTTATGCTACCCAGGAGAATAACTTGAAAGTAATTTTCACTACTTATTTTGCATCAGAATTACTAGAAAGTTCCAGTTACTATTAAAAAATTACAATGAAGTGACAGTAACTTCTAAAGAGACATATCTCCTGTAGGTTAGTTTGGAATTTGGAGGTTAATTGTGTTTTTGCAGTGGTAGTAGTTTTCCAAGTTTTTAATAAAAATGTCAAAGGCAAATGCAATAAGAAAAAAGAAGAATTTTAGATATACGTCCACCTTTTATAGAAAATTAAAACAGCAGTTAGGTGAGTCAGTGGAAACAAAATCAACTGTTTACAATTCAAAATAGAAAAATACGGATGAGATCACTGGTAAACCATCATGTAGTAAACAACGGTGAAATATATTCCCCTTTTTCTTTCGTCGCTACAACTTTAAAATAAGCCATAATTAAATAATAATTGTTATTAAGTAGCAATCAGTATAAAAATATTGGTCGTTTGTTTACGATTGACGTTTAAATTTGAGGTGAATTGAAGGGGAATTTTGCAGTGACATTAGGAGTTAGAAAGTGGCTACGGAAACGTTGACGTCGTTTTATAGTAAGAGTCACTTGAAAGTTCCAGAATTTTTTAACTTATTTTATACTTCGTGGTAACAACAACCTAGAAGTAGAATTTGTTTAGTTCCCGTTACTGTTTATAAAGTGACACAAACTTTAGACACACATTTTACAGTTAATGCTACTTTAAAGTGACTTTTTCAAAAATACTCCATATTTACTTGTAAAATGTTGAAGGCTATTAATCAATTTGCAATTTGTTGCAATTGTTGAAAAGTGTTTTACTATAACTCTCAATAAAGATAACAAATCGATGCCAAATTGTGCCTTAGGAATAAAATAAAATGGATTCTATCATGTTTATCAATTTATAAGTATTTTTGTCATATTTTATTTAAGACATTTTTTATTAAAAAATATATTTAAAGAAGGCGCGTTGTTATTTTTCGATCTATCATCATAGCATTTAACAGAAAAGTTGCGATGATTTATAATTTTGGTATGCTAGATTGACAAAACAACGAAACAGTTCATCTCTTTATGTATTATGTACGTATTACAAATAAAATAGTAATCCATTTTCTGACACGACCGCAGCATTAGTAGAGAAAGTGAAAGAATATTTGTTAAGTGCAAGAGTAAGAGAGAGCAACTAGGCGACGCCGACGTGTCAAAGAGAAAAAAAGTTCCATGAAAGTTTACTACGCCGCCACGTTCCCGCTACGTAGCCTGAAGGTAACTGGACAAGTTCCGGAGAGGTTACTGCAACGTATCTGCTACCCGAAAATTGTTCCCCATTTTGGTTCCAGGCACGTAACAATACCGTAGCAAAAACGTTCTTGTGACTAACGGCAAAAACTTTATACTTCCACCGGTGGTTGCTGGTTTGTAGCGGTGACTAAAAATGCTGCTTGGGTACCTTTCTTCGAATTATTGTCCATAAACATAAATCAGAATATGCAAAAGTATAATAAGGCTTTATCCATTGAAATAGTATATTATTATGTGCATACATAGTCTACAGGGTGGCTGATTTTTCATTGCCCAGGTTATATCTGCTATAATATTAAAGGTAGAGGAAAAAGTTAAATGAGAGACTGGTTTAGCATAACCTGATCTATAACATAGCGCAAAAAATACTAAAAATAGAAGCAGTATTATACACTTCTTTTTTTCAGAAAACCCCATACAAAGAACTGGGCAAACCAGGTCACCGATCGTTTTTGACCAAACTCATTGTTTTAACAATTTGTTGCTGTAGCTCCATTATGAGGTGGAACTCTGTCGTGTTGAAACTGCAAGTCTCGTCGTGTACCTAATGGAAGATTGTCTGGGTAAAAATGAGGTCCTAAAATTTCGTTGTCAAGTAATTGAAAAGTTCTCATCATCCCACTATATTAACCCTTACTAAAAATTCAATTCCTGTGAAAATCGGATTCGTCTGTCCAATTGATATTATTGAGATGTTGTCTTCCTACATTCGGAAGTCATTTACAAAAATTCTATTCTGTTGTTGGGATTATTACCATGCAATGCTTGGACTAAATTTAACTTAACTTGGTTTTAATTTGAGCAATTTTAAAACTTTTTTAATTTGGCATCTTGTAATATTATTAGTAGAAACTTTCTTGTAAAAACCCTAAGATTAGCTCTGAAGTAAACTAAAATAACTTCATTATCGTTGTCGTTTCTCCTTACATTTTGGACAGTATGACGTTTTGAAAACACATGGGACCGGATTACATTGACCGTAAAGTCTCTGATCTGAATCACAATAAGTGAAACGGTTAATTACATCTACCAGAAGCTGTTTCTGCAAAACTTTGCGAATTATCCATAAACTTTTCATTTTTACGAGGTTACATTAATCGATACGGAAAACTGCACTGAAAAACACACTTTTCAACATTTTTCAGAAGTTTTTAAAAATGTTAATTAATTTCAGAATTTTTTAATATGTAAACTTTGCGTCTAACATACGTTAGAGATAATCCAAAAGTTTTCATTTAAATTCACGCTACGGGTAATTATTGCAAAAAATTGATGTTTTCTTTCTAAATGCACTCCACTATGATAAATATTTTACATTCACATACTGGAAAATCTTGTTTTTAACATTTTTTGATACACTATTTTTTAAGTAGTAGTTTCGTGTTAAGTTTCTTAAATTACGATTACAAAAATTCCTTTAATCAAACGTGACTTAAAAACACATTAATTAAATTATGCATTATTTTCTTGAAAAATGGAAAATCGACCAGAAAATTCTGTTTGGTTTTTAAGAATTTTAATATACCTCAATTTTGATATTAGTATACTTGAAAAAAAAAGGAATATCATGTCAATAACGACTGAATAACTTGAGAATTTACTTACTTAAAAAATTAGTCTGGCTGTAAAGTACTGGAGAGTGGTGGAGGGGATAAAGATCCGGAAAACAGTTTTTTCCTAAAACTTTTTGTTTCCTACAATTTTTTTATATGATATAAAATTATTGCAATTTTATAGAAGTAAATTGTAAATATTTGATATTTTCAGTGGATTATCATAGAATAATTTTCAAAATGGCTGCTGAGAATTGTTTTAGTTGCGGTAAAAAAGTCGTTTCAGAAGACAAAGCCAATCCTGCTCCAAACGCGCTTGAAACTATAAGAATAATTTGCAGTCGGATAAGGCGATAATTTGCACCGGAAATTAAGAGATAATAAAATAATTGCTCTACATAGAATTTCCACAAAACTGCAAAATAAAAGGTAAGATTCGCGTACACTGTTGAATCACCTGATACACAACAAAAAATTGATACGCAGGCAGAAAAATGGAAAGGTAGATGAGGACCTCAAGCTAAAGGTTGAATTAAGGGTTGAATTAAATACAGAATACATAGATTTGTAGACTCGCGAATTGTTCCTCTTACAGTGATATCAAAATTTTAGAAACATCTCTTATAATGGCACCGCCAGACGAAATTGATTTACGCGGTATGTTTTTGATAATTCCGATTTTAATGTTAACACACTAGATGGCTTCAACCGGCGGGTGTAATCTGAGCACCAAGCACAGGTACCTACCTGGTCCGAAGTGAAAGTCCTGCCTATCTGAGTATTTGAACATTACAGTACTGTATTCCTTAACCAAATTGGTTATGACTAGACTAAAAACTGAATGAACTTAAAATTTATTTTAAAGTTCATTGATTTTTAATGTTTTCTAGAAGTTTATTTATTTAGACAAATTACAAATAAGAAAATTCCATTTTAAGGTAACAGGAGGTGTTATTAAAAATGTGTTTACATAGCATTTGTTATAAAATTGGAGGAATTTCAAATTCATACATATGTCAAAATTAAAGTGTTAATATATAATCAATTTCTTAAGATGTAGGGTGCACTTGACTTAAACTGCAAAAATATATGCATACTTTAAAATACAATTTTATAATTGGATATTCAGGATCGATTCTATTTAAGGCCAGACTACAAGTGAGATTAAAGAATATTTTTAAGTTTAGTGTCGGAATTACACGAAAGATTAATGCAGCAGTAGATTGGTGCCCAGATTACATCCGCCCGGTTTCAACGCATTTCATTATATGGCAGGTACTGAATGCAAAACTCCAGAACAATGAGCTATTGAAGAAGCTAATGAATTAAATTTATACACCGTTTTTGTAGCTTTTAACCTTCCTTTATACAGGGTGTATTATCGATTTTGTAACATAGGGGAATAGCATGTAAAAACACAATTTCTCAAATATAGGCTCCCCTAATTATTTTATAGGAAAAGTCAGTATAGTAAAGTTGTAGATCTTATTGAGTACTATTCAAAACACCCCCACTTTAATGTTTTGTGTTACATAGTTTCCAAGATATAAGTGATTTTTTGGTATAGGGAATTAACATTGTAAATCAGAAATTCGCCAATAGCAGTTACCACGTTAGATTTAGACATTAGGTGTAAATGCAAGAATTAATGGACACAGTTTCATGCAGCAAAATCACTCGTCAAAGTTCTACTATTGCTACCGGTGTAGAAGAAATAGATGAGAATTCTCAAAGGAATTTATTTTTCTATAATCTTATTAACCATGACAACAGTTGTCAAATTATTCTAAAAAATTGCTGTTAAATTTGTCATTTAAACTATTCAATTATTAAATTTATTGATTGTTGTCATGGCTAATAAGATTTTAGAAAAATAAATTCTTTGGAGAATTCTCATCTATTTCTTCCACACGGTAGCGATTGCAAAACTCTGATGAGTGATTTTGCTCCATGAAACTGTGCCCATTAATTCTTGCATTTACTCCTAATGTCTAAATCTAACGTGGTACTTGCTATTAGCGAATTTCTGATTTACAATGTTAATTCCCTACAGCAAAAAAATACTTATATCTTGGAAGCTATGTAACACAGAACATGAAAGTGGGGATGTTTTGAACAGTACTCATTTCGATCTACAACTTTGCTATAGTGACTTTTCCTCTAAAATTATTAGGGGAGTTAATATTTGAGAAATTGTGTTTTTACATGCTATTCCTCTGTTACAAAATCGATAATACACCCGTATATGGAAGCCATTGAATTAGTCTTATCCGATAAACCAGTTGGATAATTGAGCAGAATTATTGTAAGACTCCTTTGATGTCATTCTTGGGATCTATAGGATTCATAATGGCAGACAGCAATCTTTAAAGAATGCTTATATACGACATATGTGCCTAATTTTGTAGATATTGTCATGATATTTGACATCCAAAAGAAAGTACGCACCCAGACATAAAATCTTTACAACAAGTTGTTAGATGGATTGCATAACCTTAAGGAAAAATAATTATTTTTAAAAAAACTTTTTATGAAGCCAAAGAAAAGGTTTTAATTTAATAAACATGCACTCTAGAACACACTAGGCAGCAAAACGATAAATATTAAAGTTGATTCTACAGCTAACGATGTGATATCGTGACCAAATTAGGCAAATAAAGTTTTGACCTAAAACAGACAAGGTGTATGGTAGTGATGATGTATATAAATATTTGCTACCTTACCTAAATTATTTGTATGAGAAAAAAATGTTTCAAATTAACGATATTTTTATATCATTAAATTTTTCTTCATTAGCTAGATTATACAGTTCGTGGCTAAAATGTTTTAATCCTGTTTTGCTAAGCAGTTTTTAAGCACAATGTCGAAACAATCTCGAATGTTGGGATTGCTTTTTGTAGAAGATATCATTGAAATAAAATGCAAGTTGATGCGTTTATTCATTGCAATCTGAAACAATGTAATTTAGCTACTATTTTTATGTTATAGATACCCAAAAGTATGTAAATAATGTTCATTCGGATGTAAGGTCGGATTTTGTAGATGTAAATAGGTAATTTTAAATAATTAATTAAGTTAATTTTAGTTATTTAATAGGTGTGTAGGAAATGTATTTTGCATTTGTGGAGTGTTTAGATGGCATTTAGTAATTATACGTTGTCGTAAATCTTCTAAAGAGACCGGTACAGTTACGTAAATTTTATTCTTCGTATGACCTGTCCTGTTGGAAATGCAAATCATCTACGAGGTATTGATCATCAATTTCTATGATATCAGTTAATATTGGATCAATCAGATCAATGTTGTCTTCTAACAATTCGAAGTACATATCTTAATTCAAATCACCAGGTAATAAATAAAGACCAAACAGAAGATCACCAAAATACCAACCCAGACATTTAGTTTTTTGGAGTATTGAGTATGTGTTTCGGGAAATATCCTCGGATTGCAATACTCTGACCAATAGCCACAATTATGGCGATTGACTGTATCATTTTCGAAAAAAAACTACATAAATATTTTTCTTTTGCTCACACATGAACACCCAGTTACTAAGCAAAACTTTACCAATGCTTTATGTTATACATACACTGTGGCAGAAGTGATGAATAAGACAAAAATCATGTAATCTACATAAATGTGAAAATAACTCTTCTAAACCATTTCGTTTGCAGAATACAATAGTACAAATTTTAATAAAATTTTCAACACAATAACACTTCGAACACTTTCAATTTAGGTCGAAACTTTCAGCAGTTTATGAAGATTTGACCACTTTCTACCGAATGAATTATGCATCTATTGAAAATAAATAGGTACGTACTTGTAAATCAGTCCATGCAAAGATTAATAAAAGATCTAAACGCACCTGCATTTTTTAAATATGTAAATCTTAAAAGTATGTTGTTTGTAATGTTAAAATAATCACACGTACGCATTGATGAACGATTGATACGATGAACGAGTTCCAAAAATCAAAGTGACTGCTTTCCTATTTAATTTCTGCAGAGTTCTTCCAGATTTTATATTTCCACTTACTTTTTTTTTAATTATTGGCTTCATAAATATTGTAAACGCAAGGTATTCTATATAAACTTTGTTTGCATACAATTTAGAAGAATCTAAGTGCATCCTAAGAGCTCCACTATATTTTAACGGAGTCTCCTAACCACATATTGTATTTGACTAATTGCCAATATGTATTTCGGTAACGATGTTACCTTTTTATATCGTTTATCGTTATATAACCGCCTGACCGTAAAGATGTTTTATGCCGAAAAAATACTTATTGGTAATTAGTGAAAAGTGTGGATAGGAGACACTGTTAAAATATAGCGTTGTGCTAAACCACAGTCCTTGCAATCCGTTATCAGTGATCCTAAGTGCTGCTCAATAATACTTATTTGTCAAAACTTACTATGTAAAATTACGATAATAATTTCTGATGACAATTGCACTTGACTTGTCAATGATAGTGGCAGAGACCCAATCGAAATCAGGAAAAAACAATACAAACGAAACCGAATTTGACACAGAAACGGCTATTTTTAGAAAGTATTCTTCTTCAAACATGCACTGCATATTTATATTCGTATAATCCATTAGGTAAATTTTCTTTTCTTATTTACTCTACCAACTAGTTTACAAGTGACACGATTATCTAATTTTGTTAAATCCAAACTATAACAATTTCCATGCGACTATTTTCTCCTATCCTCATTAATTCCGAAAGTTAAAAAAGAAGAAAAGCTTTACAAAATAGTAATTCATTTGAATAGTTTTAACACAATTTAAATTATTGCTGGTGATGAACATTGAAATTATAAAATTAACCTCTAAACTCCGAAAAATTAAAAGCTTAGCTCAATTAAAATTTTTAATTTCACTTTTATATAGTTGGTCTACTTACTTTTTTCCTGCTAATATTCAAATTTTGAAACTTTCGATTAATGATTAAAAACACCGTCATATACACTTGTTTGCGTGGTTCTTTCAATGAGGAACTGCTTAATCTAATTACTATTTAATTCTATTGTGCAAAATTGTCAATAGTAAATCCAAAAACCGTTTCCTTGTTCTAATCACATACGACCCCGCACGATCTAAATAAAGGATAGTTTCTTCCTACTAAAATAAAACGCTAACATCTTCAAGGTGATTACGTAAAGATAAATAAGAAATTATTATTATTATAAATTAATTTACTTCAATTTAATCTGCATGGTGTTATTTCGTAATAGTGCTACATAAAATTGATCTTATGCTATTAATTTTTCAGTATTATCATTTTATAAAGAATGCAGGAAGTACTCGTATATTCACTATACATATGTTATAGTAGGACAACAAATCGTTAAATACGTCATAATTTTAATCTTATTGCAGTGTTAGGATATTTTAATTGATGAGGGTTTAAATTTATTAGTCATTAACCTCATTATTTTTAATTTGATGCAATAGGTGTCAGAGTTAAATTTTTAGTACATATTTGGTTTTTTTACAAAATTATACGCTTTTAGCGATTTCAGAGTAGGATATTTACATTGTAATTAAGTAATTCATTCGAAAACTAATTTGTTTCCTTCTCCAGGCTGAACATACATAAATCCTCAAATTATATACCGAGTACACAAGAGTCAAGATTATTTGTACGCGCTAACAAAGTACAAACTTCAAGAGATCTCACTCAGTAACGGTAGGTTGTCTTTGGGTATGAATTAAATAGAGGGTGGGGTCAGCTTACACAATTACTGCACAAGATTGATCTTACTCTGTATTATTCAAACCATCGCCCATAATTGCAAAACAAACTATGATAATCATGAATGTAGTCCATGTACAGTCTGGGACTTTATAAAGAATATAAATAATATAAAAATTATATACGAACACAATAATATAAAATAAAAGAAAGCGATATATATTTAAAAAAAAATTAGTTGAAATTAAGTTTACAAAAAATTAATGTAAAGTAGACGATAAGAAAATATACAGTATCTGTGATCTCTTCAGTCATGTGTCTCTGTAGCGCAATGGGGAATAATGCGCTAATTTCTTCGATCGAATCGCAGATCCGGAATTTCGTTTTTTTTGTTTTTTTTTTATATATCTGCATATTGATACATGTATATTGTAGATTAATATTTTAATTCTTCTTTCTTCTATTTCTTTGCAATTAAGTCACTTCCGGCTTATCTATTTTCTTTGCCACCTCAAAATTGTTATGAAGCTTTTCTGTAATACATATTTGTAACTTGTTTTAAAAAGGGATAGGATCCTATACCTGAACTATGCAGTTGTAAATCATTTGACGGATATACTTGAAAAGATTTGATATATACTTATAATTTAACTGCAAAAAGAAACTGCCTTAAGAGTTAAATTTGTCGTTACATTTTGTTTTATTCGACTAATCAATATTGCACTAATAAAGGAATATAGTAAGTCAACTAGCAAACTGGCGAAATTTGAATTATGCTAAAAAGATAATATCTAACTGTAATTTATTTCTTCTAAGGGTAGTAGGTAGAAAGCAGTTTTTCTTAGAAGGTAACAATTTGTTTTATTTAAAAACACAAAAGCAAATACATAGTAAGTATAAGTGCACCAGAAAGTAGGATTGAGTCACAGAATGGTAGAATCACAAGCATGAATGAAACACCTTCAATAAGCCATCAGCAGTGGCGCGCTTTGAAGATTATTATTTAAATATTATTTATAAAGAGAATGTTAAAATGATTTAGGATACTAATAAAATGCATATAAGTATTCACGGCTACCTGTATGTTTTAAATCTAATTATACAAAAGTTACTTTTAGTTTCTTAATACTGTAAAGAGAAAATGATATTATCATTCACTTTAATAACGAGTCGCCACTGACAAATATATTTATGCATTTCTTTCTTAAAAGTTTTCTTTTCAATTTAATGGCAGAATTTGAGGTTTTAAGTGAAGCAAAACTTTTTTTAAGTTCTCATTGTCATGTCGAATTTTGAAAATAATACCTGTAGTGAATAAGCCAATTATCATTGATTGTAAATAACTGCATATTTTTTGAAAAACATATTTTTGTTAATATACGAGGGATGTTTGATAATAATTGAGCCTAATGCATAAGAAAAATGTTTTTGATTTAAATAATATATTTATTTTTCAATATAATTTTCTTGGACATTAATGCACTTTGGACAACAAGTATATAATAATTTTAAACCATTAAAAAAGTATTTAGAAGATTTGTCTACAAAATGTTTTATCAAATTAGGAAAAAGGAAAAAATTATTTGAAGTCAAGTCAGAGTTATATGGAGGGTGTTTTTTTTCTTGATGATTGATCATAGCTTGCTTGGAAACTAGCGTTAGGACTTGGCGCGTTGTCTTGCAGGAACATGATATCACGTCGGCATTTATCTCTTCGTTTCTCCAGAACTATTTGTTGTAGTTAACGTTAAAAATTGAATAATAAGTACAATTCATTGTGGATTATTTCTGGATATAATCGATTAGAACACTTTGCCTGCACCCTTTGGCTCTTAAATTTTCGTGGCGCAGTTTCTCCGTTTTTCAACCATTGCATCGATTCAAGTTTAGATTCTGGATTATATTCGTAGATTCCGGTTTCATCGACGATTATTATGCGCCGAATAATTTCATCAAGATTGTTCGCGCATAGATCAATAAATTGCTGCGAACATTGCATACGGCGCTGCTTATCGAAGGTTGTAAGCATTTTAGGCACCCAGCGTGCGCTTACCTTAGACATATGTAAATGGTTGTGAATAATTTCATGTACCCGTTCTACACTGTTTCTGCTACCTCCCTAACCTGAAGTGCAATCTTGAAGTACGACGTCCTCTACTTGTTTTACAGTTTCTTCTGTGACTGCACTAACTGGCTACGATCGTCGTCTTCATTGGATTCTCGCCCTTTCTGGAATAGACGACCACAACGTTTAACTGTTGCATATGGGTCATTTCGTGTGAAATCACCTAGGTGATCTGACCAACCAGCTCAGGTTTTTCTCATAATTCTTCTTCAGATTGCTAGTAGAGAGTAGAGGCAAAATTAATTTTTTCAGAATTTTCGGATGAAATATGATTACTATTTTTTGAAATATTGGCTTTTTATTAAACATTTTTCGACTGTCTAATTGAGGTATTTGAATCTTTTTAAACTGATGTAATAGTATATTAAAGAACGCATTTCATAAGGCAAGATTTATTGCACGAGTCCAAATTCAGAAAACGAGCCGCTTGCGGCGAGTTTTCTAAAGGACGAGTGCAATGATGACCTATGAAACGAGATTTTTATGCTATTTTTTCTATTTTGCGCATTTTATTCCCTTTTTAAATAAAGAAATTCGCAGTTTCAAGATTTAGGGAATGTTGTTGTAGTTGCAAACAAGTTGACAACACTGATGTGATATTTGAAAATTCAAGTTTTTTTTCAATGCTACCAACAAACAAACTTGGGCTATTCAAGTACCCAAATGAGCTATTAACGCACTGTTTTGGGTGCTTTAACAGCTTTATTATACGAGGGTGATCCCAGAAGTACCCGACCTGACCAAGAGGTGGCGGTAGTTGTTTGAAAATATCACTGTATTGGAAAGTACGCAGTCTATAAAGCATATGTTTCAAGTTTGAAAGCGCCACGTTGTTTAGTATTTGTTTGACAGCCATCAATAATGAACGTTGTCAGTGAATTTGTGAAAATGAAGAAAATTGGTCATCGTTATGTGATACAATACTTTTATTTGAAAGGCCTCAGCCCAACCAATATAAAAGCTGAACTGGATTCCACTCTGGGTGAGTCTGCTCCTTCGTTTACAACAGTTAAATTTTGGGTAGCTGAGTTTAAACGAGGCCGTACGAGCTGCCAAGACGAGCATCGCAGTAGTCGACCAAATGATGTGACGACTCCAGAAATGGTGAAGAAAATCCACAAAGCGGTACTTGATGATCGTCGACTGAAAGTGCGCGAGCTAGCAGACATTAAGGGCATTTCAAAAAGTGCGGTACATCGCATATTATCTGAAAATTTGGACATGAGAAAGCTGTGTGCAAGATGGGTGCCGCGTTTGCTCACACTCGAGCAAAAACAGTGTCGTGAAAATGTTTCAATTGAGTGTTTAGCGAAGTTTCACAGCAACAAAGCAGAATTTTTGCGCCGTTTCGTAACAATGGATGAAACATGGGTCCATCATTTCACACCCGAGACAAAAGAACAATCGAAACAATGGACTCAAAAGGGAGAACCGGCTCCAAAGAAGACGAAGACCGTTTCATCTGCAGGCAAGGTTATGGCGTCGGTTTTTGGGATGCGCGTGGAATAATTTTTATTGACTATCTCGAAAAAGGAAAAACTATCATCGGCCAGTATTATGCAAACTTATTGCAACGTTTGAGCGAAGAAATCAAGCAAAAACGGCCGCATTTGGCTAAAAAGAAAGTGTTGTTTCATCACGACAACACGCCAGCTCACAAATCCGTTATTGCAATGGCCAAAATTAATCAATTAAAGTTTGAATTGCTACCTCATGAACCATATTCGCAGATTTAGCCCCCTCGGATTATTTTCTGTTCCCAAACTTGAAAAAATGGCTCAGTGGTTAAAGATTTTCCAACGATGAAGAAGTGATGTCAACAGTTAATGGCTATTTTGAGGAGCAAGACAGTTCTTATTATAAAAAGGGTATCGAAATTTTTGAACTCCGCTGGGAAAAATGTATAGAGCAGAAAGGAAATTACGTTGAAAAATAAATAAATCTTTTTCCCAAATTTTTGTGTTTTCTTTGTTGGGTCGGGTACTTCTGGGAACACCCTCGTAGTCGCAAAATCGAAAAATCAGTTTAAAGATTCAATACCCCTCCTACTGCAATAATTTTGGTATCATTTTAAAGCTGATTTCACAAGCTTTCATACGGTGTGCATTATTCCAGTATATACACTCGAGGAAAAAAACGCACCACTTGATAACGCACCAAAAATACCAAAATTTCAAACCGTCACAACTCTGCGTATTTTGGACGAAAATGGATAAACCTTTGAGTGCTAAAAAGTTTAAAGTGTCTAGTTTAAGGGCGTGTGAGCGAATGTTACGTAAAGGCCTTTCCGCCCCCCGCCATCCACCGAAGAATAAAAAATGTTTTTGATTCAAAAAAAGGTTCATCCATTCTCGTCCAAAATCTGCCGAGTTATGACGGTTTGAAATTTTGGTATTTTTGGTGCGTTTTCAAGTGGTGCGTTTTTTTTCCTCGAGTGTATATGTAATGTCATTCTGTTTTAGCCACCTATTCCTTGTATACACCGTATGAAAGCTTGTGAAATCAGATTTAAAATGACACCAAGATTATTGCAGTAAGAAGAATATCGACTGATTTACATCAGTTTAAAGATTCAAATACCTAAATTACACAGTCGAAAAATGCTAAAAAACCAATATTTCAAAAAGTCATAACTAGGTCAAATTTCATCCAAAAATTCTGAAAAAATTAATTTTGCTTCTACTCACCACTAGCAATCTGAAAAATATGAGAAAAATCTGAGATGGTCGAGCACGAATCACCTATTTTCTAGATGATTTCGCATGGAATGACCTATATGATGGTGCAGAGTTAGAGTAAGTTTCTGACGAATTTTCAAAAATATCCTTAGCTCCTTTTACCTTTTTCACGAAATATTTAATAGCAGAAATATTCTAATTTCGACAACATTTCACTTTTTGTCTGGCATAGTCGCATTCACTTGACTATTATTTGATACGTACTGCCTTGATCTTTATGAAAATTCATATATGACGTATTTAAACATATGCAAGTTTGTCACAGCAACAGCAATTTTTAAACAACTGCTGCTTGTATGTCAGGATCAATCGATCAATCATTATCAAACATCCCTCGTAGATACATTTTCTTTATTATTGTTTTTAACATTTCATAGTACAAAAAGTACCTGATTTAACAAAGACTGACTTTGTACAGGTGGGTCCAATCATTCAAATTCATTTATAGTATCGAGATTTGCGAAATATTTAGGATACTTCAAATTAGTTTAAAGGTCATCATAGCAAGATATAACTTCCCGTAATTTCCATATGAAATTCGTGTAGTTGTCTACCCGAACTTCAGCTAAGACAATTTCAAATATTCAATGATAATAATATGTCTGATAGTATGTATTTCAGTAAAGCGAAGGTCTAAAAACAAAATTCTTAAAATTATTTACATAATCATGTACAATAGAAACTGCCTAAAGTGACCTCCTTTGGGACTGACCCAAAATGGTCAATTTAAGCAGGTGGTCACTTTGTAAAGGTGTGAATTTTTTATATACAACAATTTTCATTTTCATGCGATATTCATTGCATAGGTGGGTATTTTGGGTTTTTGTGCTTATAGTAAATGCTAAAAAAATGTATATGTACAATATATATTTATTCAACAGAGCACTTACCCTACTTATAGGTACATATTTATTTAAAAATCATGTAACGTAGATTGTCTCAAGATCATATGTTTAGCACAGATTAGTTCATTAATATTATTTTTAGCATGGTACAGTTCTGTTAGGATTGCAGGGCAGTTCTGAATAGTAAAATGTTCAGCTGTTTTTCTTTCACTGTGGTTTTCTAAAAACTAACACCTTTTGTTTATCTTTCAAATTTAGTTCCGTGTAAACTTTTTTGAAGTCATCTTGATCGCACTAATTAACACAAGGGTTTCAATCAATAGATGAATCAAGACTGATTTTATAAAACAACTGTAAAACTATCCAAGGGTTACTAATGTGAAAGTTTGCAGGTAATGAATTTCTCAGAAGCAGAAATAAAGTCTTAAAACTTGGAAATACCTGAACCCAACTGGTAACTATTAAGGCATTAGATGCATTCTTAGAAATTCTTTGAATGCAATTTACATGTACATGCCTATTTAAACTTTTAGAAGATTAGTTATAACTGTAAGTAAAGTAATCCCTTGGCTAATGGTCACATTACACAAACATTTTTAAACAAATTTTGAGGTAAATGTGGTAAATGAGGTAAATGAGGTAAATGGTCACAAAAGACAAGTGGTCAGTTTATACAGTATAAATTACATTAAAGTAATGGGATTTTTGCAGGGACTGAGAAAAAGTGGTCAATATGATCAGAGGGTCAGTTTAAACAGGTGGTCAGATTTACAGGTTTCACTGTATTTATTTTTAATTTACAGGAACATAACTGTTATCGGACTTTACGGACTAAACTTTACGGATCTTTACGTCGGATGTTTTAAAGCAGATGCTTGCAACGAGGATTGTATCCTCTGCATTTCAAGACAAATTTTATTATTTTAGAAATTCCATTGTAAAACCTCCAATATTTGCTAAACATCTGACTCATCTTTTCAAGTTTAGGAAGAAAACTTTTAAGAATTTTTATGCTATATGCAATTTACAATTTATGGGCTATTAAAAATTTAATTAACCATATTCTAGAATTAAAATATTAATCTACAATATACAGCTATCGATATGCAAGATATTAAATAAACAAAAAAAAACTTCCGGACCCGGGATTCGATCGAAGAGTTTACCGCATTATTCCCCATTGCGCTACGGAGACACATGACTGATGAGATTATAGATACTGTCTATTTTCTTATCGTCTACTTTACATTAATTTTTTTAGAGCTTAATTTCAACTTGTAATTTTTTGGAAGATGTGTTGCATGTAGCTAAAAATCGACCAAATCATTTTTAAAGTCCCAGACTGTACATACATGTTCATCTTTTAATGTTTACTTTTAGTATAATGGCTTAGTTGCACGGAAATGTATGTATTACTTAAGTACTTTGGAAAAATATCTCCTGAATATTCAGTAAATTCATTATCCTATATTTAAAAGCAGTGTTTGCATCATGGATCTTTTCCGCTAAGCTTTATCTACTTTTAGTATGGCATCATAGTATGAGTATCACTAATAACTACTTTCAAGTTATTTAGTAATTGAAACTTTTTTATCATTTTCAACAAACCCCACTATGATTCCTTTACTATCTGTTAACTTCTTGCAATCCTTTTAAACTCAAATATGTACTTTTATTTATATTAAATTTCTGACAATTTTAATTCCTTTCACAAATCTAAACCGTGTAGTCAATTTTTGTGTTTCTTGAAATCAGGAAAGTTATCTGATTACAAGAAATACTGCCAATATCATCGCATAAGGAAATGATAGCTAAAGAATAATTTCAATATAATTTAATTTTTAAAAAAATGGATGGAAAATATAGTGTATTGGTTAGTTAGGGACGCATATCACTTTGTTTAGGATTATGAAATATAAATTATAAAAAGGTAGCCATTTCTGTCTTTTCCTGAACAGTATTTTCTTTCATGTAAGTTTTACGTTTATTTATTCATTTTATGTTGAGTAAGTTGTATGTACTCCTTAATTAATCTGAAACCCAAATCTATCGATTGAAAACTTTAGATGATAATCTAATGATAATTAAATGAACAAATTGTTTTGACGTGTGGTTGTGAATTAAAATTTTTTATTTAATTTGAATTGGAAATATTACTAGATATTAATGTTTGTAGTGCAATTATGGCTACAGATTTAGTTTTACCTGGACATGTTATACGTGCCTTAAAAGCAACTTCTGTTTTCATGTGCTTTACAGACAATACATAATGATTAATGTTTGATTTTATAACCTACTGTAAATAATATAACCCTAATAACACTAAATAAAACCCTAGTCTGAAATCCCGCTGATCCGGACAGTGGTTGATTTTCCAAGGTACATATTTATTGTATTTGGGAGCGTAATAAAAACCATCTTGAGGCCACGTATAAGTCCCCTCAGAGTTATATTGGTTGAGAGCGTACAGTCTCCGCGGTGGTAAAAAACCATCTCAAGGACGTGTAGAGGTCTTCTCAACATTATCTTGGTAAATATATTTGATTTATTGTATTTTATGTGACATATTTATTTATTTATTGCCTACTATCTTTATTAGTTGTCAAGTTATTTAGACACGTGGTCCTGTAGTTGGCCTGAAAACTAACGTCCCACAAAAAGACGTTTACTGATATTTCTGATTTTATATGTGTAGTTTATATACATACATGTTTGATCACAAAGTATTTGTTGCTATGTTAAATATTAGATATATGCTGTTCAGTGGTTTTTGTATTTATTTTAAACTGGCATATTTACGTTTTCTATTTTATACGTAAACTTCTTTGTATATTATATTATTTGATTATATTATATTATGTATAAGTATATTATATACGTCTCAGTCTGAATTACTTTTGATGATTTATGTCAATGAGAGGTTTATGCTTGCAACTGGTTTTGAAATTTTTATAAAAACATTTCATAAAAACACAGCTTTATCGACTTTATAAAAACTTCAATCCCAAGAATAAACATCTTATGTATTCATATACTCTCATTTTCTGAGATGTTTTTACAAAACTAATCATTTGTTTACTGTCACTGTTAAATCCGTCCCTCCTATGCTCAAGGATAAAAATAAATTAATAAAACACTAAAGTAATATTTAACCTTAATCTTCTAACCTTGTGAAGTTAATCAATCGTTGTCAGTTATTGTCATATATTATAAAAAAGTAATCACAACGTACGATCAAGTACATTTTGAATCATAAAACTTGTTATTTGTAAAATCGATAGTGTTGTATCAATTTCGATTTATTAAATACATAAAATCACGCGAAAGTACAACCTGGGCCATTACAATATAAATTCTGGAAAAGGGGAATAAAGTTTGTAGATACTTAAACATAAATCCCTAGAAAGGAAAATCTGGCAGATTATTTGTTTCAATTTTTTGAGCAAATTAATAAATTTAAAATTAAAATGGACAATTCTGAACAATAGTACCGCCTTACACAATTAATTTTCATAGTCAGTTTTTTTTTCGAAAAAAAATTAGTCAACTATTTTAATACAAGAAATTATTACATACAAATTATTCACAACTTGTCTATCAACACTCAATAAAGTGAAAAGGATTAGTTTCAGTAAGATGCTTCCATTAGGTCATTTGTTGTAAACTTACCTTTTATAACTTTCTATGCAATTATATTCGAAAAGGGCTTCTATCCAGAATTTTGTATCTAATATAACAAAGTTACTTTATTTTAATTATTATTTATGTGAGAGTAAATAAATATATTAGCCACTGCAATCTATAGCCGTCTGGATAAGCCACTGAAGAAAGAATTTTATAAAAAGAAAGAAAAGCTTGAAGAATGAAACAAGAAATAATTTTATGGCAGGACTGCTGTAAGTTTCATTAAATATTATTTCTTTTATTATTATTTTTTAGTTATTTTCCAATAGAAATCTTTAGGGGAAAGTGAATAGAGGATTAGTTAAAGATATTTCAAAAACGAATATTGAATTTTTGTATTAGGTACCTATGTAAGATTACTATCCGGGATTCCAGGCACTTTAAAAAAGAAAAATCTCGAGTCTCGGGAACAGAAAAATTGTCGAGTCTCAGAAACCCTATACCAGTTACCTATTCCTTGTATTTAACTTTAGCAACATCTTTCTAATATTTACCTTTGATACTGATATTTTATGTCGAAACAATTGTTAGGTATATAGTAAATTGCATTAAACATTGTGAATCTTTTAATAATTATAAGTATATGTCACTTCATTTTCTTCTGTATTTTTGTAGATAACGAAATTATATGAGGTTTGCTTGTTACGATTAATGTTCAACAAGAAAAGACTTGACCTAATAGCTTCCTTTTGCCATTAATTTATTTAGATTCTTATTACTTTTGTGAATGATTTTGTCGCATCTACAGGGTGGAAATAAATGATTTTCATCAAGTTACCATTGCATTCCCCATGTAAAAGCACGACGTGCCGCTCTACGAAAATAGAGAAGGCAGTACCATAACCTCAAAATATACAACAAAATAATTTGTGTAATATTAATTTATTTAAATTGAAAATTGTTTGACAGATTGATTTCATTTATTGACAGAACTAATTTAGTACTAAATCAAAAAGAGTAGAGCGGTACAGAAAAATTTACATGTGAAAAAATTCCAAAGGGAACTTGATGAAAATCATTTATTTCCAAGCTGTATTAGGATTAACATATAATTATAGGATAATGTAACGGACAATTAACGTACAGTTGTAGGATGACATTAATTTTAATATATATACTAAAGGCATTATTGTTTTTGAAATGTTTCTTCAAAGCGTACTGATAGTCATTGAGAATAAAGCTCGTCCAATAAATCTTCATATACCAAAAGCATAATTAAATCAATAAGTAATAAATAAAATATGTAAGTAAAAAGATAATTTATGTAGTAGAAAACTATCTCGTAAATACGTTATCTTTTTATTTGTTTAATTTATTACTTGTTGCTTTAATAATGCTTTGAAGACTTGGACGATGGGACGAACCTTAATTTCATTTTAATTAAAAGTCAATTTAATTGATTTAATTCACATAATTAATTTAAATACAGGTAATAAATACAGTACGATCAATGAAATACAGTATTCAAAAAATATGGTATGATGAGAAAACAAAACTCAATATTTGCCAATCACAAAAGCTCGTTAGCATCTGAAAATAAATGTCGCCAAAGTACAGTGTCTCCTGAAGGGCCGAACCTATTCATATCCAATAACGCAATGGATAATCCGTAACTGATGCTAGTGTAATTAAATCAATGTTAATAGAAACACTGTTGCAAAAATGATTATTATCACTATATTTTTTAGTTTTTCTGTAATACACATAACTTGGAATTTTTACAGCAACCCTCCAGAAACTACTTTTCGACAGTACTGTGTAAAACAATGAAATCTTCAGCATAGGGGAATAATTTGTAATAAGAATTGAATTTGTTTTTTTATAAATCCCTTATTGTTTATAAGAATATCATGTTTGATAAAAAATATTTACTTCATCTTAATCTTTATTCCTTATGCGGCTTATGCAGAGATTTGTCGAAGAATTTTGATTTTAATGTTTTAGTAGTTTAAAAAAATGAATTTTTCTTAAACCGTTGAGCAAAAATATTATTGTTAATAACTTTTAAAAAATCAATAATTTTATTTATTTTCTCTGCCGCGGAAGAATTTACATGTACCGAACTTTCTTCGTCTTCGTCGACGTGTACCTGCGACTTTTAATTTTCTCGTAAGATTATTCCAACACTCCTAATAATAGAATAAACAAGGGAATTAGGTAATATATTTATTAGTAGTCTAAATTTTTAGGTGGATCTGTGGAAAACATATCTTCTGCATCATTTGCTGTTTTTCTAATTATATTCATCCAGGAAGATAAAATTAAAAATAATTAAAACGCATTAGGAGAAATCCTACTGACTCCCTTTTTCAGACATTAACCGTCGTTAAGCCGTTAAAAGCGGAATTGACATTAATAATTATTTTTCTCTTAAATGTTTAAATTAGTCATCAACATTCAACTTGTAACATTAAAGTATGTGAAAAAACATCATCACAAACATTTCCGCGTAGATTTTCTAATATTGCAAGCTTACCTTTATTTTCAACATTTTACAGTGTTGTTGAACCTAATATGGCACTATGTAATAAAAATCCCAGTAAGCATTGTCCGTCCTAGGAAACACAATTGAAGTCTATCACTTCCTTTCTCACCGACTTTTTTCTTTGTTTCGATTTTCTGGGCACAACTTGTTTCTCTGTAAATAAATAAAAAGTAATAAGAAAACATTTTAGTCTGTGTGATAATGATAATAATGATATTAAGTCACAAACACTTTCTTTAATAATTAATTACATGGTGGTTCTACTGTATAATTAAGAAATTCAACTGATAAAAAGGTACTAAATGTCCCTAGCAAAAACTTAAGAATAATTGAGGAGCTTTTTTGTCCACACTCAGAGAAAAATAATACTTGTAATAAGAAAATCGTACATTAAATTAAGAATTTTGATGCTGTTTTAGAACCTAAGAAGTTTCTAGTTTCAATTTAAGAAATTAATAAGAATAATATTCTTGTTTGCAATTCAAGAATACGAGAGCTTGGATGTAGAATAATCTATTTAAATTATGTTCTTATTTTTACATGAATTTGTTTTAATTTTAACATGAAAATTCTTAATTTAAAACATTCAACTTCTTTACTTTAACTTTAATTGTTTCTTACTTTAAGAAATGACTTAATGATGTTTTAAGCATTTTCTTTCTTATTTGAAGAAATTAGTAAATGTTGTTTTAAGCATTATTATCTTGAATTTAGTGATTGGTTTTTAGGAATTAGTATTCAAAATAAAAGAAAACAATGGCACATGAAAGATTTATTTTAGATGCAACTACTTAGAAAAATACATACACATATTTCTTTACAAAATAGAAAACTTGCCAGTCTCGAATCACATCTTAAACATACCACAAAAGAGGATTCTTCAGTAAATAAAAACATTTTTTTTGTATGGTCAGTACAAAGATGTACCTTGACAACGTTTATTTCCATATAAGTCCAGGCTGCCAGCTTAAGCAAAGTACGTTTGTACTTGCTATACAGTGTATAGCATATTTCTAGCGTATTTTTTACATCTTGATTTAAAAACCTCCCAGTTGTTGAGAAAAGGCAGCAGAAGCATTTTTTTCTGCATAGTTTATGCCGAATGAAGTCGAAATTAATCTAAAACGGTAATTATTAATACTTTAATTGATTAATTATGACTAAAGTTATAAAAAGATTACCGTTAGCACACTTAACGTGACATATTTGTAAAGGAACCATTCTCTCAAAATTTCTTCGAATAATTTCCTGTGGCAATCTCTTTGTCCCAAATTTTCTATTTGTCGCCATTCTGATATCGAAATATATAATATTGGATATAATTTATCAGTCCACCCATTGCCTTTGACAAGTTATCACTGAAGGTTAATACTTCACCACACAGGAAATGTAGCGCACACGTGCTTCTATTATAACGTAAAAGAACCAACTACAAAAAGTGCAACTAAGCAATATTGAACTAGTGTAAACAGCGACGCAGCTAGAAGCAACACTTAACGTTCTTGATTTAACTGCACTGCACTCTCATTTCCAGAAGAATTATTGTAATATGAAGAATTTAACGTTTTAATTTCAGAAATGTAAATGTTAACTAACTTAATTCAGCATAACATATCTTATTTGAAATTACATTGATTCTTATCTCAAGTACTGTAGTGCTTGAATCAATGCACAGTTTTCAAGAACATATTTGTTCTCACATTAAGTACAAAATTTCTTGAAACCAAAAGTTAAAAATTTTGTTTTTGCACACACCTGTATAAATTGCAGAAAATAATGTTTATTTTTAAAATGCAAAGATTCTTATTTGAAGTGGTTTAGTGCTTAAAACAATACCTAGATTTCAAGAACGTATTTGTTCTCACATTAAGCATACTTTTTTTGATACAAGAAGTTAAAAGTCTTCTTTTAAACTTGCTTCTCTGAATAGCAGAAAACAATGCTTAAATTGATAATCCAATATCTCTCTTCAAGCATTTTATGTCTAGAATTAAAAATTATCTGGATCATTTTGATTTAGACACCACGTTTCTTGACTTTAGATTACCTATATTTCTTTGAGTGCATCAAGATATGTTTTAAGAAAAATGAAAAGGAAAACTTGGAGCTCTTTATGTAATGATACACTGTAAACTAATATTGCTATACATACAACTCCTTGTGCTTTTAGGTAAAAAGTATTAAGCATCATGATGTATTATATTTTAAGTATGTGTACTTTTATGTGGACCTTTAGTTCAAAAGCGGACTTAAATTTAATTTGTTGCCTAATTTTTCTAACATAAGTGAAATGCAGTCCTGATATACGTATTAATTCTAAAATTTTGACAGCGTGTAATTTAAAGAGCCGTGTTACATTGTATAATTGAGCACGAAATTTTCTTTTATCTAACTCATAAAACACCCAAGATATGTTAAATTACACGTTATATTAGAATAGGTATATAGTATATTCCCATCGTATAAATTAAATTATAAATTAGAAACGGGTTACTATGTCACAGCGGTGTAAACGTATCCATTGCAGTATATGAAGATGATTCCAAATACTTACGATACTTGAGTTTGTTTCTGAAATAATCGATTATGATCGATTAAACTGTAAGAGTTTTCCTAATTTATTAAAATATATCTTGATTACTACATCAAAAAGATTTTTTGTTTAATCTTAATGTCAGTAGAGTTTTGTTAATTATTTAGCACAAAGTTCATCACGAACGCTTTCACTAATTCCCACTATTTAATTCTGTGGTATTTAAAATGAGATTTATACGTTTTCACAGTGTTATTCTTGTTTTACTTGAAAAGTCTAGTTTTTCCATGTGAAGTAAGTAATTATGATTATGAACGTAATGTGCGATACATTTACTTAGTGAAGCCGCAAATGGTAAACTGTTCATCGTAGGAAATGAGAACAGTAATACACTAAGAGCCTACAACTTTCCGTTTCATCGAGTGTTATACTGAAACTGTAAAATGAGTAAAATAGAAAATAATATATTACTTATAGTAGCTCTGTCATCTATTTTCAAGGATTGTTACACGATAACCATTGTAAATTCAAGACGATATTCAACATTCAATATTCATATTTTATTCATTCTATGAACTTCCACTATTGATTAATTCGAAGTTTATTGTAGACTATCCATCAATTTGCGATTATCCGGTTGATGGAAAATAATCTGTCAAATGGCTACTTTCTGCTTCCGATTTATCGTTACCTAATTTTTTAGACTAATAATAAGGGAAGGTTCAAGTAAAAGAATAGTTATGTATGTACCAAGGGAGTTAGAACGATGATAATGCTAGGAGGGCGACGCTGAAAAAATCCTAATAGCACTAATGTCATCTAAAAAATAAGTTAATTTTAGCTAACAAATTTTTGTCGGCATTTAAGTCGGCGCAAAAGAATTCGTGGATCGAAACTACGTGCAAATACTCGTTATTTGTTATGTTGCAACACACTTGTACGCAAACATATAGTTTCTGACCTAATGATCCAAATTACTATTGAACGTAACTCCGGCCCCTATTGTAAAGTAAACCATGAGCGGGCGTATTGAATTATAACGCCCGCTTATATTGCCCTGGTTGTTTATGTAGTTCGTATTACAGGTATAAAAAACAAATAATATGCAAGTGAAACATAAAAACAATTTACTCGTTACAGTTTCATCGTTACATTTTTTAGAAAATAATTTGGTTACGTCGATTTCATTAGAGTAGTATGTGTATCATGAAAAATTTGTAATTTATGCCTCGAGACGAATAATATGATATAAGACTTGATAAGAATAATAATAATAAAAACATTTTGAAAATTAATGATTTGCATCCCACCCACATGTGTAGAACATCCTGTATAATCCTATATAGTTACAGGATTGTTGTAAAATAGCGCGACATCGAAAACAAATCTTCTGATTTCCTGACTTGGAAGTCTTCAGGTTTATGGTACATTTCTTATGTAATCATTTTATAAAATCCTTTACAATGCGCCACATTTATACATCAATAACCCAATAACCATGGGGCATAACAGGAAATGCTGCTATTGCTCGAGCCGTTCGGTACCCAAGAGTGGTAAAGTGGTTAGCTTTACGCACCGACCACCTATTAGTACTAATTTCCACTGACTGAGTCGACCTGAAAGCCTTAGATATTTTAAAAATTTCCATGTATCATCCCTGGGATTCGAATCCAGGACCTCAAGATCCGTAGTCAAGTGCCATAACCACTGAGCTACCATGGCTTCTATATCTTTATTATTTTTGTATTTTATTATAGTTTGGTGCAAATTTGTGTGTTCCAAATGGGAATCCTTTCTTCTCTAAATGTTTCTTTCATATCTTATGCCAATATTAAACCCTAGCCTAAGTTTTGGTGTGTATGGTCAAGCTTTTCGTAAGCTGTATTCGGCGGCACTGCTTTTTGGTACTGTTTACTGCCAATCTTCTCAATTTCATCTTGTTCAAGTCGGTAGTGTCATCAACAAAATATAAATAAATCATAAGATGTTGTTTTCATACTACCCGTCTCATAAAGGTAGAAAAGTTTCTCAAATGCCATTTATGGGTATAAAATCCCGTTGAAACTTTGATTTAAATTATAGATTTTGTAATACTGACAATAGTACAAATAATGTTACCACTAACATAGTCAAAGTCAAACATCACTTTAGATGCATGTAATAGAACTTGGATATCAAAACAGTTTGTCCGTATTGCTTGTTACCACATCCTTACTTGAGTTTTAAAATTTTGTAGAAAATGAATATTTTCGTAAAAGAATTTTTTTTAAATTTTGTTTCTTAAAAATCTCAAAAAGTCACCTGCCAGTTGCAATCAAGTTTGGTTTCTTATCACCCCCTTTCAACTAACTAAGCTAGGTAAAAACATTAGCGAACATTTAAAATTAAACATAATTTTAAAAAATAGTAATTTATGTACATAGGTACTTAGGGAGATTTTACAGGCGATTTTTCGCAGCATTCACGAGTTAATTGATATATTCGAATTCTTTATAAGAGACATACGGTATAGTGTAAATATTAAGTTAAATATCACTTACATAAAATTGGTTGATAATGATTAGAGAGTGGTCTGTTCTAAAAACGCATATTTATATTTAGCTTCTGTACGTTCTACCTACCTTTATAGTTTTTGTTTTCCTTTTAGATTTGTTGTTATCGCATGCACATAAGAACACTTATAAGTCAGCATACAAAAGAAAATACATAAGGAATTAAATAAAAATTTATATTTGGAAAGAAATTTCCAGTACCTACGTATTTACTTTTCGAGTTACTACACCGGTAGAATCGGATGTAGCTCCGCCGGAAGTATCTTTAGGTGTACACTCATGGTGCTCATGTTACTTAAGGGTATTTCTTTCTTCTTTTTACTACTAGTTCCGGTATTTTATAGAACACAATCATATTTATGACGAGTCTATTATCGGTTTAGCCTGATTGAAATCTATATGGGAGGTTTGGCTACGTTTGGAAATAGCTACTTTATATATTACAGACTAGCGTAACAAACCCGCCCAGTCGGTCTCCATGGGTCAGTGGGTAGAAATGACCTGTAGACACCGAAGTGAATGTGGTTGACTCAACCGAGAATAGGTGGGTCGCTCGAAGCTAGAGACGCACGCGGCTTTCTTATGCTGTAGCTCTGCGTCTTATTTTCCTGCGCCACCATCTCTAGCTTCGTCGACCCACTTTTTTTCCGGTTGGGTTAACCACACTCACTTCGGTCTCTACAGGTCATTTCTACCCACTGACCCATGGAAATCGACTGGGCGGGCCTGTTACGTTAGTGATGACTAACTCGCGACACCAAACTACGGCGGAATCGCCGCCGATAAGGTGAGACCACCCACAGCTTTCAAAGTGGTCTGGGGTCCGAGAAAAAGGGACTGGTAGCTTTGTCTTCATGAATTAGTATATAAGATGCCTGTAAAATGTCTCAGTCTGAAAATAACTTTATGCGATAGTATATACCACTTTGTCGTGAATACTCATCTACAACTACAAGATTTTCGTCGGCCTTGTACTTAATTATCGTCTTCTATTCATCGGCATCGATATTCTAAAGTGTATTCAACGGTCTTGCATAAAAGAGTTGGGAGAAACACCACATAAACTACAGAAATCTAATCAGTGATATAACAGAATGCAATTAACAGCTAAAAAAGTTCTTAAAAAGTGGTTACGTAAACAAAGCAATCGAACAAGGGAAATAAACCAGAAATTCTCCGTATTCTCCAGAAATAAAACATTCGACATTGATTCTGCTTAGCAACATTCAGCTATTTAAACTGTTGTCTTCCTGAATTCGACAAATCTTTGATGTAATACTTTTAACTTACAGAGATGCATAACCATTGTTAAATCAGGTTTATAAATATGATAAAATAAATCGTTGATACCATAACAACCAACATGCTATCATTTCATTCTTTGTATTGTGACATTTACGTGTTTCAAATTAGTTGAATCTTTTTGTCTTCGATACAGGAAATGGGAGGAAAGAAACGATTTTTCGTTGGTCGCCAGTCTAACAAGCTTTTTTTTCAGTACTTTCAGTATTTTGTAATACAATAGTCCTAGTACATGTTTCACCTTTTATTTTACTCATTTTTATCTCTCACCTTTATGTTTTAGGTCGATCAGGAGACTAACCAAGTGACTCCTAGTTGCGGAAAATTCTAGAATAGCCTCTCTATTTGTTGGACGTCATTGGTTGTTACTGGCATCATAATACTACAGAATGGGTATTGCCACTTGCTTGTACGCTACATATCTAAAGAGCTCAAATTTGGGGTTATGTACTTTCCATCGTTTAAATTTTTAACCCCCGGTTTAAAACGAATTTTTTGAACTCACTATCTAGAAAGCAGTGTTCGACGCACTGTCTAGTCAACCGGGAACACTTGTTTCCCGGTTAAGTAAACCGGGAAACACTCAGTGGTGCCAACTGCCAACCCTTGCAAAATTTAAATACCTTTTTTACTGCAAAATTTCTGCCGAAAAACAATCTGTCACATTTGTCAATTGCAGTCATGACTTGCTTTGGTTTATTTTTTTAAATAAAAGTTGTGAAATCAGATAAAAATTTTATTTGACATTTATAACAATGACTACGTTCGTTTAAAAAAATATTGTACAATTCTCGTGCGTGAACAATGTTCCCGCGTTCACGCATATGAAGGCCCTCGCTCCCTTCGGTCGCTCGTGCTTCAAAACTGCGTTCACGCGGGAACATTGTGTTCCCGCACTCGTATCGTAAATAACTAATTGCGCTTTGTCTGAACTTTAAGACGGTATATAAAAAATAAAATGTTTTATCATCGAATATGAAAAGCAGCTGCATTTAAATAAACACTGAAGAATGCAGACAGCCTCTTTAATAATTTTTTCTAAACATATGTTTGATAACCGGTTAAGAGAAATTTGTTACATGAAGATGTCCTAATCGTAATTTAAAATGAATTTCATTTTTAGCACTTACGTGAAACAGAAGATACAGTCACTGAAAAGTAGCAAAGCATCTAATCTACATTTTAATCGTTTGGTATTGTAAAACTACTTAATTTAGTAACATCCTTGTTTGTCAATACTAGGTATTCTTTGGAAACGTCTACGCCTATCACTTTTTTAAGATCTTTCGTAAGTAGAAAAATACTACTTACTAGTTGTAAACACATTCTGGAGTACGTGAAATTTATGGATCATTATGCCGGCTGTGACTTTCTAAGCTTTATTAGATTTTTTCTCGTGGAAAGAGTTGTTTCTGTAAACACGTTTATTGATGGACGTATAAGACTGCATCAGGAATTCTTAATTTCTTTTATTTTTACAAATCCTTTCCAATTCTTTTACTACACTCGATCTTTATAATTAATCGTAGCATAGATTAGAAAATTTTTTATGGTAATTTATTACATTCAATATTGATAAATTTAATTAACTAATCATCTTGTTTTAGATTATATATCCCTGTAATAAGATGCAAATTGATGTAACTTTTAAAAGAGATAGTAAGGAAAGGTTGTATATATTCAATATATAAAAATGATGAAATCTACGCAAGCAAAATGAAATAAAAAATATATTAATTTTAATGGAAATTATAAAATTTAATTAATAAATTAAAAATGGAAAGAAAATGTATAATTACATACAAACACTTTTCAATTCTATCTATTACTAGTTCATTATACTGGGTGGAAATAAATGATTTTCATCAAGTTACAATTGCATTCCCCATGTAAAAGCACGACGTGCCGCTCTACGAAAATAGAGAAGGCAGTACCATAACCTCAAAATAAATTAATTCAATAAATTCTATGAATTGTTTGACAGATTGATTTCATTTATTGACAGAACTAATTTAGTACTAAATCAAAAAGAGCGGTACAGAAAAATTTACATGTGAAAAAATTCCAAAGGGAACTTGATGAAAATCATTTATTTCCACACTGTATCATCACGCAATTTGTGCTGTAATAAAAACAAAAACAGGATACAAAAGCAACTGAAAGAGATTTATTTAATATCCAAATTAATAAATAGAAAAACATTAATATCAAAATCAAATAATGAAGTCACAAATATAACATTTCACACAAAAATCGATTTGCAATTGTTTCACATATAACCAGCATATATATCAATATAAACAGTAATTTAATCTGAATGATAATTATTCAGTTTTTAAATATTATAATCAAACAGAATTAATCAATCAAATTTAAATTATCCAAAAAGAACTCTGGTAGATATACGTACAATTTCTACAGAAAAGGTAACTATAAAGTAAATCTTGCAACTGTGTAAACGCAACCATAATAATGATAATAATAATTAAATCAAAACAATACCAAAATTACTACATAACTAAAAAGTTAAGGAAATGATTTATATTAAATGATATTAAAGATGTTGTGTAGCTTATGTTCTTGATCTATGTATCTTATACTCAATAAAAACAGTTTAAGTTTTAGATGCTGTTAGTTTTTATGAAGGCAGCAGGTAAACAAAACCCCACGTTCTAGAAGGTATATTCTTGTTTCGTGCGTCGGGTTGCGTGCGCCGACGAAAATCTACCTGAAACTTTCTGGTTTCGTGCGGAATTAAAATGATGGCGTTAACGACTTCTTATTTCGTGCGTTATTACCTGCACATGTTTACCTGATCTTATCTGAATATCAAGTATAATATCAACTTTAATATTCTACATTTCACAGACTCAGCTAAAAAGTAAGCAAGTTCCTCTCTCTTTGGTAGTTTATTTTACTGAAGCATCATTTGTTTTCCATTAGTAGCGCTAAAAAGCAAACGGAAACTTTACTCAATTTAGAATATTGATGGATCATACAGATCTACATACCTACTTTGTTATGTACCGCTAATCTGCAATTTCCTTGAAATTCATAACATAACTAAATTTGCAATGTGAAACAGCAATTTATAATATACAGGATTTAAATAAACACTAATATGGGAAAACCTTACTTTCCTTAAGTGTCGATGTGGATGCATTGTAAATTGACATCTGTTAAAGCTGATACATTTTTATTCTTAATATCTAATAATTTCTTATTTATATGTACTTATCCATTATTATTTCCCTTTTATTAATTAGGATCTAAAAGTAGTTAAAATAAATAGCTTGAATTTAGAAAATCAATATAATTGATGAAGCAATCGAACTGGTTTAAAAAAATCACATGACTGTTTAAAAAATTATGAGAATAATTATTTACTCGTATCTGGTCTAAACTAATAATTTTTATAATACTTTAGATTTTTGTATTTGGTGTGAAAACATACATGAATAAAATACTGAAAAGAAAATCAACAATTTGTATGTAGAAATCTTATTTTAAAAAGTATCCAAAGTCAGCAGGTAAATTTTGGGTGAGCGCACGAAACCAGAAGTCATTAGTACCTAACTTGATTGTCCATCTGGTTGACGCACGAAACCAGAAGATTTTACAGTTCCGCACGAAACACTAACAAATCTAGAAGGAAGCTTTCAGCAAGGGTACAAAGATGCATAACATAAAAACGTTAGCCGAAATAGGTAAGACCTGCTTCAACAACGAGGTCCAGAGGAATGGAAATTGCCATTATTTAACTCGGTAAGGTCTTTCTGGAAATGTACCGATTAAACCCCAATCTCATTTGATTGCATGTGTATAGAAACTTTACCTACGTAAAAACCAAAAAATGCTTATAAGAGTTGTAGTTTTCAGAATAAGAGTCGAATCGTCAGTTGAATTCCAATAATTTCCAAATATAAAGATTTCTTATGAATTCTGGGGACTATTTAGTATTGCAGGTCTTCAAACAAACTTCCCATATGTTTGTGATCATAGCTTTAAAAGACTTTAGCAGACTACAAAATAGGTTTTTCGACATTTTAACTCGCAGAATCTCAAAACTTAGATGCCCTTTGAAAAAACTCAAGATGCATTTTCTTAAAGAGAATCAGTTGCAGTATGTCATACCATGGGAGCCGGCAGGATGATTCACAGGGGGTGCACCAAGTAAAAAAAAACTAAAATGATAAAAATTTTATTTCAAAAGTAAAAACAAGCGAAATTGCACCCCTTGCTCCCCCTTCCCAGCGCAGCGCCCATAACGAATACTTTTAATAATTTTGTATATCTTAGCAACAACAGTGTTAACCATTGAACCGGCATCTACTTCCGACGTGGGCTTTAATTTAATAACCCAGTGCAATATTTACTGTAAGAAAGCAAGTTGCAGCTAACAGTTCATCAAACAATAATTTTATCTAATCAATTTTAATTTTTCTTACATTTATTTAGGTAATTCAGTTTCGCATCAACCTACAAATATTCATATATAGTGTCCCAGTATATGTAGATATAGACGCTATAAAATAGTACATATTACAAATGGGGGTAAAAGCTACCAAAAAACGGGTAATTTCGAGTGAATTTGCAAGGAATATATAGTAAGTGTCCGTTATTTTGGAAAAGTTTGAATTACGTTTAGTACATCCCAAAATGTTTTATAGAATATGGAAAAACTCAATTTCCCCAAATACCAGCTATTTTGGTCAACATTAACTCGTGCCACCGAATGGTTGAATCTTCAATGGCACTTAACATGGGATTTACTGCTTTTCCTGCATTTTTAGATGCAACTTCTTCTAGTTCCTATGTCTTATCTTGAAATTGTGTTTCCCTACCCCTTTTGGGATCGCTGAAAACAAATCTAATGTCAAAAAGGACCTATGACACATTGACATCTGTCAAAAATTGTGATACATTTTTAATGCATTTGATGCGTGATCTAAGGTATTATTTGTCAAGAAATGCAATGAAATAAATAAAGATTAGTCAAAGTTTCACAGTTTTATTAAAATACAACCTGATAATATTGTTTCGACAGCTATGCTGTCATTATCAAAGGTAATATAATTATAAACAAACACGTCGCTAAGGTAGATACAAAAATAGGTAACTAGATAAAATAATAATAATAATCAGAATTAAATATCTAATACTTCCAGTAACGGAGAATTACTGAGCTCAAGTTGTTCATTCATTAAAGGTACCCTGAGTGTGTGTTTGTATATCTCAAAGGCTTCTAAAATGTCTAATTTGCGTTTGTTATTACAAAAATGTAGGAATTTAATATTATTTTGAGGAGTCATTGTGTGATTTTGTTCTAAAAGGTGTTTGGCGTAATTCGATTTTTCAGGATGTTTATTTTTGTAATGACGTACGTGTTCCTTATACCTCATGTCAAAATTTCGAAGTGTTTGCCCAATTAATACCGAACTACAAAAAGAACAATTTAAACGGTAAATGCCCGATTTCATGATATCATGTGTTCTGTCTTTAGCATTAAATAAAAATGAAAACGTGTTAGTGCTGGTTTTAAATATTATTTTATAATTGTTGGTTTTTCTTAGTATATGTGCAATTTTTTCTGATATTTTGCCAAAATATGGTATAGATATGTAATTTGTGTCTTCTGTTTGATTGTCAATGGGATATATTCTTTTGATAGCTAACCTATAATCTTTTTGTTTAATTAAAGTGTCAATCATGTTCGAATTGTAATGATTTGCATGTGCTAGTGGTTGATATCTGTTTGCTAAAATCTGATTTTGTTAGTGGAATAGTTAAAGCTCTGTGTACTAATGATCTGTAGGCTGCTATTTTATGTGTATTATGGTGACAAGATTCATTTGGTATTGTTATGTCTGTTTGTGTTGGTTTTCTGTATATGGAAAATTCAAATAGAATGTCTGCGTTAATCTTGATATTTAAGCCCTGTTTTGTTTTGTTTCTAGTGTAAAATTTATGTTAGGGGGAATACTGTTACTAAGAATTAAAAATTCATTGATAACCTCAAAAGAACAGTCAAAACAAGCTAAAATGTCATCAACATAACGAAACCAGAAGATAATGTGTTTAGAGAGGTTTAATTCAAATATTCGATCTTCGAACTTGTCCATAAATATGTTAGCTAATAGAGGACTTAGAGAATTACCCATAGGTAAACCATCCTTTTGTAAATAAATTATGTTATTAAAAGTTATGTTTATTTCATGATTATGGAGTTCCACAAAGTAAGGCTGGAACCAATAAACAAGAAATGCAATATTTTGATGTTGACAGTTAAATGAGAGCTGTCAATAGTCATAATGCATCCATGAAAGTGAATTCGAGGTTAGGAACCTAAAAAAATTAAAAAAATATATAATCTTCCAGAAATGCTTGTTTTAATACACTTTTTTGTAGTTGACAGCTTTTCAGAAGCTGTCAATGTGTCATTGGCCCTTTTCGACGTTAGATTTGTTTTCAGTGATCCCAAAAGGGTAGGGCAACACACTCACAAGAGTAAAATATAGTAACTGAAAAAAGTTGCATCTCAAAAATGTAGGAAAAGGAGTAAATACCATGTTAAATGACATTTAAAATTCAACCCTTCGGTGGCACGGGTTAATGTTGACCAAAACAGCTGGTATTTGGGGAAAGGTATTTAGTTTTTCCACATTCTATAAAACATTTTGGGGTGTACTGAACGAAATTCAAACTTTGCCAAAATAACGGACACCCTAAATTATATAGTGATTGTCAATTGTCAATTACCCTGTCTTAAGGTTTTGTTTTCAAAAATATATCTCAGTTTCTTTTACAGTCAATATTGCTTTGAATTAGTTATCTTTTATTACCGACAAGTAAATAATTGTTAGATGTAACTCTCTATATTGTATAGGTGGTTAGCCTCATTGTCATCTTTTAAATCTGTAGCTGATGTCTGAACCTCCTCAATTAAATTTTCTAAAATTTTTCGTTACTAAAAAAGTTTCAATATTTCCAGAATTTTTAAATAATTTCTGGTCCTACTGTCTCATTGTATGGATAAGCAAAATAATAATAATTAACAATAAATTGTAAAAAATGTTAACTATATTAGCTTCCCATTTTTTCACATTTTTGACTTATGGAATTATATTGCAGCTAGTTACAGATTGCAATACCCAGCCATTTTCTTCCTTTATTATTTGTTTTAGCTCAAGGTTTACACCCATCAATTATTTACGTTATATCCCGTAGTTAAAAAATACTTTTTGGGCAGTTGCTTTAGAATTATAGAATATTTTGATACAGCAAAGCATATTCTTTATAAAATATATAACCCGAATAGATTTTTCGGATTACATATTTCTTAGAACTCTTCTAGCGTTAATAAACATTCCATCATTTAAAATTTAAATTGCATTCTATGCGCCAATGCATCTTCAACAAAAATTTTGTGAGAAATCTTTCTGCTTGCATGGTTCTACTGAATGCATTTGAACAAGATCAGATTATTTTTTACATATTCTTGGATTTTTTGATACCTACTTTAATTATTTTTTAATATAAAAATTTGAAATTAATGCCATAAAAATATTTAATACTAAATACGTATGTATGTACTTTCAGTGTTCTTAATCTATGACATACTCAGTTAACTCAGTACAATTCATATCTAAGTGCTTATTTATTAGAGCAGATTCATTAAATATGACGTTCAATATTATTTAACACGAGCAAAAAATGATTTTTAAATATTGAAGAAAAAAATATGAAATATCCATACTAACCATTTTTAGTCCATAACACTAAAACCAAAAATTCTCACAACACAACTATTTAAATATAACACAAATACCACAAAAGTTTCACAAAAACACAACTTTTAAATTACCCGTGCGAAGCTTTTTCAGTATAAACACAGTAGTAACCAGTAGTATATCAGACACCTCTCTATTCAATCCATTACCACATATGAAGAAAGGTCGCGAGAAAGCATTCGCGGAACGTTTATAGGAAATGGCCTCGGAAGTAGCGCTGATGAGAAGTGAAATGCAGGTTTTGGTGACCGTGTTTTACCGACGCTCTTCACAACCAAATAAACTTGAAGATGTTCACTGCTAACATTTTATACGACTGACCCATTTCAAACAACTCTTACCTTACCAGTCTACCTGAGATTTATAATAATAGTGACGCCGGCTAGAGAATACAATCATCCCCTCAAGAATGTTAACACCGGAGGAGGGTGGTGGTCGAAGACAAGACAGGTTTGAGGTACATAAGAATTTTGAGAATTCTAGGAATTTGATAAAAATAATTGTACAAACGTGGATAAGTATTTCTGCAGAAAATAAAACTATGTTGTGAAGTCATTCGTTATGAAGGAATCTGAACGGAAGATGAGTAGTTATCAAACTAATGTGCAGAATCCATTAAGGGACTAAAAATGATAGCATAACAATAGCACTTACCTGTATGTAATTTGCATAAAACGTGTTAGTGAGATTAATTTGTTATCAAGTGTACAATCTTCTCGGTTTCAGCTGATTTACGGATAGTGTAAACTTTTATCATTAATTTAGCTACGCATAAACTAATGACATTTCAAGACTGTTATCAAACGAAAACATCTCATTTGTCTGCAACAGATCTTCAAAAGAATTTTGAACTACCCTCTACATCTTTTTTAAATACTATTAGTAATGAGATAGTTATAAATTGAAAACTTGGAAGCAACACACAAAAAGGGTAGTTCAGTGCAAAAGAATAATCTTCATTTATTAACATAAATAAATGTTAAAATGTAAATAAAGAAATTGATATTAGTTATTAAAATAATATATCATGTTAATTAATTGTTACGAGAACTTCGTTAGGAGAAAGAATCTAATCGTATCAATAGACGCTCCGGCTGGACCGCAAAAACTTCCGTCCGATCCGTGGGTGTGTGTGATCTGACCGGCGTGCATCCAATTCGAAGCATTGCGAGATAATTACGTCACCTGAGAAGGTGACCGAAGCACACGAATTAAACACCCATGAAGGTCGCTGTACGAAGGTACCTTAAATCAAAACCAAACATCCTTTCTTCCCTGGTACTTCCATAAAATGTCCCACAATTCAAAATTTACAAAAAAAATAGTCGTCAGTTCGTTGTGCTAGTGGTCTAGGAAACTTCAAAGGGGTTCCATGAATGGGAAGATTTTGGTCATACAGGAGTCTAACTTCTATCCTACGTTGATCGTGTAGTACTGTTGTAGACATTTAGTTTACCAGGCGGGATTCATGGCGGATCTAATGCTTAGCCTACAAGCATCTGATCCGCCATGAATCAGACACAGAGAGCTGAAACGACCAACAAGAGCTGCTGTTTTTTCTTGTTTACTGAACTTTTATTTCAATTTCAATTTATTCTTACTACAGAATAAGAATAACTGATAAGACAAAGGAGACAGCAGAAAACAAAAATAGCTTTGTTGCGGCGTCCGAGCCGCAGGAGGGGGGGATGAGATTCTGAAAACAGCCGTCTTTTTAATGAATGCAAAAGAAAACTATCAATAACATTAATAACAACTGCAGGGAAGAAAAAGAGAGATCACACCAAAACATTTCGGCGTCGCCGTCAACATGCAATAACAATGAACAACTTCGACCATGCCATGTCAATATTAACATCCATCCCAACCGTGGCCACCACCAACCATCACCAACAGTCATCGTCCAGTATGTTCGCCAGGTTGCTCGCCTGGTTGTTTTGCCATTATTTTCATTTTTCCACTTTCATCATCGTCAACATAAACTTCAACATAGTAACCTACATCAGACGCTGGTCAACATTGATCATGAAAACAAAACAGACTCTCTCCATCACTTGGGATTCCTTTAAACTTTTCTTAATTGTTATGTTGTTGTGACGGTTTTAAACACTTACGGATTACAAAATAAAAACTAATTCATGCTAGTTCAAAATTTATACTTACCCACCGTTATCGACAGGGCGAACGACAGAAAACTTACGTTACAAAGTAAAGAACGACAATTTCGCATTTGTTTCAACAAAGCTGCTAACCTATAATGATATATATATATATATATATATATATATATATATATATATATATATATATATATATATATATACATGCAGAAAGCACTGATACGCCTCCGAATATATGTCTGTTCATAGCGATCGCCTCCGATTTTGGAGGCGAAGTGGAAAAAACGGAGGCGAAAACGAATCCCCGTGTATATGTAGTTTAAAATGTTGGAAATCATTTATTATGCCGTTTCCCAAATTTTAGGTCGGAGTCGAAAAATACCTATTCACCCAGTCATAGATACATTTTAGTACATCGTGTTATACTCTAGGCGGCGCCTTCGCTGTATACGAGATACGTCTTAACTTAAGTTACAGCATTATACACCTCCCTACATTTAACATGCATTTTTTGTTCATATTAGCGGCAACACAGCGTAGAGGCGAAACCTACCTATGTGCATCTTCAAGAAGTTGTTCTACTGTATACACTTGACCATGGGCTTTCAAATTTATTAAAAAATAGATTTTTTTATAAGATCAACAAATTAAAATGAAACTAAAATTTTGTTACTAAAAGCTTTACAATTGGTTACTTGCATTATGTATGATTTGGGTAATTTATGTAAATATTAAAACATAGTTTTACACATAAATTTATAATCACATTTCAAAAACACCTTAAATTTCTGAGGAATGTAGACCGACCAAAAGCTTGTTTAAAAAATTAGCAAAATTCTTAATTATTATGAAATGACCCCGTTTATTCGTATATCCATTATCGGTATACATTATTAAAATCTAATTAGATGTCTAATAAATACACACAAATTCTCTGAAATTATTTCAATTGACTGCCTATGTACGTATTTACTTATAAAAAAATTATATGATATTATTTTTTATTTCTTCCTTGGCACTTTAAACGTATTTTAAAAATAATCAAAATACTTTTGCAATGCAAATGCCCTCGCGCGTCCTGCTCGTTTGTTTATTATAGTATAGGAATGAATTTAGGAAATCATTTTAAATACCTCATTGTCAGAAAAGTTTTGTTCGTTATGAAATAAAGTTTAATATTTATGTCTATTAAAATTGTAAGCGTAATTAGGCTATATTAGACGTTTTCTTCTGCATTTTATGATTAAATCCAAACAATCATAAACATTTTAGCACGATTTGAGAATGCTTTGTCACAAATTGTTTTTAGCAACAGTTTGTAAAGTGATACTGTCAAAACTAGAGAGGCGCAGTATTTTACGATGACTTCATAATTTTAAGAAGAACAATACAAACTCAGCAGTACATATCACCTTATTATTACTGACCATCGCCAATCGAATCAACGATTGTTGTATCCAATAAAATGCTATTATGTGAATAATTTAACTTTCTACGTCTTTTTAATTATTTTTATTATTTATAATTATCATAATTATATTATTTTCTAACGATAAAAAGTGCCATTTTTGGGGGATACTGTCTTAATAAAACGCTGTTACATAAACCATTATCACTTCCAAAGATTAAGAATGAATGTTTTTACTGACAAACCTTTAATTTGTAAATAACCCACATTATATGTAAGCAAGAATAACAAAATTTCGTTGTGAAAAAATTAAGCTATTATAGAAATTTAATGGTATCTTTCAATTAAATCTACAATGAATAAATAAAGTAACACAATATTTACTATTTAAGATGTTATTAATTATTTGGTTTCACTCAATCCATCTACTTACATACATACATACGAGGGAAGATCAATATTTACGGTCCCTGATATAGAAAGAGAAAGAATTTTTAAAACATTATTTATTTATTTCTCAACATAATCTCCCTGGACTTCAATGCACTTGGTCCACCGATGTTCCAATGCTTCAATGCCTTTCAGGAAGAAGTTTTCCGGTTGCTCCTCAAACCAGCCATTTACTGCGGTCATAACTTCATTATCGTCTCCATATTTTTTTCCACGCAGGTTTTCCTTTAATTTTGGAAATAGATGGTAATCACTGGGTGCCAGGTCTGGTGAATATGGAGGGTGTTCTAGGATTTCAAAGCCAGCGTTCTGTATGGCAGCCATGACAATGCAGCTCCTGTGGACTGGAGCGTTGTCCTGATGGAACAAAATTTTGTGTGCCAACTTTCCTGGTCTTTTTCGGTCGATGCATTCGCGCAATTTTGGAATTAACCCTGCATAATAAGAACCCGTTATTGTGTGTCCACACTGCAAATAATCGATCATCAAAATTCCTTCTGCATCCCAGAACACTGTGGTCATAATCTTTCCAGCCGCCCGTTGAACTCGAAATTTGCGTGGAGGTGGAGAACCTCTGTGATGCCACTCCATACTTTGTCTTTTCGTCTCAGGATCAAATTGGTGCACCCATGTTTCATCCACAGTCACAAAGCGAGTGAGAAATTGCTTCCGATTGGCCTTCAGGTACTCCAAATTGGCTTCCAAATGCAGCACTCTAGAGCGTTTCTGATCGACGGTCAGCATCTTTGGAACCCAACGCGCCGAAATTTTTCTGAGATCAAGAACATTTCTTAAAATATTTTCAACTGACCCATAAGAGATGTTCGTTATTTCCGCGATATGGCGCATAGTCAGTCTTCTATCTGCCATTACCATATCATGGATCAAATTGATGTTTTTGTCAACGGTGACACAGACTGGACGTCCCGCACCTTCCGCATGTTCGCAAATTTTTCTGCCTAATCTAAACTCACGAGACATATTTTTCACCACTTGGTAAGAAGGGGCAGAGTCCCCTAAAACGTCTGTCATATCCTTGTGAATTTCAGTAGGTGTTAATCCTTTTTTTTGCAAATACTTTATCACAGCTCTGACTTCACTTTTTTCCATTTTTAAAAATTGTCTGTTATCGACCAGCTTAATTATTAATAACTTTCAAAGAACAACACCCACCTACGCAAAACTTGACACAACAAATAATTAGTAATGACAGTTCTCATAGAAAAATGAGTGACGATATCATGCAAAGCCTACTATGTCAGGGACCGTAAATACTGATCTACCCTCGTATGGTATACGCATCATTCCTTATGGACTCTTATGAGAAGACAACGTCATTGGAGGCATACACAACTGATAACTACATACAATATATACTAATAGGAGTTGACAGAGTACGATAAGTATTTATTTAAGTATACATGTCTCCGAGCATTTAACTTGCGTTTTTTGTTCATATTAATCAATTAATCATATTAGCAGAAACAATGTATGAAGGCTGATCATACTAAAACGTTTCTTTAATAATTTATTGTATAATATCCAGGCACAGATTTACCATATTCGAGGCCCCCATCGTATTGTCCATAATAACATTTTAATTGTGAGAAATGGTTTTAGGGAATAATTACATTTTTGACTAAAGATTTCATATTTATATTCGAAATTTAACATTTTTAATAAAAAGCAACTTGAGAAAAAAGTGAAATATTTATTATTAAAAACGTTAATAATTGGAATAACACGTTTTGCTCATTACATAAACATATAACCATCTTCTCCATTGTAATTTAGTAAATCTACTTTGGTACAATAACAACTCGAAAAAATTCTTGTATATCAGTTGCACTTGCAAGAGATTCAGATAATTTATAATCAATGAAATTATAATAATATTGAAAATTATTTCACGAATGACTCTAGAGGTACTAAAACTTTAATTATTATATATTAAAAAAAACTAAAACAAAACCTAACTAAACTTATAAATAACAAAAAAGTCTGAGTCTGAGTAGAAAATTATGCTAAATAAATGTTGAAAGAAAGTATAAAATTTAATTTCAGGATTTTGTAGAATATCCTTTTTGTTTAATTACTTCTAACGTTTTTTTATATTTAAAACTAATTTAGGTTTTCTCCGGCTGTGATTTTATTCCATTCTTCATCCAACACTTCTTTTATAGCAGCTTAGAATGTTATGTAGTGTTATCGAATTCGTCTCTCCAATAACTCTCAAAGGTTCCCAATGAACTTTCGAGCTGGGGGATCTCTAGGGAATTCTAGGTAATGTCATTATTGACCTACTTTGTTTAAAAAAGGATCCACTAATAACTGATAACTGAAGAATTAAAAAATCAACTTCATGAACATGAAACATGAATGGAACATGAAGAAACATGATGGTCAATGATGATCAGTTACATTTTCAGAAGGATGGGGCTCTAAAAGATGGTATCTCAATAACAAGATCAGTTTTTAAAATAATATACTTGAGTTGTCTGTAAGTAAATGACTAAACTGCCACAATTTGGCACCAGTCTGTATGTGAAACGTGTGAGACGTTTGTATGTGAAATAATTTAAATCATATTGAAAATGGGTTGTTAACAGACTTATCTCTGTATCTCAGCAATCCATGGGCCGATTTCAATTATTTTGCTCCAAAGATTCCTTTTTCCAAGGGGTCTCTCACTCTCGGCAATAGGTGTACAGTTTCTCGGGAATAAATTACTATGAGTCGGAAATAATGAGCAATATTGGGCAATATGGGAAATAAACGGGAATACAAAGGAATAAGAGGCAATAAACAGAAATAAACGAGAATACGCAGGAATAAGCGACAATAAATAGAAAATACGCGGCAATAAATGGGGAATACGTGGCAATACTGAGAAATAAACTCGGCAATAGGAATAACACGCTCCATTCTTCTCGATTTCCATTACGCGTTTTATCTCAAACGCGTTTAAAAATCTAGGTGGTCTTCTGAAGAAGTGAGTATATGTTGTAGTGTGCGCGGAAAAATAATGACGGCAAGTAATTGTTTTTTGTTTGAACATTGAAAATCATTCACCGTTTCTAAGAATCGTGATATGACACTTACCCTTAAAAGGCTAATTGAATAAAGGATTTCTTTATATACTATACAGTGTGTAAATAAAGTATGGAATAAAATTCATATTTTCTGTATTACCACGTGAATTTTATTTTTTTTCCTGCGAATTTTATGGACATCAATTTTAATTTTTTAGTTTGCTACTGTATCACGGCCGATGATTTTAAATGGAACCCCCTTATTTTCTTGCTAGAAATGAAAAGTATATATTTTTTTGAGTTCAGCAATATGTGGTATTTAAAATTAGTATTTTTTGAAATTTGGAGGACCAAATGTGATAACTTTCACGAAAATAATAATTAATCTTTCAACTCTTATTATTATTTTCGTGTCAAAGTTTATGAAAAACAATTAGCAAATCGGTCTTGTAGAACTCGTATAGGAGAACTATGGCGGCATGCAAGGGTTTGTCTATACATCAGAACAATACGAATATTAAACACTCAATGATGGCTATGGCTAGACTGTAAGGACTGCAGTCGATTTAAAACACAAGGCTGTTTTTTGTTCCAGTTCGTTTGAGAGTTCTACTGGGCCGATTTACGTGATTCTTATTTTACAGTGAAGCTTCCACTGTGTGCATTAGTATTTTTTATATTTTTTAATTTTTAAATCCAAAAATTAAAAAAATTATTTCGAGAAAAGCCATCCACTTGCAGCGCCCTCTTGTTAGTTCCCAGCGTGTAAACCTTTGGAATTGCGCTTAATAGACAAACCATTTCTATCACTAGCATCTAGGTGTTGAAGTCGCCTATATGCGCTGTAGCTGTTTCTAGCAGTTGTAATTTTATATTTTAGTGGTTATAATAGTAAACAAAAATAAATTCAAAATAGATAAAATAGTACTAAGATTACCACATGAATGATAAGAGAATAAGAATAATTATTTTCTGAAATTGTGTGAAATTGTGAAGTTATAGAAAATTTAAAACGACAATATTTAATGTTTAGGTTAGTTCACTACGAACATAACTATAAAAACTGCAATAAACGTATGTATAAAATAGTATTTGCAACAAAATGCTAGAAACATCTACTTGTTTATTAATAATTCTTGTAACTAAACAATTTTGGTTTGAAGTAACAGTTTCAACTTGCATAAAAATGTACAGTAACGAAATATTTGACTGCCAATTTCAAACACATATTTTTCATCAGTCATGTTTTTGAAATACTAATAAACGTGTTCAAGAAATTTGTTAAACAAGATCTCTAGATTCTCATAATTTCTGTATTTAAACGCGGGCAGTATTTAAAAGTGCTACAATAAATTAATTACAAATGCTAGGAATAGCTAGGGCATGTCGGTGGCTGCAGCCCTTGCAGTCTAGTCTTTCATCATCCATCTTCGAGTGTTTAATATTCGAATTGATCTGATGTATAGACAAACCCTTGCATGCCGCCGTAGCTCTCCTTTACGAGTTCTCCAAGACCGCTTTGATATTCTATTTTCTTTAGATTTTTATACCATGAATTTAAAATACTTTATACCTATTTAAAACACAAGGCTTATTTTTGTTACGCTTCGTTTGAGAGTTCTACTGGGCCGATCTGCGCAATTCCAAGTTAAAAGTTTTATGATGTAGATTTGCCAGGTATTTTTAGTTTTGCGAGTTTTTAATTATTTATATTTTTAAAAGAGTTATTTGTAACCGATGCATTTCTATACGCTCGAGACCGATTGTTCACTTACACCGAAATCAAGCGAATCTCTTGAAGTAATTTCAGTTTCATCAGAATCAGAATTTTTTGAATCAGAAAAATCAGACTTAGAGGAAGGAAACATGCAAGAAAAAAAATGAAAGATAAAGCTGAAATTAGAAAAATATTATGTAATGTTTTACGACACCCGATGGTACATTGGACGAATTTTGGATATTGATAAAGAAAAATTCTTAAAAGAAGATTTGGAAAACTTCATACAGCCCAAGGAAAACGACATTCAGAAAGTAGATTCGGAATTTATATTTTATAGTCCTGTAAATTTTACTGGAGTTCTGGAATTCTTTTTGAATTTTATTTACTGCCGTGCATTGGGATTCTCACTTTTCAAATAAATTTTTGTTATTTATCTCAATGTGTCTTTTTTTGTATTTCTTAGAGTCGATCTATCTGATATATATGTTCTTCGTTTCACGTATTCGGTTCGCAGTTACTTTAACAGCACTTAAAAATGTGATGTACATATATTATGATTGAATAAAAAACTACTTTTTTACAGATCATTTTTTATTTGTGAGGAATTTTGTTTACATTTTTCTTAGTGGAGCTACGACCTTTTGTAAAATTATCAAAAAAACCAATAATAAACACCTTTCATTCAAATACACCCACTGCTAAAATCATGCATGGAATACGTAAATAAACACGGCAATAGGAAAATTAATGCAGCAATACAGAAATAAATACGGCAATACGGAAATAAATACGGCAATACGGAAATCGAGACGGGAATACAGCAATACAGACAAGAATAAAGGAATAAAAACGGCAATACGGGAATAACAAGTGAGAATACGGGAATAAAGACAGTTATTGCCGTAAAGCGGCAATAGGTGTACATAATTTCTGGGAGTGAGAGACCCCTCGCCTTTTTCATTCCCTTTAAAATGATCTGTCACAATGGGGGGGGGGTCAAAAAGTTGGTGGAGTGGGGATAAGGGTGTGAGATGCAAAATTTTGACAATTCTGTATTTAAATGTCCCCATCGAAAAATAAATTGACGTGTTTTTGCTGAAATCGATATTTTGTTTAATTTAGGAGATTGTCACGTGGGGTTTTCGTGACTGGAGGACGTAGTCAGAGGTAGAGAGAAATTAAACACAAGTTGTAAAAAACAACTATATACTAAAGGCAATAAAGACGGTACAAAAGGTTAACACACATGTTGACATATTGATACATATTGTGAGGACGTATATGTCCTCCAAAACAAGTACAATCAAGGGGAGGTCGGAACCAACCCTGTTCTAGCACTAAATCTACTAACTAAGCGTAGGAGCTAGACTCCTAGTAATTTATAAAGCTAGGGATTTTTTTTGTTTGTCGGATGGTAACAACTTTTACTAAATCTACAAAAGTCAAACAGAGATATGACAATTTAAATTCAAATGTTTTGTTGTTACCAACATGAAAACAAAAAAAGTCCGTATAGCACTCATGTCATCTAAAGAACAAGTTAATTTTATTTAAGAAATTTCTGCAGAATTCGGCACAAAAGAATTCGCGGATCACGCGCCCAGAAACTACGTTGCAGATACTCGTTATTTGTTGTGTTGCAACACACTCGTACGCAAACATTGACTATTACAAACAAATTACTATGAATAGAACGCCGGACCCGATTGCAAAGTATACGATACAACGAGCGGGCGCTATAGACTATAACGCTCGTTTATAATGCCCTGGTTGTTATACAGTTGTTTATATAGTTCGTATCACAGGTATAAACAAAGAATAATACGTAAGTGAAACATAAAAGATTTTTATTTTCAAAACAACTCGACATTGGAAATTTACCCGACTTAGTCTAGAAATCTCATAAGGTGTATTTGAGGATAGCCCTAATTAGGAAAGCCCGATCAAGTTCCTATGAGTACTCGAGTTACGTCAGCCCCAATTTATTTCAAGGATAAGTTACTTAGGGAAGCTTGATTAAGACCTCATGAAGACCCGATCGGGATAGCTACAGTTTTTTCTGGATTAAACTACATAGGGGAACCACTTAAGATCGTTGTGAATTTCAAAAGGGGCAATCTGAGCTAATTTTACAATTAAATAACTTAAGAAAGCCCGATGAGGCCCCCACGAAGGCCCCAAAGAGACAACCTCAGTCCTCGTAAGGTCCGGATAAGATGTCCTAATACGGTTCTTATAAAAGGAAATTGCGTTACTTGGTTTCACAATGTTCTAACAACAAATACGATTGTTTTATTATAACAAAGGTTAAATAATTTGCACTGTCTCCGATATGAGTTACATTTTGTCCTATCGCACATCCAAAAATACTGCAAAATACGAACGAATTCAATTTTTCATATATAATTTAACAAGTGGTCTAATTTTTTCCGATAAAATTTGTCATTTCAGAAATGAGTATCTTTTGCAACTAAAACTACACGATTCGACGAAGGAGACGACTGTAATTTTATAAAAGCAAAGCTACGAATGTCTTAAATGACAAATTTTGCAAACAAAAATTAGATCACGATTTGAATTCGGCTTGACAATCCATCGAGCAAATTTGACATTTCATTTTGACATACATTTTTTCACTGAGAAAAAACCACTATTGGTGTTTTCACTATAAACTAATTTCATTTCCTAATTTAAAAAATTCTGTAATTTAATTGGTTAAAAATTTTCGAGTTGGATTGTCAAAATAATCTTGACTATGGCGCAAATGTTTCCTCTATCATTCTAATATTTTCATTAATAATATAACAAGTGGTCTAATTTTTTCCGACAAAATTTGTCATTTCAGATATGAGTAGCTTTCGCAACGAAAACTACACGAGTCGACGCAGGAGACGAGTGTAATTTTCCAAAAGCAAAAGCTACGAATGTCTTAAACGATAAATTTTGCAAGAAAAAATTAGACCACGAGTTGAATTCGGCTTGAGCAAATTTTTATTTAGCGTGTGTAGTTAATATTAATTTAATTAAATTTGACATAAATTTTTTCACTAAGAAAAAACCACTAGTGGTTTTTTCACTATAAAACTAATTTCATTGGTCCCAATTTGAAAAATTCTGTAATTTGATTGGTTAAAAATTTTCGAGTTGGATTGTCAAGGTATAATTGATTTCTGATCGTTGCAATATTTCCAAAGCATAGCTATGTTTTGCAGAAACGGAAGTTCTATTTTCTTTACTCTTCTACAAATGTAATCCGTATCCAAAGGTTTCTAACATTCTAATATTTTCAAGGTATAATTGATTTCTGATCGTTCCAATGTTTCCAAGGCTTAGCTATTTTTGCAGTAACCAAAGGTATCATTCGATTCATATATATTTCTTTTCTTTATAACACTCCCGAATATTTTTACTGTAAAATAATTATGGGAGATAGTATTAGGGTTTGAAACAAAATGCACATAAAACTGTATCGTGCGTGAAGCGATTTTACACCTTGTATGCTGCACTTGCTAAATTAAATATTTTAAATTAATGGAAAATTAGTCCTTTATGCTTAAAGTAGTCATTTTTGAAGAATAAATAAATGTACTTCCCTAACTGAATAAATAAAAAGGTAACTTCTAACAAAAACTTAAGCTTTTTAAATTAAATTAATTAAATTAAGTCTTTTAACCAATTCATTTAACTCTAAATACATGAAAGTACGTGATAAAATGATATAATATTACACGCCAACGATACAAATATAATCAACCGTCCTTCTAAAATATGGCATATCTTTATTAAATTAAATATTATCATTAGTAAGCAGACGACTTATATACAGCAATGCAAATAATACTATTTATAACAGAGATACTCAGCGAAACTGTTAAACAACAAGGACAGAAGAACCGTGCGTGTTTTAGTAATATAGTTATTAATATATGAGATACAAATAATACATTTTCGACTCCGAAATAATAGCAACGCCGCTGGAGGCGAACGCAACTGGTTGTCATATATAAAATATACAAATAGGAGTTAAAAGCGCATGTTAAAGATTCAGAGGCGAAATGGTACGGTAATTTGTTCACTCTAAGTATAAAGAATTTACAAAAAAAAATTCCCCTCTCGACGTGCTCATCATCAACAAAGCTGTATAAAGCAATGGCAATAACTAGTTTGTCCGTATCTGTATATTTAAGGCCGGAGTCGCGGGCGCCTTATAGGCTGTCGGAGTTGAAAAAGATAGATAAGCACGTATATATATATATATATATATATATATATATATATATATATATATATATATATATATCTATATATATATATATATATATATATATATATATATATATATATATAAAACACTTACGGATTACAAAATAAAAACCAATTCATGCTAGTTCAAAATTTATACTTACCCACCGTTATCGACAGGGCGAACGACAGAAAACTAACGTTACAAAGTAAAGAACGACAATTTCGCATTTGTTTCAACAAAGCTGCTAACCTATAATGATATATATATATATATATATATATATATATATATATATATATATATATATATATATTGCACATCGTTAGAATGTCAGTTAAAACTTCACGAACCCAATTTGGTGAAATTTGTACACTACATACCAAATGTTACATTATTCTGTTTATAAAATTATTTTTCTTTAAAAATTTAATAATTGTTGTACTGTAAGAAAATCTTAACGTTAAATCTTTCTTTGTAGGTGCGAGAATGAATATTTCATATGCCATATGACAATTCTGAAAATTATCAAATAGTAATAGCCCAAAAAATCCGAAATGATCATATTGTAAAAAAATGAACTCTTTATTTATACATAATTACGGCTAAAAGTATTTTCTATTTAATCTCTTCGTATTTCAAAGAAACTCATTTTCAACTCAAAACCTTTTAAATGGAATAGAAATTATTACTTTATTGTTTAAAACCATCATCAACTATTTGGAAATGACGTACAATTCAAGCGATCCCTTAAAAATATTAGTTTAAATGCAGTTACTATTGGCAAAAAAGTATGTTTAAATTTATGTAGTGTGAAATGGTCCAAACCACGCCAGATGTATGAGTTTCGATGGAATTCTATATACCTGAATGGTTTAGGTCTTGTATACGACGTTGCCAAACTGTGGAGCCTGCAACGTACCGTACATGATACAAAAAACTACATATACAGGCGGAGGTGACATCGTATTGGCAATTATACAATTAAGAGCGACGGCGACGCCAGCGATCTACAGCTGAACTAAAAATTAAATTTGTGAGTATAAGTATGACGTTATCACCTCCAGACAAAAATTTGAATTTAGGCTTCTAACACCATCTATATGCTTATACAGTCGAAAACAGGGCAAAACGTTGTCACCTCCGAAAACGGAGGTCACAACGTTATATATGAGGTGACAACGTACGCTGGGTATCTACTTTGGAGGTGACAAGGTACCCTTTATCAATATATATATATATATATATATATATATATATATATATATATATATATATATATATATATATATATATATATATATATATATATATATATATATATTGCGATGAATTGGCATAAACAGAATAATTTTGATTTTCTTTTGCCCCACCTCGGCTAGCAAAATAAAAATATATGCGTTGAATTCGGCTAATTAAAAATAAAATATTGTTTTTATATTCACTTATTAAATACTTACAAATGACGAATAATTACTGTTAGATTGTAGATAATTGATTTATAAATAAATTAATTTTTTAAAGACTGTGTACTTTGGAAATGCTTTTCAACTTCCCTCTTTTATAAATTCTAATATGATTTGAAAATACCTTTTAATAGATTTAATAATGCAATGGTTATATAAAATTAATGTTACGTTAGTTCTTGACTAACTCAAGTTTACGTAAGAGAGTTGGGCGCCAGTTAAATAAATTAACATAACAGAATTAAATGTTATAAAAATAACTCATCTCAGGGTGAATGTGGATTCCTGTAGGTTTTAAAAATATACAAATTGAAATTGAAAACACTTTTTAAAATTGAAATCTTAATTAAGTTTAATGGCTAAATTGTTCAAATCACTTAATTACACCTCACAAACGATAGTCTTTTCTTCATCAGATACCAAAGGAAATAACTTCCTACCTTTTTATAAAGCGATGCTTCTTCCTTTTTCTATAGATGCCCTCTTTCCAAAACCAATTGGCAGAGCAAGTCACTTTTGTTGTCTCAGTGCCGATTTCCAATTCCGGTTGACTTCCTCCCTTTTGCATGGCTTTCCCACATAACACCATCCACACTCTTGGTTTTGGTAACTCACTTTTGTTTTATTTTAACTGCGGGTATATATCCCTTTCTCGAAGAACTTGTATTTGCTTTTTGTGTTTAATTAAATAAAACACCGATTGATGGTTTTAATCGAAGATTTATTATCTTGCTTACTTAGCAAGTAAATTAACTTTAAAAGGTTCTTTATAAACGTATACACTTCTACAATTTATAACCTTTTTAATACTTTTGCCGTATTCAATTAACTTAACTATTTACATTGTACTGTATTTCTTACACGACTTTACTGCGTCGTTGTTTACCATGAAGTGTCTATTTACATTTTATTATTGTCTTTAACACGACTTTACTGCGTCGCTTTCTATCAGGAACTCCCTTAAAATTATGATTTTCTAAGCTTATATACAATTGACTATTTACATAATTATATTACACAATCTGACGTCACCTTACGAACTAATACAAACTGTACACTCATATAATACATAATAGCAGATTAAAATTCTTATATAAAAGTGACACATCTATTACACATTATTACACAACATTTGCAATAACAATGAACTATTTACACGAACAAAAACCTTAAAGAATCACATAACCCGTCGATATACTCATTTGAAATTATACATAATTGAATTACATCATAACAAAAACTTGCGAACAACTGGATGTTACGTACACTTAAGTAATCGGTGAGTAAGCTGTTTGATAATAAATAGAAACATGTATTATTTAACCTTATTAAAAAGTATACACATTGATTTCAAAATCAATGACACTCCATTAAATAACTTAAATTTATTTTTAACAGGAAAAGTTGATAAAAATATTTCAAAAGTGTTAGTATTTAACAACGATTTTAGAATTTTCCAAAATTTTCCAAAATTTCCAAAATTTTGACACTAAAATCCACAGCATTTATCCCCTCCTGTTTGAAATAAAATTGTAAATGCAATTTTACTTTTAAACACAACAAATGTTAAAATACATTTATTTTTAAACACCAATTCATATTTTTGTATTTTTATATTTTATTCCCAATAAATTTCCTTAGTCTAATCTATCATAACAAGCTATCTACAAAATTTACAATAATAATTACATCTTATCCATCCTCGTCCCAATCCTATTCATCTAATTATTTCAGAATCCTATTTCTTCATATCATCAAGTTTTCATATTCATTTTCATTAATGAATGTCCTCTTAACTAATTTACTAATCTTTTCCTCATCAATATCAATAGTTCATCATAATTTTCAATATTATTCATTTCTAAAAATACTTCTAACCCTCTAACTTCTTCTAACCACAATTCTATTTTATTTTCATTTTTAATAAACATACTAATCATAATCAAATTCACCTTCATTTACTTCCTAATCTTTTATCTTCTCATTATCCAATTATCTTTAATTAATCTAAAAATCATTATTCATTAAACTTTTATATCCTATCATTATTTTCATCTTTATTCATCATTTCATCATTTCATCATATAATTATCATAATTTCAACCCCATTTTCCCCTATTTTAATAAATATTTCAATTATCTTTCTTCAATCATATTTAAATTATTCCCTTCTTTATTTTCAATAACATAATACATAAACATACGTGCTAATCAGGTATAAAATTCCATAAGCCTGTTTATTATATAAAGTCACATCGGTTACATAAAGTCTAAATCAGTTTAATTTATCATACTTCGGTTTATTGTCTCTATTGGTTATATAATTCTAATTTAATATAATTGTCCTAAAAAGATCTGTATTTCTTTCGTCTGCTTTTAAAATTTAATAGATGGAAATTACTAAATGGTAATATTTGTCTGTTACAAAATTTATCTGTTATTTTAATCTTTTTCCTACTGCCTGTAACAAACTTTCTATTTTTCTTTTTTCCCTTAAAATTACTTAACATAATTTTACTTCTGTTTTTCTTTAGTTTGTCTTTTAATTTCACCTTTTTATTCCTAATTCGTTTACCTATAATAACCTCTTTATCATCTCTTCTACTATAATCTACCTTGACAAAACTTCCCTTCTTTAAAATTTCATCTTCATTAATATTACAATTTACATCTACTATTTCTAACTCATCTTCTATAGTTTTATCATCAGTATTCCCTACATCTACTTTTCCTAATTCTGTTGAATGTACTTCATCGTTATTAATTTGTTTAACTTCCTGATCTTTCTCATATTCTTTGCTAAATTCTAATTTGCTAATTATTGCCTCTTTTAGATTTATTATACTGCTTGTTATTTCATCCATTTTTATATTATTTCTTGATATCTCCTCAGATTGTTTGTCAAATTTAGTTTTCACATATTCTTTCATTTCTTTCATGTCTTCTTTCATTTCTTTCATGTCTTCAGACTGTTTGTCAAATTTAGTTTTCATGTCTTCAGACTGTTTGTCAATTTTTTCTGTTTGGTTTATTATAAGTTGCATAAGTTGCGCAAGTGTAGGTTCTACTGTTTTTCCTTCTTCACCGTTCCCCTCCATTACTGAAATGGTTAAAGCTTTCTGCTTCTCAGACACTACTAATTCTTTATCTGTATACTTCTTTTTTAATACTAAATTACTTTCCGCGGCAGAATAAATACTTTTAACCGACGTCATACAATAATCACTAAACAAAATTTACTCTAATAATATTTAAATATACTAGTATGCCCTAATATGACTGCAAAATTCTAATCTAAGACTAATAAGCTAATAAAATCCAAATAAGATAAGAAAAACCAAATAAGTAATCAAAACCTATTATTAATCAAATGATTATCTAATCTACAAAAGCCCCACATTAATCAAATGCCCCACGTTGACAGCGACAAATTTATATGCGATGAATTGGCATAAACAGAATAATTTTGATTTTCTTTTGCCCCACCTCGGCTAGCAAAATAAAAATATATGCGTTGAATTCGGCTAATTAAAAATAAAATATTGTTTTTATATTCACTTATTAAATACTTACAAATGACGAATAATTACTGTTAGATTGTAGATAATTGATTTATAAATAAATTAATTTTTTAAAGACTGTGTACTTTGGAAATGCTTTTCAACTTCCCTCTTTTATAAATTCTAATATGATTTGAAAATACCTTTTAATAGATTTAATAATGCAATGGTTATATAAAATTAATGTTACGTTAGTTCTTGACTAACTCAAGTTTACGTAAGAGAGTTGGGCGCCAGTTAAATAAATTAACATAACAGAATTAAATGTTATAAAAATAACTCATCTCAGGGTGAATGTGGATTCCTGTAGGTTTTAAAAATATACAAATTGAAATTGAAAACACTTTTTAAAATTGAAATCTTAATTAAGTTTAATGGCTAAATTGTTCAAATCACTTAATTACACCTCACAAACGATAGTCTTTTCTTCATCAGATACCAAAGGAAATAACTTCCTACCTTTTTATAAAGCGATGCTTCTTCCTTTTTCTATAGATGCCCTCTTTCCAAAACCAATTGGCAGAGCAAGTCACTTATGTTGTCTCAGTGCCGATTTCCAATTCCGGTTGACTTCCTCCCTTTTGCATGGCTTTCCCACATAACACCATCCACACTCTTGGTTTTGGTAACTCACTTTTGTTTTATTTTAACTGCGGGTATATATCCCTTTCTCGAAGAACTTGTATTTGCTTTTTGTGTTTAATTAAATAAAACACCGATTGATGGTTTTAATCGAAGATTTATTATCTTGCTTACTTAGCAAGTAAATTAACTTTAAAAGGTTCTTTATAAACGTATACACTTCTACAATTTATAACCTTTTTAATACTTTTGCCGTATTCAATTAACTTAACTATTTACATTGTACTGTATTTCTTACACGACTTTACTGCGTCGTTGTTTACCATGAAGTGTCTATTTACATTTTATTATTGTCTTTAACACGACTTTACTGCGTCGCTTTCTATCAGGAACTCCCTTAAAATTATGATTTTCTAAGCTTATATACAATTGACTATTTACATAATTATATTACACAATCTGACGTCACCTTACGAACTAATACAAACTGTACACTCATATAATACATAATAGCAGATTAAAATTCTTATATAAAAGTGACACATCTATTACACATTATTACACAACATTTGCAATAACAATGAACTATTTACACGAACAAAAACCTTAAAGAATCACATAACCCGTCGATATACTCATTTGAAATTATACATAATTGAATTACATCATAACAAAAACTTGCGAACAACTGGATGTTACGTACACTTAAGTAATCGGTGAGTAAGCTGTTTGATAATAAATAGAAACATGTATTATTTAACCTTATTAAAAAGTATACACATTGATTTCAAAATCAATGACACTCCATTAAATAACTTAAATTTATTTTTAACAGGAAAAGTTGATAAAAATATTTCAAAAGTGTTAGTATTTAACAACGATTTTAGAATTTTCCAAAATTTTCCAAAATTTCCAAAATTTTGACACTAAAATCCACAGCAATATATATATATATATATATATATATATATTGATGCCTGTTAAGCTGTCACCTCCGTCATACAGAGGAGACGGCCTGACTTCCGGGTATTCCCGTGGATATATTGCTAAAAATTTGTTATATTTGTGATGAGGGGAACCTCTACAATCCGAATCTCAAGAAAGGGGAAATTATTTCCCTTGTTTTATTTTGTCATATATAGAGTATACAGAAGATACGAACCGACCTCCAAAATTTATATATAAGAAGATACTTATAGTTCGCTGTTACCTCCAGCAGCGCTGCCAAGTGTTCGGAGGTCAGAAGATACCACCGTTATGTGCAGTTATATATACAGAGCGTTGACTCCACATTCCATAGATGCACATTTCATAAAAAGGTTCTCTTGTGGGTCTCCAGATGTTGAAATCGGTTGGTTTAAATTGCTCGCCGAGGGCATTTTAGTGGCCAGATAACAAAAGAAAACAAGCGAGCATTCTCGATTTACTTATTTTTTATTTTTTGAGTTATAGGAAATTGTCGTTTTTGTATTTCTTATGAATTGTTATTAAAGATATTAAAAAGCCGTTTCGACACTATTAAAGCATCTTTATGAGTAGCACTGACTAGTTGAATAAGGCTTTTCTAATTATAATCATTGATTTCTGGTTTACTTCATAAAGTTGTATATTTTAAATGAAAACTTTAGTAATTTGATTAGAAATACTTAGATCGGTTATATATTAGAAAGAAATTTCTTTCTATAATGAATTAAAAATATAACAAAACCAGAAAAAGGGAATTCTTTTGTTATTGTCAATAAAAGTCAATAAGAACGCAACCAGTACCAATATTGCGTATAATTAGTATAGCACATTTTTGAAATTTATATGTATTAGACATAAATCAGTTATGTAACGTAGTATTTGTATAAATATGATATTCTACAAAGTTTCTTTTAATCTCGGGAATAACGGTTAAATTGAATATGCTTTTATCCAGATTCCATTTCGATTGAAATAAAGGCAGATACTCTTTTAATTTTTACTAAACTCGATAAGAGTTTAATATAAACAAATTAAATATTGTGTTTTTTACAACAAATGCTTGTTGTTTCCGAAGTCACGCACGTATCATGTAGGACCATTGAATATCCCGTGATTTGATTAACAAAAAAAGTTACCAACTTTATTAAGATTAAAACAAATCGAAACACAACAAATTAATCAACATTTTTATAGAATTTTTGCTTAAGACATTTTTTCCAGCATTTGTTGATCTAACGAAATACAGAATACGTATGTTACACTGTTATACATGTACCTACCTCTTGTAAATTTATGTTTTAACTTATGTTTTAAATAAAGCACTTACTAACGACAAAACATGTACGTTTTATGGAACGTGTACTTTAAGTCCACATTAAAGACAGGTTTAACTTAATGTAGTCTTTTTTGATAACATTGTATAAACCATAGATAAATAGTAGGTATATTGCGTTATCAGAATTAAAAGTGGCAGTTTATTTGACACTTAATTATGTTAGCAATCGCGGCTCTCCATTTAAAACAAAATACCACTATAAGCTTTTGTTTGAAACAATGTTTATCAACCTTGGCACAACCTTAATATCCGAAAATGGCCCACTGCTAGACTAAAGTAGGGATGATAATTTGATACCAAGCTTGGTCTCAGACACGGAAAGATCAGAGTTACCCAATATTGGTTGTTATTGGCTAAAACCAATACGTTATGCAATGTTTTGGACAATAAATGACACCGATATCGCAATAAAACTAAAGTTAGTCTTGGACCGATCTTGAATGTTAATGTAGTACCAAGGCTGGTAATTGAGAAACAAAGCAACTATTACACAATCCTTTTCCTTTAATGAATGCTAGTGCAAACAAGCAACGAAGTCTACCATTACTGTTTCGCCGTAACTGAATGCAAAGTCGATTTTTGTGTTGGATATAAAATGTTCATTAACAAAATAAATACGAAGAAATCGAAAATTCGTATAAATGATTAATGTCTTAGACTCTCAACACATATTGAGACCGTACAAACCTAACACTTTCATAGTGTACGTCTTCTTGTGCAAATACATATGTACAGTCGGTAAGTCAATATAGTTTACACTTTAGTCTTGCCAGTGTAAGTTTAAGTTCATAAAAATTCAGTAGGTTAGCAACCACTAATCCATCTTTACAATAAACCACATTTACAGAAATTTAGCAAAATATAATATGAATATTGACCCAACCTTAGCCGAAGGGTAAGAAACCAAGATTTTGAATTTTGAAGATTGCTAAAACTGGAGTTAGTTTAGCGAACCTAAGATTCAAAGTTGGCTAAGGTTTTGGGTGATAAGTATGTAACCGGCACTTGATATGTAGAGATTGACTAAAGGTAAGTACTCACAGCAGCGGATCCACAGGCGGATGTCATACGATTGGTCGGTTTGAGTCAAATCGACTCAATCCGACCAATCGTATGACATCCGCCTGCGGATCCGCTGCTGTGAGTACTTAGCTTTAGACTAGCTAAAGCAAATTAGCGAAATAGTATCTGATATTTGACTTAAGTATATTCTATGGGTAACTGGCATTGACCTAACGGGTGAAAATTGGCTGAAGCTTGGGCAAGTTGTAAGGAACCCTGAAACGGTTTCTGAACATTGGCTTCGACTTGTACAACGTTTAGTGAACCGAAAATTAGTATCAGGTTGTTGATTAACCCTCGAGTGACAATTAAACAACCGAGACTCAGAATCTGAAAATTGCTTGAAACGTGGGTGAAAATCGGTGCGTCCAACACACCGCTGGAAATATAGCGCTGCAGCAGTTTTCACAGCCGTCTTAGATTTAACAATCACCCAAGCAATAATATTGTTTGAAGTACATCATCATTTTATACATATAAAACGCTTAAAAATAAATACATATTAAACATGAGTTCGAGAACCAAGATTCGATATCTGAAAATTCGCCTACACTTGGATCAATGTCGAGAAAACGACATTTGACTGTCCAGTATTCAGCCACGCTGGGGTTTATTCAAAGACCTTTGTTTTAATTTTTTTTCTTCTAATGAAAAATTGTTGGTATTGCTAGACTAAACTTCTAATCATAGAGAGGAGGCACTTTTACCCTAGTGGAAAAAAATAGTATGTTTTATTTGGATTTAAAGTGACTTTGTTTGTTGCTATTTACGAGCGATAAATAACTCCGCCTAAATAATAAATAAATAATAATCTTATCATGTGAACAACTCCGCTATAGGGTAAATACAAATATTTTACTTAATTGGGCTCGATTCCTATAAGGAATCTAAATAGAATGACTTTAGGAGAGTTCACGCATCCTAGCTGCGATGTGCAAACGGGTTTTCCAAATCAACTATGTGGATTGTTTGACAATTACTTTAATTGTAATCATAATGCATCAATCCTAAATCCAAATATAAAATGCAGGGAAACAAGATTGGGCGATGAAAATTTTTCATCTATCTCTGCAAATGAGACTTGTCTCCAACTCTTCTTATTTCATTATGTCGAGCTGTTAACAAGTGTCCAGTCCTCATACTAAGGTCGTCCTTGATCAGTGGCGACATAGATCTGGAGCTCATGTCCATTTCCTTCGCCAACAAACGAATAGGATAGGATGTTAGTATAGGATTTTTTTTACGAATAGAATGTTATAAAAAGAAACATTTTTGATTTATAGTTATTTATGTTATAAATCCGGCAATCAAACTTTACAGAACGAGTTTGATCTCTGAAGGAAGACAGAAGTCGTGTCTGAAATCTTGAAACGATAACTAAGGAGAATCATTTACAGGACCTATAACGTTTTTTTTCATGTGTTGCAATTTTTTCTCTTTGAACGAAAGTTCATTCACCCCCTGCTTTATAATAATCTAGTCATTCTATATAGTAGAGTAAATTTTTGCAAAAAACATGCCTAAGTTCTTATTTTTTACTATCTAAAGATAGAGACTTGAAATCTTCTGTAATGCCTTCAGTACTGGACCAGTATAAAATGTACTATGTTTAAAATGGGGGCACGCCCCCTCTAGTGGTTGAGACCCCCATTTTGTACCCTTAATTTAATAACGCAAACAAATTGAGCGAAATTTATGTTGGGAGGGTTCTTGGAGTCACTAATTATGAATCCAATGAGAAAATTGAAAAATTCAAAATGGCGGTCCTAAAATAACGGCCTTTGAGATTCAGAATGCGATTTACGCCGTTTCTATTGATTTTAGAGAAAAATTCATGTGATTTTGCAAAGGAATACACTATTTCGATTACCTTATTATGTAGCCTCTTTGCTCTGCCCTAGTAGTAAAGTCAATTTTTGCATAAGTTCCTATTTTTTACTATCTAAAGATAGAGACTTGAGATCTTTCCTAATGCCTTCAGTACTGAACCAATATAAAATGTAATATGTTTAAAATGGCGGTTTTACCCCTCGGGGGGTTGAAACCCCCATTTTACACTCCCAATCTAATAACTCGAGAAGTTTTCCATTAACTTGAGTGAAATTCATGTTGGGGGGGTTTTGGTGTTCCTGATTATGAGTTCAATGAGAAAATTAAGAAATACAAAATGGCGAACTCAAAATGGCGGTATTTGAGATTGAAAATGCGATTTACGCCCGTTTCTATTGATTTTAGAGAAAAATCCAAAGTGTCAAAAAGTGTTTAGAATGTAATCTTGCATAGGAATACACTATCGTGGTTACCTTATTATGTAACCCCATTCAATCAACCCTAGTGGGCTTCTCACTAGGGGAGAGTGAAGGGGTTACATAATAAGGTAACCGGAATTATGTATTCCTATGCAGAATCACATTCTAAACACTTTCTGACTTTTCTCATTTTTCTCTAAAATCAATAGGACCGGCGTAAATCGCATTTTCAATCTAAAATACCGCCATTTTGTGTCCGCCATTTTGAATTTTGTGATTTTCTTATTTGATTCATAATCAACGACCTCACAGCTCCCTCCAACATAGTTTTTGCTCAACTTGGTTGAAAACTTCACGAGTTGTTAAATTGGGAGTTTAAAATGGGGATTTCAACCCCCCGAGGGGGCGTGTCCCTATCTTAAACATATTACATTTGATATTGGTCTAGTACTGAAGGCATTACAAAAGATTTCAAGTCTCTATCTTTAGATAGTAAAAAATAAGAACTTAATGCAGAAATTGACTCTACTACTAGGGCAGAGCGAAGGGGTTACATAATAAGGTAACCAAAATAGCGTAGTCCTTTGCAAAATCACATTATAAACACTTTTTGATTCTTTGAATTTATTTCTAGAATCAATAGAAATGGCGTAAATCGCATTCTCAATATAAAAGGCCGTTATTTTAGAGCCGCCATTTTGGGTCTGCTATTTGAATTTTTTAATTTTCTCATTGGATTCATAATCAGCGACCCCAAGAACACTCCCAACACAACTTTGCTCAATTTGGTTGCGTTATTAAATCAGGGGTACAAAATGGGGGTCTCAACCACCAGGGGGGCGTGCCCCCATATTAAACATATTACATTTTATATTGGTCCAGTACTAAAGGCATTAGAAAAGATTTCAAGTCTCTATCTTTAGATAGTAAAAAATAAGAATTTAATGCAAAAATTGGCTCTACTACTAGGGCAGAGCGAAGGGGTTACATAATAAGGTAACCAAAATAGCGTAGTCCTTTGCAAAATCACATTATAAACACTTTTTGATTCTTTGAATTTCTCTCGAGAATCAATAGAAATGGCGTAAATCGCATTCTCAATATAAAAGGCCGTTATTTTAGAGCCGCCATTTTGGGTCTGCTATTTGAATTTTTTAATTTTCTCATTGGATTCATAATCAGCGACCCCAAGAACACTCCCAACACAACTTTGCTCAATTTGGTTGCGTTATTAAATCAGGGGTACAAAATGGGGGTCTCAACCACCAGGGGGCGTGCCCCCATATTAAACATATTACATTTTATATTGGTCCAGTAATAAAGGCATTAGAAAAGATTTCAAGTCTCTATCTTTAGATAGTAAAAAATAAGAACTTAATGCAAAAATTGACTATACTAATAATAAAAATACGACACTTTATGTTAAACTGACGTTTGTTTAAGCCTTTCAGTACGTAAAGCTTCATGTCAAGATTATGACGTAAGGTTTTATTTTCCGCTACAATATGGAATTTAATAGAAAATATGTTTTACTCGTAATTATGTAACAATATAAACAGTTAATATTTTTTATTTCATTTCGTATTTCAAACAATTCTTTATATACCACAATTAGTAATATAAAGTATATCTTGATCTCCGTTGTCAATGATACCGGAGTTCAAGACGTTCTTGATCTCCGTTGTTGTTGGCAACGTAAATAATTTGATGTTGCATTATAGCCACATGCATGCATGCATGCTGCTTTTTATCTCCTTAGTTACGCGTATGATGACACAGACAAGGCAACTTGCTTCTTTATACAATAAATTCGGATGGATTTTAAAAGGGAGAAATTAGGATTGAAATACGAAATAAAATAAAACAACTTATGCAATACGGAGATCAAGCTTCTTTAAATCCTCAAAGATGTTATAACGCCTCGGCTGGCACCTCGGCGTTAAACATCTTCTTGGATTTAAAATATCGCTTGATCTTCTAATTACATAATATATATTACAAAATGAGTATTTCAGACTTATTCTTTCCTTCATCAAATGTAAACATAGTTAGAATGTCAATGAAAACTTTATTAACCGGGTAATTTGGTGAAATTTGCACCAAATGTTACATTATTTTGCTTAGTAAAATTATTTTTCTTTGAAAATTATATTAATTATTATATTAATTGTAATACTAAAAATATTGAAGATTTTAAAGATTTTAAATCTTTCTTTGTGGATGCCAGAATAAATATATCATATGTCATATGACAATTCCTAAAATAATAATCAAATAATAATAATCCAGTAAATCCGAAATGATCATTTTGTAAAAAGATGAATTTTTTATTTATACATAATTACGACTAAAACGTATTTCCTATTTAATTTTTTTCATATCTCAAAGAAAGTCGTTTTCAATTCAAAACTTTTTAAATAAAATAGAAATTATTATTTTATGGTTCTTAAGTATCATTAACTATTTAAAAATGACGTACAATTCAAGAGATCACTTAAATTTTCTGAGTAGTTTACAAATATTTATTTAAATGCTGCTACTATACCCAAAAATTGTCTGCAAAAATTCAGGTAGCGTGAAATGGCCGAAACTACGCCAGGGGTACTGGTTTCGATGGAATTCTATATACCTGAGTGGTTTAGGTCTTGTACACAACGTTGCCAATGTGTGGAGCCTGCAACGTACCGTACATGATACAAAAAACAACATATACAGGCGGAGGTGACATCGTATTGGCAATTATACAAATAACAGCGACGGCAACGCCAGCGATCTACAGCTGAACTAAAAATTAATTTTGTGAGTATAAGTATGACGTTATCACCTCCAGACAAAAATTTGAATTTAGGCTTCTAACACCATCTATATGCTTATACAGTCGAAAACAGGGCAAAACGTTGTGACCTCCGAAAACGGAGGTCACAACGTTATATATGAGGTGACAGCGTATGCTGGGTATCTACTTTGGAGGTGACAAGGTACCCTTTATCAATATATATATATATATATATATATATATATATATATATATATATATATATATATATATATATATATATATATATATATATTGTGATGATATTTTGAATAAAATAAAAGAATTAAGGGTATAATATAATAAAAAACTAAAGGATACATTAAAATTTAACAAAATAAAAAGAAGGGGTATTATTTTATAAGACAGGTTATTATAAATTATAATATTAAACATTCAGACATAATCGTTGTTGATGAAGGGTCATGTAGATGTTTTCTTTATGAACGTTGTTTCATGGTTTTCATTGAGTTTGCAGCAAGCTAGAAAAAAAAATAAAATAATTGAAGGTGGTGTTATTTTTTTGGACAGGAGAAAAATTTTTCCTCTAATAGAAAAAATTATAATCAATTAATTTATCCATTGTACTATAGATAAAAAACGTGTGGAATATATATAGAATAATTATGACATGTGTACAAGATTAAGAGATTTACCATAAACCGAATTGAGAAGAAAAATAAACCAACTTACCCATAAAGTGGTCCCGTTTTATTTATTTGTTGTAGAGTGCATGGTGGTGATAGCATATGGGAAGTAAAGGTGGTTTTGTCCATCAAACGTTACTACAGGAGATATTAAGAGTACCATTAATATAAAGAAGAGGTTCCTGGAATATAAAAGTTAGAAGTAAAGAAAAGGAGTTTTAGGTATAAATAACATCTCCAGTGATATTAGTGAGTGTTAATAGCAGAGCAAAAGTGTTTACTAAGTTTTAAAAGAAAGAAAATAAAAAGCACATGACTACATAGTAAAATTTACCAAAACAATGTTACTTACAATAGATTTGTTTTTTTGGAGCTGTAGATAGTTTTTACCTTTGGATAAAAGCTTGTAAGGAAAGTTGCAAATTCCATATATAAAATCTTTTCTGGAAATAAATTATAATTTAAAAAAAATTCATAAAGAATAAAATTTGACTTACCTGTCATATAAAATTTGACTTACCTGTCAGATATATAAAAAAATTGAGGTTAGATGATAAATTTTAATGTTGATATTGATTATTAGTCAAAATAGAGGGAACTAATATTGTAATACACAAACCCATAATAACTAATGAAATTGCATTCATTCATGAAAAGGTAGAACCCCGGCTTTTCATAGAATAAATTTTGTTAATTTCATAATAGAAATATACCTTTTATAATTAAATAAATTATCTAATATTTGAACAAAATAACATTACTACATTACCTAATTAATGAGGCCCAACGTGGCACAAGGTTAAATATTCCTTGTACAGTACAAATTAAATGGCGCCCAACGTGTTTGGCAAGTTTTTGCAGAGTTAAATAAGATTAACTTTAGTAACCAACGTGTTTGGCAAGTTTTTGCAGAGTTAAATAAGATTAACTTTAGTAACCAACGTGTTTGGCAAGTTTTTGCAGAGTTAAATAAGATTAACTTTAATAACCAACGTGTTTGGCAAGTTTTTGCAGAGTTAAATAAGATTAATTTTAAAAAAAAAAAACCAACGTGTTTGCATACTAGTGAGAATTAATAAGTTTGAAAATATCACATTTTTTTAGATACTGTCTGCAAATATAATAGAATTCATAATAACTATTTTATTTGTCTATGTGTATAACATAATTTTTTTTTAGTAATTTAAAGTAGAAAAACAAGAATGGAGAAAGGAGACAGGATGCTTAGAAGATCCGGAAAACATTATGTGTCACAAGACGATAAAAATAAGGGAGATGAAAGAGAAACAGGATCCGACGAAAAACAACAAACAATCATAGAAGAAGAGAATCCCGAAGAAACAGAAAGAATGATACGGATGGAGGAAGAATTAGTGGAGACAAGAATTGAACAAGGAACATCAATGGAGAGTAGTCAATTTGAAAAATTGTTTGAATACATCAGAAAATCAAATGAAGAAATGAAAAAGTCTAATGAAAAGATGGAAAAGAACCAAGAAAAGATGAGTGAAAAGATGGAGAAAAATCAAGAAGATTTGAAAGAAGAAATGAAAAGGTCAAATGAAGAGACAAGGGAAAAGATGGAAAGAAAATTTGAAGAATCATCAGAGAAAATTGATAAAATTCAAGAGGAAATAGAAAAATCTGCAGAAGTAATAAAGAAGTTAGAGGAGAGGGTTGAAAAGACATTTATTGAGTTTGCTGAAAAAAACAGTCAATTAGTAGAAGAGAAGATAAAAACGGCAAGAGAAGAGGTGAGCAAAGAAATACAAGAAAAGGTGGACGTAGCAAACAAACAGACAGAAGAAAGAATGGAAGCAGTAAACAAGAAAATACAAGAAGGAGAGAAGAAGAGAGAGGAGAATCAGAAAATAACTATGGCAGTTTTAAAAAGGCAGAATGAAGAGCATCAAAAGCGAACAGAAGAAGTTATGCAGAAGACAACAGAAGTTAATGAGAAATTGGAGCATTTTGGTAAAGGAGTGAGTGAAAATTTAGAAACGATAGGGAAATCTATTGACCAGGGTAAAAATAATGTAAATAATTTAGAACGAAATAGAAGGGATTTATGTGGGGCTAATGGAAATTTTAGATGTGGTCCAGAAATGATTCCAAGATTTGAGGGACGAAATTATGAACAACCTATGGTATTTTTGAATAAACTAGATGAGATGATGAAAAATGAAGGTTCAGAAAACATAAAATTTCAAATTATAAATATTTCTTTAATTGGACATGCAGAAAAATGGCATAGTATCATACGAAATCAATATCAAACTTATCAAGAATTTAGAACATTATTTATACAACAATACTGGGGAAGTTCGCAACAAGCTATAATTAGAACAAATCTAACTTCTGGAAGTTACGCAGCTTATAAAGGATCTAGAGAAAATTACGTTATAGATCAGTACAACCAAGCACAATATTTAATGCCAAGACTGACAGAAGAGGAAATTGTGCAACATTTATCTCGACACATGGAGAAGGAGATAGCAAGAGCTATTGCGGTGCAAAATATAAAGAAGTTAAAAGATCTTTTGGAAATAATCAGAAATTATGATATAGCCACCAATTATGAAAAACAAAAAGAAGAGCAGAAGAAAGAGACGCAGAGAAAATTCATACCAGATTTTAGAAATGAAAAGACATGGGGAAACCAAAGAAATTATGGGTATGATCAAAGTCGACAAATTAATAGGGGATATGGAAACAATGGTTACAGAAATATGGAACAATCAAAATATAGAGCATATAATGGTAACAATCAGTATAACACTTACAACAGAAATCAAGATTTTAGAAGATACAATGACCATAATCAGGAAGAAAGAAAAAAATACCAAGAAAATGGATATAATTACAGAAGATTCAATGAAAATGAAAATACAAAATTACAGGAAGAGAGAAATAGAAAACTCCATGCTATCGAAGTCGTAGAAATCAATGACGAAACTTCGAATAGCCAAAAAAAAACTCCAATAATATAACAATAATTTTAAATATGGGTACGGGGTTGATAGAAGAATCATTTAAAAATTTAGAAGAAGAAAGTTTGCTATGAAGAAAAAAATATCAACAATAAATCAAATGGTTCAAATTAAGATGAAGATTGGAGAAGATTGTTTAGAAGATGCAAGTTTGTTAATTGTGAAAGGATTGAGTTTGGATTTTATTTTAGGTATGGATTTGATAGAGAAATATGGATTAATAATTGATGGAGAAGAAAAGTGTATTATATTGAAGAATAGGAAGAAGAAATGGATTGGATTGGGAACAGAATTAAGTAAGATGGATGTATCAATTGGGAAAGAAGAAGTTTTAGAGGCAGAAGAGTTAATGGATGGTAAAGTTGAATATGAAGATGAGATAGTTTTGTATAATTTGTTTGAAAGGATATTTGAAGAAAGACAGATTGGATTAATAGATGATGAGACAAGAAGAGAATTAAGTAACATATTGCAACAACATATTAGTTTATTAGATGATGAACCAAGGGTGGCTGAAAATTATCAACATCAATTAGAAGTTAATGATAAAGAAGGTTTTAACACTAAAATTTATCCAATACCATTTGCTTATAGAGGAGCTGTTAAAGCAGAAATTATAAAATTGTTAAAGAATGGAATTATTGAAACTTCAAAAACACATTTTATCAATCCCATAGTAATTGTACCCAAACAAAATAAAACGGAAATGAGAATTTGCCTAGATGCGAGAAAGTTAAATGCCATAACGAAACCACAATATGAACAACCACCATCATTGGACATCCTGTTAAGTAGAATCTGTAGTAAAAGTTATTTTAGTAAGTTAGATTTGAAAAATTCATTTTGGCTTATTCCTTTACATCCTGAAAGTAGAAAATATACTGGTTTTAGTATAGAAGGAGAAGTATATCAATTCAAAGTGGTACCATTTGGATTATCCACTGCTTCAGCTGCATTAGTTAGAGCTATGCAGAAAATATTAAATAAGTATGAAGAATTCTGCGCGCATTATATTGATGATATTTTAATTTTTTCAAAAAGTAAAGAAGAACATCTCCAGCATGTGAAGAAAATATTAGAAAATTTAGATGAAAATGGTTTAAAGCTAAATAATAGCAAATGTGAATTTTTTAAGGATGAGGTAAAATATTTAGGTTATGTGATTAGCAGAAAAGGCGTATTTATCAACGAACAACGTTTAGAAGAATTGAAAAATTTAACTAGACCTAAAAATCTTAAAACATTAAGAGGTTTTCTTGGAGTATTAAATTATTACAAGAAATTTATTCCAAACTATTCAGAATTATGTATACCCTTAATAGAGTTATTAAAAAAAAAAATATAAAATGGAAGTGGACTGAAAAACAGGAACAAGCATTTCAAAAACTGAAAATGGTCTTTTATACAGAATTATTACTTAGGTATCCAGATTTTAATCAAATCTTCATATTAAGAACAGACGCCTCTGATTTTGCGATAGCTGCAGAATTAGTTCAGGAGCAACAGGGAGAAGAAGTGCCAATATGCTTCATATCGAGGGTATTGAAGGATTGTGAAACCAGATATACCGTTGCAGAGAAAGAAATGTTAGCCATTGTATTTGCTGTGAAAAAACTGAAGTTTTATTTAACTGGAAATAAGTTTGTAATAGAAACAGATAATTCTGCAATATCATTCTTAAAAAATAAAAAATTCTTAAACAATAGGTTGTACCGATGGGCGTTAATATTACAAGAATATATCTTTGACATTCGGTATAAAAGGGGAACTGAAAATGTGACGGCTGATTTCTTCAGTAGAAATAACTCTCCGGAGTATGGTAAGTCAAATGAAGTTATGATAGCATTACAAAAGTTTATGGTGAGTGGAGATTTTACTAAAGAAAGATTTCAAGAGATTCAACGAGAAGAAGAGATACAAAGGATAAAGAGGGAAATATTAATGTTGGGAGTTGAAGTATGGAAAGGTTATGTAATAAGGGAAGAGTTATTGATGAAACGGATTGGAAGTAAAGAAATGGTAGTACTCACAAATGGTATAGCTAAAGAAATCATTGTTATGATTCATTTGAATTATGGTCACATTGGGGTGAGAAAAACATTTTTGGTTTTTAGAGAACTATTTTATATAAAGAATGATATAACGTTAATCAAGAAAATTATAAAGAATTGTGAAATTTGTTTATTTGGAAAAGAGAAAAATTATAAAAACCAAAACAAATATATGAGTTTTAAAATAGAATATCCTTTACAACTAGTTGCAATTGACTATATTTCTAACTTGATTCCAGGACAATTTGGATATCAACATATCTTAGTAATGGTAGATGTATTTACAAAATTTGTGAAACTGTTTCCGGCAAAAAATTGTAACACTGTACATGCAGTAAGATTTATTAATCAATTTATTGAACATGTAGGAAAAATGGATACTGTCTTAGCAGACAATGCTACATATTTTAACAATTTAAGATTTAGAGATGAATTGCAAAAACAAGAAATAAAAACAATTTATTCCAGTATTAGACATCCACAAGGAAATTTATCAGAAAGATACATAAAAGAAGTGGTAAAGTATTTGAGATTATTAACATATCGTCAACATAATCAATGGGTGAAATATTTATGTCAAGTGGAAAAATATTTAAACACAATCCCAAACGTGACAACTCAAGTATGCCCAATTACTTTAATGAAAGGTATTATTCCTGAAAGACCTTGGAGGGAATGGGAAGAAAATATAGATGTCACTGAATTATTGCAAGAAGTAAGATTAAGAATTAAGAAGAACCAGAAAAGGATACAAGAAAAAATGAATAAAAGAATTAAAAAGAAAACAGAATTTAAGATAAATGATTTAGTTATAGTTAAAACTTTAAAAGTAGCAGATAGACAAAGAAAAAAATGTAAAAAGTTAAATCTCCCATTTCAGGGACCTTTTTCAATTTCTAAAATATTTGCAGAAGGGAATACTTATGAGTTAATGGATGAAGAGGGTAAAATAAAAGGGAGATTTCACGTATCACAAATATATAAATACAAAGATGAAAATAATCAGTTGTTAGAGTATAATGAATATTCATAAAATATTGACAATTTATTTTTTTTATAACCTCTAATAGCAATAATGACATTTATTAAATTAATATGACATTTGAAAGAAATATAAAATGTTAATGCAAGGATAAAATTTTTATTTATAATGGGAGTCAGTATAATGATAATTTTTCATAAAAGGAATGGAAGAATTCATTCAAAGGATAAAATGTTAATTTGTTGATGTTGTTAGTTGATAGTTTATTTTATTGTTGATCTGTTACATATAATTGATTCAAAATCAATTTGATTGGTTATAAAATTATTTAATGAAAAAAAAAAATTAAATTTCATATTATGATAGTTGTTAAAAATGTTATTAAAGTTGTTCATGTGATTTAATTTTTTTTATTTATTAAATAGTGGGGCTTTTATGTGATGATATTTTGAATAAAATAAAAGAATTAAGGGTATAATATAATAAAAAACTAAAGGATACATTAAAATTTAACAAAATAAAAAGAAGGGGTATTATTTTATAAGACAGGTTATTATAAATTATAATATTAAACATTCAGACATAATCGTTGTTGATGAAGGGTCATGTAGATGTTTTCTTTATGAACGTTGTTTCATGGTTTTCATTGAGTTTGCAGCAAGCTAGAAAAAAAAATAAAATAATTGAAGGTGGTGTTATTTTTTTGGACAGGAGAAAAATTTTTCCTCTAATAGAAAAAATTATAATCAATTAATTTATCCATTGTACTATAGATAAAAAACGTGTGGAATATATATAGAATAATTATGACATGTGTACAAGATTAAGAGATTTACCATAAACCGAATTGAGAAGAAAAATAAACCAACTTACCCATAAAGTGGTCCCGTTTTATTTATTTGTTGTAGAGTGCATGGTGGTGATAGCATATGGGAAGTAAAGGTGGTTTTGTCCATCAAACGTTACTACAGGAGATATTAAGAGTACCATTAATATAAAGAAGAGGTTCCTGGAATATAAAAGTTAGAAGTAAAGAAAAGGAGTTTTAGGTATAAATAACATCTCCAGTGATATTAGTGAGTGTTAATAGCAGAGCAAAAGTGTTTACTAAGTTTTAAGAGAAAGAAAATAAAAAGCACATGACTACATAGTAAAATTTACCAAAACAATGTTACTTACAATAGATTTGTTTTTTTGGAGCTGTAGATAGTTTTTACCTTTGGATAAAAGCTTGTAAGGCAAGTTGCAAATTCCATATATAAAATCTTTTCTGGAAATAAATTATAATTTAAAAAAAATTCATAAAGAATAAAATTTGACTTACCTGTCATATAAAATTTGACTTACCTGTCAGATATATAAAAAAATTGAGGTTAGATGATAAATTTTAATGTTGATATTGATTATTAGTCAAAATAGAGGGAACTAATATTGTAATACACAAACCCATAATAACTAATGAAATTGCATTCATTCATGAAAAGGTAGAACCCCGGCTTTTCATAGAATAAATTTTGTTAATTTCATAATAGAAATATACCTTTTATAATTAAATAAATTATCTAATATTTGAACAAAATAACATTACTACATTACCTAATTAATGAGGCCCAACGTGGCACAAGGTTAAATATTCCTTGTACAGTACAATATATATATATATATATATATATATATCAAGAAGAAAATATTTAAAGAGGTATTTCTAATTATTTCAAACGACGTCATCGATGACGTGCATTGGTTTTTGTTTTGTGTTAAGTAAACACTGCAGTAATTGGATAGTATCATATATATGAATTTAGATTGTGCTGTTAAAGAGAGATCATGTAGTGCTATTAATTAGCAATGTCTAAGCTTCTCAAACCTCTTCATTTATCGCATTTTCGAGATTTCGATACATTTTGTGTATTTGGTTGGCCTGCTTGATGTCTCAGGTTTGTATGTAGTACAGCAAAACTGTTCTTAATCCAGAGTACCTGAATAGTTTTTGACAAGATACGAGATACTACTGTCCTTAATGTAATTTAAATAGACAACTGAAGATAACTTGCCTAACTGAACCTAACCTTAAATAGTATCAAAATGTCAACCCAACCTCTAAATGTCTATCCTTACCTAGATTGGCGTGTACTTTGGATTTTTATGATGGACGTCACTGTTAATTACAAATAAATGAATGGCATATTTTGTCCGCTGTTTGTTATGGCCAACTTCACGAGATCAAGGCGATGTCGTCATCTTTCATGATCCCTTAGCCTTGTTGTTTAAAGCGTTGTTCCATTTTTGTCGTATGATTTCCCCTAACTCTTACAGCTAAAATTTGGTTCAGAGATGATTACCAACAGCGTACCTCAGAGGAAGAATACAAACCTTGGTGGCTTGGACTTTCATACCTTCCTCATTACTTGATCTTGCCTCTTGTTTTAATTTTTCCACTTTTGTTCCACTGCGTTCATTCTTCTGCGAATTCTGAGGCGTTGTCGAAAATGTTAACTTGTTCACTCGAATTTTTTTTATTTGCTTTTGAATCACTGCTACACTTTCTTTATACCTTTGAATAGATCTCCTCCAGAGCTTTAAAAGGATACCGCGTACAGTCTTTTATACCCATAGTTGTCTAGATAAACCGTGATATTGTAAAAAGTATTCACCAGTTTTAAGGATTTGTAAAATGTTAGTTCAAGCCACTATGAAATGTTCTTCATGCATTTGAATAGATCTTGTCGAGCGCTTTAAAACGGTACCTTACACAGTCGTTTTGCACTCACGGTTATCCAGATAAACCGCGATAGTGTCAAAAGTGTTCACCGGTTCACAAGAAAACGATTTTAAAAATGTTTAGTTCAAGCAACCGCGGAAAATGAGCGTATATTTAAATAAATCTCACGGGGAGCTTTAGAACAGTTGTGCGTCAAACACGGCGTCACACTCCATTGCATCATTTTCCACACGGAAAGAGAGCAAAGAACTTTGCCCGCACAACTCCATGGTGTTTACAAATATGTCAACACGATTACTGTTAGGAACGCATTTTTAACGAAATAGCTTGACGATGTAACTAAATAGGCAAATACTAAATCGTTAAGAAAATGCATAAATTAAAAAAACAAGTAATTAGTATGTGTTTAACAAAAAAAAACTTGGTTAACTTTAATTAATAGAAGTATTTTCTATTTTTCTTTTCTGTTTTTTAGAATAATCTGGCTTTTAGAATAATCTCATAGAATACTTACAATTATAACTTTGAATGGATACAAATACATTTAAAGCGTGGTCTTGCTGTGTAGATTTTCCCTACTGTAGTGAGTTTCTTTTTTTAATTTGCCATATCTTTATTTTAGAATATATTGTACGTGTCCTACTAAATTGTACATGAAAACTGATACGGAGATATTAATTGCATGCCATGATTTATTGTAAGGATTAGAAGATAGACAAACTCTTCACATTTTCTTAAAACGTATATTTTTAAAAATCCATAACTTTGAAGGAATTGACATAATAAACTAAAGAAGCCATTTTATTCAGTCGACTCCCCCCCCCACCAGGTGTCCCGTGACCGGCCGATACAGCTGAGCCCAAGTAATCTATACTCGGGAGGATCACCTATAATATGTTGGGTGTCTACTCTAGGTAGAGTCGGGTGAAGCGCTAATCTTAGGAATTCCTAGTCAATCCTAGGATCCAGACCAGCCAGAAGGTGGAAATTAAATTAAATAAAGGTGTGTATTAAAATATATAGACAATAATTAGGTCTAACTCATGAAGTCATTGATTTGATTTCTAGAAGATTAGTTACAATAGTACAATCTGCCACATGTAGACAACAAATAAAAACATCCAAATTTCGAACATCTAAAATTAACCGAATAAATTAGACAACGAAATTAATGTAGTACTTGCACGACAAAGTATGTATTATTGTACATCATAATAAATAAGTACCTATAAAGTAATTATACAGTAATAACAGTAATATCAGATATTATATATACAGATAATAGAAACAAAGGTATAACACAAAATCAATAGAAACTATAACTAAATGTTAAGGCAAATCAGTCGGCAATTTAAAAGCAAACTAAATAAATGTACCTATAAAAATAGTACCTGAAACTTTATAATAAAAATGTATGTATCAACAACATATTCTAGTACACATATATGTACTTAGTTACGACTAATCGGGAAATAACACGTGGTGGGTTCAATCGGGACTGCTTGAATTTTAATTAGTAGTTAGAATCAAGCTGAATAATCACTACGACGGTACACGCGCATGGTTTCAAGGTTGTACGTAATAAGTTAGTGTTTATACTTTGATAGATACAATTTTTCAAGTTACAAGTTCAATTCAATTACAGGTTTTTTCAAATTTTTATATTTTTCTTCTTCTGCGTGTCGTGCTCTGTTGCAGAGCTTCGGCATTTATCTCCTATACTTGTGTTGTGTGTGTTCAGTGATCACAAGTATAAGGGACCTACAGCTTAAGGTGGACTCCGAACCACCCCAAGTACATAGAGTACTTGGATTTTTTTATTAATTTCAGGGAAATTTCCTAGGTAAAGTATACATCGGTGGTTTGCCATTGCCTTCCAAGGGAGATGCGATTTTTAAAAATCTGGTGATATATGGGCCGGGGTTCGAAACCGAGTCCCTTGGTCGGTAGTCCCGCACGCAACTAACCGATCCACAATTATATATACATTATATATACATTATATATACATTATATATACATTATATATATACATTATATATACATTATATATACATTATATATACATTATATATACATTATATATACATTATATATACATTATATATACATTATATATACATTATATATACATTAGAATATTTTTATAATATAAGACAAAATTTGTGAAGTGGATCACCAATTTACCTGTGGTACGATATTCAATGTTAATATGAAAGTTCCCACGTCAATTAATGATAGGAACTTGATCCTTAATTCAATTTATAACATTCTTGATTTTTCAGAAGGTATTAACAATAACATTTTTATGCAACGATTTGAAAAGAAAATCATTTATTCTAAGCTATAAAACATTAAAATCAGAATTCTTTGACAAAACTCTGCATAAGGGAATAAACATTGAAAAGAAGTAAATATTTTTTATCAAACATGATATTCTTATAAACAATAAGCAACCTATGATAAACAAATTAAACTATTTGTGACTTCTCTATCAAATTGAAACGTTTTTCTAATCAATTTATATTATGTGTACATTTACTAAAGCTGAAAAAAATTCTTCCGATCAGAATGTTCTAGGAAATTACAGTAATGTTTGTACGACGTGTCCGCGAAATTGAGCAACAATAAGTATAAACCCAAGAGTGCCATAGCTGTTTGGACACTAATGTAGTAAAATGTTATTGAGGAATACTCTGAATACACAGTCTACGATGCTAGCATACTTGTGCAACTCGAGTGAGAAGTTTAATGTGGGTACATATTTTCTACCTTTTTTTCTACTAAAAAAGTAGTAACCTCATCGACGAGGTTACAGCTATGGCTGGTGGATAAGAAATATTGCAGCACACGTCCTAAAATACGTGTGGCTATGTTGCACTAATACGAGGGTTGTGCTGAAAATTGTTAGTTATAAAAAGACCTTTGCATTTTTTAACAAAAAATCTTTATTGTTTTTTAAAATAATCTCCATTCAGACTAATACACTTGTGCATTCTTTGAAACCACTTTTTAAAACATTCGGAAAATTCATTTTTTGAAAGGTCCTTAAAAATTCTTTGAAATTCTGTACCTGCTGCATCTGCGCTGGAAAATCTATTATCTCGCATCATTTTTTTAACAGTTGGAAACAAAAAAAGTCGCACGGCGACAGATCTGGTCTATACGGAGGATGAGTTACCAACTGAACTCCCGTATCTTTCAAAAAATCCAATGTTCTGACATCAGTGTGGGAGGATGCGTTGTCATGATGGACTAAGATATTACGCAAACCGGTCCTTTGGCGACCTGTCTGTAATTTTGCAAACATCTGTGGCAAAGCCACTTCGCAGTACCATTCAGAATTAACAGAATTGACTTATCTTCAAGTGGAATAACAGCAACAGGACCACTTCGGCGGAAAAAACAGCAATAACTTTCTTATTGACGCTTCTGCCCATCTTCGAATACCCAAACACTAGACTGCTGTTTAGTTTCAGGGTCGTAACTGTATACTCAAGATTCGTCACCAGTTACAATGTATGCCACTTGCTTGGAAGTTCCTCCGTCAAATTTTTGCAACATAAATTTACACCAGGCTACTCGAGCCTGTTTCTGATTTTCTGAGAGCAAATGCGTTATCCAACGGCTTGCTAGCTTTCTTACCCCAAGATGTTTATGCAAAATGGTATTCACCGCCGAGGATCCAATCTTCACTTCCTCCTGAATCTCCCTATAAGTAATATTTTGATTAGACTGAATCAAGCTTGCCACACGATCAACGTTTTCTGAACAGGCAGCTTCCGTAGGTCTTCCAGGTCTTGCTTGGCCCTCGTCGAAATTCGCGGAACCAATGACTAACAGCGGATAATGAAGGGGCAGCATCCCCAAAAGCTGCTATCAAATTTTCATGGCTTTGCTGGTATCCTAACTGTCTTTTATAATCGTAGAAAATCATAGCTCTAAAGGCAGTTCGCGGAATGCTCATCTTAACTGAATTAAAAATGCACAACTACTAATCTTACAAAATTAACTACGTTTCTCGAGCAAATCGGAACGTTTGACAATTGTGGGTAACGAATGTCAACTAATGCGACATTCAATTGTTGCAATTGTTTCTATCCAATTAAGCTTCCATGGCCTGCTACTAACTATTAACAGAGCATCCCTCGTATGTGCGTACGAAGAAGATGGAAACATATGTACACTACATTGCCTCTACTACGGCTTTGCATATATGATACACCAACCTCAATTGGTTGATTGGATTTCTTGAATAGATTTCAAAGAAATCTTATTGACTATTAAGGACGTCACTGTATAGTTGCTTGTGTCTACGACGCCAATGATGTCTTGCTTAAGACTAACATACAGATGGTTAAAATTAAATTAGTACTAGAAATTATACTTATAGATTTACAAAAATCGCTCTCTCACTTTAATTTCAGTACACCTCCGAACTTATGCCTAAACTAAAGTAGCCAATAGATGACTATTTTTCAATATTAATTTTAATAAAGAAGATTTGAAGAAAAAAAATTGAAGAATATCGTGGATAGGCAAAATACAAAGTTTACTTACTGTTTACGACTATCGGGAGTATTTCGGTCCATAACTGTTCTATGTGATCTAACGAACCCTTACTACAAAAGCAGCCTCATGGTATAGTTTGCTCAAGGAATACAAAAATTAGTCCTGCTTGGCAATAATCATTATCACTCACCTTGTTCTAACCTTCAAACTACGAAGTTCATAGTAGATCTTCCATAGTATTTTTTTGTCCATCCCGCACAAGCCTCTTACTTTACATACAATTAGACAGGCTAACAAAATCTAATCGGAATAACTGCATACTCCATAGAAGATAATAATGGCAGATTTATTAACACTCATAAGCTATATAGAATATCCGGAAACTGTTTTCGTTCGTCCGTAACAAGAATGCGTTTTTTTATTTCCTGGTAGTTTCATTTACAGTTTCAATTCAAAGCTTTGTTACAGATTGGGTTCACATCATAAAATCTGTACAACAATTAATAGTGCTATTCCGTAATGCAAAACCTAAGAACCTAGTTAACATTATATAGTCAATTCTTGTTCTGATTGTTTACATTGCCACAGGGTTTAAATCTACCCGTACCTATGCACCGACATCTAAATCAGAGTAGAGTTCGTAGTATACAGACAAGAAGTTTAATGAGATGGAATAGATTTTCGTAAAATTTCAACTTTTCGAAAATCTGTGTAACGAGTGCCTTACCAAAAAATATCGGCAAACATTATGTAAGTAGTAATACTTTTTCCGGTAATCGAATTATTGAGTGCTGTGTATTTTTACGTTATTTTTTATAGTTATCGAGAATTTAATCAACAGAGTAACTGCGAAAAAGAGCAAGAATGCTTGCTAAAACTCTGGGGAAAAAGTGGATGCAGATCAAGAAAATATTATTGCATTCTAGTCTGAAAAAGAACATCGTCTTAGTGAAGACGCACGTAACTCTTTCTTATAGATATTGAGCAATCTGAGTCAGTTTCTGGTGTTACGAAGCCGTACGATACTATAGAAACCGAGGAGAAAATAAAAAGCTCGATAAATTAGCAATCAAAAGGACTGTTTATCTAAAGTCCAATAGTCCAGCTAAATATGGCATTACAGTTTTCAGGCTCGTTGATGTTAAGGCAATTTATGTTACCCGAAGATTGTTACCGCATTAGTAATGATTTAAGTTGTTAGGTCCGTTCATTGTAGTTTGAGGTTGCATGTTAATGTAAACCGACACAAATTGATATCTGCAATCACAGTTTGGAATAAAATATGGAGACTTAACTGAATTACTATTGAACAGAAAGGCGATAAAATCTAGAAGCAGAATATTTGGTTTTATATAAAAAGCAGAGATATAACTCACAAGAGAGGTAACCCTTACACTATTTTTCAGTAAATAAACAGAAAATCAAAAGAAGCCAAAAATATGTAGGTCAGATAGCGAAACAAAAGGAGGAGTAGATATTGCTGATTAACTTAGATAATAATCATCAATTAGAGCTGAATTGGTTGCCGTCAAATTGTGTCACTTACAGAACATCTGAAATCTGACTTCCGATATAAGTGGGCACTTATTGATGAAGTGAAACAAGGAATGTATTCTGACTAATTAAACAGGTATGGTTTCGGCATAGTCAAATTAGCAAGAAAATATGTCAAGTGACTTTGACTTGACTTGAAGGGGATCGTCAGATTTTCAGAATCTGTTCTATGTCCAGAAGAATTATGTTTTGTTGTAGCTGCTGTAGTTCTAATGTTAAAAAGTGTTGATGATATTAAAATTAAAGGCCCATATTAAAAAAACTTCTTTTAAAAGACAACAGTCTGAAAATGGTTAGCGTGTTGACAAAATTGGCAATTTGTCTTCATTATTCTTTAAGCTATGTACATTTCATGAAAACATTTTTCAAAAAAAATATACGTAGCTTTTTTGGTTGATATTTGAAGATTTCAATGTAAAATTGAATGGAAAATGTTTAAACGATGTTGTACGTAACGTACAGTCAATGCACTATTAAATAGTAGCAAATACTTTGTTTACATTTTTTATTCATACTCAGCTCAGCATCTTTCTATGTCATATTCTGTTTTGAAATATGATGCCCACATTGAAAGAATCTTATAACTGTATCTTATCTTATTTTGTACTTTATCTTATGCTGATAAATATTCCTCATAGTTACTTGTACTTTCTGATGTAGTATATATTGAAGAATTTTGTGTTTACCATGAGTTTTACCCATGTAGAATTTAAAATTATTAGACTCTTCATTGTTGAACCAAGGTCTTCAATTCTTTACTGATGTTTACTCTAGAATTAAAAATAGAAACGACCGAAACTAATGGAGGTTTCATAACAGGAAAAATCTAATTTTATCTTTTGAAAATAATTATTGTAATAGAAGAGGCATACATCCTAAATGTAGGTTGCCTATTTATAAAAGATTAGGCTTTTCTATTGCACTAGGACAACTACAACAACATCAACAGAAATAATATTAAAACAGATCTAAGCCCACATCTAAAATGCATAACATGAATTAAGCAGTAAATATTATTGCAAGAAATTAGACAACCATAAAGATAGTATATCAAATAGCGGATTATTGGGCCATAACATCAGTTCATTGTTATTGGTGTGGTATCATGCGGTAATTTGATAAACTAGTTTAATGACTACTAGGTATGTATAGTGTAAATTATTCTTTAGAAAATATGTCAATACAATAATAACAGATTTAATCTTATTCCGTGTATGTTCCCTGTTTTGGTTACTTAATTAAAATGTCATGTCATTAACTGTAAATTGTTTTAAACCTGAAAAGTTGTTTAAAAATAATGCAAAAATTGGTACCATAATCCTCTTCATGCTTTTGCTTAATCAACTAGACTAGAGCATAGATTTCCAGACTTTTTGAACGTATGACTCCTGCGCCCCTTTAAGTTGTACAAGGTCTTTGTTGACGACCCATCGCCTGACTTCATCTGTTGTTTATTTGTGTTTCTACAGTCAAAATAAATAAGTCGTTACCAGAGTGTTTTTGTTTTATCTTGAGAACCTTCTGACGATCCCTCTGGGAGTCGCGACCCACACTTTGAGAACCAATGAGTTCAAGAAAAGTGTAGACAGCTTTAATCTTTATCCTCAAATGTTGAAAATTGTTGAAGTGCTCTATGAATAGTCGTTGAAGTCAGTACAATTTAAATGCACAGCCAAAGAAGCTTTTTAGAAAAACAATAAATAGTCAAATTTGGAAAATGCCTTTACACTTATATACCCTAATAATATGATTTCAGCAATTTAATTGGCACTTATTTGCTTTTGAAAAGGGCTGATTTGAAGATGTATTTTGTTTTTATTTTAATACATTTTTTTACTGTTGTGGCTACTTATGTTGGTAATAAATATTTGCATAGACAAACTAAAAACTTGAGTCAGTCAGTTTTTGCAAATTGATTATGAAAATTGACTTTTTTAACGAAAAATCGTAATGAAAGTAGCATTTATTTATTTATTTTTTAATTACGTTTGTAAAAAACAAACTTCAATCTCCTCGAAGATTATTACCAAAGAATACAATGTTTTTCTAATTTTTTTAATTTATCATAAAACATTTTAGGACAATTTCTCAACTTACAATATGCAAAAATGTCGTGTGCTACACGTTATGAAAGTCTCTCTTTTTCGTTCATTTGCTTGATAAATTCAGGCTTCGCCCTCGTTAATCAAAAGTGCAAATTCGTGAAAAAAGTATTACTTTCATAACTAGTTGTACAATATACTATTACTACATTAATTTGTTTTCATCATAACAACAAACGAAGTACTGGTGGTAACTTAAGGCAACATTGTCACTTTTTCACTTCTCTAAAAGCGTATAATTTATTTATATTCTAGAGAGATTTGTTTATTTTTTTTTAGTGTCTACATAGTAATATTATGTTATTTTTACGAAGAAAAAAGTAAACTTGAATAAAATTGCTGATTAGAAGAATTGTTTTTTCGTCATTTTTTCACGTTCTTAAGTTTGGACTACACATTCAAAAGTTAATTTTTTCCTTTAAAACCGATTTGGTTTTAGGAAAAGTCACTCAAGTATACAATAATGCCACAGGATCGTTAAAAAGTCATGAAGTGAAAATATTATATACAGCTGCCTTCTGGGACGTTTAACAAGCTTTCTACCGAATATGACATGAAGGTCTCCTGTATAAACTTAAACCATCATTTCCCACACCGCACTATCTCATCCTAAAATCATATCTCATAGACCGATACTTCCAAGTAAGATTCAACACTGAAACCTCCAACTATATCCTATGAAATCAGGTATAGTAATCAAAATATTCCCAATTGCCACATTAAACTCACAATTACCAGTGAACAGCGAAGTGAAATACCTGAGACTCGATCAAAAACTCGCATCGAAAGCACATATCACAGCAAATAAAACTCAAGTAAACCTAGAAATTCAGGAAATGGATGGCTAATAGGACGTAAATCAAAACTCTCCACAGAAAATAAAATACTACTACATACTAGTAGATAAGTGTTTAATAAAGTTTATCTTGACCTATGGTATACAACTCTGGGGTTCTGCTAAACCATCAAACACAAAAGTGTCCAATCAAAGATGGAATGATCTTCAATGCACCGTGGTACACTAGTAATAAGACCCTGCTTGATGAACTGGTATACAGCTTGTGAGAGAAGAAATCAGCAGACAGAAGGAATTACCTCGAACACCTCCATGGACATTCCAATGAGGGAGCAAGATAACTCTGCATAACTCTCATAACTACGATAACTCTGCTTTCAAACTAAAACCTGAAATCAGAAGAAGGTTAAGAAAACAGTGGCCTACGGATGTTTTAAGTCAATAAACAGTTACTTTATCAGTTATCACTGGATAACTTCTCTGTTCTGCCCTCATGTGTAGTACATTGATCTCATTTACGTTATAGCTTTAAAAAACACGGTTCTAAATTTGCAATTTAATATAAATAAAAATATATATCTCTTGAAGGAGTCATCGGAGAAGAAAATGTTATTAAAATTCTTAACTCAGTTTTCATTGTAGAATACCGCACTGCAGAGTTTTACCTATCGAATCAAAACACCCTGTATATTTGAATTTAATAATGTATAAAAAACGTTTATTAATAATAGATTTGTATTTGTTCCAATAAAATGTGCGTAAACTTGTAATTATACTATGTATATAAGAATATAAAAATATAAGAACATAAAATTATATAACGTATATAAGAACAAAAAATTCATAATTGAAAGAGGCACAAAAGATTACGGACTTTGTGCGCTTGTCTTACTTAATACGCCTTGGACCCTATGCACATAAATATCCAATTAATGGTTTTTAGTTGTAAATCTCTAATTTGTAAAGAACTATTATAATAAACTAATGATATGAAAAAACGCACATAATAATAATCACAACAAATGCTGACTACAAAAATAATGTTTATGTCTACCGGGCATATAAAACCGTATTCCTCTTAAACGCCATTGCGATAACAGACAAGCGGAAGGGAGTTTACATTTAAATTCTGGGTGCAAATTTATCAAAATTATGTTAATCGGGAGTTACTGTAGCTATAAATCTACTTAATATTTTTAAATACAACCTTCACTAGTTTAAAGTGGAAGAATCGTACTACACTTTCACGTAAGCTTATATATAATTATATTACGCCTACAAATTTAGATAAACGCTGCTAAATTTCATCGATTTTGGGTAACTTTGCATTTTTTTTCTCAAGTAAGTATTCAACATTTTGTTGAAATCTTACGTGAAAATGTAGTTCATACTTTGTAGTTTCCGGGAAAAAAAATTGTTTCAATTGGTTTGTAAATATCGATGCTACAGAATCGCGCGTTTTACATGTTTTAGCACACAATTTCGAAGGCACACATAACTCTTAAGTCTACCGTGTAATCTGTACAATAAGTGAAATCTAGAACCTAGCCTGACTAACTTAACCGAACCTCAACTATTGCTAGCCGTTTTTCACTACTTTTAGTGTTGCCCAGGCCCAGGAAGCAACGCGTGAAGTTTTTTGAAGTTTGCAAAAGTCTTTGAAGTTTTTGAAGTCTATTACAAATAAGTTTGAGTGATTCCAATCGGCAAACCTTCACTAATCTAACCTAACGGTGAGTTTCGATGTTTCACCGACGTCGACGGTGAGAAAACTAACACACTTACGTAATTATATCCTTGTAACTGTTGTTTCAAAGTGAAACCGGTACCAATGGATTCCACTAATCAAGTAGCGTACGAATATGGAAACGGTTCGATAATTTTCCAATTGCGGAAGGTGAGCTCATTTTCAGTTACAATTGGTATAGATTTCGCCCAATGAGTATGATGACTGATAGGTAGGTATATTTCTAACAAACTCACTGTTAACACTAACACTTAACAAGTAGCAACTCACTAACTAGTTGAGGTGGTGGAGCCATATAGTGATACATATTTAACATTTTTGGATTACAAAGTAGCTATTTTTTATTCCTAGATTAAAGTACTGATATCCTGTATTACAAGTTATATTGTTTTATTGATATATTTATTTTATCGTTTATTTATTTTTATATTTTAAAAAAGTGCACCCCACAATTTTCTCCACGTTTTTCATGGTCTACAAGGTGATCCCTCTTACCGCCCTTTTGCAGATTGATCAACAAGAATCAGCCATTTTGCATACAATAACAAAAATAAAAGAGGGAAAACTAGTATGGGATGGGGTTCGTAATGGTACAAGGGTAGGATTGTGTAAATAAAAAAATTATCAGCCACAATAGCAAGGCAAATAAAAGTATCAAACTAATTACTGTTAATATCTTTTCAACCTAGTTGAATTAAATTTCCTTTAAGAAATTTAATTGCTAATTTTACTATCAAGAATCTTCATTAATGTAATTGATAAAATTGTTTATCGATGTTTAATAATATCTGCTTACATCAATTACGAGCAGTAGTTAAGAACCTTATTCTACTACCGCATTACTTTTCACATTCAGGTTAAGCAATTGCGGATTTCTTTAAAATGTTCTTTCAAATTAATAAGTAATTTACGTTAAGCTTTTATTGTTGTTATCTTTTTACTGTTTTACTATTTATTATTTATTAACTAACTAGAAACGTCATTTAAGGCTTTTCTTGTATTATGAAAAAGAGAAATCTTCCATTAAACGATCAAGTAATGTGTCAATCTTTCCCACGGCAGCATAATGAAAATCTGATGCAAAGCAGAACTTCAACATCTGGTTACGCAAGTTTTTTCATTTCCGTATGAAATTCATTCACACTCCATTCCAACGTTAAAAGTTTTGATTGTCGCCAAAACTTTTAAACGTAACAGTTCTATTTAATATATAAACAGCGTTAATGGTGTTTACGAACATTTTATGTAATGCAAAATTTCATACTAAAAAGTTAAATGTACGAACAACAAAATACTTTTTATTACTTATAACTAGAAACGTACATTTTAGTAAAGCATAAAACCACTATGTCAACGGAGCGAAGCAATTTAATCTGCAATAGTGCAATGTAACATAAACGAGCGCTGGAAGATGCTGGGTTTGGAATACCCTTGCATTTAAAATATAAAGTAAAAAGGGATCTATGTAAAATAAACAACGTGAATTAAAGAAATTGTCAGTGGAGTGACAAGTTCTATATAACAGCTTTCGTATTTGTAAACTATATGTCCTATAACTTGTAGCGACGGCTCTTGTGAAAGATGAGCTAATCAAGGGTTTTTTCAAGCAAGATCACCTAAAATGCACGTCTCTACTTATAACATTTGCGCAAAAAGTACAATCCAAATTTAACAATTCAATTAAGTGCTGGTAATCTATACATGTAAAGCAGAATGTGACTTAGTTTACCTGAAAAGGAAACTACTTGCTAAACGACTTAATACATAAAATGTCATGAAAAGTATGCAAAGATATAGTAATTGACATATAAATCCTTAAATTGATGCAAATCATGACGTTATACAATTCAATTAAATTTAACTCAATGTTGACAATAAGATCTGAAAGGAAAGCCAGGAAAGATAATTTTGCACTATTCACAGATTTCTTTACAATTCCTATATTAGGTGCTATTTAATATATCAATTTAATAAATGTGACTTTTGAAAGAAGTTTAGTAGTACACATTAGGTGGAATTATTTTATTGTTGTGATAGTTCATTTATACTACTTGAATTGACTTATTTTTGTATGTTTAAATATTCCTTATTTATTACAAATAAAATTTTTATATAAGGCTGTATTACATAGGAAATGTCCCTTTTAGTTCGACAAATAAGTATTAAAATAATCTTGCATTTCTCATTCTAATTTACAGGAAGTTACTAACATTTTATCATAAATTGCTTGATAGATTAAAAAATCTATTTACAACACTATCTACTATTATCAGGTTATGCATATCCAAATAAGGTAAACTTGTAATTATATTGCTTTAGGATAGGTAGAAGCAACATTAAAAGAATCCTCTTTACGTTTGCTAATGACGATAACTACTCTAAGTCCTCTGAATAAATCAGTATCACCGCGATGCTTTCATTTTGTGTATTGCAAAATAGATGGCTTTGTGACAATTATATCGTTAAATGCAACGATCTGGTTGAATTAGAATTCATTGTATTGGTTAATAGTTGTTTTGAATGTAACACTCGGATTATTTGGAGGATTATTGGCAATTAGGTAATACTCTTTGTTGGTACCTGTTCTTGAGCGAAATAGTGAATTAAAACCTTTAGTAATCTGTGAATGTTTTTCCTCCGCGATACTCCTACGAGTTTAAAAGTAATTGGACTGTATTCAAGTTAAAAATAATCTAGTTTTCACGCTTGAACTAAGAGACATTAAAAACCACATTTGGGAATTTATTTTGATGACTTATGTAACTGAATAATTAGAAACTTGTATTCAGTAATGTTCAAGATTATATTATTTGCGGAAGAATGAAATCGTAAGTAATGAAAAAAGGGAATTAATTAAACTAATTTTATAAAATCAATAGATTTAAACAATCAGCTTAATCCCTAATTTGTGTATTACACACACTTTAGCAAAATAAGTTTGATGAAATCTTATTTAGTTTTGAAATGGTAAGGCATTTAACATTAGTTAAGTTTTACCTTTTGTAATATGTAGTACAGCTGGAGGATTTTGTAACACTAGTTCATTTGTTAACATAATTTAGTTTCTGGTAAAGTATAAGTATTTTATAAAAGTTTTCTTTCTCATCAACATTTTTTGAGCAAATTGTTTAATTTTCTTTGTTTTTCATGTTTTAAGTAAAATAAATGTATGAAAATTATCTTTATAAGGTTTTTATAAATGTAATGTTTATTTAGTTAAGTTTTATTAATGAATACATACTTTCTGAAACAATTTCCTCGTTCTGAATTTGGAGACAACCGATAAATTTATTGTCGTTTTCATATAAAGTTTAGGAAGATTAGTGTTAAATTCATATATCATATCTTTAAATCAATTTTTTAAACATTATTCGTCATTTTTTCTATGTTACAAAATTTAACGCGCTGGGAACTAAGAGGGTGCTCCAAGTCGATGGACGTTCTAAAGCGTCTTGAATTAAATATTTTTAATTTATGCATTTAAAAATATAAAAATTAAAAAATAAATAGTGTTGACTAATATGTACAATCGGTTCAGTAGAACTCTCAAACGCATTGAACCAAAACTATAGATAAGTAGTAGTAAGAAAGATATTTACTTAAATATTACGAATGCAAAGGTTTCTTTGATGAAATGTAAATTTAGCAAAAAGAGCTCTAACTATTTTAAAGGCAGTAATACTAATGAAATACACTATAGTATACAGACGGATTAACGGTATAGTTTAAAGTAAAGTTAAATTTATTTCTTACCGTTCCTTTATTATCTCGCTACACTATACAATAGGATTTATTGCTAATTAATCAAATTAGTTATGTTTGTTTTGCTCGATATTGCTGTGATAAATTGTTAATTTACGAGGTTCTTTTTTCCGGTAGACTCGTGTTGTTGATTAAAGATACCTTAACGCAATTCAAAGAAATAGCATGATCCATTAATTTCTAATTTGCAAATGCATTTTTGATCGAGTCAATTGGTTTTGACAAAATATGATCATATAAATAAAGTTTAATTATTTCCGTTTTGCGTTTTACAAAAACATGGTTATTAAGGCGACATAATAGGTAAGGGGGAAATAAATTGTTATATTTCATGTTGAATTTAATATTCGATATATTGGGTGGTAAATAATTAATCATATTGTCCTTTTAAATGAGAAACTTTTATCTGTATAAACTTTTAATTTGGTTTTGTAGCATCTGATGCTGTATGTTAGTACCACTCGACTACAAAGCACCAGAGTGGTAAGAACTATTATTTTTCAATATTGTTTCATTTTTTTACGGAACACCCTATATTATCTTACATAAAATGCTGCAGATTTAACTTGCAAACATTTTTCGTGTTTAAGAATGCGTTCGTGGCTAAGTTGGGTGTTCTCGAAATATTAATTAAAACAATTAATATTTTTACATCTACATTTCCATATTTTACAGAAATAACGTTTTATTAACTTCTTTTTTATTTGAAATGCCAAAATAAGTTAATAATTTACCTAATTCTAAAGTAAGTACTATCGAACTGATTTACTCTAATCTAAAGTAAGTAGTATTAAAATATTGTTTTGATAAGTAGTATGCAGGAACAATAAATTACTCGTAAAAAGATATGGTTTAAATGACTGTAGTGTTAGCGGAAGCTGACAGAAAATGTTATATTACAAGCAAATATGCAGTAGGTAGTAAGTAATGAGTTACTACCGTTACTTACTAAATTACCAACTTATCAAACTGTTGGTTTGGAGGAAAGGACCTCGACAATGGCTTCCAAGATCACCTGATCTGACTAAAATTTCCTTTTTATGGGATCATGTCAAAGAGGTTGTTTGCCAAAAAGATCTAGTATTAGTAGTAGTAGAAAATTTACAAGAACGCATTGGAAATGCTTTTTGTAAGATTACTCTCAAAATTGCTAACTATTTGTCCGCTTTAAGTTTTAAGTCATTCAAACCTTTTAGAAAAAATACTTATTTTTTCTGAATATGATGATGCAGCCGAACAAGTATGATTTTCATAATCCTTGTAGTCCAAATGTTTTAAATACATTCATCCATCTAAAACACTTTGCTTCTTACTAGAAAATGTACTTGGTATTGCACCCACAACTTTTATTATTTCTGGTTTATTTAGTAGTCAGAAATATTTGTTGTCTCGTGTCTCAGGTTTTTAAAAAACTAAGTAATTAAATTTCTTGCTACAGAAGCAAGTCAACAAAACTGTCCTGAGCATTTTAAGTAATATAGGCCTACTTAAAAGACATTTACATACAAAATTCTATTTTATTGCCATGTTACCATACCTACCAGTACTTGCTATATTTCCACTCCAGTAATAGGGAAAATACATCTTCCATTTATGGGGCAGTATATATTGTGTATATTCTAAACTTTGAAGCCCAACTGAATAAATCACAAGGTAGATTATGAGGGACTTTACAAGAAATGAAGCAGATCCATATCTGTTTCAAGGGTAGGTAAATATTCAATATTATACAACTCACTTATTGTACATATTATGTATGGAACTTACTTAGGAGTAGGGTACTTACTTAGAATCTTCATCTTGTTTGGAAAGATAGTACATAACTTGTGTTGCAAGCTTCATAAAGATGTTTAGGCATGCCAACAATCATGCAACCCAAACTTTGTTCAGGTATTACGTGACAGTCACAACAATAAGCCAATTTTGTGCTCAATTGAATATTCAGTGAATGTTGTTCATGTTCAACCGTATAGTGGTCGTAGCAATTAATGAAATTCTTGAGAACTACTGCTACCAATATGAACAAGATTTTATTGCCTGCCGAATGGTATATTGTTAAAAAGAATTGTGGTTGCATGTCGTGTAAGTACATACTATTAGTTTATTTAGAAAAATGAACTATTGTATTCTCAACTCACACAAGCTTTACACTCAACGAGTATTACATTACTACTTACTTTATTACTCTGGACAGCTTAGAAACAATAGGATTCTTGAAATTCATTAACTGTAAAATGGAACTAGAAAAACGTACACTAGTATAGATGCGATTTGTTTAGTAAATTATTTATTGCTTGGAAATTTGAACTTTGCTGTGTAAATTCAGAAAATGTTTACAATCAACAAAAAGCGCCATTCAAATATTCTGCGTTAGAATACAAAATAATCATGGCATTAGTAGAGAAAATCTCATTATTACTATACTTAGTATAGTAGGTATAGTGTACACGATTCATTAGAGTTAATCTTTGCGTAATCGATGTTACTCAATTCCTAATTATAACTATCTAGATTTCCTATTACCAACATTGCACGTTTTTGTTAGATATTCATCTAGATTTTATAAAAGATGCAGTGCTAATGTTCTATAGTTCAAGGGAGAAACTGCCAATGTGTTTAATATTTCATTTGTAAAAATTTTCATAGTGTGGATATTGAAGTTGGTTTAGTGTAATATATGTTACCGTTAAAGTATTAAATCAGTTGAAGTGTGAAAAGACTCAGTAAACTACCCGGTTAGGTTAGTTGCTAGTTGATATTAAAATGTTAGTTAAGTGAAAAATAAAGTTACAACTTAACTTCAATTAATAACTAATCTAATCTAATAAAACAATCCAGTTTACTAGGCCATTAAATTTAACATAAATTTTATAGGAAATCCTTTCCCAGACTGTAAATTTCTCAATTTCGGTTAACTACTAATATACTTATATTTTACAGGAACTTCGTTATCCTTGCAATGTACGATTTTTGTATGTTTGAAATTTATTAAAGAATTTCGATATAATGTTATTTATGTCATTTAATATATTGTTTTGTTTTTCATTTTTTTCTTCAGACATTTTTCTTCTTCAGTAGCATTTCTTGCAAGTTCTAAGTTTTCAGATTGTAAGAAAAAAGAAGAAGCAACATTTGAAAACTGAGATGGGGCCTTTTATACAGCGATTAAGATTTTTAATGTTTGCTTAAAACCATTAACTGACTCACTGGCTAGCAACTCACCTTCAACCATGGTGTAAGTCGATATATGATCTGAAATATATGTTGATATTGCTCTTAAATTAGCCATCATGATCTGAAAAGTCCGAGTAGAATTTTCAATGCATCTTTTTTATACTAAGTTTAACTAACTGAGTTTAACTATTTGACTCCATTGCTTCTTAGTTATAGAAGCAGTACTGTTGCAAAGAAATGAACACCGTCGTAGTTAATATTCGATTAACACGGCAACTGATTGAATCTTGGAATAGTATGTGGTTTTTAATGTCAACGAAGCTTTCAATTGTTTGGATATTTCTAGTTACTAAACCCGTGTGTATTGTTGATTGTAAGAAGTTGTCAAATAGCTGTTTAAGTAACAAACAAGTACACACTAAAGAATTTTATGATGCGGTCAAACGTAAAATATTTTATTCCATAAACTGCTATTCCAGCAGAAGATAAATAAATTGGACTCGCTTATATAATGAGGGAGACCAAGAACAATTGCAAAAGTTGTAGCAACTTAAAAACAAGGCCCACGTTGGCCGCCAAATTGTAAGATCGATATTTTAACACGAAAGAAATGCCCCGCGATCAGGCGCCAAATTGTAGCCTACTTTTTCTTACACAAGAAAACAAATTACTTTAACTTTCAAAAGTTCTTACGCAAACTGTACAACACAAGATTTTCAATACCTACTGTACAACTCAAGATTGCCACGGTTTGAGATCCTATCTTTCTACAAATTTGAATTCAGGGTCGCAGGTATTGTTTCCACTGCTCCAAATTATAAAAGAAAAGATAAAGGTTTAAGACACAAGAAAATACATATTATTTGGGCGCCATCTGATTAGGAAAGTCCAGTAATTTTTATAAAAATATTGACTCGACACCAGTAACCAGAAACTGGAATCAGATCTAATAAATTTAATTTAATTTTGTTTAGTCATAACCAAGGGCAACCACATGGTTGCTGAATGGGTAGTTAAGCGCACAATTTCGTGTAGTCGCATGTATACCTAACCGTACCGTAACCTACCGTAATTTTATACCTATACATTCGACTACACGAAATTGTGCAATTAACTACCCATTCAGCACCCAGTTGGTTGGGCTTGGTCATAACCAATTACGCCAAAGTTAGGTTGAATAAAATATTTAAAGACTTTGATAAATATATGGTCCTGTAATATTCAGATTAATTAAATTTAATTATAGCTTTATTGATAAATGTAAATTAAAAATGAACCTTCTATTTCTCGGAAAATAATCTTTTAACACTGCAAAAGCGATGCTTTTAAAAGGGAACCTGCAGATTTTTCTAGAAACAAATTTTATCGATCTGGGAATGTTTCTTTTAAAAGTGACCCCTGATATTTTAACGGACTTATTTTATACAGAGTACCAACGTATTTTTAAATCAAGAAAAAAATATACAATAATATGCAGGACTTCACTAAGGGTTTTTATCATTTATGCAAATAAAATTGCATTTTTCGGAAGTTCAAAAAAATGAACCGTTACAAAGTAGACTTTGAGATATGTTAAGTTTTCTAGCAATTTTAACATATAAAAAAGAACAATTGAATATAAAACTTTGTTATTCTTAAACATAACAAAATTTATTATTATAAATTTATTGAGCCATTTTTTAATAAACTGGGGTCATCCAATAAAATCCTACATTATGAATTAGTTACATAAATAGCTATTAGGAAAGGAGAATATAAACAATGTGACATTAGTTATTATTTTTAGTATATCCTAAATGCATAAAGCAGCGGTTAGAAAGAACATTTATAGTACTAAACTAAAAATTAACAAGTAGGAATAAAAAGCAGAAAAGGAGATTAGGTAATCACTACTTACACATGCATATCCGTATTAGTGCATTTATTTTTATTGTAATAATTACATTTTTAGTTACATGTTATATTTTTAGTTTCCCTCTTTACCATTCCGTATTGAACAATAAAGCTTTTATAATGGTTAGAATTGTTCAAAGGCTTCTCTTCCCTAATTACCACAAGTTATATTTAGCTAAGGCAGCTAATTTATAGGCAGCCGCACATTGGGCCTACATAATAATAATAATCGCCCCCTCCCTCCCGCACAAGCTTATAGCTTCTGGGGCCTTGGTTAAGGTTATGGGTTGTAGTAATTATTATTATTATTATTATTATTAAGACCTTCGCTGCATCCACCAATGCGACGTGACTGCTTCCAGTGACACTGTAGCTTTGCACTTGTTAAAAACGCATTCGTAGGAGGTACCTATAAGCAAGATTGCACATGACTCTGACATTGTTGATGTCATAGGTGGACAAAAGAAAACCAAAAAGTCGAACCCCAACCAAGATTAATAACCTAAAGTGAATAACATACAATACTTTGAAGCGTAGTATGATCAAGTGTAAGATGTAGATACATATACACAACTGGTAAATTGTACTTTACCCATAAAATAAAATTAGAAATTCTGGTCTCTAATAAGTATACGTATGTAATTAGTATAGACATGCATTTTAGTAAAGTATAGAACCACTATGTCAAGGAATCGAAGCAATTTAATTTTCAATAGTATAATGTAACACAAATGGGCACTTGAAAATGGTGGGTTTACTAATACTATCTCAGTCTGTTCCTCAACTCTGAAGACTTCCAGATTCCGCCTCCGCATCACGATATAAAAAACTTTAAAGAATCTTCGTATTAAAGAGTTGAAAACCTTTTTTCAAATGGAACACCTTGTATATTATTAAATTTTTGTGTGATAGGGGACATTTTAATTCTACTTTATTTACTATATCCAAACGGAATTGTTTTTGAGATATTGAATCTTTTTACTTTTTCTTCTGCAAAAGCGTACATACTAGTTCAACAATTCAGAAAATCACGAGGGTGAAAATGTAAAATGCATCCCGAATCACTGGGCGAGCACGAGGTGATCACGCACTCTCCTTGGGTAAATTAAATTATAAGATAAACAGCAGGTGAGCTTGAAGGATTTAGTAGCATCACAAACTGATTTTATTTAAGAAAAGCTAACGTGGTGCTTAACGTTTATTCTATTATTATTATTATGAACATCGATTGGTAGCTTTCCAAGTTAATTTTCAACGATAGGTACATTAAAAAAGTTAAAGATTATTACGAGCTATGTACACTGGAATACTTATATCCACTTCTAAGATAAAGCTTGTTTTAGGAAGTTGTTGTGGGATAGTCTGGATTAAAAAGTTGTGGAGTTTTGCTATTTTGACAAATAGAAATAATTACATAGTTTTACTTTAAATAATGGCTCAAACGATACTAGTTTTATTAGAATGCATGTGAAAGCAGTTTAGTTATTATTTATATTTTTAATTATTTATTAGTCTGTTTAAAGTCAGAGATTAACTTTGACTGTCTAAACTTAAGAACGTGAAAAACTGACGAAAAAAAGAATTCTTCTAACCAGAAATTTCATTCAAGTTTACTTTTTTATTAGTAAAAATAAAATAATATTATTATGTAAACACTAAAAAAATAAAGAAATCTCTCTAGAATGTAAATAAATATACAATAGTGAAAAAGTGACAACGTTGCCTTGAATTGGTACCAGTATTTCATTTGTTGTTTTGATAAAAACAAATTAATGCACTAAATGATGTCGACTCAAGTTTTTGAGGTTATATTTACAAATATATGTATATAAAACGATAGATGAAACACTATTTATTCAGATTCATTTAAAACGTAACAGTAAAAAAATTCCGAATTATGTACCTTTTTATTTAATACAACTGATTTTGTTTAAGAGATGTAAATTACAAGCGGCCAGTGGTGCTGCATGTAGCTATATAAATCATTTAAGTTTCCCCGCTCGTTGTCGCAATACGACGTTGTTACTTTGCGAGCTATATCAAGCTTTCAATCAACAAATTCTTCGTATTAATTTCTTTTTTGCTGAACTACCTTCGTAACAAATTTGAAACTTTAACGGCACAATCTTACAACGTTTTTACGTAAAATATTTCGGTGACAAATTTTGTTCATAGTTTTTATGAAATTATCATAATAAATGTATCAACAATTTACAATTTTGCATAAGGTCGCGTGTTATTTTTAAATGCAATTTATGCATAAACAGACTTCCTAAACAATAAAGATTTTTCAGAAACTAATTTTGTACATTAAGATCTATTAACTGCACTATTTTTTACATTTTCATCATATCTTTCTACAGCCACAACATCATTAATGTTTTACTTTTGTAATAGTGTAAATTGATTTAATTTTTTACTTATTTTAATTATTTTGTACTTCTGACGAGCTATAACTAAAAATCTGCAGAATTACTTTCCTTAAATGGCTTCATTACACTATAACACTATAATGAACACCTAATGAAATTTTTAATTATAACCCGTTAATGGGTGTATGTACTCATCGATGACAAACAAAACGCTAAAATGTAAAATACTAAAGTAAACCACTGACAGGTTTAACAGTCGAGATAACATTAGATGCTGCTTACACTCTTATCTTATCTTAATATGCTTACACAGATGTTGATCACAAGTTGATTTAGATTTTTCATTTTTTTGTTGGACTAGAAATGACATTTGCTCTGAAAAAACAGATTGATAATAATGCACATTTAGAAAATGTTAAATAAAGTAGCACTAGAATTTTCCAAGGAATCCAAAAATGTATAACATACAAAGTGTACTTGAAAAAAAAAGATTTTGTACTACCTAATATTCCAAAATGAAGCTGCTACTGTAAACACACTGTATGACATTTGGAAGCAAAACATAACAGAATGCTACGTACATCTTCTGGTACTAAAATGCTGACAAAATATTTCTTAGGGTCCATTTTAGGTATAAAGTACACTACAAAATTTATATTATAATTTCACGTAAAATCTAAAAGTGCAATAATTCACGGAGTGTTGCGTTTAAAATAACAAAGTTGACAGTTACTTCCGGTATAATTGAAAGTAAACGGATGCCGTCACTATTTTCATTGAATAGAGCATGCTGACGAATGCTTATATGCAAATTTTATATATGGCCAAGACCCGTCGGTGACACACCCTGTATACGTTCCATAATAATCAAACATATAATAATAACCAGTTCCGATGTCCACCGAAAAATATCTCGAAAACTAGAAGACTTAGTAGACTGAAATTTTACAGGCAGGTGGGCCTGACTCCAACGGAGTGCATGAGTATACATTTTTAATTCTAAAAACGCAAGGATGTCGCAGGGAGAGGCATTTTTTAAAAATCATTATACTTGAAACAATTCTAAAGATAAAGATACACAGTAATTACCGGCGTTTAATCCAAATGGGAGCAAGACAACATTCCAGGAAGAAAAAGTTCTCAGAAAAAATATTGATTGTCAGTAATCTGTAAGAGATACATATATGCCACCCAGACTTTTTGTAGACCTTTATGAGACCCACAATTCGTAACCTTACAGTTAGCCTTTATCTGTTACACTGTTGTGGCATTTTATGTTTGGTTTGCTAATTTTATCGATTATTTCTTTTACATTTTGCTCATTATACGACTCTCGACAGTCTTTTTGAACAATCTTTATATAATTAAACATTTTACAAGAAACAAGCTATCGAATGGTAAAACAGCATTAAAATCTTTTCAGTGATTCTCAAAATTCAACAGCTTTTACGGGGGTATAAGCTAATTGTTATTGTTTGAGAGCGCGTGCAACTACGAATGATGTGGAGTATGTGGCATGCACGTAGATTTCCGGCGGGGACGTTACCAGCAACTTAACTTTGTAAATCGATCTTTTTTCTTACTGCATTGATAGCTGAAACGACCAGAGACGGGTCCGTTGATTTTTCAACTGGAGTTATGCTAGTATATTATAAATGGCAATAATTCAGCTCTCTAATCTTTAAAGGTTCTGCTTTAATTGTCATAATAAGTTTGTTAAAAGTGGTGATTTAATGATTTAAAATAATTCTACAGATAACAATGAATGTCAATGATGGTGAGAAACCATTTAAATTGATGCATGTATTATAAAAAATGTATGGCGCGCAAACATGTGTACACTCATCATAATAATAGCGTAAAACCGTTTGAACGCAATAAATGTTATAAATGTTCACGGGAAAGTGATTTGTAAAGACACATGTGCTGGAAGTAAAAAACCGTTAGATTTTCACGTTTTCACATAGAGGAGAGAAACCCTTGAAAATGATTTAAAAATGCCGTGAAAGAAGTAGGTGTCAGCCTAAAGTATTACTGCAGCATTTGATAACATAAATAATGTTTTGATTCCTAATAGCTAAATCAAGTAAATTATTTCCAATCGGAAAGCTATACATTACCCATAAATCAAATGAAGAAAGCAAAACTAGCGGCGGTGAATTCGCAAACAGCAGATGGTTACCTAAATAAAATAGATTAGAATTTAAATCTAATTAATTATTTTATATCAAAAAATTTACTCTGAAAATTAAGTAGCACATTCATACTTTTCCGTCTCTTAATTCCTTCTGCTGCAACATAAAAATGCTAACCTTAAAAAATTCTATATTTTAACAAACATCACATAAACGACCTGCAAAATATAGCATAGATTTCCACGTCAGTTAACATGATTGACAGAAAATCCCTTTTAACTCTAGCTTGATGGACGTAATCCGATTGGAATCCATCAGTGTGGCCCAAAACTCGTTTCACTACGTCCCTGAGTAATATCTAACCATCATTTATTATCATTTTACCAGAAAATTTTACACAAATTTTTCATTTCCTGGATTTTCTTTTAACCTTCAAATAGCTATCTTTCAGAAAGATTGAAGCGAAAATTTTGCGAAAAGTGATAAATTATTATTATTAATTTGAGACTTTTCAACTAATGTAATATTCGCAGATTTCATGGGAATTATTTCTTTAAAACTTCAAATATTGCTATACAACATAGTAATGAAAACCTTTCTTAAAAATTATTGTTGCGAGAACAAACAAAATAATGATTTTTCAAATATTACCAAATGAACGTTTTTACAGAAAAAAGGAACAGTGTTGCTTAATTAAGATTCACAACATAATGCCAATAACGCTTTCCCTTATACTTTACAAGTGCAGTTTGTTCTGAATACAGAAACATTTAAAAGTTTTTATTATAACTGAAATTGGAATACCGTGGTTATTCGAAACCATAGCATGTAGTGGCATTATTGTTGGGAAATATCAGCTGGTACTTAAGCCGATTTCTATAAACCAATTTCTGCAATGTGTAACAGCACCTCTCGCCCTACTGTCTCTAAATTGATTTAACGTTTGACAAGATATGCACAAAGAGATTGCCAAATTGTATTGCTAGATTTATTTTTATATAAAACCGAATTATAGTTTTCTTTTTAACTATAGTAGATTATATTACAATAGGAAAAAATTTAAATCTAATTTAAAATAATCTAAATCTAAAATTTAATCTCAAGCAGTGATCAGCGGAAACTCCGTTTGAATCTGTAAAAAGCTGTAGAATAGAATCTTAAGGCCGTCTGACACGATGTTATATTTTCTATGAAATTTTGTTAAAACAAAATTACACAAAAAATTGCATCGTATCATACGTATTTTGTAAAAAAATTTTCTAACAAAATTTTTATTCTGAAGATTTTTTAGAACGTGTTCTAAAAATTACAAAATATTGATGCAAAAAGTGCCCAGTAGCATACAGTGAATTGAGAAGAGATGTTAAATTCAGAAAAAAACAGAAACTTCTATCTGTATTCTATTAAAACTTGATAAATAACAAGAATAATTTGTTTCAACAATAACTGTTATAAATATATTAAGAATTATATCGTATATCTTTATTTTGATTACCTATTCTAAACTTAAATAATTTAGAGAAACTTCAACTATCTAATTTTATTTTAAAGATGTGTGAAATTGACAATAATCAATTGTTTAAACAATTTATCAAACATATGAAATCATCTTGTGAATTGTTAACATTTTGGTTATTTATTAAAATTTCGGAGAAAAACTTCAGAAAGACATAGTAATAAATTTCTTTTAACGATTATTCCGTGTTTCTTCCATTTATGGGTTATTTCAGGCCCTGTAAAAAATAGTTAATGTAAAAAAATTTAATAAATAAATTATTGGATGTCTTTCTCTGAACAATTCTGACTAGAAACAGAGTAGTCCGGTTGAAAAATATTTATTTTCTAGAATCCTATTCCAAATCTACGAAAAAGTGTTTGTTTCCTATATAAAATACATGGGACAGTGCATGAGGTTTGAGACACCCCTAAATAATATCGTTCGATTTAAAAAATTCTTAAAAACGTCTATATACATAGTCTATATATATACGTCTAGTACATATTTCAAAAACATGACATAAAAACCAGTGGAACCATGGAAGCAATGGAAGCAATGCTTGCCTTGAGAATTTATTAAAAATAAAAACAATGCTAACAAAAATACTTTTGTAAAATAATGGTTATCGTTTATTTAAATTGAAATATTTATCAAATTAAAGCTCAATATCAACTCTGTACAGCAAAAAGTATAATTATTTAGAGCACTATTTTAAATTAGGCTCATTAAACTTGCACGGAAAGCTAATACCGATTCAAATGTGATACATACACTTCATATAAGCATTGCTTACAAATGCTCTTCTCTTAACCTTGGCGTGAATCAGCGAGCGTGGAGTGTTATAGTATACGGATGCTGTTAATATTGTTTGGGCGTTATTTTTATTGTGCTTCGTTCCCAAATGTTTATTTATTATAATTTGGTTATTTGTTCGATTTAGTGTTACTTAAGTAATGTAAATCTGCGAATGAGACTGTATTTTGTCGCATTTTATTATTTTAATTTATAAGTTTATTTTTTTAAAGACGAATAGTTCTATTTAGTTTGCCTGTATCCAAATTTAAAATTGCATTATCGTCACGACTGCAAATTCAACTGCTTCGGTGAAAGGTTCGAGTACCTTCGATATAGCCGAATCGGGACGATTTTTTGTTCAGTTTGTGAATTATTAATAAGGAATCTTTCGCATACAGTTTTGGAGAGAAATTACAAATTATTAAGAAAGGCAGATCAAAACCAGATCATTCAAATTTAACAACAAAGATTAAAACCTGTACCGGTATTTTGCTAAGAAAGACCGGAAAATTGATACGTAGTAGTAGTTTTTTTTTAAATAAAGAATGATAGTCAACAAATTCCATAAATATAAAGTGTAAAAGTGCTTCTTTGAAAAACTTTTAAGCTTAATAATTATAACACTGTTTTTTATTGTACCTAGCAGGGGTGGATCCAGAGAGGTATTTTGAGGGGGAAATCTTTGGAAAAATAATTGTTTTAATAAATAATAATTAAACAAACATTATTTGTTTCTATTCTATGTAAACTTATTTCTAAATTGGGGGCGGGGATTATTCCCTCCCCGTTAATCCGCGCCTGTACCTAGGTGTATTATAATTAAAATCGTGGTTGCTTCTCTAGCCTAAATTTTCACCGCACGCCACTGATAAAAACTCAAACTTTAGTGCCTTAATACAAAAATAACTACATAGATTTCCTATTTTCAATTGAATTTTGACTACTGCTTTAAAATTTTCATATTGTTTTGAGTATTGAGTAGAAATAGCCGCAGCACATATCAATGGCGAGTCTTGACGCTAAAAGTGATGGATGTGATCTGTCTATATACGCAATTCCAAAAGTTAACACTCGGGGATTAAAGATGACGCCCAAGTGGACATCGGATCTTGTGCATCTCGATATAAACATTTTAGATTTATTTAATTAAAAAATATATAAATGAAGTAGTGTTGACTAATGACTAATTCGCTGACAGCAACAGCTTCAACATAAAAAACGAATCACGTAAATCGCCCCAGTGGAACTCTCAAACGAACTAGAACAAAAACAAGTCTTGTGGTTAAAATATTATTATAGATAACAGACATTGCAGCGAATGCTAAGTATGTGAGTTTTAAATCAACCATGTTTAGGATATGTTGACGTAAACAATTAAAAATCGTTGGTGTAAAGTGACGTGTAACATCATGTATTGTAATTCGTTAAAAGATCTTTGCGACACCGCCGGCGCAAATACAATTTATAATATTTTCTTCATAAAATTTCATTTTGTGTCAGACATGAAATAGGTACATTTTTATGATAATATTTATATACAAAACTTTGTTTTGAAGTTTTTTACATGTACAGGTAGACACAAGCATTTAAAATATGCTGCAGAGTAAATATATCTGTAAAGCACATTTATTTTACAAAATACGAAAAAATTATAACAAGAATAGTTTAGAATTAAAAGTAATTGCCAAATATGAAATCACAGCTACACAATTATGAAACCTTGTTTTTTTACCTTTTACTGCAGATTATTGTAAAAAAAGAACATTTTTTCGTATTTGGCAGAGATTTCATATTTCATATACCTGGATAAAAAGTAAGATGAAATTGCATTAGAAAATGTATTTGCATAATCATAGAATTATCAACAAAAGAAAATAGAAAAAAAAAGCAGAAAATACGTTTTAGTGGCAAAAAATAAACGAAGCAAACACAAAAATGACGGATAGGGAGGTTACCGCAATTCTAAAGCGACGAATAACCATTGAAAAATACTACGTTTTGCATTAGTATCGCAGGCAGGCTAAACTTAGAACCAATTCTGCTATTAAATATCATCACCTAATGAATTGAAAAAGGTAATTAACAGTTTCAGATACGAAACTCACCAGGGACCCGACTTAATTCCAAACGTCATTTTGAAAGAAAGTTCCACAGAAAGAATTTAAGAATGGCATATTTCCCAAACAAGTGGTAACATGCTTATGTACTACCTTTTAAAAAGCAACCCTGAAAATTATAGACCGATCAGCTTCTACATTATCTAGCTACTAGAGAAAATGATTAGCAGCCGCTTAAAAACTGCTTGCGCCCAAAAAAATATTCCTCCAGGGTTTTAATTAGGTTTTAGAGAAAAACATGGCAAAGGACACCAACTACTACTATAAATCTAAGCTATAGAAAAAGGCTATTACACAAAACAATATACTACAATCGTCTTCCTCGATCTTCATCAAGAATTTGATAAGGACTAATAATTATGTAAACTATGTCAAGTAAACATGCCGCCCTACCCTATTAAGATCATATACTCTTTTCTGCAAAACAGACCTTTTGCACCTAAAATTAGTTCCACATACTCTAAGAACAAAAATATTAAAGCCGGAGTACCCCAAGGGAGCATCTTGGTACCAACATTATTCAACATATATGTACACGATATTCCAGTAACACCTAATTCGGAACTAATGATGTATGCAGATGATACTGACCTTATTACACATCACGGAGATCTGCCTACAGCAATACTAAAACTACAAAATGCTGTTAATAACTTGATCCAGTGGTTCAGAGACTTAAGGTTAATCCCGTTAAGTGTGAATGCAAATTATTTAGGCATACAAGAATTAATAATCCAACACCGTTACCAAGCGACTCAAACTCATTTATTGATTGGAACGTAAGAGATTCACCAGTCAAATTCTTGAGACAGGAATTTTCATATTAATAAAAAGTTAAATTAATGTCATCTACGTTTGACGTTACTATACCCCTAAATAGAAAATCTCCATTAAAGATGTCCTGTAAGAATGTTCTCTCTTACTGTGCAAATCTATTCTAAGACCTATACTCACATACTGCAGTCCAATATGGAGCAGTGCTTCTAAAACAAATAAATAAAATTCAGGTTTTCTAAAATAAAGTACTGCGAATTATCCTAAACGCTTCCTGTTTTGTAAGGAATGGCCAGATGAGGAACTAGGAATTCCAAAAATTAATGAATACATTAAGGACACTTCAAACAGATTTATTTCTGCCCTACGTCAATACTCAATACATAGCTGCATTCTACAACCTAGAACAAAGAAATATTCACAGTAGACGGAAGAGATAATGGTAGCAAGATCTATGCCGGAATAGTCGCATGACGAATCGACGATCTTGAAAAATTCTTTTTGCATTCGAAAAACAACAATGCCCTCCAGGATAGATTTCTTCATGTTTCATTTGGCCGCCTTCACTCCTAAACCCTCTCAAAGTTTGTTACGTAGAAGAAAAACATACGTAGGTGGGCCCTTCTGCACTCATTCGAACCCACCACACTAAAGTGCCTCACACTAAAACAAATAAACAAACTTGGGCTTCTGTGCCAAGTACACCCATTGTCGGTGTATATAACATGTGTCCTTTTTGCTCATAGTCAGTCATTAGTTCTTTTACAACTACCGCAGAAGTTCCTGTTGGGTAATTTTATGGAATTTCACCTAGTAAACTAGTAAAAATAAAATTTCCGTGTTGCATCGGTTCTTCCACCGAATCATTGATTCGCCAATCAAATCATTAATTTATTCATCGAATTATTTATTCATTCATTCATCCATCCATGTCTTATTCGATACATACGTTCATACACAGATTCATTTATTAGTCACTAAGTCGATCATCGATTTTTATCTTACTAATAGTTTCGGTCATTTATTCACCGATATTCATTTTTCACTTATTCATGGATTCATTTATAGGTTCTTCCATTTATTCATCGATTCATGCTCTGCGATGCTAAGCCCATTGGCGGTAACTAGCATTTAACACTTTTAGAGATAAGGTACTTTGAAATTGTGTACCCCACAAATCCATGATAGTAAACGACATAAAATAAAAATTGGCAGATAAGATAACCCTAAGCAAGTTTTTAAAGCTAAAAAAACTTAAAATTTAATTTGAAAAGACATTTTAGCGGTAACTGCTAGATACTATAACGCAAATTGCCAGTAACTACTGAAGATATCGCTGAAATACTCTAGTAAATGCGACCTACCGCTACGAAGCATAGTAAATCAGCCAGAAAATGAAGATACCGCTAAAAAATAGTAGTTTATTCAAAATTCTGGCCAGATATGGCTATAAAACCTTAGCAATCAGTTCAGTATTCGCTCCAGCATTCAGATATATGTAAATCTCAATTTCGTAGAAATTGCAGTTACTGCCATGAGCTTAGCACGGTAGGGTGCTGTCGTTCATCAATTCATCCATCCATCGACTCAATTATTTATTTATTATTCGATTTGTTCATTCATTCACGAATCATTTATTCACTCATCAATTAATTTAATTATTTATTATTAAGGCATTCATTCAGCAATTCATTCATTTATTCATTGAATCCTTCGTTCATTATGAATATATTTAGTCAATCATGCATCTATTCATTTATTCAATTTTTAATGAATCTATTGATCGGTGCATTCAATCTATTATCGATTTAATATTTGATTCTTTAATTGATTCATTCATTAATTGGTTGATGCATTTATTTATTCATAGATTCGTTCATCCATTCACTAATCCTTTATTCACTCGTCAATTAATTTGACCATTTACTATTAATTCTTTCATTTATTTATTCATCAAGTTATTCATTTGTTTGTTCTTAATTGATATATTCTTTTAATCGTCTATTCTTTCATTTACACATATATTCAAATCAGGCATTCATTTATTCATTCAATCTATCATCGATTTAATATTTGATCCATTCATTCGTCGATACATTTATACAATTATCAATGTATTCACTTATTCATCTTCAGCTGGTTTGCGTGTGCCGGAAGAAATTGAGATTAACAAAAACATCTGACGTCGTACAAATGGCCACTACGCAGTGGAAATTGTGATGATCTTTCGCAAAAGAATTAACCTATTTGATCGCTTGTGTTGGGGTAAATTCCAATCGCTTTATTGCAGCATATATCTGTGGTGGTGTGCTATTTTGTTTTGTCAATGTAAATTAGCAATGTTATCATCTTGCATTATATCCTAATTTTGATATGAATTCCTTTTAGGCAATACGTAAAAACCATTTATCATTGATAAAAATATATCATATCGACAGTTGTATTTGAAAGAAAAGTCTTGCATAGCTAAGAAAAGTATTTACTTGAACATCAAGAGGTAGTTTCAAATTCCTAAGATAGAGTCTTTTTTCTAGGCTTTTTTAGGAAGAGATTTCTTTATAGTACCTTGTCTTCATGTTTGTGCATTTAATTATAAGCAAAATTTGAACAAGTCATTCAGACCAAATGCTTATAATGGTCAATACCAATGGAAGACAAATAGGCCGATCAATCAAGTAAGCACTCAGATAGGATTGTTCTAAGGTAGAATGGTTGACATTTTTGAAATAAATTTGTTTGTGAAAATCAATTAGTGAAATCTGTATTTTATCCAAATTATTTATTGAAAACAGTGTTGTGTCGTTTTATATATACGATAAGTAAAGTTTTATCTATTGTATGCGAATTATCATCAATTATCATTAAACCTAGCTAACATTATTACTAGGGTAGGATAACGCAGGATAGTTTAAATAAATATAAATAATAAAACTGACTAGATATTGTGAGGCCATTTTCCATTTAAATATTTATTATATTATTTATGAGTTTAATAAGATTTATTTACACCTTTGTCAACAGCATCGTCACATACCATTAGTTTTCACATATTTCTTTTAACTAAAAATGTTATATCAATATTGGAAAAATTTCTACTTTTATCTTCTTTTTCTTCCCAATTTCCATGCTTCCAACTCACATGCTTATCAAATTCCATAGTAAACTTGATAAGAGTAATTTGAATAATTGTAACTCGTAATTATTTGTATTTATTAGTATAGTTTTATAAAAAAAATTTCTACTGCTCCTATTATTTACCGATAACAGTAAATATTTAAAAAGTAAAAAAATTGATCTAAGGTGATGAAACTTCCTATGTTATTGTACTTTTTGCTTTACTTAATAATTAGCCACTAAAGTATAAAATGGTGCAAGTACATATGTATAGTTTCTCAATTGATTTTGCAAGGTGCTAAATGCTTAATTATAAGGATTATAACATCTATAACTATGTATTATTAAAAGTAAGTAGGTATGACTTTAATTACCCTTTCATACATTTTTACTAAATCGGTCACGATAAACGTTTAAGGTAGAAAGATAGTTTTCTTTCAACTCTCTATTTTCCTCGATTTTGTAATTAATATCCCAATTACTCGCATTATTTTATAAAACAGATGTTCATATTGCAATCATGCTGAATCTGATTGCGTACTATTTAGTAATTATTTTTTTTATTATCACCGCTTCCTGTTGTGATTTACAGTGCACATTTTAAAATTTAAATCATTGTTAGATTATTTTTGTTTATTACTTTATTAATAAGTTAATGAAACAACAAGTTAGATTAGTATTTGTAAATTTTGTGTAGAGTCTATGAAATTTAACAATAGCATGATAATAGGATGAATTCCAAAAGATGCATAACCTACCTACTTGGATGCTAACAAAATAATCCATCTAATCTGTGCTTACACTAATACCTCATCAAACAATAAAGGTGGATTATTATTAATCTTGACCTTGATCCCACGTAGGCTGCGATCTCTCAAAGCGCGCTAATTATAACCGTGTGCATTGTTTACCTGCAGTAATCGTCATATATGCCGCCATTCGCACTAGTGTTCTTAATACATACATATTGTTTTCTATTCAATAGTAATACTGCGTAATTCTATTTAATTGCCCATAAAGATCGCAAAAAAAGATATTAATTATAGGTATTAAGCATTTGTAATAATAACAGTACTAAAATTAATAGGAAATGTAGTTAACAAAATAGTAATTATAAAAATGAGATTAGGGCGCTACTTATTTTCGAATTGCGTTTTGTGCCATTAAGAGTATTCAGTATGTGTATTAAAATATAGATATAAATTGATAAGAAATTTTACGTCACTTCGATAGGTCAGTATCCTGTAAATACGTTACTATTTATAGGAGATTTATTTTATTTTATTTTGTTTTTTGGACACCCCCTAGATTGATGTCATTTTATACAAAAAGAAATCCTGTGAAGTTTCACCTCGTTTTGATAAAGGGAAATGCCCCTGACTTTGATTTTATAAAAAAAACATACAAAACTTAAAAATTATAGACACTATATCTAGACCACCAATGTTTCTAAAGAACTTATTATGGTACAACTAGCAGTTTTTGAGAAAAACTTACAAATCTAAGAAACTGGCGTAATTCGCATGCAGTTCCAATTGATTAAACAAATTTTCTTTTTTTACTGGTGTCACTTGGTTAATTAAAAATAAATCAATGTAGGGAAAATATTTATTTATTTATTTAAGAAAATATTACTATTTGTTTATAAAATATTAACATATTTTTAAAAACTTTTCGCGACAGTTGCTCTTCAAGATCATAGAATCAAAATATATTCTCCTATAGTCTGCTCCTACTTGTTTTGCAACACAAATTGCTTTTGAGTTTCATTTTTGTTAATTTGTCATTAAAGTTTTCCATTAACTTGACTCCCTTACTGTGGAATTGTTAACAACTTTAAAACATTTAACTATATCCAGTGCATCATTACAACTGTCAACATTTTTCCATGTCCAAGGGTCCTTATCCAAAAAATCGGTGTTAATGTTCAATCTCGTAAAACAATTTTTAGTTTTTGAATGGATTGCTCCAGTACATTTTATGTAATGTTCGACATCTTTTGGTAGCATTGTAATTTTCTTAATGTCAGCAGGCCAATATACCTCGCGAGACTCCCCACAGTTTAATCGTTGCACCATCAATTTTTTAGTATCTGCTGAAATATTTGCACATAAAAATGCCAGAGCTGCGCTTTCTGGTGACAAATTCAACAGATGACTGCAAAATGTTTCCAAAGTAATTTTACTAATCTGTAACTCTATCCAAACAGGCTTTTAAAAAAAAAGGTCCTGACGAGCAACTTCAATAAGCATTTACGTATTGCTACGAATTTTGGATTGGTAGAAAATAAAAAACTATAATTGTTTTATTTGACAGTACAAACAAACTACACAGCAACAGACTTGGGTCACCAAACAATCAACAGACTGCGGTAGTGGCAAGATAGTGTAATGCCTTTTATCCGATGAGTAATATTTCTGGCATCATAATCTTAATCACTAAATTTTATTTAAAATTAGTTAAATACTTGAAATTTTCAAGGCAATCCAATATTTTGCGCCAACAGTTTGGCAATTATAATTGTTACAAAACAATAATCCTCTGTTTTCCATATGGTTTAAATAATAAAATGGTAGAAGAACAACCAAATACTTCTCTTTCAAATTGTGTTAAAATAAAGTCCAAGTAATGATTATATTTTTAAATTCCATTATCCAAACAAAATTTTCTTCTCGTATTTATAAAAAAAAATTATTTTACAAATAAATTCACAACACTGATTATTATGATAATTAAATGTTATCATTATTAAAAACAGTTATATTCAAAGATCTTCGATGATTATTTAACACCTTGATATTTCAACAAAATAAAACATAACACTTTTGACGTTTGGTTTGTTTACATTTTGCAAAACTCACAACATAACCTTAAAATTTTGAATTTCTACTCTCAACATGTGCGAAGTTTGGAAGTTTTAAATACACAGAGAAGTTGTTACTAAAATGGTCGCTGTTTTTATACCCTTTTTCAAACAAAAGAAGGCTATAGTGATTTTTTTTTTGGTTACAAACAAGAGAATTTTTTAAACTAAATGCAACATAACCACATAAACGTTTATAACTATAATATTATGTTTTAAATAAATTGAATAAATTGATAGCTATAAAATACCTTTCCAATGATATATTACAGTTATATTGAATAAAAAAATAAGTTCACTAGAAAATGTCACCCAAAATACATTTCCTACATAACTATCAAATAACTAAAATAACTTAATTACTTAGAATTACCTATTTACATCTTCCTAACTTGACAAAATCCAACCTTACATCCTAATAAACATTATTTACATACTTTTGGATATCTATAACATGAAAATAGCAGCTAAATTACATGATTATAGATTGCAATGGAAAAACGCACAAACCTGCATTTTATTTCAATGATATCTTCTACAAAAAGCAATCTCAACATTTGAGATTGTTTCAAAATTGTACTTAAGAAACTGCTTAACAAAACAGCATTAAAACATTTTAGCCACGAGCTGTATAATCTAGCTAATGAAGAAAAATTTAACGATATCAAAATCTCGTTAATTTCAAACGCTATTTTCTCATACCTGTCTTCACCTTGTCTGTTTTAGGTCAAAACTTAATTTGGCCTCTACTTTATTTTAATTGCCTAATTAGGTCACGATTTCATATCGTTAGCTGAATAACGCAAAATTACCAGGATTCTAAGAAAAATCAACTTAAAATTTATCCTTTTACTGCCTAAAGTGTTCTAGAGTTCATGTTTATTAAATTAAACCTTCTCTTTGACTCCATAAAAAAAATTAAAAATAGTTATTTTTTCCATTAGATTATGCCACCCATCTAACATCTTATTGAAAAAATTTTATTTAAACTTGGTAAAATCTACTGAATGGGTATTTTCTTTATATTATCTGTCAAATATCATGGCAATATTTAGACAACATTTAGAAACATACAGACATCTCAGATTCTAAATTCTTCGATTTTCGATAATTTGAATTCATTACGGAAAAGAAAAATCTTAAAATAGTAGATAGCTTTATCATTCCACGCCGCGTGATGTAAAGCACCCCGGACCCAGGAGCTTGGACTAACTAGTTGGTTAGTTCAAGAAATTGTCGATAATTCACTCCTGGTATGATTTCCCTGTACACTTCCCAAAGCAAACTTCTTTGTATCTTCTCCATAGCCTTTTAGTTTTTGTTTTTGACTGAAAAGTTGACTGAACAACTCAGCCAGAACATGAAATGGCGATAGAGTCCATGACAAATAACTCTATGGTGGGGATATGAATTGTTGATTACCTGGAATCACTTAAGACTTCGTTTAAAAGATTTCTGCAGGGCATTTCTGCAAAACTGCAATACATTTGGTATTAACGGAATGGAAACACCAAATAAATATGAATAATATGCATTACCTATCATTACAATGTTTGTAGATGTACGCCGTGCTTTCAAGACTATAGACAGAGCTATTCTACTTGAACTGAAAAACTGTACTGTTGTTATGGCACCAGATGAGTAGCGCTGTAATGGTTTTTAGAATATTTGTCACATAGATTTTAAAATTATCAAATTCAACTTTCTAACGTCTAAACCTGCTGCATACTCGTGCGGGGTGCCACAGGGAACAGTTATCGGACCCCTGCTTTTTACAATTATGTTAAGGACATTAATCATGCTATAAAATCATCTAAATTGAATCTTTTTCCAGGCGATACCTTGTTATCAGTTTCTGGAAATAACTCAATAAAGTTGTAAAATCTATTCATTCCGATTTAGTAAAATGATCTAAATGGTTGGCAATTAATAAAACGTAAACTAAATAATATTAAAACAAAGAGTATGATTATTGCTACAAAAAGTATAAATTGAACAATTAGAAATATTAATATTGAAATTAAAATTGATAATGTGTACTAAAAAAAATTGGATAACGAATTGAAATATCTCAGCGTAACTATTGATAGGCAATTAAAATTTAATAGCCATATAGATTATATATTGAGAAAATTGCAAAGAAAATTAGTTTTTGACGTTATTATGAAACAATTAGTATCTTTCTGGCATCACTGACAATTTATAAAATTGTATAGTCTCCTATAGTTCATGGTCCGTGTAACGCGGATGCAAAGTCCTTTGTTAGATTACGAAATAGAGCAATGAGGATCATTTTAAAATGTAATAAGTACATGCCTATTAATAATAATTAATTTACTTAATTTTTAAATTAAGGATGAATCTTCTAATTTTTGCATACCTAATTACGACACACGTACTACGAATCACTAACTAGTAGAAAATTTACCTGTACGTGTACATTGTACATACATACATCTTTGAAAAGGATATAGGATATTTAATAATTTGAAAGATGAACTACGTAACGCACCTACATTACGCCAATTAAAAATTAAATTGTGGTATTTTTCAATAAACCTTAGCCATGTATTTTGCAAGATTTTAAATTTTAGGTTTTTATTATTGTTGTTTTGTACTATTGATTTGTACTTTTTATTGTTGTTGATATTTATATACAGTGTTATGTTTTTCAATATCATTTTTTGTATGATTTTTATATGCATGCTTCTTCCTATTTGTATTTGTAATAGCATATACGTAACTAATAATAATAGTTGTTTGTTTTATTAGCGGGATAAAGGCATTATTAACATACGAACGCGTTGAGTTGCACGACGAGGGCGTTAGCCCGAGTCGGGTAACAGCATTAGTATGTTAATAGGCCTTATCACACGTGTTAAGATACAACTATTTATCTACGATTGCCCATACTTGAAGAAAACTGTATTTTTAATAAGTTGAAACAGTTTTTTGACGTATATCAGGAACTTTTTTATTTAAAATCAGAGCAGCTTAGAATTTGAAGCCATAGCAACCAGGCAATTATGATCATGATTTCCGTATCCCACTCAGTGTGATAATAAACTTCATTATATCACTCAAATGAATGACACAATCAGTTGTTATCCAAATAGACGTAGATAATAGTTATTTATGTACCAAGTCAGTAAAGTGATTCTTTATCGAACGAGTCTCAGATTATGAGACTAGCGAGTGAAGCGAGAGAAGCGAATAACAGGCGAGTTCGATAAAGACACTTTACTGACGTGGTGCATACAAGTTTTTATCGCCAACCATATTTGCGGCAGGTAAAATGCTTAATTTGTACAATAACCATATTTGCGGCAGGTACAATGCATGATTTGTACAGTAAAATAAAGTGTTTATTTACTTCCACAAATTGCTATGGTAATGCCATGGCTTTATTGATGGTTGGCGATAAAATTTATTACTATCTACTTTATTATTCACTTCTGTAATAGAGTAGCGTCCAAAAATGTATTAGGTAGGGTTAAAGAAAATAAATCACACTGTTGCTAAATCATATTGAACAAATTATATTGTTCTAGATAACTTTAAACAGTAATAAATATTTACAGGTTTTAAGCAAACACATATACCAGCACCCAACTAAAAAGATTACGAAAAACCTTACTGTTCCAGGAATGAATTGGAAGTTGTGTTTTCAGCAGCGACGCGTACTTTTCTCTACTATCAGTAAATACAAAAAAATATTAAAATACTGACCCTTCAGAAATATCAAAACAATTTGCGTTTTTTGAGATTTCAAGATTTTTCAGCCATTTATTTCTAAAAAATGATATTGACAGTTACTGAAAAATATTTGTTTTTGCCTTGGTTAGTTTTACTTTGCTAATAAAAATAGTAGTAGTAATATAGAAACAATAATAGTGATAATAGTTAGTGCACTCATAATAATAAAAATAATTAGTAATAAACTATTTAAACAAAAAGATCTCAGTACCAAAGGCATAATTTAACTAAAATATTAATTAAAATACCGGTAAAATGTACTTCATTGGTATGTTGAAGGAAGTGTCGGCGGATGGTATTGTATACAGAACAGTTAAATAAAATATGGCCAATTGTCTCCTCTTCACCTGAATTGCACAAAGAGCAACAGCAACAGTGACGACACTATCAATGCAGGGTTGCGGATGATACTGAAATTCTACCGACACATGATAATTCAGTTACCCCTTCTGAATATGTTCTGAAGTCCAGCATCCGGGTTTTCACTGCCCCTACGAGTCAAACCTCAAGTATGGCTAATACTTAGATCCTAGGTCCGCTTAGGATATCCTAGGATTTACCCACCCGGACCTACCACGATTCAGGTTTGGTGAGCTCCAACAGACCCTGGTCCTACTCTACCTAGAAATAGAGACCCGGCCTATACCAACCTGGAGGTGGTTGTCTTAGTGTGAGAGGCTTAGTCGTATTCGCATCAACTCTCTTTATAATAAGGTGATCCTCCAGGATAATCTTCCTTAGAGATTAGCCAGATCTGTAATTCTTGGGTAAACCCAAATCACTGATATATCGCAGCGTTGCCTCCACGTTGTCCAATTTTTAAAGCTGATTAGCTTTTAATTGAAGTGCTATTCTTGAATCAACTTCACGATTCAGTTAAGAAATGGTTTATTTCAATAAGATGGAGCAAGAGCACATGCAACTACAGTTGCTCTAAACTTCTTGGGAACTATTTTGTTGGCAGGATCATTAGCTGGAATATTGAAATACCTTGACCTCCTCATTCTTGTGACTTGATCTCATTGGAACTTTTTGTGTGGCTCTATTTGAAAAACACTACATTTAATGCTCCTATTAATGATTTAGAGATTGTCAAAAACTAAAATACAAGAAAAATGTAAAGAAATTAATAATTCATCTCTATTAACTATTGCAAAATGTTTTTGATAGAGTAGGAAGGTGTATTCATTTATGTATAGGTCTTCAATATTTGCTGTAATCATAATTTACATTTTTAGCTGTCCCATAATAGTTATTTATGCATTAAGAGCATAAAGAAGCTTTTATGGTTAGAAGCGTTATTTCTAGGAAAAGGCTGTAGGGCCAAAAAAGCAAGTTATACCCGCTATATATACACTATTTTATACACCGATTAAGTTTTTATCTCAAATCTATTATTGTGTAAAGAATATAATTAAATGAGTACGTAGGTACATCAAGTAGCTGTGCGTATACTTATGTGCTTATACGAAGTATGTTACTATAGTTACTATTCCAAAATATTCAATTTCAGCTTATTTTCATTGGTGATAAGTTTACAAACTATGTTAAGAACCATTCAAGTTCTACAAAGAAACAGCTCTGAGATTTAATTGACGTTTCTATATTGTCCGTCGGACCATAAAGAGAGATAGAAACGGTTAAGTTTAGATGTGTCTAGCAATAATAGTCTAATTATAACGTATCTGTGCATAAACCTTATTGTTGCTAATCTGGCATTTTATTACCACACCATAACCTCGACAGGTTATTGGTAAGATATGCACAGTACCATTTCATGCGGGGGAATTCTTTTGGTAGTGGTCGCGGATTATCGTGATTCTTAAATTTCGCAGTTTTCCACATTTTCCTACAATATTTGAAAAGCCTGTCAAAATAAAGGAATCTCACATTTTTTTACTAAACTTTACACCTAAAGAAAAATAACTAAACCGAAATTCAAAGTACCAGTTTTGTTAGCTTTAGAAATTTCTATTGACTGCAGTGGCGTGCACATATCCATGAATGCAATGGAAGCAATGCTTTCCTTAGAAATTATTTGAACATAAAAAACAATATTACCAAACTATTTTTATAAGATAAGATTATGGTTATGATTTATTTATTTATTTAATAAATTATCATTTATTTATTAAGGTTGTAATATTTAATTAACTTAAAGCTGCCAATTCCGTGCAGCAAAAATACTAAAATATTGTACTTACTATTTTAGGGTCATTAAACTTACACAGAACAGTAATGCAGATTCAAATATACTACACATTACTTGCATATAAGCAACGACTCGTTTGCTTACTGCACTTGCAGCATTTTCATTAGCGGGTGGTGCACTGTAGTAATGCGTTTGGCATCGTAAGGTCATGTTATTAAATGCTCGATGCTCAGATAAATTTAGTTATTTATTCCTTTTAGTGTTAATTAAGTGTTACTTATTAAACACTGTATATCTGGGAAAGATACTGAATTTAAAATTATTTTATTACTTTAACTGGTATTATTAGTTAGAATTATTTCATAGACGGAAATAATTGTATTTAATTTCATATTACGCAAAATTAAAATTGCTTATCGGATGACTGCAAATTCAGCTGCTTCGGTATAAGCTCCGCGTATTTTCGATACCCTTGAATCGTGTCATTTGGGAAAAGCTCTTATTTCAAAATCTTTTATAAGGCTAATAAATGTGATACTGTTTTTACTGCACCTAAGTATAGTAAAATCAAAACCTGTTGCTTCCCTTGCTTAGATTCTCACGCACGCCACTGATCGATCGACTCTACCTGTATACGGGGTATTCTCAGTACCTTTTTCAGTGAAGAATTGTTTTAAAATAATTCTTTCAATTACTATTAGTAAAGTTTTTTAGTATACTTTTATATACCAGTAGTATTATTGTACTTGGTGGAATATAAACTGCTTTTGTTAACTAGGAAATTCTCTTTGAATAATTTTGTTTAAGAGTTATGTGTACCTTCGAAATTGTGTGCTAAAACATGTAAAACGCGCGATTCTGTAGCATCGATATTTACAAACCAATTGAAACAATTTTTTTCCCCGGAAACTACAACGTATGAACTACATTTTCACGTAAGATTTCAACAAAATGTTGAATACTTGAGAAAAAAAATGCAAAGTTACCCAAAATCGATGAAATTTAACAGCGTTTATCTAAGTTTGTAGGCGTAATATAATTATAAGCTTACGTGAAAGTGTAGTTCGATTCTTCCACTTTAAACTAGTGAAGGTTGTATTTAAAAATATTAAGTAGATTTATAGCTACAGTAACTCCCGATTAACATAATTTTGATAAATTTGCACCCAGAATTTAAACGTGAACTCCCTTCCACTTGTCTGTTATCGCAATGGCGTTTAAGGGGAATACGGTTTTATATGCCCGGTAGACATAAACATTATTTTTGTAGTCAGCATTTGTTGCGATTATTATTATTATGTGCGTTTTTTCATATCATTAGTTTATTATAATAGTTCTTTATAAATTAGAGATTTACAACTAAAAACCATTAATTGGATTTTTATGTGCATAGGGTCCAAGGCGTATTAAGTAAGACAGGGGCACAAAGTCCGTAATCTTTTGTGCCTCTTTCAATTATGAATTTTTTGTTGTTATATACGTTATATAATTTTATGTTCTTATATTCTTATATACATAGCATAATTACAAGTTTACGCACATTTTATTGGAACAAATACAAATCTATTATTAATAAACGTTTTTTATACATTATTAAATTCAAATATACAGGGTGTATTGATTCGATAGGTAAAACTCTACAGTGCGGTATTCTACAATCAAAAAAAATGAGTTAAGAATTTTAATAACATTTTCTTCTCCGATGACTCCTTCAAGAGATATATATTGTGATGTTCACATTTATCAGTGGTAGGAAATTTAATATGAGCGTATTCATAAGTATAGAAAATTTTAAGGATCATTATTACACAGATGTGGTTATTGAGGTTCAACAAATAAACTTACATATAAAGTCATAATGATATCCCATGAATACAAAAGTTTAGTATATGATCATAAAACAAGGAAATAGAACGTAATAGCATATATTGGTTATAGTATTATGATACAGTATTAAAATTAACAAGGATAATAAAAGGAAAGGATATCTAGCCATCAGTCAACCTGAAAATAAAAAAATCATGTAACAATTTAAAGGTATATTGATTTTCTCTTGCATAATTAAAATCCTCTCTGTAGTCAATAATAATAATTTCAATCACTGCTATGGTTATGAACATTAGTTAGAAACAAAGTAGAAGAATCACCTAAGATAGAGAGTATTTTGGATTAAAAAAGGGAAAATAGTTGAAAAGAGGTATCTCAGGGAGATGTTATTATTATTAGATTGATTGATAAAAATTTTAAGAAAAAAACAGAGGTGTATTTTGATGTATGAGTTGAAAATTTAATTAAAACTGATAAAAAGAAGAAATTTATGAATATAAAAGTTATGTAATACAAAAGGTGTATACTAAAATTGTAAAATTATATCGAACCAAGAAGAAAATTTATTAAATTAAAACATATAAAAAGAGGTCTGTTGTTTTATTGGATAAGGAAGAAAAAATACGTTAGGATACAAAATAAAATTAAAAGGGTATTATGACATGGTAAGAGTTGTGGAAAAAGTAAAGTAATTGTTTGGAAACTGTCTTCGAGCTGGGTCGGTTGATCACCAAGGTGTAAAAGTTTTAAAGAAGTCGCTGTAATATACCTGGAAAGGAAAACAATTATTAAGGTAATTTGAACAGGAAGATATAGTGTCGTAGATACTTACTAAAGGTGTGGGAGTGCTGAATACCATCGTTCGAGCCCTGTATCAGAAGGAAGTCTGGTAGGCGTTTATGAGGCAGTCCAGTTGTCAGGAGAGGTGGTTTGGGCTGAGTCAAAGGCGGTGGATCACGGAGCTTGGCAGATATTAGTGATTGTGGAATTTATAGGTCGTGATTGTGGAGGTGTTTGTTGGAACATAAAGAAGGGTACATGTGTCAAGGTTTTACAAAACTATTGGATGTCCATGCAAGGGATACTTACCTAAGGAAAGATAAAATATGTAAGTTGATAAAGGGTAAGATTTCTTTCCATTTAAAATCCTAAAATAAAGATTTATACAAAATAAATAAAACTAATAATCCATATATGCTCTATTTATTGATTCTGTCTTAAAATTATTTTGATTGTTGATTGTCATGTTTGACATTTCAAATATAAATGTCAAAGGATATGATTTATAACCAAACTTTATTTGTTGAGAACTAATAACCAATACAGGTGTATGAATAAAAGTTAATTCTTGGCTGGTAAGTTTTAATCTTTCAATAAAAGAAACCCATATTGAAAGATTACATTTGAGTCTCATATTTAATTATACAATAAAGAAAATGTATAAACAACCTTATTGATTTAATATTAGATAGTTCGACCCTGAGAGATATATAAAGAAAATTAACAACTCGACATAATATATTTTAAATTTCTCATAGTACTGGAACGTGTGAGGCGGAGTGAATTGTAAAGACATTTAAACAGTACAAATTAAATGGCGCCCAACGTAGAGGGCAGAGTAAGTGTAAATTAATCTTCACAATATATATATTTTTGATTTATATTAAATTGCAAATTTAGAACCGTGCTTTTTAAAGCTATAACGTAAATGTAGGCCACTGTTTTCTTAACCTTCTTCTGATTTCAGGTTTTAGCCTAAAAGCAGAGTTATCTTAGTTATGAGAGTTATGCAGAGTTATCTTGCTCCCTCATTGGAATGTCCAGGGAGGTGTTCGAGGTAATTCCTTCTGTCTGCTGATTTCTTCTTTCACAAGCTGTATACCAGATCATCAAGCAGGGTCTTATTACTAGTGTACCACGGTGCATTGAAGATCATTCCATCTTTGATTGGACACTTTATTATTTTTGTGTTTGATGGTTTAGCAGAACCCCAGAGTTGTATACCATAGGTCAAGATAGACTTTATTATACACTTATCTACTAGTATGTAGTAGTATTTTATTTTCTGCGGAGAGTTTTGATTTACGTCCTATTAGCAATCTATTTCCTGAATTTTTAGGTTTACTTGAGTTTTATTTGCTGTGATATGTGCTTTCGATGCGAGTTTTTGATCGAGTCTCAGGTATTTCACTTCGCTGTTCACTGGTAATTGTGAGTTTAATGTGACAATTGGGCATATTTTGATTACTATACCTGATTTCATAGGATATAGTTGGAGGTTTCAGTGTTGAATCTTACTTGAAAGTATCGGTCTATGAGATATGATTTTAGGATGAGATAGTGCGGTGTGGGAAATGATGGTTTAAGTTTATACAGGAGACCTTCATGCCATATCACTTCATGACTTTTTAACGATCCTGTGGCATTATTGTATACTTGAGTGATATTTCCTAAAGCCAAGTCGGTAAGTTGGTATTAATTATATGGCTTTAATTAATTATTAGTTTTTTTAAAGGCGAAAATTAACTTTTGAATGTGTAGTCCAAACTTAAGAACGTGAAGAAATGACGAAAAAACAATTCTTCTAATCAGAAATTTTATTCAAGTTTACTTTTTTCTTCGTAAAAATAAAATAATAATACTATGTAGACACTAAAAAATAAACAAATCTCTCTAGAATATAAATAAATTATACGCTTCTAGAGTAGTGAAAAAGTGACAATGTTGCCTTAAGTTACCACCAGTACTTCGTTTGTTGTTATGATGAAAACAAATTAATGTAGTAATAGTATATTGTACAACTAGTTATGAAAGTCATACTTTTTTCACGAATTTGCACTTTTGATTAACGAGGGCGAAGCCTGAATTTATCAAGCAAATGAACGAAAAAGAGAGACTTTCATAACGTGTTGCACACGACATTTTTTTGCATATTGTAAGTTGAGAAATTGTCCTAAAATGTTTTATGATAAATTAAAAAAAATTAGAAAAACATTGTATTTTTTGGTATAATCTTCGAGGAGATTGAAGTTTGTTTTTTTACAAACATAATTAAAAAATAAATAAATAAATGCTACTTTCATTACGATTTTTCGTTAAAAAATTCAATTTTGATAATCAATATGCAAAAAATGACTGACTCAAGTTTTGAGTTTGTCTATGCAAATATTACAAATATAGGTATATAAAACGATGGATGAAACACTATTGACTCAGATTCATTTAAAACCTAGCAGTAAAAAATTTCCGAATTATGTATCTTTTTATTGAATACAATTGATTTAGTTTTCGAGTTGTAAATTACGAGCGGTCAGTGGTGCTGCATGTATGTAGCTATATAAAGTATTCAAGTTTCCCGCTAGTTTGTCGTAATGCGAGGTTGTTACATTGCGAGCTATATCAAACGTTTAATCGACAAATTGACTTCTTCGTATTAACTTTTTTGGCAAAACTATCTTCCTAACAAATTTGAAACATTAACAGCATAATCTTACCGGTCTATGACATTTGGGCGCGGCCGTTTAGGCGCGGCCGTTTAGGCGCGGCCGTTCCGGGCGAGGAGAGTTTGGCACCGGATAGTTCGGCGAAAGGACATTTCGGCGCGGGGACACTTAGACGCAGACACTAAATTTTTCCGAGACAAATTAGGATAAAACCTTTGGAGATCTTTAAACAAAACGTTTTTTTGTACCATGAGTCTAATTTCTTGGAACAAGCTACCCTATTATCAGAGTAACCTTTTTATTTTTATGTACACACATACACTTCCTTAATTCTAGAGTTTCGCTTGGATTGGTTACATTGCATTATTACAGTGCTTTTTGTCTGGACTATAAGCACTAAGCAGTATCCATTTATAAGTGTTACCCACTGAGACAAAACTCGTGAAGTGGGATATGTATTTATCAGTGGTACGATATTCAATGTTAATATAAATTTTCCTATTTAATTGATTTTATAAAATTTTAGATTTTTTCGAAGTTATTAACATGATTATGAAACATGATATTCTTATAATATTAACAATTCCTAATTAACAATAAGGAATTTATAATAAGCAAATTAAATTGTTATTACAAATTGTTCCCTTATGCAGAGATTTGAAAAATTTTGATTTTAATGTTTTAGTAGCTTAGAAAAATGAATTTTTCTTAAATTTGTTAGTACATACGAGCTTTGGTGATTTTCAAAAATTAAAGTTTTTTCTCATCATATTTATTACCAGTATGTACTTGCATACATATTTTGTTCATTACAATAATACTAGACAATCTCTCGCGCCGAAGAGTCCCTGTGCCTAAGTGGTCCGCGCGGAAGGGTCCCTACGCCGAAGTGTCCTTGCGCCGAAGTGTCTCGAGCCGAAACGGCCGCGCCGGAATGGCGGCGCCTAAACGGCCGCGCCCAAATGCCCGGCTCCATAATCTTACAACATTTTTACATGATATGCTTTGGTGTCAAATTTCTTTCTTCGTTTTTTATGATGTTATTATAATAAATGCATCAACTTACCATTTTGCATAAGCTCGAGTGTTTTCTTTAAATGTAATTAATGCATAAAGAAACTTCCTAAACATTAAAGATTTTTTAGTAAATAATTTTGTACATTAAAATCTATCTACTTCACTAATTTCTTTTACATTTTCATTTTTTTTCTCTACAGCCACAACTTCATTAAGATAAATATTAATATAAATATAAACAATATTAACAGTCCGTTCATTGGCTTGGAATGAATCCATTTTTAGCTCTACGCTCTTAACGGTATTCTGTAAAACAAATGAGACGATCGATATCAAAAACAAAAATTATTCAAAATACATCTTTTTTCTAGGTCCGCCTTTTAATACTTTTCGATATTCTCTTTGTTTTTGAAAGGTGCATGAGTAATAAGTGATCTAAATCTGTTAATTTTAATCGGATGTTTCCTGTTAACAGAACATTAAAACGAAAAACGTTAAAAGAGGGACATAAAGGAATATCCCAGTTTTCCAATGAACCAAACCTACCCTGATTCCATAAAGGTTACTTGAAATTTTATACTAAATTCTAAACGACTTCCAGGACTTTCTTTATAACTTATATGTAAATGTATTATAATTGCAACTTTTGAAGTTGCAATGTTAAATTAATGGTTTGAATCATATTGAAGTGATTTACTAATGTAGAGCACCCAACCCAGGGCGCATCTTGAACTGTGTGGCGTAAACAGACTCCTAGAATAAATACCCATACAGCAGGCACGTAGCTAGGGGGGCTCGTGGAAATGAAGCTCCCCCAAGCATATATGCGACTTAAATGCAGAACGAATTAATTTCATTTCTTCGCGTGCGTTAATAGGAATCATTTATCTCGAATCTCTCCTACTATTAACAACTTTTGATAAACAATGAGTTTTACATCAAGTCATACGAAATACAGAAATGTATTTAGTACTGACCCACTTCATATGTTCTTTAACAAAATGTTGATAAAATCCTCCCCCCCTCACCTTATAATTTATTACCTCTTTTTTGAAATAAACAATATTTTAAAATTAGCACCCCCACTCACCACCCTTAAAAAAACCTGGCTACGGGCCTGCCATACTGGTATACTTTTGTACCCTTGCACAGGTTCTTTTCTAGATAGAATCAAGGCCTTATTTACATTTTGCTTTTATTTTTACGTTTTCAGTTTTTTGACTCGTGCCCTCCCACACTAGTGTAAAACTCACAAAAACGGGGCATAAGGGTAGAAAATCAAGTTCTTGAAATTCTTAAATTATATGTCTGGTGTTATTAAATGTGAATGGGGGCTTTTTTATGAACGACCTTAGAACTGATAAGTAGCCACGTATTGAAATAACAACCCCGTACTTGGTCATTTCATCGTAGCGCTAAAAGCAAGTACACTCGTGCGTTAATTAAATGTACCCACAGTTAAACAGAAGGGTTAATTTGCTTGTTGAAAATATGGATTTAGATTTTCAAGGTAAGTAGTTTTAGCTTATGTTGCAGTTATTCCGCTTGTATTTATAACGATGTATTAAATATACATACGAAGATTATGGGTATTTTTTTAAATTTTAGTAATAATCTGTCAGAAGTTTCGATTCTCGTCGATTCCTGCGTTCTAATTTATACATCAAAGAGAAGCATCATTGGTGAAAATTTTCAGAAAATCTTATCCCCCCTCAATACCCCTACCTGAATCAGTACTTTTTAATGTTACTATTGCAATTTATTTAAAATTTAACATAAGAAGTGCAACAGAACATTCTTTAGAAAATTAAACAAAAACTCAATGGTATCCAGGTTTGTTCTTGCAGAAGTGGTAATTTAATTTTAATTGTCGTTATTCCTACAAAACAATTCAAACATTGGTAAAGAACGGTATTTTGGCTAGCATTGTTAGTTGAGATAAACGCGATGCGCTGGTTTTTCTACTTTTAGTCCCTAAGAAATTGCGCTCTAAGCCCCTGGGGCTTCCTGGACTACTCCTGGGACACTCCTGCATACGATCCTGAACTTCAGTATTCATCCTGTTTAATTTAATTTCATATTAATAATTAAAACTACGGAGAATAATGGTATCTGTATACAAATTGTCGTTTGAAAAAAAATTAATTGAAATTACGGTAATCTAAAAAGAATGTTACGAAAATACATTACAATAAAAAATATAAATTATATACGGTTATGCATACAATTGAAAACTATTTTGAAAATTGAAAAGAGAAGAACAAGTAAACGTTATAAAAAATAGAAAAATTCAAAAATCTAACTCCGCAAAATAGACTGAATGATTGTCTAAAATGGTAGTACTATATGACATTTATAAGGTTCACCACTTAGAAAAGATTTGCCTACTAAACAAAAAATCAGGTGTGTTTCTCTTATTATCCGAGTATATTTTGGTAATTTAATAAGATACCAACTCTCCCCTTAAAAAACATCTATCCCATAATGTATATTCGACGGTGCTACGTCAGGAGCAATTAATATTATGGAATAAATGCAATGCTGCATTGTAAATGGAAATATAACAAAAAATGTTTGCATCCTTTTCATAACTTTATTCCCTCTCTCGTCAAATAATTTCTGGAGGTGTACACATAACTCTTAAAGAGCTAATGAATACTAAACAGATAATACATCATCTATAAATGTAGGCATTTGACACACTTTTAATACGAAAAATACTTTTCATTGTTAAACTTTTTAAATACGTTTGTGAATTAAATAAGTTTCTTCGAGCGAGTATTTTTGTAGAAAATTCAAGTTTAATTTATACATTAAGACATCAAAATATACCCTAAACAGTCTATGTGAAAATGCCATTATTGTAGCTATAGTACGTTTCAACAGTAAGCTTCGCATCTTAATTAGACAAAGTAATTCACTTGAAATACAAATTGTCAAATTGTTTTCACTAGTTCACCTACTTTCACAGTGTTTTAATATATGTGCAGATGTTGTTGTCACCTTCTGTAAGTGAAATTTACATGAAACGTTAATGATCTATAAACATAAAATTTAGTCATTTGAAGAATGGTTCTTTACATTAAAAGGTGTGTGATGATGTTAAACGTAATTATGCCTCGCATGGATTGGGTAGTAGTTTTTGTTGTATAAAGATAATAAGTTAATACAATGTATTAAAAGACAATAGTTTGATTGTTAATTGTTGCACTTATAATATTTTGAAACAACTATTTTGCTAAACAAATAACTGTACAAGTAAATAAGTAATAAGTGCCTACGTTTTTGTCTAATTAAATTAGGTTCTATTCTGTTGCAGTGTCTAGTCAAAACATTATAAGAAACTGATTGGAATGATTACATATGTACTTAATTATATTTTATCGGCACACTTTCAGTTAATTACTGGTTAACGTTACTATATCAAGAAGTATCAAATGAAAACGATGAGTTTAAAAAGGAATTTAAGAAATTCAAATATCCAATTTTCCGAAGCTGAATATCCAAAGCTTCAATTTCTGATTAGTAACGATTTATAGTCAATTATTTGGAAAATTTTGAACACTGGGCTTTCATCATTTCAGTTTTAGAAATTGAAATATTTTTCAAATAAGGTATTTACTTAAGAGTGGAACTTTAAAGTTCTACGGCTTCATGCCGGGAAAAAGGTAACATTGTTACCGAAATACGTATTGGCAATTAGTCAAATACAATGTGTGGTTAGGAGACACCGTTAAATTCAATATAGTGTTCTACAGTGTGATTTATTTCACAGTTTATTGCTATTTATAATCTAATCGATTCCAAATTTTTACCATGTATACATCGAACATTTTAAAAGAGATTTGCATGTATGTAATTAGAAAACCAATTTATTATATACCAGCAGACTACTACGATTGAAGGTAAAAACAAATAATTCAAGAAGCACAGCAGGCCTTGTTTACTCGAAAAAGTAGTTAATTTTGGTTAAAATGCCTAAACTTCTTATTGGTCGTTGAAAACACTTTTTTTTGAATCGTTTCGTTCCTCCCTTTTTAACAACCGAGTACGTATTGTTACACAGTAAAAAAATGTTTCAACATATTCTTCCCAGTAGTGTAAAGGTCACAGTAAAAGGTTCGTAATTGATCAAAATCCAATTAATGCAATAAACTTTTTACCACAGTTAATCCTTGCCAGATGATTACAATTGTCGACGACGCAGTTTTCTAATGGTTTTTGAAAAGAAAAAGCACAATGCGTTTGATTTGCAAAAGGAGCGAATATTTGATAGCTAAACTTTTTTCTTCACAAACAAAACCTCCTTTCCTCCTTTCCAGTAAAGAGTTATGTTATCTTCGAGGTTTTCGTGAAAGGAAACTCGACCTAATTTTCGAATAATGAATAATTGATATCTTCTTAAAAAGATATTTCGCCCTCTCGACTATTAGTCCAGATTTTGTATAATACTTTCGTAGGTATAGATATTTGGTGACACTATAAAAATGTACCACCAAATTCTTGTTTCATTTTCGCGAATACTTCGCGATTCCTCGAAACAAAATGAAGTATCGTATGAAAGTGTGTGCTGGATCCAGCTGTTTGGGTTGTTTTCATCACCTGTTTTATTTCCTTTATATGCCAATGATTGCTTTCTTAATTTATTTATGAAATTCAGGTTACATACCAATCCGATCCTTCGGCCGATTTACGGTCCCAAATAACAATATCTATTCCATCATTAACTGTTTTTATATACTTCAAAAGTATGTTCTTTAATTTTGGAAAGGATTTCTTCTAGTAGAAATTGAGTCCAATCCCAGAGACTAGTCACAAACTTATGTCGGTCCGGGGTAGCGTTGCTCAGTAAGCATCATACAGCTACTGTATAGTACAGAGTGGAGTGATGAGCATTTTTACCACTCGGCCAGCTGGATCAATTCGTCGACGTTAATGCACATTGGCGTAACTGTTTTTTAGCAACTTTACATGAGCGCTGTTTAAATGCTTATACAAATTTTATTATAGATGATATGAACTTACTTCTCTGAAATGTTGTAGCTAGTAATGGTGCTAGTTACAATATTTCAGTGAATTAAGTTTTTATGTAATAAAGTTTTTATAACCATTTAAACCGCGCTCCTGTAAAGTTGCTAAAAAGTAGTTACGCCAGTATGCATTAACAGCGACGAATTGTCATACTGTTAGTTTTCAAGAAAGAGATTTAGTATACCATTACAAATACAGCGCTATTAAATTAAATTACAATACGTGAAATTTACCTATGTTGCATTTGAAAATAATCGATTCAAAGCATTATGCACACATAGGCAACCAATTATACAGCAAGCTCTTTTGTACTATTTACATATATTGCATGGTAAATAAATAGCACTGTATAATACATGTACGGTACAGCCTTAACTGTACTTGGGTACATTAGGCATTTCAGCTACTACCACCACCACCACCCCAACCATTCAAGAAGGGTAGGGGAGCCGCTGTCCTGTAGCGGCATTCAGTATTGCAATTTCAACCAGAACACAGCATTCAATTTTCAAAATTGATATCATTCAATTTTGTAGATTCATTTGTTACAGTTGTTACTTATTAGTAGTTTTAATTAAACGTTTTTAAATTCATTCTACTTTTATTACGACGTGTAACACCCCACAAATTGGTCCAATCGAGCAGGATTCGCATTCCAGTTACCATTGAAGATAAGATAAATTAACGAAGTTTGTTCCGTGATCAGCTTCAAATCAACGAAGTCACTTCCGTGATTTGATTTCAACATCATCAGCGTCAACGAGGTCCAATCGATCTACAACAGAAACAAATACAATTTTAGAAGAATTACGAAATTAATTAATTCACGAGTTACAAAGGGGGGGGGGGTTCCAATTACAAAAATGGTCCTCAAATTATTCAGAAATTTTACCTGGTAACGAACTAAACGATAATTTTCAAATAAAACTTGATAATAAAAACGAAGTAAAAACACTTGAATTAGTTTGGAATTGTCAAACGGATACTTTCAAATATACAGTAAATCCAGAATTTAATAAACGGGTTACAAAAAGATCTATACTGTCAACAATAGCTCAAATATATGACATTTTAGGATTACTTTCGCCAGTTATTGTAATTGTAAAAATATTTATACAAAAACTGTGGTCACTTAAACTTGATTGGAATGACATTCTCCCCAAAGATTTAAATGAAAAGTGGTTAAAGTTTGCTAATTAGTTGCACATGTTAAATACATTATACATACCAAGTAAGGTAATTTTAAATGCACATAGTGAAATCGAATTACACGGATTTTGCGATGTCTCCATGTCAGCTTACGGTGCATGTATTTACATAAGAGCATTTGACAAAAGTAACAATAAATACAATACTGAGCTTCTACTTGCACGTTCTCGGGTAGCTCCGCTTAAAACCATAACTTTACCGCAGTTAGAACTTTGTGCGGCGGTACTGCTAGCGCGATTATTCAAAAAACTTTTGACTATTTTAAATTTAACATTTAAATCAATGTACTTGTGGACTGACTCATCTATTGTCTTATCATGGCTTAAAGCACCACCAAATCAGTGGAAAACATTCGCTGCAAATCGTGTAGCGGAAATTCAACTCTTAACTAAAATAAACGCTTGGCATCATATTAGTTCGGAAAACAATCCAGCAGACATTGTTTCGAGAGGCATCTTACCGGAAAAACTAATTGACAACAATTTTTGGTTTCATGGACCAAATTTTCTTTCAAATCATGAAAGTGAATGGCCAAATTCACTACCTGATAGTAATGCAAACACAAGTGTTTTAGAAAAACGCGCTGACAATAAAAATCTCACTTTTGCAAAATTACAAAGGATCATAACCTACTGTCTGCGATTTATTCAAAATTGTTCTACAAAACATAACATACAATAGACTTACAAAAAACTAACCATACCAGAATTAAATAATGCAACTAACGTGATAATTAAACTTGCACAAAGGCAAGATTTCGAAGCAGAACTAAACGACTTATCAAAAGGTCGTCCTATCAAAACATCTAGCAAGTTAATAAGTTTAAATCCATTTATTGATAATAACGGCATAATTCGTGTTGGCGGTAGATTATGTAATTCAGAATTAAAATATAATCAAAAATTTCCAATTGTATTACCGTCAAAACATCACGTAACAAAACTCATAATGTTAGACTACCATAAGCAAGAATTACACGCAGGGCCATCAGCCACGATTAATGCAATTCGCGAAAAATATTGGCCATTATCAGCTAGATCTGCTGTTCGGAATTTAACTTATAAATGTCACACTTGTTTCAAAGTAAATCCTCAAACTACAGATCAGTTGATGGGAAATTTACCATCCTCACTCGTAATACCTTCGCGACCATTCTTACTTTGCGCTGTTGACTATGCCGGCCCAGTGATGATTAAAGAGGGTAGTCGTAGAAGTAAAAAGACAATAAAGTCTTATGTTGCTCTTTTCAAATGTTTTACAACAAAGGCTATTCACATTGAACTAGTCACAGACGCTACATGCGAATTATTTTTGGCAGCACTGAAAAGATTTATGGCTAGACGGGGGAAGGTCTATTCAATATATTCTGACAACGCAACCTATCTTACGGCAGCAAATCGCGAATTAAAAAAAAATTAAAATCTGCAGACTTTGACAACGAAATCATTCAGTTATTAAAGCAAAGTAACATTGAATGGAATTTTATACCAGCTCGTTCACCTCACTGCGGGGGATTTTGGGAAAGCGGCATTAAAGCAATGAAATATCATTTAAAAAGAACTGTGGGTAATGCACCTCTTGCTTATGAGGAAATGCTCACGGTGTTGGTACAAATTAAAGCATGTATAAATTCTAGGCCTACTACACCTCTATCCTGTGATCCAAATGATATCACCCCACTAACCCCAGGACATTTCCTAATTGGCCACAGACTCACATCAAACTTAGAACGCAATCTAACAGAAATAAAAGAAAGTCACCTCTCACGATGGCAAAGAGTTCAACAATTGACGCAAAATTTCTGGAAACGTTGGAGTAAAGAACATTTAAACTCTCTTCAAGAAAGAAACAAATGGCGTCAACAATCACCAACAACTCTGCAGTCTCGAACTCCTGTTCTATTAAAGGAAGATAATCTGCATCCTCTGCATTGGCGTATGGGTGTCATTCTCGAAGTATACCGGGGTAAATATGGACTAATACGAACAGCAACAGTGAAAACATCCAGTAGAAACGTTACTAGGGCTACCAACAAATTATGTCCATTTCCAGAAGATAATTTTGAACAGGATAGTTCAAAGGCTGCCAGAATATGTACGGTACAGCCTTAACTGTACTTGGGTACATTAGGTATGTCAGCTACCACCACCACCACCCCAACCATTCAAGAAGGTAGCAGAGCCGCTGGCCAGTAGCGGCATTCAGTATTGCAATTTCAACTAGAAAACTGCATTCAATTTTCAATATTCATATCATTCAATTTTGTAGATTCATTTGTTATAGTTGTTACTTTTAGTAGTTTTAATTAAACGTTTTTAAATTCATTCTACTTTTATTACGACGTGTAACACCCCACAATACATATTTACTGAGATATCTGGCAGACTTCATACTGAATGGTGAATCTGAATGGTGTGGCCTAAAAGTCACCTCCTGCTATTTTTCAAATCATTCTGAGCTATGGCAGCGAAATCCAAGATAGAGAGCCGCAATAGGAAATTAGTGATGTATTCTTTATCATGCCAAAAAGTATTAATCTTATCATATCAAACACGATAAACAAAATTATGACGATAAGAAATTTGCATTCTCAGTCGTTCTGCAGGGTGCGCTCGTTTAAAGTCTTTCGGGTGGTCTGGCTGCCACGTGCGACTTTCCAATGTTTCTGGTTATGATGATTTACCATCCTTTGCATCATAAGGATTATGAAGATACCACAGCCAGATTCATTAGACAGTCAGATGTGGGTGCCAGACCGCCCTTAACATTGCATTACTGGAAGGGTGACATACTTTTTACCACTTGATTATTTTTTTATAACTGGTTGCATTATCAAGGATGCTAAACCACCATTGCCAGAAACGCCGAAAGTCGCCTTCGAACGCCTTCTGCAGGGCGACTGAGATGCAAATTTCTTATGGCATTTTCTTGTCCCTCGTGTTCGATATGATAAGATTAATACTTTCTGGCATGGTAAAAATACATCATTAATTTCCTATTGCGACTTTCGAAGAGATTACGTATTTAGACTTAAAATACTTATTCTTAAGTGAAAAAGTTCGTTCATGTTTTCAAAATGTCAGTTCGGCAACATATTGTTTTTTAAATATAAAGAGAACCGAAGTTTAAAATATTCTTATCTTCAAACTGGGATCCATAAGTCTAAAATATTAAGTAAGAAGAGCTGTATCGAATGCACTAATTATTATTTATCAGGTTTGGAGCCGACTTCTTAGTTCCCTTAAGGTCCATTCGAAGACAAAATATTGGGCTATTTCCAAATTAATGTTAATAATTTAAAATTTCAGCTTAATCTTTATTATTTAATTCTAATTTGATTGATCTTACTCACAACATTTTTTTAGCTTATTTTAACCTATAAATATTAGTTAATAAATTTAAGGTACACATTAACGATTTACTAGTTTAGGCTAAGACTGTGGGTAGCTATAAGATAGATAAATTAATAACAGATAGAAATTTGTCTTTAGAAGTACGTAAGTGTTTTGTATTCTGACTGCTGAAGGTATTTTAAAGTGAGCACACTTTCGTATTTATAGATTGTTTGGCATTTTATCAAGCATTTTATCACGTTTTTAGTTTCTACTTTAAAACAATGATATAGTAATAGTCATGAAATGTTAATGCACTTTGTTGTGATTAAACATACAGGTTTAGGCAGTTTCTATGATAAATTTTGCTGCAGAGTAACTACCTGCAAATTTAAAAACTACACTTGAAAATAGCTTATATTAATAAAAATATTTCAAACAGAAGCAATTATTATTAATTTATATAAGATAAAAGAAGAAAAGCGATAAGTTCGAACCCAACCAAGAGTAGCTTCATTTACGAATATCCAGATGGTTAGGAATCGCTAATTAAATCCTGCGAAATACAAATACGGGGCCTAAAGGTTGAAAAAGAACGATTCGTTACTAATAATATCTTAACCTATTTTCCTTTCCATTCCTTTTATTTTATAACGATTTAGGATTTTTAATATAACCAGGCCTTCATATCTTTCTCGTTAAGAAATCGAGAGGAATCGATCTTAACATTTCGATGAAATGTTAAGAATTAGATGTTAGTAACTTTTTAGTAAAAAAATATATAATAGAACTCTCTATATAAGATTTTGCCAAATAAAAAATTATATAGGGTATCAATTTTAAAAATGACATCTACTATTGTGATTTACAAATGCGTACATGGTGGGCCACGCAAGATGACTTGGAAACTGTAAGAGTTTCGAAAAAAAGTCAAATATAAAAGCTGGTTGTTGTAAAACAAATTTTAGTTTTATAATAATTTTGTATACCTGGTGGGGCAATTGTGTGGGGAAGTCCGATAGCTCCTAAACGGCAACAGCTAGAAAAATCGTTCTAATACGGATGTAAACAGTGGATAGAGGCGCATCTAGAGAAATTATTTTCAAATATACAGGGTGTTGCAGAAAAGTGTGGCACGCTTAAGGTAGTTTTTAAGATTTGTTTTACGCCAAACAACTTTCATTTCGTAACTCTTACAGTTTCCAAGATAAAGTGCAAAGTCATCTCGCGTGGCCACTATGTTTCCCAGTTTTTATTAATGTGCATGGATTGGCGGGCGAGGAATGGCCGTATCGGGATGCTTTCTTTTCTAAATGCTCGAAATCCGTTCCATTTCAAAAAAGTCTTGTGACCGAAAGGTGTCAGGTGAACTGGAAAAAAGATACGCGCCGAAAAGGAAAACAAATTTTCTTTGGTCGTTTTGTCGACTTTGAACGGCAATATCTTTTTTCCAGTTGATCGTACAGCTTTTGATCACGTAAGATTGCAGGAAATATAAGTCAAGACGAATCCAACCACGCTGGATTCGTCACTGTACGATAATTAGAACGCAAGATATGAACATTTCAAAAAAAAACTAAATCCAAGATGGCAGCGAAAGGGTTAATTTTAGGGGTGCGCAAACTCAGGGTTAAACTCTCCATGGGAGACCCTTTCGATCGGGGAATAAAAGAAAAAATGTATACAAAATCGCTGGGTCCCTATATAAAAATTTCCTAAATGCACTGGACTATAAAAACTTTTTGTTTAAATGTGTTTTAAACAATATCTAAAAATAGTTTTCAACTTAATGATGGGTATTGGAGGAATTTTTGTATATCATCAGTGATGACGGTGACATCGTCGAATAATACTATAGCTTGTAACGTGTTCAAATTCCCAATTTTATAATAATGCGACTTTATATATGCATTAATAGTAAAGGAGTCTCAGTACGGTTCTATGTAGTTCAACATATCTCAGTCGGTTAAAATTACAAAGGGTGTTTTCTTTAATACCAAACGTCACCCCGAGGTGTTCATACAGATTAAACTGTTTCTAGAATAAAATTTCAGGCCTTATCTTAAAGCAAATGACGTCTTCGTAAATATAAAAGTTCACTGCAAAAGCATTCCCACGGTTACAATTTGTTTTTCGTAACGAAAATACAGACAAAATTAGGTAACAAAGGAATTTAATAGAAATGTTGAAAAAGACATTTAGTTTAAATTTGTAGATCTTGCACGTCCCTATCTTTAATTTATATGAATAGATTTTTCTGCATGCAGACGCATAAAAAACGGCTTAAGGTAACATGCAAAGTATCAAGTTACGCCCTGAGAAGTAGATTTTAAGTCCAGTGAATTCCCCTCGAAGATCTAAAATGTTCCAGAAAGTTCCTTAGTGCTTATTTTCTTATTGTCTAGAAAAGTATTAGCCTCGTGTTGCTTAGGTATTTCATTTTCCCTTTTTTAAAATTCAAGTTCAGTATAGGGTTGCTTCCTTAATATTAGTCAGTCTGGTAAGAAACCACACCGAGCAAGGTGACGGCAGTCACATAGCAGGCCTCGGGCCTCCTCTGCGGGACGGTTCGCACCCAAAGATTCGCTTGACGGTTGTGAATTTGTCGAATACTCCAAGATTTTAAGGTGATCCATTTTTTGCCGTTAGTTAAGTTCGGAATTTTTTATAGTTATTTGTTTGTCGTCCAGTTTATTATAAAATTATTTGCGAATAATTTATGAAACCGAAGTGAGTTTTATTGCAGTTTAAATCCTTCAAGTTATTAAAATTCATTTGACTAGTAAACTAAAGACTTTCTTCTAAAATATCGATACTTCAGAAGAAGTTTAAAGTTAAAACGCGTAATGTTTTAGTAGCAAGTAAAATATTTCTGATGAGTGATTATTTAAACCTTTAAAAAGAATTGAAGGGTTAGTTAAGTTTAAAAATAAAGCAATATATATACGATAGACGCCAGGGGGGATTCCTCCTTAACCGCCATGCCCGGCATACAAGTACCCAGGATTCAGGTGAGTATGCATAATGGCATTTTTTTTCAGAGCGCTAGTGGACACCGGCGCCTCCATCAATGTCATCAACTCGAAGTTCGCCACGGGAGCCCGGAAAATCGCCACCAAACTCCCACAGGCTAGCGGTAGCCAGAAGATGTCCTGCAGCGGGGAAGCGGAACTCGCCATCATCATCTCCGGATACGAACACGCCGCCAAGTTCATCGTTAGCCGCGACCTCCGAGAGGACTGCATTCTGGGGATGCCATGGTTACAAGAGCAGCAAGCGACGGTGGACATCGTCACAGGCTGCCTGTACCTGGGAATCGGGGAACGGAAGACCGTGTTCTGGACCAAACCACCCCCTAAGACGGAATCAATAAGTATCGGGGAAATTGATCACAGTTTCCCAACGGACGCGCAAACCCGGTTTAAAAATTTAATTTCAGATTTCCCCGCGCCATTCAACACCACCCAGGGGATGACGAACCGAACGGAAGCCAGTCTGCCAACGCCCCTATCGCGTGTCGGATGAAAAGAAGCGGATCATCCAAGAACAGGTGGAAGAAATGCTGTCCCAAGGCATCATCGAGGCTTCCACATCGCCGTACTCCAGCCCGGTGGTCCTGGTGAAGAAATCCGACGGCACACCCCGGTTCTGCGTGGACTACCGCAAGCTGAACGCGATCACCACCAGCAAACCATCACCGATACCCATCATCCAAGAGACCGTGCGTGACCTGGGGGATGCAGCACTGTTCACCCGTCTGGACTTGAAGAGCGACTACTGGCAGATCCCTATGGATGAGGGTTCCAAGCAGCTCACCGCCTTCAGCACCCCGGATGGGGGCCACTACCACTTCAAGGTCATGCCCTTCGGACTCCGCAACGCCCCGGCGACGTTTCAACGCCTGATGAGCCAGGAAGTACTCGCAGGATACCTCCGCAAGTTCTGCATGGTGTACCTGGACGACATCATCGTGTACAGCCCCGACTACATCATCGTGTACAGCCCCGACTACGAGACCCACCTCCGACATCTCGCGTTAGTTCTGGAGAGACTATCGCAACACCGCCTTCGTTTGTCCATTAAGAAGTGCGCCTTTGGAAAGGCGTCCCTCGACTTCCACCATCCACTTCACTTCAACCATCCACCCGGGAATCATCACGCCCCAGCGGAAGCACGTAGAGCAGATCCGGCAGCTGCCCGTACCGACCAAGGACAAACTCCGGAGTTTCCTTGGCTCTGGAGAACCACGTGCAGAAGATGGGGCGCGACCCACCACACGACGGCGATCTACCACCCCCAAGCGAACCCGGTCGAACGACGCAACCAGGAGATTAAGAAGGCCCTCCGCACGCGACTTCAGGGACAACCCCACGACGAATGGGTCTGCCACCTACCCCGAGTCCTCCACGACCTCCGCCTCCGGACCAACGCCGCCACGCGATCGAGCCCTGCCAAGCTGCTGTTCGGGTACGAGCCCCTTCAGCCAGGGGACCAACAGCTTCCGGAACAACAGGAACCGCCATCCACCGAGGACCGACAGAGGGAAGCCAACGCCAACCAACTTCCGTATCACCGGAAATTCCAGGGACAGCCGGCTGCACCAGTCGCCCGGGTAGGAGAGGATGTCATGGTACGGGCCCACATCCAGTCGAACGAGCACCGGAAGATCCACGCCGGTTTCGCGCCCAAATGGTTGGGACCCTACAACATCCGGAACATCTTCGACAGGAGGGTCTACACGGTCGACACAGGGGGACAGCAGGTGAAATACCACGCAGACCACATCCGGCCAGCATCACGACGCCCAGCGCTTCACACACCACCCCTGGCATCGCCACCACCGCACCCGGAAGAAGAGGAAGAAGACGCTTTGCAGGCCATGCCGTCGTCTCCGAGGGGGGGGGCGAATTGTTACCACCAGCGACCAGCGCCAGGACGCCAGCAGCCTGCAATTGGAGAATCCGGCCAGCCAACTACGATGCAGCACCAGCCTGGAGGAGGGACCGTCATCCTAACTTATAAAAGCGCTTCACGCGAGACATTCTGTCTCATTATTACTCCGACTTTGCCTTAACTATTATCATACCTTTGTTATCGTATATATTTGGATTAATATATGACTTTATTTTGTGTTATAATACTGCCGTATTATTTCTTTAACCTTTCTTTCCTATTAATAGCTTTATTTGGTAACTCTGAATAACTACGAGCCGTTCAACGGTAACAGATGTGATGATAAACTCGAGAGCTGAACCAACGTGTTTCCGTAAGAACCTGCACGAAAATTTCGAATCATATAGCACGTGAGATAGTTAACGTAATGTAGTATTCAATAAAGGTTGTACATATGGAGAGGGGAGTATAATTTATGCTATAGTCCTAACAAAGCAAAGAATAGACTAGAGCCGAAGGAATAACGATTATGGTGTCGGTGAACGAGAGAATCAGACGCTTAGTTTATAATCGAGAGACGCTATAGATAATTTTAAATAGAAAGTATATACGACCGTAATAGTATTATAATCTTTATCATACTTGCAATGTAATAAGGACACACATTCTCTTATTAACATCTTAACGTTATAGAACTCTAACAACACGTAACGAGATGAAAAAATTTTATTTAATAAAAACTTAACGTTGTCATGCTATAATAGCATTAGAATTTCACGTACATGAGATAGAAGGTTCAAATTTATAAAAGAAACTTATCTAATATGTTACTTAACTATAAATAGGTACTATGCGCAATTTTAAACAAAAATTCTATACGTTAAGCACACACACGGTGTAAATAGCAAAGAAAGGACTAGAGCCGAAGGAATAACGATTATGGTATCGGTCAACGAGAGAATCTGATTAAAACAGCTATCTTTTCAAAACTTTGTCTTAATAGCAAAATGAACTGTTTAGGTTATACATAAGCTACTTCTAAACATGTAACGATTAATTTATAATCGAGAGACGCTATCGATAATTTTAAATAGAAAGTGTATACGACCGTAATAGTATTTTAATCTTTATCATACTTGCGATGAAATAAGGACATTCGTTATCGTAACTTAGCGTTATAGAACACTACCATCAACACGTAACGAGATGAAAAACATTATTCAGTAAAAACTTAACGTTGTCGTGCTATAATAACATTAGAATTTCACGTACATGAGATAAACGGTTCGAATTTATAATAAGAAACTTACCTAATATGTTACACCACTGTAAATATGCACTACGCGCAATTTTAAACAAAAAAATTTCTATACGTTAAGAATACGCACGCAGTAAATATTATCAATTCAATTAACACCAAAACATACAAATAGCATAATTTAAAACAATAAACCACGACCCGAACAAAATAACCAATCAATGTAAACACACCTAGCTGATGCAAACTAATAATGAGGCTTCAGTATTATATGCCAGTTCAGACACGTCAAATACTTGCATATTGATATCTCAGTTATCTGGTTATCCGATCTACACCGAAATTATGGGTTGTTAGAAGGTTTTATACCTGAACAAAAAAAAGCTTATTATAATTGACATATCCTCTTTTGTTATTGATTAAACAGATCTAGAGCTTTCGTCTTAAAATGTATTACGGCATAAATTAAAACATCCCTTTTGTATGTACCATCACCAAATATTTAAATTCAGCTTGAAATTACAAAATGTATCACTATTTTTAAAAAAGAGAAACTATTGTAAAGGGTAGAATCTTTATCATTTATTATAATAGGCGAAATATGTGCCCGTGTACAGCATTACTTAACTGTAACATATTTAATTGTTTGTAAAATTTATGGAATTTGTGTTTAATTTTGGATGTATACAAACAGACTGGATGTCATTAAAAGGCTGAATTCATATTATTTATTATTTATAGCTTTTAAGTGAAAACCAGGATTTTTGTCTATAACGGATTTAAATTTTTGTTTTATAGTCAAACCCGTTGGCCCTTTTACTTTATTCAAAGAAACACCTAACAATTTTACATGCTCAAGAGATTCATCTAATGAATTTCCCTGACTTTCTAATTTCTGAATCACTTTAGCTAAACGCACAAAATTTGTCAAAACAAACATTAATTCTGCCTTCACCTCCTTAGTATTAAAAGCATCCTGTGCGCTTTGTATGCATAGTGCATCGTGTTTATTAAGTTTATTTACAAATGCTTTAATAATATCAAAATAAGTTGCATAATATCCTGCTGCAGAAAGCTTAGTACCCCACCTTGTTATTACAGGCTCAGGTGGGAGAAGCACTTTTTGAGCAGTGTCCCTAAATATTTGTATGCGATATGGAGCTTTACAAACAATTTTTTCTACATCTGAAATTATAGAGTTTACGTTAGGATATATTTCCCGTACTTTTTCCGCAACTCTATGCATTGCATGGGCAAGACAAGTTAAGTGGATCATTTTTTCGTACAGAACTTGTAAGCCTGCTCCAGTCTTGATCATGTACGGTGCCGCGTCGGTGACGAACAGGAGTACTTTGTTGTACTGTATGCCGACCGGCCAATAAAATAGACATCGAATCATTAAACAATTTTGCCACAGAACAATCATTGGTGCTCTTGAAAACGTCCATTGCTAATAGATATATAATATATATAATAATAATAATAATAATCCATTAATAATTTGGGATTGTTCTCCGAATTTAAAACGCCAATTATAACGTTAGCCACGTATCTGAAAACAAAAATTTGATTTTTATTTTATCGAACTACATAATTAGTCGGTTACAAACAATTCGCATAAAACAGTTATTTAAAAAAAATTATATTTTAATCAAGCAAATATATTGTTGTGATTAAATGTGTAGCTAACAAAATAGAAAATAAAACATCCGTAAATTGCTCTGCTGTCTTTAATTAGTTAAATTTTACTAACAAAACGAAGGAAATGAAGTTTCTACGCACCTTCCAGTAGTATCAGTAGATTCGTCAATGGAAACCCATATGTAGTTATTCGCTACATGTTTTCTAATTGATTTTATGGTCTCTTCGTATAAACGAGGTAAATAATTTTTCCTGACTGTAGACTCGTCGGGTATTGGCATTTTTGAAATTTCTTCCATAAAAATACGAAATGCTGAGTGATTAATTTTACTTAACGGGATATCTGCAGCCACTAATGCACTACATAGTTTTTTATTAAATTCGATCGATTTGCTGGACTCACCGCGCGAATTATTAAGGTACCCCGGTAACAATGTTTGTTTTTCTGATTTCAGCGCAACACACTTTTGATGTCGAACCGTGTTCAGAAGTTGTGTAACTTGAAAGCGTTTCGTTGCAGTCACTTTATCGTCACTCCCTGTACAATACAACACCTTATCGTCAGTTGTAAGAAAACTGAATTTCTTAACATAACTTCGAAGTGTAACAGACACAGACCGTTTTTCTTTGCCCATCTTTACACTCTACAATTTCAAACTGAAATGCAGTTTGCAATTTCTGAACTGTCTTAATCGAAAGATTACAAGATTAGTAAACAAAAGTACAGGCATGTTTTTCTATGAACAGGAAGTTGTCAAAGGGTCTTTGGAATTTCCTAATACCTATTTATGACAATACCGCATGTAATACCGCAATACCCGGATGTAAGTATTTAAATTTTAGTTGAAACTTTTTCTTTCTTAGAAAATATTAACAAGTACACAGCTGGTTAAGGCAGTAAAATATTTTAAAGCCTAGTATTTAACAATAAGCTTAAATTATGGGTTTCCCCTAGACTCAACTAAGCCGTCCTTGGTTGGTTGTCTAAAATGCTAAAATTATTTAAAAAATATTATAAATTTCATAATTAAAGCATGTAAAACGCTCAAAAAGTGGTAAAATATGCACACTCGTTCAAAAATGCTAAAATATGCATGCATTTATAAAAAACACCTAAATATGCATTTATATGCACTTTCAAATTGACATATGTGATTCATATGTGGCTTAACCATGTAGAAATATAACTCTGCATATGTTTGCTAAGCAGAAAAACATGCAAATGCATAGAGATCCTTTACCTATTAATTACATTTCAGAATTATACAGATACCGGTCTAGGACATTTGGGCACGGCCGTTTAGACGCAGCCATCTCGGTGCGGCCATTTTGGCGCCAGGACAGTTAGGCGCCGGACAATTCGGCACAGGCACACCTCGGCGCCGGAACACTTAGGCGCAAGCACACTTCGATGGAACGACAGTTCGGTGCTGTAAATTTCTCCGCGACAAATTAGGGTAATATCTTCGGAGATCTTTAAACAAAACATTTTTTTGAATCATTAGTCTAATTTCTTGGAACAAGCTACCCTATTATCAGACCTTTTAACTTTTTTTTTTATTTTAATGTACACACATCCAGCTCCTTAATTCCAGAGTTTCGCTTGGATTGGTTAAATTCCGTTATTCAAGTGCTTTTTGTCTTTAATCACTATAAGCGACTATAAGCAGTATCCATTTATAAGCTACTGAGACAAAATTCGTGAAGTGGGAAACGTATTATCAGTGGCGCGATATTAAATGCTAATATCAATTTTCCTATGTCATTTAATTGATTTTATAAAATCTTTGATTTTTTAAAAGTTATTAACATGATTATCAAACATGATATTCTTATAAACAATAAGGGATTTCTAATAAACAAATTAAATTCTTATTACAAACTATTCCCCTATGCAGCGATTTGCAGAATTTTGATTTTAATGTTTTAGTAGCTTAGAAAAATGTTTTTTTCTTAAATCTGGCAGTACATACGAGCTTTTGTGATTGGCAAATATTGAGTTTTTTTCTCATCATACTGTATTTATCGAATACTGTATTTCATCGATCATACTGTATTTATTACTTGTAAGTACCTAAAGATTTTGTTCATTACAATAATTCTAGACAATTTCTCGCGCCGAAGTGTCCCTGCGCCTAAGTGGTCCACGCCGAAGTGTCTTCGCGCTGAAGTGCCCCTCGCCGAAAGGGCCGCGCCGAAATGGTCGCACCTAACCGGCCGCGCCCAAATGTCCGGTTCCGTACATATACTGCATGGGCCAATTTATACATGAATGCCGTCGAATTAAGAACAAATATGTTCATTTCAAGACTTTAGGATGAATATAAATCTGCTAGGAGCTCCTCGTAGGTTTTCTTTAAATTTGTCAGGTGTTTTGCGACCAAAACATTAACTAATCAAAACACAAAATAAGAATCTAGAAATGAAAATATGCAATTACATTATTTCAATCTACTTTGAATATCCTATTTTGAAAATGAATTATCTTTAGACTATTATTTAGAATGATTATTATCATTATTATTAGATTGCGCAAAAAACGCACCCACAAATTTTAATGTGTAATAATATCTTTATGTGTAAATTAAGATAAAACAGAAAAACTGTGTGCCTCTGTGGGTTTGCAATAGTACAACGATTTCTAATCAACACTGGTATATTATCAATTTAATGCAAACACGAGTAGTTGATGAATAAGGCGTATTTTGAACATTACCCCCCCCCCACCATTTTATTTCTTTACTACCTTTTTTTGCTAATTTTCTGTAATGTTATACTTTCTTTATAACGATCAAATATTTATTAAAATTGCTAAATATTTAAATTTTTATTATAAAATTTTTAATCTTATTATTGTCAAAACTGCTATTTACTTCCTCTCCATTTTTAACTCGCGTTGACCGTTACTTGATTACGTGATAGTTGATGCTTTATGATACCTGAGTATACATACCATCGCTGATTTGACGATTAATACTTAATAAAATGCTAAAAGTAGGTTTTGTGTTTATTCCGCTGTGCCATGAACGTAATCTAATATTATTTTGTTAAATATTTCAAATAAATTAATAATTAACTTTATAAATAGAAGATAACGGTTTGGGAGAATTCAATATACAAAATTACTAATAACTTATATGAGAAATAAAATTAAACTACACTAAATTAAACTTCATTAGATGAAAAGTAAACATTCTAGAACAATAATAAAGAAAACTACATTATAATCAGGCCATAAATAATAAATTACAATAAATAAAACTTTTCCTATATTTGAAAGAAATTGTTCAAACAGACTCCTTCTCGTCAATTGTTTCGCTCAAAACATCCAAATGTGCTATATTTATCTACCAAAACAGCTTACCAGAAACATGTGTACGTACAAATAATAATGGCACAGTAGAAAACATTTTAGAACAGATATACATTATGTCATTTATCTAAATTTGATTTAATTTTATTTTTAAACTACTTTAATCACGTCTTTGAATTTTGAGTTTAGTATTTGCGAAATTTATTTTTAATTTATTTGTAACAAAATAATAATAAATTGTGTTTATAACCCATCAACAGTTTGAAAATAAAAATAAATATTTGGATTTTTTTATTCAGCAATAATCACAATTTTATTGAGTCGTGTAGAAAATGAACTAGTGGTGCAATGTGTACTCCGGTAACATAACGCATTAACTGTCACCAAAATTATGTAGTTGTCAACGTGAGTATAAAAATGAAGCTATAATAAATAGCGCCATGTTCTTTACTTTACATAAATCACACTAGTACCTACTATCTACCCACGGCACTTATGGGTAGAAAATCAAGTTCATGGAATTCTTAAATTACCTGTTAGGTGTCATTAAGCATAACCAGGTGCATATTTAATGCACGACCTTGGAACTAATAAGTAGGCGTTAAAAGGCGACATGGCGTTACAGTTTATAATTTTTTCTGTGAAACTATCCATTGCATTTGTAATTTGAAAAAGCATCGTACTCCTCGATCTTTGAGCTGCGTTCATACAAATGTTTTTTTTTATTATTTACAGGGTTCTCAAGTTATGACTAGTTAAAGGATATCACAGTAATGGCTTTTCAGGGCAAACATTTATTGATTAAGGCGCGCGCCAAATATAACATTGTGCAGAGTGTTATTAAAAATTAAAAAAATACTACTTCTAATTAAAACTTTGACACAATACTTTAGCGGATTAATATTCACATACCCAGGATGTGAAAAGACGCACAAAAAATGTTTTGTTCTTTTTTGAAAACTCACCCCTTACAATTTTTCACGGTACGATTTTTGCACGACCAGTTAATTTTGCATTCTCAAAAGGTAACACTATAGTAACTGATTTTTACTCTGCTAAAATGTTAGCTAAAGAAGCAATACATTTCATACTTGACTTTTGTCGCTCACTGTATATCTGCGTAATTGTTTAAATTGTCATCACATGTCACTGATCGAGAAAGTTGTCGTGCTTTTCTGATTTTAAATCATTAGGTATATGGAAAAAGCCGTTTTTTGAGAATTTAAGACAAACACAGTATAAAGTAAAATAGATAACAGACTCATTAGATGGATTACGACGATTTCTTTTGTCTTTCAGCTCTATGCGTGTATTTATTTAAATGTGTTTTTGTTTATTTGGCATTGTTCATCGCTTTTATAGCTATTGGTGAAAGATATTAAAAAAAAACTTACTAGGCGCCAATTTATTTGGCAAGATCTAACACTTCAGTATTCTAATTTTGTCATAAGTTAAAAATACTTTCTACATATTGTACATATAAATAATGATTCAATGAATACACAAATAGAGGTTACGGTCATATTGAGACGTTCGTAGCATAAGTCGCTTTATTTGTCAACTGTAGTTTTTAACGTACGTATACTCATACATATTTTTAAAATTTACCTTTTCCAGCAACTAACATAAATTTCCTTATCTGAGTTTTATTGTTTTATTAAAAAACAACAATTGCTAATAATTGCAGGAAATGAGAGCATAAACGTGTACTAATCAGGCAGTAAAAATTACATACGATGTCGACTACAAGCTGTACTAAATGGCGCCTTGGTTCTTCAAAATCCTCTTATGGGTAAGTGTTCTTTTTTTTTATTTTTATTAAATAAAATTACAAAATCACATACATTTCAGCATGGATTTATCACTCACTTCCAACAAGTCGGTTGTTTCCGAAATTCCCGGTTTGGAAACTCCCAAGAAGAAGAAATCATCAGCCGCGTCAAAAAATACCGACTCTCAAATAGAAATTTACAAGGAGATAAAGGAATGTTGACATTTGGAAATGATAATGTAGGGGAGATTATTCAACGGACATTTAACGATGCTAACATGCGAAAAAAACGACAAAAGGTAACGATTAGGCAACTTGTTCCATAACAAAAATTAAAACATTTTTTGTTAATTTTCTCAATGTTTAGAAAGAAGCTGTAAGGACACAAACCACACGCTCGTATGATCTACAATACAAAAATAATGATTTTTTCGGAGATACTCAATTTGACAACCAAGTACTGAATGATATTATTGGCTACAATGGAACATATCCATCTAAACAGTACAAATTACCTACTATGAAATTTAATTATCTCAAGCATAAACCAACTAGGTAAGTCACTTAAACTTAAAAATATAAGTACATTAGTATACAGTTCCTGACCACTGATTAATTTCCAAACTGTTTTAAAGTATCAGTTTCGAATTGAAGAACAGTACTAGAAATTACTCCATAGGCACTAACTGAAGCATAAGAAGAATACATATGTGCTTACTAATTATCTTTAAATGTGAATTGTAGGACACTACATTCTCTGAAGTTCTACAACATTAAAAGGCGAAATAAACGACAAACGGTGCGGTATACGTGCAAGACGGCAACAGATCCACGGACGAATTGTGGCAAACAGGAAAAAATTCCGAAAACTATAAGAACGGAGTTTTTGCAAACAGCTGATGATCGACGCCACAGAAAAACTGATTTTATCGATAACATTCAGAAGGGTAAAATAGACCAAGTACCTGATGATGACATTGAAGATGATGGAACAGATCAGTCTGGAGAACACGATGTAGAACCTGCTATGCAATTTAATGGTCGCAGATATATATCACGTAGGTAAGTCATTTAAAATAAGAATTATGTTTTTATTTATCATTATCTGCTCTTCATAATAACGTGCAGAATCTTTGTTTCGTTATGTTATAGTATATGTATGTTGCTGACTAACTATATGTTTAGTGCATGAAAGTGGTACCTATATCACGAATAATTTAGCTCCTTTTGCCTTTCCTTTTTTTATATTTCTATTTGCGTAGTTCGTACACTATCTTTAAGCTCATTGTGTAATTTTATGTGCATTTTTTATTATTTACCAATATTGCTCTTTGTAAGAACATTAACGTAGAAAAGATTTTTGAGAGTTCTGAGATACGCAACGAACTGCACCTAACTAAAAAGTTCTCAAGCAATCAGGTTTTAAAGGATGTGAACTATAGAATATAAGTAAGCCTATGATGTAAGAATTGTTTTCGATAATAGAAATGTAAAACATGATTAGTCAAAATTGGACTGCAGTTACCATCAGCATCACTTAAAGCTGAGACTAGCAATGCCAAATTGTTAGAACCTACTTAATTAAGGTTAAGGTTTGCAACAAGATTATCAACAGTGAAGTTGCCACTATTCACATTTACAATTGACAAAAACAATAATAGTCCAGTCAATTTAGAACAAATTTTCATGAATAGCGAAAAGTTTAGGGACGTCCGTGAATTTTTACATAGGCCTTCCTGGAGGGCCGTTAAATAACCCCCTAAAAGTCACCGTCTGTAGGTGGCGAGTTCGAGGAGATAATGAGTTAAACCACGCCCCTTAACGGTTTTTGTCGTTTTTCTCGGAAACTATTAGGTTTATCGAGATGAAGGAGGTTAGGTAAATCAAATTTTATTTAAATCCCTACCAGAGATGTCCAAATGTTTTTTCGTACCTCGCCTTCTTTTTGTGTTATCGAAGAAAGAAGATATGTCATACATAAATGAGTAATTTGCTCCAGTAAATTTGCTAAAGGAACTTTCGGACGTAACTTTTTGTGGCCTCATATTTCTTCATGAAATAGATAAGAAACATTCGTTGAGAGCCGGACGCGATCGTGGTACAGTCGTATTTTACCTTAGCATCTCTTCGACAAAATCCATCAGACGATATTATCGTTATACTTGGTGCCAGTCGAATGAAAGTTTCGCATTGGCAAATTAATTCTTAGGAGAGTACACTGTGATAGTCAATTTTTGTATCCAACCCAATACCTACACAGGGTGTCTCGCTTTTTTAGAAATCCGTAGAAATATTTATGTAGGTGCAATCTTATTGTAAACTAGCAACCAAGATACAAACGCAGAATATTTTGTATCTTAAAACGTCTGTTAACAGATAATTATAAAGATTTTGCTCCATATTTAGCATGCATGCAACATACTGTATCAATATTAAATTGTAAATGTGGACAATACCAAGATCTTAGAAATAAAGGAAATTAGAAGGATTTCTAAAAAAGCGAAACACCTTGTACGTATTGGATTGGATACAAAAATTGACCAGCACAGTGTACTCTCCTAAGAATTAATTTGCCAATACGAAACTTTCATCCGACTGGACCAAGGATAACGATAATATCGCCTGATGGATTTTGCCGGAGATGCTAAGGTAAAATACAACTGGACCACGTTCGCGTTCGGCTCTCAACGAATGTTTCTTACCTATTTCATGACGAATATGTGACCACAAAAAGTTACGTCCGAAAGTTCCTTGAGCAAATTTACTGGAGCAAATTACTCATTTATGTATGACATATCTTCTTTCTTCGATAACACAAAAAAAGCGAGGTACGAAAAAACATTCGAACATCTCTGGTAGGGATTTAATTAAACTTTAATTTACCTAACCTCCCTCACCTCGATAAACCTAATAGTTTCCGAGAAAACGACAAAAACCGTTAGAAGGCGTGGTTTACCCTTATTATCTCCTCGAGCTCGCCACCTACAGACAGTGACTTTTAGGGGGTTATTTAACGGCCCTCCGGGAAGTACTATGCAAAAATTTACGGACCTTCCTCAACTTTCCTCTATTTTTTCTAATTTGACTGGACTATGATGATTTATTAAAATTGATTTAAAATATCTTATTTTAACAAACGTAAACGCAAACGCAAAGGTATTTACCTTTTGTCCATAAATTTGTCCAAGTAAGAAGAATCTTGGGTATTCGTTGACAATTCGGCTTTTGGGCTCGAGAATTATTGTGAATATAATTCGGGTTCTCAAACGTATCCAAGCACCCCACTGACCCCTTTGTTTCTAAAAATTATAATTTGCATCAATGTTGTTCGAATGTCAATTTCAATTTCCAAAAGCATTCAGACCCAAAGAAACCGTATTCTGAACTTGTTTCGGTTACCTCTTCCGACGCCTGCGTGAACCCTTTATTTTTCAAAAAATAATCAAAATGAATCACATAATTTGTAGAATCAATAGATACTGCTGCTTCCTCGGTTTTGACACGCATCGCTACGGTCAATTTGTCTTAATTTAATTCATTCAAAAGTAATCCTGCTGAATTCGATTCAGTGATATCATCTATACCATCTGTTAAGTCAGTTGCAGCCGCACGTTGGGCCTATGTAATAATAATAATCGCCCCTCGTCCCGCACAAGCTTCATAGCTTCTGGGGCCTGGTTCGCCAGGTAATGGATAGTAGCAACTGTTATTATGATTATCCTTCAACATAAGAAATTATTGTAATATACACCTGTGTATTTGTTAGTGGCTAACCAACGATCCCAAAATAGTTTTATCTATTCGAACCTAACTGATGCTCTGTAACAGTCAGATGTGGCCTTAAAGCGATGCGACCAAAATGGTGCCAAATCAACATAAATTTAAACATTCTGCAAGCAAATTTGCGAGTATTTTAAACTGTAAAATTAAATTTGTTAAGACGAGAAAAGTGCCCATGTAATAATCCCAAAAAAAAAATTTTTTACTAAAACTTGTCTAACAAAGAAAATGTTTTTTCTAACCAAAATATTAGTCATCCTAACAGTCATTGCGGACACTTTGAAATGAATGAATGAAGATGCATCAAATTAGCTACAAAATGACCACAAAATCGCTTATTCCTAATTAACGAAACGGATTTCATAATTAGTCAATTTTTTTATTTTCGCGGTAGAATACATCACACGTCAAGAGATACCGCACGATACCATATATGCCTAACCTAGGCACTAAATACGAGAATTGATTAAAACATAGGTGACTCCAATAACCAACGCGAAATCTCTCGCAGTACTAACTAAAAGTACTCTAAAAGTTGGATTTGCGAATACAAAACCGCGGTTTTATTCCCAGTCCCGGTAATTTTTTTAATAAAATACTTCATGTATTTCCTAAATAAACAATTTTCTTATAATTATAATATTTATGAAAAGGAATAACGAGTATATTAAGGGATAATTTTATGTAATTATTTTTTTATAAATATTATATTTTCAAAAAATGTTTATTTATAAAATAAACAATTCATTAAAAAAACAAAGGACATGACAGACAACATGGCCGATTGGAAGACGCGATAAATTTACGATTATAAAACCCCGTTCTTTTTCCGGTTCGGGTAACTTCTTTTTAATAAAATATTTAATATATGTATTTCATAAATAAGCAATTTTTGTATAATTATATTTATAAAAAAGAATAGTTAGATAATATTATCCCTTAATTTTATAGTCCTAAAATCAATAACGATAAAACTAAATAATTATACATACCTTATTAGTATTTAATTGTGTTGTATCTTTTTATAAACATTATAATTATAAAAAAATGATTATTTATGAAGTTTATTTTTTTTATTTCACGCCTACACTACGGGGGAACCTTTATCTAAGGTCATCTGTCCCCCATCTAACATGCAACACGAATACACACATCCATAGTTGAGGTGGCGGAATTTTCCAATTAGAAAAATCCCGCAGCCCCAAGTGGAATTCGAACCCACGACCCTTGGAACACGAGTGATGCACTGACACCACTCGTCCACCGCCGTGTAAATCACCGCCGCAAACTCGTGTAAATCTGGAAAAAACACTTCGCGAGCATTCGACAGAGTCCTTAAGGTAAAGGCATGTCTCTTTTTTGGTAGCATTTACTATCGATTACAATCTTAAACCAGAAATAAACTGAAAGTAGAGCAACTGAAATCTGTGACGGAAATTATTATCAAAAATCTGTCTCAAGTTTTGAAATGAAAGTAATTTAATGTAATTAGAAAGGAATAGGAATTTAAATAATTTACCGGGCATTAATTCCCTATATATAAGTATCATTTGATACGTATTAAGGGAGAGCTTCCTGAAGAAGTGTTAAAAAAATGACAAACAGAATTGCCCAGTATCAAGTCAAAAAGCGCCATTTATTATAATTATTAAGTAACAAGGGAAGAAAAAAGCAAAAGTTAATATAAGCAACAAAGGACGCTTAACTTCTGTAGTCAGAGTTCTTGTAAAATAAGAATTATCTAATATTATTAAAAAAATTCTTTTACTTCCGAGCTTCTAAAAATTACAAAGAGGGAATTAGTAGTCTTTCATTTTTCTCCAACTATACTGTTACTTAATCAATTATCAAATAACAAGATAACAACAATCAAAAAATAACATCAAATTTCACTAGGTGATCATTAACTACATTAAAAGTACTATATCTACATTATAAGTACGATATACTATACGATATATCACTACACAATTAAAATCTTGAGCAAACATATTTAAGAGAGAAAAGAGGCTTCGATATAATCAGACAATCAATCAATAAATATCGATATCTAGTTACTGTTATTATTGCCAGAAATGCTGTACTGTGATGATAGCTTTATCAGCGACTTTTCAAATAATAACATTGTGACTAAGGACGACTAGATTTTGTAAGATCGCCACCGGTACGGAACGGGACCTATATATCCCTTTCGTAACTTTTTTCAGGTGCGGTACGCGACATATTTGCTAGATAGAGTAAACATTATCTTTTTTTTTTCGTTGAAACTTAATATATTTGAAAAATGTATTCGCAAAGGCTATCAACATGAATTGACATATACTCTACATGAGCAGGAAAGTGATTTCTCAAGGCGAAAGATTTTAGATAAGAACTGCGGAAACTGCAACTCTTTTGTTTTGGTTTCAACAACCGCACCGCAACAAAATGTAAGGCAATATCTCGTAATTTAAAAAGAGTTTGCATATTTCTTTATATAGTTTAAAAATACCCATTATTACTTTCGTAGATAATCTAAAGTTTAGTTTTTAATTTTTTCACGACCACTTGAAATGTTCTAAATTATTTCGCGAAAATTTGAGCCGTGTATATTTATTATCAGGAAGTTCACAGACATACATACTGTCATTATATTTAATGAGTGATTAGAAAATATAAGCATCACTATGCACAACAATGTTAGTTGGGTTGCATAACTTCCAAGGAAATTGAATTTTAAGACAAATTTTAATTAATATAATTTAAATAGGTTTCATTTTCTTAAAGAAACACTTTATAACACACTAAATAGAAAAAGGGTAAATTTTAAAGTTGAATTTTCTCTTAATTTTGGTAAATTTTTTTGGTCAGCTGGCGATTATCTATCGTTACATGCTTTTCGTAGATAAATAACAATTAAAATAATTTCAAGGCTTATTTTGGCCTGAAACAAAAAAGGTGCATGTTAGTGAAGATGTATGCAAAGATTTATTACCATTACCATTATTATGCAAGTTTAATTTATAAAATCATACAAAAATTTCTTGAGACCTAACGATATAGGTAGTTTATTATAATGTTGTTATCTTTCGATATTAAAAAGTCTGTGGGTTTATATATTTCATTATAATGTTATCAAGTAGTTCCTTGGACACATCTGAGACATATAGATAAACTATGGGTTTAAAAATACATATTTCTGCGTTTTACTTTGATGATCCGAAAACATGTAATTTGGTAGTTATTTAATATTTTGGATGTATAAAAAGTTCTAATTATTGTTCAATATGATATAAGGATAGACTTTGTAGCAAGAAAAGGAGCTAACAAAGTGTTTTTAAGCAATTATAAAATTTTAATAAAATTTCAATGCATTGTAAAATTGATTTGGTTGACTTTCTCTCCCGAATTTATTTCTAAGTGTTAACGGAAGTTTTTCATATCATTAAATAGAGGAATCTTTTTTCTATCTATTTATAATATTTGTTTAAACAATTAAGTTAATTATAAATAACAATATGGTTATGTAGATTTAGTTACAATTTTATTCAATTGTTTTACACTAAAATTTAATAGAAATTACTAGAAAAGTAACTAAGTTTTCTTTTGTTTCTTGAAAACATATAAATTGATCTGGAAATCTGGTGACGCTGTCTCTGAAAATTTAGTTGTCCAAACCACGGGTTTATGTCAGAGCAAAATATAGAAAATTTGAAGGTTATGTTATGAACAGAAATGTCAAAGTTAACCAAACGTTAAAAATTTGAGGATATATTTTGATGGTACGTCAAAATGTTTTTGTATCATTATAGTTTTTGAATTTAAGTAATAATAAATAATAATAAACAATTTCAATTAAATAAATAAACAGTGCTGTGAAGATAATTAGCGAATCAAATTATTTTTGTGGAAAGAGATTTCTTTATGGTAAAGATTGCTAATGGTCCTTGGAATTGGAATGGAATTTAGAAATTGATTATTTTATAAATTTAAATGAATGCACCGTATGTCCGAAATACAGCTGGTTCATATAATTTCAACTTTATTTACCAATACCAGACTTTTTCATAAAGAGAGGTGAATGTTTGTGGCATTTCAACCATTTTGATGTTGAATCATATGGAAGCAGGAAATTTTACAGATTATTACTAATTTCAGTCGGTAATCTTAAAAGGCGCAAATAATTTGATTTTTGCAACTAATATAAGATATTTATTCAAATTTAGTAATGCAAATAATAGAAATATTAATTTTAAAGATAAAAAGAATTATACTTTCTTAGAATTAATTTTTCTTTTAGTGGAGATATCCAAACATGCTTTTAATTTTTTATATTTCATAGCATTTCAATTCTAATGTTGTTTGTTTGTTTATTTTTTTGTGTTGTGTTAAATAAGTTTTATCATTTAAATATTTTATAAAAAAAGGTAACCTGGTTTGGTTTATCTATTTTATTTGTGTGTGTAGTTAATAATGTTTTATAGATCCACATTTATTCATAGCCCTATTGAAGCGACCCGCCTGGTAGAGCCTCAACTGTGACCAGAGTGTAGGTTCCCAATTAATTTAATTTAATAATAGCCGGAGCATTTTTCTTTTATATCATGGCATCGATTAAGTTTGGTGTAAAGTACGGTGTATAGGAGAATCTGAAAAAATAATTAGTAGTCGGAAAAATGGTAAGGCTATAGAGACTCTGACTAAGATGCTGATTCTCAACAAGCTGAATCCAACACTGATGATGAACAAAATTTTCAAGTAGAGTGATCAACAAGAATAAAACGTGCTGCTGTAATGCTTAGAATGAAGCGAGTTTTCTTACAGAATCTCACAAAACTACAACCGGATAAAAGTTGGTCGACCGTATTTTGAGCACTATGAAACTTAAAGTGTGTGCTGAAAAGGATATTATATAAAAAATTTACTTACGTATGCATTTCAGGAAAAAGTTAGTTGAATATTAGACAACAAAATTGTAGTATGTTTACCATCTATTATCAAATTTCGAGTTTTTTTGAAAAGGGAACACTAACTAGATTTATTTTACTAAAAATACAAAATCTGTTAGATCCTATCATAACATAAAAAAATATTTACTAAAATCTCTTATCTTTAGATTCTCTGCTTGTAAATGTAAACATTGAATTTCTAAGCAAATTAATAAAAATTTCCGGAACGATATATTAGTCGAAAGCAATAGAAAACTAAACTCCATAAAAGAAACTCTCTCTTTTCAAGAATTTAATTTTAACACAATAAATTTACATTAAATTGTATTGGTATGCGTTTTATGCTAGAACAAATAAAACATGCAAATAAAACTGCGACCTCGTTTTCTTTACTTGTCAATATTTGCTTGCATATCATTTAGGTTTCGATACTAGAATAAAGAAACGTTTCAGAACTTGTTTTTATGCGTAAAATGTTGTACCTTTAACTTACGTTGCTGATAATGAAATTTGCCTGAAAATATTTTGATTTATGTATTTTAAAATGGATGAAAAACTAATGCCTAATGGGTATTTTTTAGCATCACTAGACTCACTGTCTGATTTATCTACTATTATTGTCGTTTTTAAAGTTGTTATTGTATTTACTGTGCAATTTTACAAACTTCAGTTCTTTGTTATAACATTTTATGTATAATTCAAAAGGGCACATTTATAGCTGAGACTGATGGCCGAGGCGTAAACCGAGGCATCAGCACTTTTTTGGCGAGGTGCAGTTTCCGTTGACCTCACTCATTCTAACATAATTAAAAGTGAACATAATTTTTTAAGTTCAACGCACATGTCATAAACAACTGTCATAAATAAACGTCAAAAGTTACAGTGACATAAAACAGCTGTGTAGTTTTCTAGATTTTTTATATGCAAATCTTTCTGGCCTAGGACAAAAAGTTTTTGCGGACGAAAAGTAATAGTCCCAAAAAGTTACATTTCTCGTCCGGAGATAGGTAAAATTTGGATTTTCGCAAAGGTCGACAAAAAAGAAAATTATAAATTTTTCTTCTTATAACATTATAATTATTTTTGATTCGCAAGAATTTTTGCATTTATAGAGAAGTTTCTTTAACATGCCTTTTTTTATTAACGATAAACCACGAAGGCTATTCTTAATTCTGTTTGTTACTACGCTTTGTTTTCTGCCATTGGGTAGCAATGGTTACAGAATCTCACGATATCTTTCCTTTCCTGTCATTATCTTTAAACAATAATTGTATAGCATGAGTTAATCTTTGTTTCATACGTCTATTAGTGGATATTTAAGTCTTAGCTTGTTTCTTGTAGTTTTTACTGAGTCATGTACAGATAACAGTGTTCATGACTCACAGTTGCACGAGATTGACCGTCTTAACCGCACCAAGTAAAACCAATTTTAAAGAGTTTAAGTATATTCCAAAAAATCTCTTAAAAAGATAAATCCAGGATAAAGAGGGCCTCGTCACCTTGATCTTATCCAGAATATGGTCCAAGCGGCGACTGCGAGATTTTGACCGTCATCGAACATACGGATAGTTTATGGAAAATGTGGAAGCAGTATAGGTAACACAAAACCTCTTATAGTTACATTACATCCAGGTGGAATTTAGAGAATTTGTGAGAAATACCCGTACTTCAAGAATATCTTTGTCAGCCTTACCCAATCCTGACATGTGCCCAGCTGACCATCCCGAAGAGGCGGTTTTTTCATCGTCTACCTTCCGTGATGGAATATGCACTTGCTTTGTTTTTTAAATTGAAGGTTAAACTGCCCAAACAACAAAAAATTTTGTCATCCTGAGCAAAACTCGGTAGAAATGAGTTTTTCTAAGGAGTAGTAGTTATGCAGCACATTAAGAAAACCGGTCTACCGCGCATTTATACCAAGTTTTGCTCAGGCTGACCAAACTTGTACTAAGTAGTTCTATTGATAATCCAGCGCAATAACTTTTTCGCAATCGTTCAGAATTTTGTAAGCACTTTCAAATGAATAACTTATTAAAGAATACTTAAACAGCTTGATTTTGGATGAAGCCTACACAATGTAACGCGATGTTATATGATTCCCTTTTTGTTATCTGGCAGTTAATTTTTATTAAATTATAAAAGAAACTTTTATTCCTTTTCTAATATACAATGTAATTCGTATTTCTCTGTGCATTTATCGTTAGCAACGTGGTTCAGAATGGATTGTCAAAATGTGTTGAATTTTATTCCCTCCATTCAAATTCTCGTGCGTGTTATATCAGAAAAATTCTCAGACAAATGCATCTTTTCCAGTGTGAGAATTGTAAATTTTAAACCAATGAAAACGTATTATTAACCTCTTTAAATTGTTAAGTGTGCATTTAATTGATCCCTACATCTACGGTCTGAACTGGTCTTTCTTAATTAAATAAACATCTCTTTACGGAGAGTCTGAAACAAGAAAGCATACGCGACGCGTTAGTTTAGTATGTAATTAGTAGGTATTAAACCATTAACCCAAAGGTAGTTGGTAGGAGTTACAATTTACATCTGCTTGAGTAACAAAATATTAGTATCAATGAAATTAAACTCCACTGTACATATAACAGCGAAGTTTATTCAACTGGGCTTGCTATAATAGTGTTGGTTGTAGTAAATATATTGCCATTTTGTGTATTTACAATCAGTAAAGATATGTAGCAGGTAATAAATATCAAGGTCAATTTTGTACTGTTGACTTCTGTACGTTTATACTTCCTAGTCTTTGTGTTTGGTATTTACATAACATAGAATACATATTTTAATTTTAAATATAGCGGTATCTATGTATAGGTAGACAAAAATATTAAGATCATAATTGCTAGTAAGGTACTTTGAGTTCTGTAAACTCAAGTCTTAGCTTTCAATTATTTGATTTGAAATTTTATATTATTAATTTCTAGATGAAGTAAGAAATCAAAATAAAGTTACAAGTTAGACCTTGCATGGGCAAGGCTTTTCTAACTCAACGTGCTTGCGTTCCTATCGTACGCATCGACTATGAGGTGAGTTTGCTGTGCAGTGTCATCACTGTAGATCAGCTCGGCTTTCATCTTATGCGTATGGTCGTTCTATACCCTTTCTAAAATCTCACCCAGCCAGCACACTGACGTCATAATGTCGCCGTTTTTTCGGCAGTAACGTCGGCAAATTGTCGTAAAACTAACATCATTATGTCACAGCCCAAAGACGTCAATATAAAACGTCATTAAAACGTCCTATACTAGGACTAAAACAGGAATTATAAATAAATTGTTGAATATTGGAAATAACATTTATTATATACTACAGTCAAAACATCTTTATATTGTGACCACCTGCTTAATATGACCAGTATTCTTGGCCCCTGTTAAAATAATATCGTTTTAATGAAATTTGTATGTATTGTATTGTACGTCCAAAAGACGTCGTTTTGAAGACGTTTACGTACGTCCCATTATATGATCTTTTATTATAACATTTATTATATGGACATCATTTATTAGTCGTATGACGTCGTCGACTAATAATGACTTAAAAATAAGGTCATTATAACCTCAGTGTGCTGGCTGAGTCATTAAAAGCCCATATATTATTCATTAATTTAGAAATGGGAACAACTCCAATATTGACCCTGAGAGTATGGTGGTTTTCAAGATGCCCCGATAACACAAGATTAGATGTTACCGTATTTGGAATTTAACGCTTCGTTTCTTGTAAGGTGTTCAGATAGTGAAAACTTTTACTCAGAATTCTCTCTTTTATCTCAAAACTGATTGTACTATTGCATTCAGTTTTTTATCGTATCATTCCTGTACCGTCTGTATAAATCTTTCATGGCTTTTATAGTAGAGGACTAAGCAAAATCAAAATATCATGAGTGTACTAATACAGAAAGACATTTAAGTGAAAAACATGAATATATTATTTTTAGCTTGCTCAGGCGAGTCCCTACCCTAGAAAAATTCTTCTTTGTAAGACCTATCAAAACCCTAGGTATTACGAAAAAGTGTGAATATTATTGCCTACTTTGAGAATCTACTTAATGTAAATGTAGCGTTTTTATGTGATAGATTCAATAGATTATTATTTTTGTAATAAATACTTAGTTCAGCTACGTAATGCTGCATTGGTTTAATAAAATTTGTTTATGAGTCACAGGCTACAAATAAAGGGCTACACTATTCCCATACCGACATTCAAATGTTATTAAACAGTAAAGCTAGATTTAGATTATGAAACTACACTGTATATAAACAGACAGGGGTACCTTGGAGCGCCTTGAAAAACTATTCAGAAAGAACGACTCAAACACTTCCAAAATGAACATACCTTTGGATTGGTTTTCGGAGATGGAAATAAAACGATACAAATATATAAAAAAGACTCAAGAATGAAGTTTGACCTTAGGTTATACCAGTAGTCTTGCATATAAAGTAGCAAAAGTAGAAAATACAACGAAATACTTTTCCAATAAAGATATTTCTTCAATGTAATGATGATGATCTTTTCAAGAGAGGTGCAACCTTACTTTGCGCGTGACAAAAAATCTATCTGCCTATAGGGTATCTCTAGTTTAAAGAATTAGCGTCACAAGGCACTAAAATATTGCACTTCCAGTTACAGTACAATATGAGTACCACATTTTACATATTTATATATCTCCTAAGCTTTAAATATCCTCTGGGAGAACCTCCCCGTAATGAAATCAATAAAATGACTGACAAGGTGTGCTCCTCAATTTACTTCCTGCACGTGGGTCTTCTTTACCTTTGATCCACATAAGTTTTTCTGTGTATTCTAAAGCCAATAAAACCTTTATAAAAGGTTTGGTGCTTCTTTAGCGTGGGAGTAACGGTTAGCGTCCTATTAGCGTCCTCTATCTCCAGTCCTTACGCTAATGATGAAAAGGTCCTCAAAAACGCACTGGTATGGTCTCATATTTTCTTGTAAAAGAGCATCTATTCATGATGCTATAAAGCAAAACAACCGTCCTCTGATGTGTTAAAGGGAAATTTCTGCAAAGTCAAAGAACAAGACAGTGTTTATTATTAGTCAAGTGAGGCAGATGGACGTCAAAGGGTTTTTCTCGTAAAAAACAGTCATGTCCGTCTTTCATACTCGAGCTTGCGAAACTTCTAAAATGTTTCAAGAAGCCTGATATCATCTCTTGCATCGCAGAATCCAGTGATGTTACTGTGCAGACTGCCAGTTGAGTCTAAAGTTTCGATTTTCATAATTGATGAAGCACAACAAAATACATCTTTCCAAAGTAGTGTCTGCGTCATTGGTCTTTACATTCAGATGATACTGAAAACAGTGGACATAGTAGATAATGTCTTTGGCCAATACGTAACAGGAAGTTTAAAAACTAATACTAGATAGTCACAAGTATCTGAACGAAAAAAAATTGTAAGAAAAAATGTGGTGATATTTGGTGAAAACGATCTTTATGTACCTATGAGATTACTGTGATAAAATATGACAAAACATCCTACTACAATACTTCCCCAACTTCTCATGAAGAAACTGAACTTCGCAGAAGCCTTCTCCGTCATGCATAGCACGCTGGCATTACAGGTAATTCCAAAATCAAAATCAAAACGGCCAATACTGGACAGTGATGCTTTTGTGATTGCTATGACTTTTGTAGAGTGAATAATGTCAAATAATTATGGGTGGCATATGAACCTATATAACATCTTAAGTATCTACCTATTCATGAAATGCACGAAAAGATTTCGTTCAGTGTTTCAGCTCTGCTCTTCTTTTTCCATGCAATGGAAAAACTAACGCCTGGAAGACGGGGATTTCTTTTAGAGAAATTGACCAAGATTTTTATTAGCAACCAAACATGCCGCTTGATATTTTGCAAGAAGACGATTAATTTTCAATTATTCATCGTTTCGTTGTGCTGTTGTACCATTCTCGAAACTACGCAGACTCTGTTCATGAGACTTATTCCAATACAACACATCGATAGAGAACATACTACTTACGTGTGAAGTCTTTTTCCACCACCTTAAGAGAACAATGCTGCAGTGTTTTGTGTGGGAAAGACTGCATTCAGCGTGAAGTAGAGTGCCATGCTCGGCTGTATACGTACTAATGGAATATGAATACCGCCTTTAATTATTATTTTCAAAATAATTCAGTGGTGTCACAATTAGGAGAAGGAGGGCGTTCTATGACAAAAGTATCTAAGAGAGGTTAAATGACTGAAATATTGTCCAAATGATTGTTAATCTTACATCAATACTAGATGAGACTAAGGAGCCGTAATATTACTGATTCTTATTTGACTGATATAACACCACAAATTATAGTGGGTACGGCAAATTATATTTACCTCTTTCCGACCCCTAATACAAAAATCTTAAACTTCGTAGGTATTTGTTTCTTCTGTAGCATTTGGCATCAATGAAACAGCAGTGTATCGTCTATATTAACAGAGAAAGATGTCCAAGATGCGGACACGCCGAAGACCATAGAACAATTATTTGCAGTTCCAAAATTAACAACGAGAAAGTTACATGAAACAACTAAAATTCGCCTGTAATGACTACGAGTCTTCTATTTCTCAGAAACAGAAAAGAAGAGGCAAACATTCAATTTCTAGAAGACACATTACAGAAGCAAGTCAGGAAGTTCTGAAGACGTGAAGAGGAAAATAAATTGATCCTTCTCATAGTGTGTGCAGCCCTACTACATATAATAATTGGCTACTACATATTTTAATTGGCGTGCACCTGATGAAAATGAAGCTCGCTGCGATTTATGTTTACGTTCATTAATAGATTCGTATTTATTATTTTTTATGCCACTTAATAAAACACACAATTTTATTTGTTTGGCTTCATTAGAGTATGCTTTGTACATCACAATATTATCTAGATTTCATCCTCTGACTAATTTTAATTAAATATATTGAGATGTCTAGAATTCATCTCATTGAAAATTTATTAGACGAGATGATCGTAAACATAAAATTAATTATTTCATGCAATCAAAATAAAATAAAGGATAGACAAGCTAGGATGTTAGGTCTAATTAATCTAAAGGCTACATGTTAGGTCACAGATAGATTCATCAATTTTTAAAATAGAAATTAAGAAGGATAAAATCTCATGCAAACATAACCTCAATTTTTATATTTAAAAAGGCCTGATTTTTAAAAAGGATATCAATCATTTGGATTGTTTTTTGATAATACATGCTTTATGCAACCCAAGTCACATATCAGGATGGTTTTTCCATTTGTCTGGAAGATTTCATTTTCCTGTTTAAATTCAAGTTTTACGATCATTAACGTATGAGTAGGAAGAATTTTTATGTTTTCCATGAGACTGAGTCAGTTTCGGGCTAATATTTAACTAAAAATATGTAAATTAGGTCAATCTTGTAATGACTAATCTAGCACAATAAAATTACAAACTCTTATATAATAATACTGAGTAGTTATTTTAATGAAGGTTTCGGCTTTGTTGATATGCTTCGTGTTTTACAAATATTGATTATTATACAACATTTTTCACCATTGTTTTAATGCAAACACTTGGAGGACTGTATGCTAGACAATTTGACTATAATTTAACTTCATTTGAGTTGATTTAAAAATGGATTTTGTATAGAGCATCGTTGGGTTTATCTGATCGTAGAGAGGAATCTTAATTTGTGTTTTTCTTTTATTGTAAAGATGTCCTTGTGTAAATTTTATATGTATTAGTTATATAGTGTAATTATGTATTCATTTTGTAAAGGATGAAGCTGGATTTATTGAGTTTTGTGTATAATTAGGTCATAATGAGATTTGTTCATCGTCAATCGTTTTTGCTAATTATCTTCGTTATGGTAGACTTTGGAATATGAGTGGTTTATATTGTTTTAATCGTTATTTTGCCAGCTACAATCCTATCTTTGTAGAATTAAGATCTGTGGTAATTATTATTAGCTGCGTTTGAATAGTGACGTCATATAAAATATTCGCGAGGCGGTTGTTTAGAAAAATTGACAGAATTTTCATTTGTTTCGCCAAATCATATATAAACCCCAGCTAAAATTAACAAATTCAGTCGATCAAAAGCACTTGGAGAATCCATACTCGACTCGAGACCCAAAATCTGTAAAATAAGTGTGGTTATGTAATAATCATATGGTTGGATGTCAATAAAAGAAAATTCAACAAAGTTTAAAGAATATTTACCTGAACATTTTAAAATTAAAAGAAGATTTATTCGTGAATTAACAATTATATGGAAGTGTGAACGAGTTGTTTATTGGATAAATTCAAGAAGATTTTATTTCCATTATTGATTTAAAGAATCGACGTATTTACGTTTATAAAATCATCTGACAGATTGGAATGCAGTTGTACCAAATTAAAATAATATTGGAATGAAAGAGATAAAGTACATCAATATCCATTTACTTTATATACAAGGTTGATGAAAATAAAAGGTTTTGATTTAATTTTTCAATAACAAAATTATGACAATCTGAATAATTTCAGAATTCATTTTTCTAACTTTAAAGGTTTTTAAATAATTAAATTCTTATGAATAAAACAAATTAAATTTCTTTATTAAAATTTAATTATCATTAGTTAAATTTATTTGAACATTTGTAAATATTTTTATTTGATTACATTGATTAATGTTAGTTTGCTCAAGTGGAGAACTATTATAGCCCTATGTCAGGTTATTAACGACTAATTAACACACTTGAGCAAGCTCAGGAGAGGATTTCCTATTTTTCTTTATTGTTCTGTTTTTAAATAATTTTTTTTATTTTTCTTTGAATTTGATTTTCATTTATTTTAACACTGTGCTTTTAATTTATCTATGCGTTTATTTGATGTGTATACAATCATCCATTTCTTTTTCTTTACATATTTAGAGTTTAGCTTGCTGTTGTCCAGTTGCGGAAGTCCAAGTGTTTTCATTGTAAGTTTTTCTTTTCTTCCAGGTATAAGAATTAATAAGATTTTATTATTTCAACTATTTCATGCTCTATCGAATTAAACCTGAGTTAACCGATTGGGAAAAGGAAAAATATTGGGGTGTATTTTATTTTATTTTATTAGGGTTCACCGTAGATATTTTATGGGTTATCCTGATTGTGGTGCAGATTAAATATCACCTCAATATTTACGACGGTTGGATTTTTAAAATTCCCTAAGAACTTACTTGCATTCTTACATACTGGCGTATTGTGTTTATTATTGATCTGAAGGACAAATTGAATAAAGATACCGCTAAAACACAAAGAAGGGTATACTTTTTAATTATTCAAATTTGTTTTAGAAATCATAAAGATTTATGATCGGAAATTTTCCTGTGATAATTTTAAAAGGATACACTAACTTCAAATGAATAGGATAAAAACTATTTATCTTCGAACAATAAGCTACATGATAAATTATGACCTACTTATTTCTGAATCGTAAAATTTATATTATGATTAGTGAATTTTTCAAATGTATTGGGTTAGTAAATCCACAAAATCGTAATTAAAAATCGGAACCATTCTTACAGAAAATTAAAACAATAATTTCTTGGTTAAATATCAAACAGAAACGCAATTGTTGTTTGGTAGCAATTTTTGATTGTTGAAAATGTTAATTTACGGCATTTTTTGGACCGACTTATGTAAAAAGAGAGAGATTGATTTACGATTAAGAAATCTTGTATTAAAAGCAACAATCAAAAAAAGATAAGGCTTTGAAGCTAAAAATCTTCGGACACTTTTTTAATCATAGTTAAATTCTTGACACTCAATACCTTTTTATAAAAATTATAAAATCTGCTTATGTTTCTAATATTGTTTGTTTAACTTTAACTTTCTGTGTTTCAGACTGCATAAGTTAACAACTTAAAGCTGTGAAGCTTAATAAACCTCACTCATTAACTATATGTATTAATTGTTCTAACTAGGTATAGGAGAGTTGTAATCTCTGTAGTCCGTCGGAATTTGATTACGAGTAACAACCTTATCTTAATTTTGGCCATAATATTGTTTGAATAACCTAAGACACGAGTATGTGGATTACAAGATCTGTGTAATTTTGTTCTGCCCTTCTTCGTTTATTTAAATTTTTCTTAGGGAAAGTTATAAGTTTGTATACGCGCATTAACACATTTCAGATGCTTCAAAGTTATCGTTCCATACAAACTCGAACAGGACAGGTGATAAAAGTCACTGTTAATGCAACTACAATAATATTACCCCCAAAAGAAATCATAAAATAGATAACATCCAAAAAGATTTGTTAGCGTTTCGTGCGGAACTGTAAAATCTTCTGGTTTCGTGCGTCAACCAGATGGACAATCAAGTTAGGTACTAATGACTTCTGGTTTCGTGCGCTCACCCAAAATTTACCTGCTGACTTTGGATACTTTTTAAAATAAGATTTCTACATACAAATTGTTGATTTTCTTTTCAGTATTTTATTCATGTATGTTTTCACACCAAATACAAAAATCTAAAGTATTATACAAATTATTAGTTTAGACCAGATACGAGTAAATAATTATTCTCATAATTTTTTAAATAATCATGTGATTTTTTAAACCAGTTCGATTGCTTCATCAATTATATGGATTTTCTAAATTAAACCTATTTATTTTAACTACTTTTAGATCCTAATTAATAAAAGGGAAATAATAATGGATAAGTACATATAAATAAGAAATTTATTAGATATTAAGAATAAAAATGTATCAGCTTTAACAGATGGCAATTTACAAAGCATTCACATCGACACTTAAGGAAAGTAAGGTTTTCCCATATTAGTGTTTCTTTAAATCCTGTATATTAAGAATTGCTGTTTCACATTGCAAATTTAGTTATGTTATGAATTTCAACGAAATTGCAGATAATATTAGCGGTACATAACAAAGTAGGTACGTAGATCTGTATTATCCATCAATATTTTAAATTGAGTAAAGTTTCCGTTTGTCTTTTAGCGCTACTAATGGTAAACAAATCCTGCTTAAGTAAAAGAAAGTGCCAAAGAGAGAGGAATTTGCTTACTTTTTAGCTGACTCTGTGAAGAGTAGAATAATAAAGTTGATATTATACTTGATATTCAGATAAGATCAGGTAAACATGTGCAGGTAATAACGCAGGAAATAAGAAGTCATTAACGCCATCATTTTAATTTCGCACGAAACGAGAAAGTTTTAGGTAGATTTTCGTCGGCGCACGAAACGCGACGCACAAAACAAGAATATACCTCCAAAAAGGAAAAAAATGCTAACTTTACGACTTAAAGCGTTATGTAACCCTCAATACCAAGCGATACAATTCTCAAAATTCGTTTATGTACCTAAATACTTATGTCAATAGATAGTTGAGTACATACAAATCCGCTTTTTTATTTATATTTATTAATTATTACTAATAATCTTTTATGTAAAGTTGTATTAGATTGAAAATTTGCTTGCATTTCGATAAATAAATATTTGAATAATTTTGCTTTCTCTCTTTCTAATTTATAAAGGTTATTCACATTTTATTAAATTTTTTTTATAAATTCAAGAGTTTATGTGCAACGCCATCTCAGTACTTAAAATGTTGTAATATCGTTAGCAGGTTTCACAAATCCAGTTAAGGCAAACTTTCGATCATATTGTTTTATGATAGGTATAAGGGTCATTAAAGGGTAACGAGTCTTACCGCAGTAAAATTCATTTGAACTATCCTCCAATTACTTTGATTTTTGCTGAATAAAATATTGTTTCGTTAACATAACGCACATTTTTATCATATCTGCTTGGTGAAAAGAGCATCGTCATGATGCCATCACTTTATAAATTTTGAAAACAACTGCTTTTATTTATAACAGTTTGTTCATTAATTGTAATATGGTTGAATTTAAGTCCATTGTTATGATTAACAATTATTTTGAATATAATGCTCGCATTATGTGGAGGATTATTGGAAATTAAGAAAATTTACTTCATTGGTCCTTGGATGAATAAAAACATTTTATAACCTGTGAATGCTTTTTTTCTCCTGGGCTCTTCTCTCGAGCTAAACTAAATTGGGTCATCTGCTAATGAGTGGGAATATTCAGAAAATACGTTTAAGAAACAAATTGAAATGGTCTGTGCAACAATAAAGAGAAACCTGTTTTCAGTAGTCGTTCAAGATTATATTTGAATGAGTTTGTTGAAGAAAAAATCGTAACTAGCAGTCCTTAAGTTGTTTCATTCTTTATATCAAAAAAAAATTTAAGATATTTAGTTTGCAATAATTGAAATTAAGAAGAAAAGAAAATTAATCTAGTTTCATGAAATCCATGGTTAGTGTATTTGACTGCCAGGTACATTTGAAGTGTAATTTCATTCAAATTAAAATAACTTAAGCAATTTAAGTTTTGCTATCTGTATAGCATTATTTCGTTTGCTAATATTGTCACAAACGGAAATATTTACACTTAAATATTTTATTCAATACTCAACGTCTCTTCCGTTTGTGCAACATAAAGCGTGCAAGGCCACATTCAGTTGCCTACGCTAGTTCAGCAGCTGCCGTCTCGCGACCGACATGTGCGAGGTCTTCTGCGAAGCGCGCTCGCTCTACGCCTACTTACTCCGTACACGCGAGGTAACCCACACGATGTGCATGCAGGTGCACATTCCTTCAAGAGAATTCACCAACACTTCCGCACAGCTGCAGATTCGTACCAGGCACCGGCAGCGCGCATACAATCAACCCACAAGCTTACCGAGAACTTCTGCCTACGGATTCCAGCTACGATACTAGTTACTTCCTCGTTCGGCAGTATATAAACAGCTTGCTTGAGCTATTCAAACCAGTCAGTTTCCATGACTCCAACACTACATCTACAAGCAAGCTGGTGAGTACTTTTTTAATTATATAAATGCTTAGTGCCTAGTTTGAGTGGGCGGCGCTTAATCGCCCACTCCATGCAAATTATGGGAGTTGTGTCCAGGCTTCCCGGCTTAGTTATCAGGAGGTTATCTCCTACATGCTTAGTCTGTAGACCTAGTGCTGTAACAGGGTTGGCTCCAACCTCCCCTGTATTGTAGTAGTTTAGGAGGACATATACGTCCTCACAATATGTCAACATGTAAACCTTTTGTACTCTATTTATTGTCTTAGTATATAGTTGTTTTTACAACTTGTGTTTGATTTCCTTCTACCTCTGACTACGTCCTCCAGTCACGCAAACCCCACGTGACAATATAACTTATCTTTTTGAGAATATATATTTATCAAGGTTTGTGTATTCCATCGATATCTTTTCAATAAACTAATTTACTTGGTTTTATTGTTTGATCGATTTTGTAAAATAAGTATATGAAAATTATCTTTGTGTGCGGTCGGGAGATTTTGATCTATTTATCGGCCTGTTTTTAGAGCGTGAATTGCTAAATTAGAGCACTCCCTTGCCGTCTCCATAGTAATAAAAGTAACTATAGAGCACTGCACCTACCTACTTGTAGTTTTGCGCTTTTCAAATTATTTTTATTTTAAAATTAAATATTAATTTAAACTTAGATCGGACATAAACTAACGTATGCATTTCGTGCTTAATTAGTGTTTTAGAGCCCTTTATCGTCTTAGCGCCTTTGGCTTTCGCCTGAGGTGGCAACCGCCTCTAAGACACTCAATTATGCTCTTCATACATAATATACTATTATGATTTTTATTAATGTGTTGTTTATTTATGTTTAATTAAGAATTATGTTTGATTAAGCGGAGTTTTTGAAAAATCTTCTCGTTTTAATATGAAAACAACTGTTATCGAGTTTTGGAAAACTAACGATAACACAGCTACAAAAAAAATTTTTTTTCGGGTCTGCGGACCAGATCATGTTTTCTATATGTTTTTGGAGTCGCTGAAACCGAATTCGAAGTCCTTTTTACGTCATCACGTCAGGTTCTTGATATAACCTCAAAAGTCTTGGGGGTCAAGCCATTTTTACTACATATTTTTGGGGTGGCTGAAACCGAATTCAAAGTCCATTTCACCCTATTATGTCAGGTTTTTCAACATAACCTTAAAAAATCTTATAATCCAAGACCAATTAGCTCCCCAAATTGGAATTTATGGTTATAGAGTAAAGAGGTTATGGGGTCAAGGTGTGAAGGGGTCGAATGGTTATGGGGTTAAGAGATTATGAGGTTCAATATATTAGGTACTAGGGAAACTAGATAAATTATCTACCTAAGCATGAAACAAAAGACGCATGATTTTTTAAACAATTTTATTTTTCAATATAATCTCCCCCAACTTCAACGCACTTTCGCCATTTGTCTTGCAATGAATTCATACCATTAAAAAAAATGATTCTTTCTGATTGCCAAAATAGTCATTGATGGTTCGTTTCAAATGGTCATCACTTTCAAAATGGCGGCCTCTCAAATGTTTTTTCAGATTTCGGAATAAGTAGAAGTCCGAGGGTGCCAGATCTGGGCTGTAAGGTGGGTGGTCTAACTCTACAAAGTTACATTCGTTCAGAATTGGAGCATTGTCATGAAGAAGGAGCACATTTTTATGCCTCAAGTGGGAACGTTTTTTGGTAATTTCCGAATGTAACTTTTTGAGCGTATTACCGTAAACCTCTGCATTTATTGTAGTGCCCTTAGGCATATATTCGATCAGAAGAACTCCATGCAAATCCCAGAAAATTGTTGCCATAAGTTTTCCGGCTAAGGGCTGTGTGCGAGCTTTCTTTGGGGGTGGAGAACCCTTATGAATCCATTGCATAGATTTCAGCTTTGTCTCAGGGTCCCAGTGATGTACCCAGGTCTCGTCTCCAGTCACTATCCTCGTTAGGAATTCAGCATCAGCTTCCAAAAGATCTAAATTGTTTTGACAAATTTGCTGTCTTCGCGTCTTTTGCTCTGGAGTCAACAACCTGGGAACCCACCTCGCTGAGACTTTATTCATGCCTAACTTTTCGTGCAATATGGTCAAAACGCTAGGTTCTGATATTCCCAGAGCAGTAGCAATGGTGGAGACCTTCATGCGGCGATCCTCAAGAACCATAGCTTCCACTTTGTCACACATTTCACTGTTGGTTGCCTCAAGTGGCCTTCCACTTCTAGGGTCATCCTCTATGGATTCACGTCCCCAACGAAACTGTTTTGACCAAAACTTAATCGTAAAATATGATGGGGCATCATCTCCATATACGGCAATCATACGTTCTCTTATAAATTTTGGACCATTGCCTTCTTTTGTGAGAAACTTAATCACACTCCTATGCTCCAATTTCAAAACACTCATTTTTTGTCAACTAATCGCGCACAAAACAAAAAGTAACAGGTCAATTTCACTGAAACTTCAGATACCATTATAAAAGACTTGCCACTATTTGACATTGAACGCTGAAGATTGTCAGTTGTTTCAGTCATGGCTAGGTAGATAATTATTCTAGTTCCCCTCGTACAACGGGCTAATTGGGATTGGATTATAAGATTTCTTTTAAGATTATGTCAAAAATCTGACATGATAGGGTGAAATGGATTCGGTTTCAGCGACCCCAAAAACATATAGAAAACATAGTCTGATCCCCAGACCCGAAAAAAAATTTTTGTGTGGCTGTGTAATCTAAAGCATCGTTAAATTTATTTATTAGAATTTGCACAGAAGGTGGCGCCCATAAGGCAAACATAGCTAATTTTGAATCTGCAAACCTTGCAATTTTCCCATACCAAATTGAATATTATTGAGAACTTGTTTCTTACTGAACTTGACTATCCCATCATTCACGGCAATGAAATTAAGGTTGAGTCTTACTAAGCATTACACTTAGGGCCGGTATTATAAAACTTTTTACTTCCTAGATAAAATTTACTTTGAGAGTAAATTCATTTGTTCTGTCAATTTCATATGCAAATCGACAGAATAAATTAATTTACTCTCAAAGTAAATTTTATCTAGGAAGTAATAGTATATTATACACCAAGGTGGTGAAGACTGTAATTATTGACCGAGCACCAAGATTATTTCGCGAGGGGCTTTGCCCCGAGCGGAATAAGGTGCGAGGCCTATTAATGTCTTCACCACCGTGGTGTATATACTATTTTTTCCACTACTAGCCAAATCTAAGGCAAAAATTAAAAATTAAAATTTTTCTTGTAAAAATCAAGTAGCACAGGAATGCAAATCCGCCTTTCCACTAATAAAACAAAAATCAAGTAGTCTGATGCAGATTGACATTTCCACTAATAAAACTTATTTTTATTCAAATAATTTTATCGTGTTAGGTAATTTCAAGCAGCAAATACGTTAAAGACAATCTCCTGGGTATACAAAATTATGTTGCACAAGTTTTTGTTAAACAACTATCCCTGGATTCTCAAAACATTTGAATTTATCCATTATTAATCTAGGCTAATAATAGAAATAGTATATTATGGGACAAGTGGTTGAAATAAAATTTCAACGTTGAGAGTGGGTGGAAGTAACTCGAGACGTTGAAATTTTATCAGCCACGCGTTCCATATACTATTTTTTCTTCGAATTTTTAGTAAATTAATGCACTTTAGAAAAAAATATTACATTTAAGTGACAAAACATGACATTAAAGTGACATTTCTCTTGTCAGCAATTGAATATCGAACAGTTTGAAATTCAAAATCGCGGTAGTCGAATAATTTCAACCTCTAGAGGTTGAAATGCGAATTCAACCATTGTTATCGATTTCAAAATGAGTGATTTTAATGTCATGAGTAAAAAAAAATTATTAACCACTACTAGACAAATTCAACTTCTCAGTTGGCTAGGAGACGCAATAATTGTCAACTTCATAGCTAGTAGTGGAAAAAAAGTTTTATAATACCGGCCCTTAAAAACGTACTTGTGTAGCAAGAAAGTGTTTTATAACATTTTACCAAAAATGTTTGCTGCATTTTTACAGCCTTGGTAGTGTAATGACTGGCGTGCCGGACTTTCACCCAAGCGGCCCGGGTTCGACTCCCGGCGCTGGCAGATCTGGTTAAGGTTTTCTGCAGTTTCCCTTAGCTGTAACACAAATGTGGGATTTGCGCTGTTCCATCTATAAGTCGGCTGCAGCCGCACATTGGGCCTACATAATAATAATAATAATCGCCCCCTCCCTCCCGCACAAGCTTATAGCTTCTGGGGCCTTGGTTAAGGTTATGGGTTGTAGTAATTATTATTATTATTATATTATTATTTTAACAACCAGATGGCAGTTATTGCACTTTAGCGGACTTTAGCTTCACTTTACTTACGATCAACTTTTGCTAGTTGTATTTTCAGGTACAGGATTGTTTGTGAAACCAAGTCCGTACATACTTAGAATGTATTATTATGACAGATATTCTAAACATCCTTGTTAGTCACATTTGTTATTACATTAATCGACTTGCAATACCAGCAATATTGATTTACGGTTTCACCAATGATAACGTGTTTTATTGGTATATTGGTGTTTACGTATTTACGGAACAAAACATGAATAAGAGGGTACAACTGACTGTAGAGACAACTGTTAATAATAATAACGATTAGACTTTAAAGTAAATGCTGTTTTTAAAATCTTTGGATTTATTAACAATATTAAAACTAACATCAGATTCTTTTTGCTTTTAGATACTTCTATCGCAACAATAAGAAGCATCGCATACCGTATCAACTTCAAAGAAATAACCTCATTGAACAAAACGGTGTAATGCAAGCATTTCAATCGCGAAATGCTGCTTATGAAGCTCAAATCGCTATTAATTCTGCCCTTTTCAAGGAAGACGCTATAGAATCAACGGAAGAACGTGGTCCGGTATTTGACGACTCCATGACATGGGTTAATATGATGCGTGCTGGTAGAGGTTGGTTCCCAAACGGAACAAGTGTTTAATGTACAGTTTATAATAATGAGTGAAAAGTTTTTATTTTTTATACTTCTATGTAACTGATAAAGTTTTTGCATTTAAATATTGTATTAGGAATATAACATGTAAGTCATAAACTAAATAAAAAGGAAGAGTAAATTAAATCTTTTGTTCCAAAATTCGTTACATGTTCGTTAGATGCAGTTGTAATAAAACGAACTAAACATTAACTCTTAATGACATTTTTTATAGGAAGTGTACACTCAAATACATACATCATTAATTTGAGTTAAGCTCTAACAATTTTAACAATCAAATTCGTCATTGCTTTGGATGCGTCTTACTACCGAGCGAGTGACTAGATATTCAGAGAACTATTTCAAAAGCTTTAAATAGTGAACTGCAATAGCCTAGCGGTCCAAAGTTCTCAAATTGCCATACGCCGCTGAGCCATCCTGTTGGAAGTACCCCCTCTGCAGTTCTTTCCACTTCATAGATCACGAGCTCCAAAACTTTTTAACGATACCTTAACGCAGTAATAGTTACTTAAAAAAATTCAAAAGGCCAATCTATAGTCCGAATTTCTGTACATGAGAAGGTGTGTTTCTTTAAAGACATTGTGGGATTTTCGTAGATCAAGTTCTCGTGATCTGAGAACATACGTACTCTCATAAGTTAAATCATTAGACATCGTCATTAAGAAAGCTGCTTTGGAACCATAGGCAGTATAGCTCTCGCTAGACACATCAGCAGGTAAACATTTGAAGGACACATTTTGAAGTTATTCGATAAGGAAGAAGTTTAAAATCTATTTTATTTAGTGATTTCTTCTGTTGTCGAATGTGACAAATTAGTTCTTTAACGTTTTCTGCAACTTTTTCGGCGAGTTGAGTTTAGTCTACCAGTTCATTTTATCTGTGTAACACAACCTGTTTCATAAAATGAATTTACAGCATGCATAAATATCTGATAAAATTGCTTACATTGTTACACACGAAAAGGTACGTTAATTGGGAATTGATTTACAACTATTAACCGCAATAAATTCTGTCAGCTACCAGCAAGCTTGTGGGTGATCGTGGTTCCGCAAAATGTTTTTAATAGGCGCCACGAGACGGATGTCAAGGTTTTAGAATGAAATCTCGACAATACCTTATGACCGTATCGTTACCGACAATACCAAATCACATTTGCGACTGCTACCAATGTGCTCAGATTTTTTCCAATATAACGTACCTGAAAACTTTCCTGCAAGAATCAAAACCACTATAATACACATAAATAATAAGTCACGAACAATGATTCAAAATACCTTATTACCAATAAAAGAAAATATAATGGATTGGTTGTGTAGAGCAACGCTTTAAATAATCTAATATTGTCTAACGGTGGCCCCTGGTGGTAAACCAAATCAATGAAATTATTTTTTATTATATCTTTAAATTTCTAAATTATTGCAAGCGTGGGTGCTTAGCAAAATAAAGTGCCAACAACTTAATTAATATTAATCAATAAAACTCTAAAGGAGATTCACGAATAACTACCACGACTACTGGTAGTAGTAATGTGTGGTAGAGATTCACGAAAGTGTTTCGTGACGAATTACTCATTAGCATTGAAGAAAAAGCTCTGATACATGAGTACCTGCGTGGATGGAATTAATTCTTACCACAGACTTGTCTGATAGAGGGGAATCAATTGAGATTTATCCCGGAAGGGGGGGGGCAAGCCCTTGCAAGTGGGAAGCAGCATGCCACCAGGTAGATGTGTTTGGAGACAAAAGTGTGGGAGACAAAATAATGCTATGACTGAGCAGTTCCAGGCGTATGATTTACAGAAACCGTGGAGAATGACTAGCTTACGGGATATTGATGCGAATACACAAGCCCTGTCTCACTGAAGTTAGCACACTCTATTTTTGTCATTTAAAGAACGCCTTGCATTTTTTAAATACACAATAGCTGTTTCTTGTTGTTAGAGTGAAGTGCTGTCTTTGCACTTATTCCAAGTTAAGTTTCATGAAATTCTGTAGAATGGTTTCCTCACGCCACTTCTTCAACTCTGATCAATCTGCGGACACAAAGAGGTGGTAAGAAGGATACACTCCTCAGTAAAATTTTATAAAACATGATATTATAAAGTAGGTGCAGAAAAAGACCTTATTTTAACAATTTATGGAACAAGGAAATTTTGGGAAAAAGATTGTGGGGTGTACTTTGTTTTAAAATATAAAAGATAAATTGTAACGTGCTTAAATTTCAGATCCATTTTAATACATTTGAAAATGTATTTATTAACAATCATTTTAGTACGGCCATACAGTCATACATATTGCTGTGATTTCAGCACTCATAATTGAATATGTCATTAGAGTTGCCTATAAATTTAGGGATTTGGATTGAACTTGCCCAAATATTATTTAAAAATACATTAATTGTTGCTTAATAGGTAAAGGATAGTCTACATCACTTGATAATAATAAGAAGTAGATCTTAAAAGGATTTTTCACTTAAAACTGAAAAATTACTGAAAAGTTACGATTTGCATATCGTTAGGTCGTTGGAGTTAGTTTTTCATAATTGAAGCCATTGTAAGGTGTAGTTTCACCTGAAAATTATAAAAGGCATAGATGGAAAGGTGTATGCAACCAATCACCACAATATTCAAAGTTTTTGTTGTTAAATTTAAAGCAAATCCCATGCTGGTTTAACGATTCATCTAAATCCATGATAAATGTATAATATTCATTAATCTATGCATTTGCAGCCGAAATGCTTTGCTGCAATATTCTTAATTAGATTCTAGTGCACCTTTAGCAATAGAATTTTCAAGTGGGCAGCTCTATATAGAGAAGGTTTAGCCTGTTGAAGTTTATAATTTGTATCGTTTCAACCTTATCTGCTAAAATGATAAAATTCTGTTAATATTTGAAGTTTGATGCCAAAATTGATGTAAATATTGTGAAATAAAATATGTGGATTCAGTTAATAATTAGAAAAGGAAGTAATAAGGTGTGAAAATGTTATTATCTGTAATTTTATAAAACCATGTATTGTTAGGAAATCCAAGATGGTTGCCATTGAATCCTGGAGTTAAATTTGCTTTTTGTTAGACATGAAATATACCAAAATGTAGGAAAAATTATCCTCTTTCTGATTATGTAATTTGTTTAAACATGTAATTTAAATTTTCAACCATATTTTGGTTATGTAGTTTTTCTTAGGTTAGATGTTCAATTGTTTCTAGTTACTTACCAAATTTTGTAAGGTGGAGAAATGACGTCCGTCATTTGTTTTACAAAAAAACATAAAAGCAGATCGAAAATCTGGTTACTTGCTTGTTGATTTTCATATAAAGCAGAAGCCATGTTGGATTGTTAAAATTTTGAGGTTATGTGTGACAGATTTTACGTCAATGAAATGTCAAAAAAGTGAGGTTATGACAAACGTCATATAAATTGATTTTTTTTAATTGTTTATTAATGAAAATAACATTTAACAATTAAAGTGATTTAAATAAAAAATAAGTGAAGTGTTAATTTGGTGTTTGGACTATTGATTTATCAGAAGAACATTTTTTTGAAAACGTATTATAACTTTATTTCTGGATGAAAGCAAATTAAAACTGGATGTAATAAGAATTTTTGGAAAATAGACAATTGATGTATGTACTCACGTATTGGAGGTAAATTGTTCAATATTTAATGGTTGTAATAAATTACAAAAGAAGACCCAAAGAAGAATTATATGGAAATGCGTGTTCACCTACACTACAAATAAGCAGGTAAATTTAATGACTATTACAGAGAACTGTCAAATAATAATAGTGTGTACAAAAATCCAAGAATGGCGCAAAATTTTTGAATTTAAAAATTTATTTTCAAATTTTACCTTTGTTTTTATTACCTTCGTTTCTCTTTTTTATTTATTATTTAGGATTGTGGGATTGATCAAATAAAAATTGAACAAAACAAAGAATATTAAGACTGTCTCTTGATTCTTATTTTGGTAAATCGAATTGGCACCAATAATTAATTAATTGAATTCATTTTAGAGAATAAGGGTTTTTTTTGTTTTCGTTTCTTTCTTTTCATGTGTTTATTAATAAAATATTTTAAGTTTTAAAAGCAGATTCATTTGTCTATTTTTCTTGTTTTGTGTCCATTAATAGAATTTCGCAGGTATAAGTTGAACAATATTTTATTATTAATTTGTCAAAGAGCCTGAAATTTTCTCATGTAATTTTCTGTAATTTCCTGTCTTCGGATTTTAAAATCATAGCCGGAGAAAATTTTCTTTTCATCACAAAGGTAAGTGGTGTTTGTTTCTGTACAACTTTGCTACACTAAGCATAAGTGATAGTGGTCTTTAAATTTAAATAAATTCGATAATTCGCCAAGTAGATGCGGAATTCTGATACGGTCCGCCAAGGCAAATAGTTGGTTTTTGATATTGTTTTGTGTTCTTCTCGTTCCGTTTACAGTAAATAAAAGCTTAAGTGCTTAATATTACAGTTTAGTCCTTCGTGTTAATAAAATTTAACAATTAATCCAGTGTGTTGTTAGTAGACAATTTGCGAAGGGACTTCAATAATAATTTGAATTTTAAAGCTAAATAAATTTCATATCGTTGTTTTCCGTTGCAATATTAATATATTGCACACAATACAACCTTCTGGCAATCAAATTTATGTTAACAATGAAAACTTGTAAATAAGTAACGTTCCTATTGGAACTTTACGAGATAAAATTTTATTATTGAAACGCAACTGCCAAGTTATTGAAGACATAATTACATCAAACTTCAGTTCTTAAATCCAGTTATTATTTTATCAACTTTACCAGGATTCACAATTCTTCCTTCAGTAACAAGTGTATGGCACTTGGTGCCTGTAGTTTAATGTGAATAAAAAAAGGCAATACAGTGTTGTGAAATTTGTGTGCTTAAATAGATTTTACAATCTATCTAGGATTAGCTGATGAACAATATTTCTTAAGTAAGTCGTCTTTTAGTTAATAAGATTTTATATTTACCTAATAAATTAAAACCTACTGTTATGCCCGATTATTATCCTTCATATTAATAGGGATTCCGTTTATCATATTAAATAAAATATGGTTCCATTGTTGTACAAAAATAATATTTTTTGATCTACGAATAAATTAAACTTAAACTAGACTTGATTGTGATAATGTTGGACCAATCATTTGTTGACTTCAAGTGAATGGCGCCCATATTTATTATTATTTCAATAAACTTTATTTTTTCTTTACAATCTATGAGCTTAAAAAACCATGATACCCTGAATGATAATTCGTCAAAAATAAATCTCCGCCGGTGCATAAGTACAGTAAGTATCGTTCTTGGTTTTCCGTAAGTAATGTTTAATATTTTGAGTTAGAGTAAAAAGCGTCGTTACAAAGTACACAACGAAAACAACAAAAAACCAGTTGAGAATGCGCAGAGCTAGCATTGCCATGACGAACAAAAACAACTGTATACCTAATAAAATAATTTATTTTTGAAAACTAATGTTCACGTAACACATTAGTTGTCATAAAAACTAAAATTCTAAGTCCTAGAATTTCTTTGTTGCTAAACATGTCTATTTTTTCGTAAATTTAAAAAAAAATACAAAGATTTCATTTTTCAAAAATTTACCGAAATCTTCGGTGGTCATTTTGACCACTTTCCCGAAGAGATACAAAAAAATGTTTCCACCAAAAGTTTCTTAGAATTTGATGTACTATAGGATTCCAAAAAGAAAAAATTCAAAAATGTCAACAGGGAAAAAGGCGACAGACCGACAGACAGACTTCACGAATTCAGAGACGAACTTTTTGTTCGTCGAACAACATAACTTATAATATAAGAGGTCAGTACTTTACTCTAGTAACAAGAAATAGCTACTTTAAAAAATAATTACGGGCATCGTTTAACAGAAATAAAATTGTGCGGACTTCCGTGAGACAGGGTTCGTATATCCTCTCACATTCAAGTCGACTTCACCTTAATGTACACACCGAGATTCTGCTTCGGCGGAACTAAAACAAACACTAACAGGGGCACACCAGGCCCCATAACTGATTAGACCGGGGTGGCATATCCTTCCAACCACATTGAGGTTTGATGCGGTCGGACAGTGGTCTCACTAGTACGTATGTGGAAAGTCCGAAGCTGGACTAAGTTCCCATTTCTTAGGAGAAGGAACCCGACAGGAGAGCACGATCATAGCTCTGGTACTAGTCTGGAGAGCTAATCGAGGATGAATAGTAGCATTGCTCCTCCAGTGTGTACTGGCAGCATTTACATTAGCATTTGTGCGCTAATTGAGCGTATCTTAATTCGTGATTTGGAAAGAGGATCCGTGGTCATAAACCGAAAGGTAGGTGAGCCACGTTAAAATAACGCCATTATGTCCTTGACTGAGTGCATTATTGTAGTCCACTACTGGTAGTAACAGAGTGGCTCAATCGCATGCATAATAAATAATAGTTGAATACTTTATGCAATTACAAAATAAAATTGTGAACACGTAGGCTAATTCTAACAAATGTAGTGTAAAAGAGATATTTATAATTTAATGTCACAATGGGGAAAACCATTTAAGAATGAATGTTAGCTAAACAATAGATCACTAATTTTCCCCCGTAGTCTCATAATTTTCTAAAGCGATGGTGTCAGAGAACTTTTAAGGACAGGCTTACAAAAATAAACCACAAAAGTATTTAAATTCAAATCAAAATGACATAAATCGGAAAACACAATAGTAACTAACAAAATTATACAGGATGCTTCGAAATGAATTAATTCTATTACAGGAGGGTACGATATCAGCAGGCAACAATATATTGAACTACCCCAAATTAATGAATGAACTTGTACAAACACTTGTCACTCGAATACTTCAATTTTCAATTTACAATAATCCCATTTCGAAAATAGGTTTTTAACACATATATCTTGTGAAAACCGAACAATTCTAACTTAACTTCTAAACATTTACGGACAGAAACAAAAGTGTAACGGTATATTTTCTATCGGCCTCAAGTATGTTAATTTTGTATGTATATTTATTGAAAAATTTAAAGTTCGGTCCTGTAAAACTATATTTTATTTGTAGCTAAAATTTTGTCGCATAAACACATTTACAACGAATATTTCAAAAGATTGTTTTCGAACTTCTATAAACTTAATGGACGTGGAGGTAATAAATAATATTTTTAGAGCTTTGTTTGTCCCCTCGTAGGAATAGTTGCGTTGCTGAAAAAATTAAAAGACCTTGATAAAATATAAAATGTATTCAAGTCATCTCGCTCCATAAAAACATTTCCGTCTGTATCCCGGGAATGTATTAGTGAAAATTCAACTTTTCTCTTTATTCGAAAGGTGACATTTACACGTGCTCAAAATTCAGTTTGGTTTTTCTGCGTATTTAACTTGAAAATTGCACCGTCCGCAAGTCTAGCCGGCACATGTGACGCGGTTGTTCCCGCGTTATTTTTCGATCCCTACTTCTGTTTGTTAGGTCGAGAATCACTCGTGGATGCTAGTAGAAACTTCCTTATTGTATAGAAAAACATAGTTATTTCGCGCTAAAATAGGGGTCGAAATGTTAAGAACATTTGCCTTGAGTTGGTGGTACAGACAGCCACTTTTGATCCAGCTTCTACAGAAGACGGTCGACTCCGGTCGACACTACAGAAATACCGTTTCACTTTAGTCAAATAGAATTAAAAGAAAATTCTAAATCTAGTTTTTATACAGTTTAATCGACTGTCGGATTCGGATGCCGGCAGAGTTAACTAAAAAAAAACTTACAGTTAATAATTATATCGTTTAATTAAGTGTCCGGATATTAATCAATAATTCATGGTTAATAAAAAGTACAGTTTTGTTGCTAAACACTTTTCCGGATGTGTGTGCTTTTGAAGAATGGGAAAACTAGTTTTTTTCCTATTATTATAGTTATCGTATCGTACTCTCGTTTAAACAATTACCGTACCGAAATAAATTAATAATTACAGACTTTCTCTACAGTGATCGAAACTTCGATTAACAAATAAATTTGAGTTATGTGCCTTCTAAATCCAGTTCAGATTCAATTATTATGTGGGTTGTTTTAATAAAAACAACGAACCTTTGTGATGGTTATCAAAATTAGATTAATAACCAAATCTTATGGAACTTTAATGGTTGTATTCAGTTAGTGTGTTTTGGGGGTGAATTTGTAAATAATGTTTCACCACATCCAGATATTACGTGGGTTATTCCCTTACATCTTTAATTTATGAAAAGAAAAATCTACCGACCTTCCAGTTTCCATTTGCGGCGATTGCTTGATGTATGCTGTAGTCAAATTTATGCAGTTTACCGTTGATTTTGTTTTTGATTTACAGACAACTAAAGGTATTGTGACTTATGTATTTTTTTGTATTATGTATTGTTTAACATTTATGTAAACTCTTTTGAATCTGGTAATAATTTTTTTATAGTTTGTTTGTCATTTAATTGCATTTCCATACAATTCTTTTTATTCATTAAATTTTTATTATTAAAAAAGCTCTTAGGTAGGGACTTATTATTTAAATTTTTGAATGTAAAATTTGTAATCTTTTATATTTTTATATCTTTTTGGCGTTTTCTCAAATAAATATGATTTTAAAGTTAATTAAAACCAGTAAGATTGAACCATATAATTATGAAAGTTTTTATTCATATTTTTATTAATCAAAATTTTTAACTTTGTTGAAATTAACCAATATTTTGTACCAAATTTTTATCGGTCTGATTTCATTTTCTGATTAGTGTTTCCAGACAGATTTATTAGATTCATTTAATCTATTCGATCTACTTAATTATCATTAATTAAGCTTCATAATCAGATGGCGCCCTTCTTGCGTATGTTTTTGTGTTTTTTGAAACCTTTATCCATTACTTTATAAATTAGACAACTGCATAACCAATACCTACGACCTGAATCTAAAAATTTGTAAGATATAGCTAAATCTCAAGCCGTGGTAATCTTGAGCATCTTTTAAAGTAATAGTATAATGTTTATTGATTTTTTATCGATTTTGTAAGTCATTTAGTTTGGAGAAAAAACCATCGTTTCAAAAGCTACGTATGTTCACATTAATAAAAAATCTGAGAACGATTTAAGAGGAGGTTGACAGAAAGACAGGAAGAAAGGAACTCAATCATAGCATATACCTACTTTTTTTAACTGTATATCATCGAGTTCTGAACACCTAGTGTCAGTTTGTTTGTGTAAACAAATTCCATAGTTATTTTCCAAAGCAAATACGTTATTACGTTATTTTTATCGAATAATCTACTGTATTATTAAAAAGATAGCAATGATTTAACTGGTACTGTTATATTATGCTTAACTAATTGAGTTATCATACTAATTTCAAATTGCTTACATAACTGTTAGTTAATGGAACATGTTTACGAATTTAATAATGAGTACTAGTATGTTGTTTATAAATAAACGTACAAGTGATTTAAAAATATCGACTTATTATTGAATAATTGACTCTTTATTGATTGATTCTTTGTTCCGTTTTGTAAGAAATTTTTTTTAGAGCAGTGCCAAATGGGATACACTATTAAATGGTATGCATAAGAACTTATAAAGATTCCATTAGTGTATTGTATTGTACGTATTGTTTACCGTATGGACGTGCATTAAAGTGAAGCCCTGATTTGTCCGGATTTTCAGATCTACTGCTAGCGCCTCTACGATGACCTCCCGACTACCATTGCGACAATACTGGCAACCGCGACCGACAGATTAACATGCCTTTTGACCACTATTCATAATACTAGACCGTGTAATCGACATGCTATATCAAGTGATCCAAATAATTATAACTCATATTTCTTTCAAATTTCTATCCATCTGTTGTAGCTTTTAAAGAAACTGAAAATCCAAATTTTAGATTTATACTAGTAACTTCAACCAAACTGACACAACCACCATGAGTCATCGCCACGAAGAAATAGAAAGCTGGGATTTTATGACATTTCACCATCACTTTATACAGAAGATGTGCCTGAGTTAGGACTTAATTTCCGATGAGACCATCACAATTGCTCTTTCAACAGCATCCAGTACAAATAACCGTCTACATAGTTCCTTCCGTATATGGCTTCCACTACGACCGGAAACTTTTTTTAAGTTTAAGATCATTTTTTCTCATGATCAGGGTTGAATGTTGAAAAACAAAATCTTTTCTTCTAAATTAGAACATAATCTTTAATAATCTGATTATGACCAGATCAGGTATCTGAAGGATCGTTTACGCTTATAGTCTTAGTTCTATTTTGGCATCAAATACTTATTTTTATTCGAATTTACTATGTCAAAATGATGTAAAGACTATAGCCTACCGGGAATATATTCCTCTTATTCCTTTTTGGGTAGTTTCCTTGCTTAGCCTGTCTTAGCATATGTGTTTGTTTTTTGTTTGTGCTCCTTTACAAATTTCTTGTCACGTTATTTCTGATATGTTTTAGTCTGGACAAAGCCTCTGTCATATTATTAAATAATCTTGAGTCTTTTTCAATAATAGAGCAATTTTCCATTTATTTTCTTCGACTCCTTTTGTCATATTTTACATGATTTCTGAAGCTCTAGTTATTATATTATTAGTATTCATTCTGTCTGTACTTTTACTCCTAAATCAAACAATTCACCATCGTGCTACAAAGCAAAAAATTAAAGTCGACAACGAATCTGTGGAAGAGATAGTTTATTGTGCACCACCCACCCCAATTTCGAATTTGATAAAGTTAAATTTGAAAAATTTTCTAAACAAACCTTTCACGATCTAGGGAAACTAGTGCAAGGCATGTGGGTGGAGGAACAACTTGGCCCGAGACAAGTGGGCACAGGGACAGCTTGGCGCGGGATGAGTGGACGCAAAGACAACTGGGCCCGCAAATCTATTAGGTATACATGCTACGTTAAAATGTTTCTAATCAGAAAAAATTAAGGTTTATAACAGTATTCGTAGAATCAAACATTGCAAAAGAATGTTCATGTGTTCATTCTGAGAAATTCCTGGCAAATATTTCATATAGTCAGCACTCTCATATAAATTTGACCAAATGAATAAAAAAATAGTAAAAACACATGGTAATATATCGCACATCGACACAAGTGCGGATAGTTAAAATTTAAAGGAGAACAGAATTAAAGATTATTTGATTATTATTATTAGTTGTTACAAATTGGAATTATGTGATTTTACAAATCGATTGTTCTAAACACAGCATGTGGCATTATCGTATTAGATAGAGGACTTAAAAATAGAGTCAGTATGGCCATAACATCAAATCGACACAATTTGCACTTGTGTCCCTATTGGATATGTTTTGAACTGGCAACAAATGACGTTACAAATTTTCAAATTTCTCTACAGTATATACATCACTGCATAGTTCATTGTTAAGTTATGAATTTTAATCACTCCACTATCTATCATATTTTCAACTTATGTATCTAGGTAGTTATTTACTGATTTTTACTAAAATAATCTTTCTTTTTGACCACTTGCCACGATAGCATTTTAACGAGAACATCCAAAGAAGAAAACGTTGTGGTTAAAACCACCCTGTCAAAACCTGCTTTAATATGCCTAATTTCCAAACGTTGAACGTTTGTTGCTTACTATTACTTCCTCATATTTGTTGTTTACTACTACTTTACTTACTTCAGAAAGAGAGCCATCATCATTGCAACTGAAAAACATAATTGGCAGCTAGAGATTTATGATAAATCATTTAATTTTAATTACGTAAAATTATTGTTTTCAACTACAACTGTTAATTACAATTTGTTATTATTTACTTATTTATGAATCCATTTATTCTGATTTTTTGTCATTTAGTTAAATAAATCATTAAGTTTTATGTTTTATTTATATATCATAACAGGAGAGGTGTATTTTAATATATTTCTATATCTCTTGAACACCGTTTATATTCTATCCTTTATTTTACACGTTTACGCAGTGCTTTAAAACGCCTCGTTCTAGAGAGCAACCCATCAAGCATATGTGACTTATTTTTTAATCCTCTTAATGGTGCTTATATTTTAGTAGCGTATGGTATTTGAAGTACATAGAGTATAAAATACATACCATCCCTATGTAAAACTAATAATCATAGCCTTTAGACTATTTGAATACGGAAATTCAGGCCCGTACGTACAATTCTCGGGTCTCTTTATATTATTATACGATATAAGCTCATGTTCTGAGATACGAAACCATGACGGAAGTTTTACTCTAATTTACTTACCATTCATCACGAGCTCGATATGGATTGTGGTACTTTTAGAATCTATGCATAAATAACAACAAAATGGTGTATAATATGTTCGCTGATCTCTCAATTTTTTACATGTATGACTGATTCATAAAGTAGTATGCAGATGGAGGATATTCACGTTATTAATCTTTCACTGTTTCTAGTTACTTTGACCAATCAGAAAGTCAGATTGACCTACACTACATGAAATAATTTCGGTAATTATTCTATAATTTTGCAGGTATGATTCCATGGTAACAAATAAACAGTTATAATTTTTATGTGCCTGTATAAATAATCTGTAGTAATCCCATGAGAGGTCTGAAATTGTTGACTACATTACGAAAATGTGTTGCATAGCAACAGAGAGTTGCCAGGACGCTTGAATATCATCACCTAAAAATTCAGATATTGTATGGCATTTAACAAGATTATTGTATACACAACTGTACATACAAATTATGAATCTTTATTGTTACTATGGAATTTTACTTGCAAAATTATCGAAATATTACATAAATATATATCTGTATATAAAAGCCACGTTCGGTATTGCAGATCTATTTACTCGAAGAGCTCGATTTACATAGCATTCATTGTTGTAAATAATTGTAACTATAGCAATAGAGCTTTAGGAGCAAAAATAGTTGAAATACCGAAAGCAGCAAAACTAACCTTGTTAAATCCCGCACGCAGTCTGAAGTTTTTAGGTTATATTACTCAAGCGTTCTACAGTATCGTATCAACTACAGTCCGCCCGCAAACCATGCGAAATAATAAATTAAATTGACAACCGGGTAAGCAGATTACTACAAGTGTTTTCTATTGTCATTTGATACTTCAAACCGTAAATTCTGCTGTTATTATAAGCAGCCGCAAAATGCTAGTGAAATGACAATAGAAAACCCTATCTGACTGTGCGTTTAATTTCACATGATTTGCGGATGGACTATAAAGTGGGTAATTTGACTGAAAACCACTCGGACGTCACCCTCGTGCATTTTTAACTGTCTCTGTTACTTTATAATTTTGTGACATGGGCGACGATTTCATACCTCTCATGATCATTTAATACATATATGAAGAGTTGAGTTTGTTAGATTCTATAATTATTATTTATATGTAATAGAACACTCTGAATTACTAAAAATCCCCAAAGAAAAATGTAGCGTTGTCACGCCTAAAATTTGTCAATACCTAAATGCAGTCAAATCTACACAACTGGGCACATAAGTTTAATACTAACGTTAGAACTACACTTGATTTTCACGACGAAAATAGCTAAAGTAAGCAAAAAAGATTTTACAAAATTTTTTAGGAATGGGAAAATTGAAAGGTTGTTTAATTCAAATTAAACTATAGTTGCCTATGAGCACCATATTGCTTGTTTGTTTGTTTGTTTTTGGGCGAGGAGTCAGGATGGCGGAGCATCCTTCATACTTCATGGCACCGATTGCTATGATCATTTGGCCGACCCTACTAGAATTTAGCATAATCTGGGGTAATTCCACCCCCAGTAGGGATTCTTAACGTGCCAAACATCACATTTACAAGGGACCTACAGTTTTACTTCCTATCCAAGAAGAAGACATGTTTTTAATTTTTCTCCGCTATGAAACATTACCAGCTCGGCCGGGGATCGAACCTGCGATCCTTAGATTATGAAGCAAACGTGCAAACCACTAATCCACCGAGGCTGGCTAGCACCATATTGTTTGAAAATAATTTTTGACATTTATTAATTCTTTTTTTGTTGTTTCCCGAAAATGGGAACACTGTTTCAAACAGTTAAAACAAGGAATTCTAGTACAAGGAAGCAATTTTTAGTAACACACAAATATTTATCACTAGTAAAAAAAAACAAAGTAATTTTCAGACTTTTATTTCATCTAAAAAGTCATGTGGTAAATTAAGTAAAAATCGATTTACTCAAGTGTTGTTTATTAGTTATTATATACATTAAGTCCATAAAGTAGGGAAACACTTCATTATCTGAAGAACAGTTTGTTCCATTGGAATAAAACTTCTTATTAAAAAATACAAAAAACTTAAAAATGATGTCGGCGTTGTTACCACATTCAATACTTTCTTATATTTGATTCCTGCTTTAGTTCATTAAATGGAACGTCCTGTATAGTATCACACTCATGAAAAGGATATATAATAATAATTTTTCCAGGACGTTTCACCAAGTTTAATCAAGAAGAATAACCAAGTGACATAAAATACATACATCAACGGAATTATTGAATGTATCAAATTTCGCGATTATTTCGAATTGGCATCACGTGGGCATGATAATAAATAATGTAGTTAACTTTAATGTACTAATTATATACCATTCTGCCACCATGAAGGACAAGCGAATTAAATTGAACCACAAACGTTTTTAGTGGTAAGTTCTTTTTTGTAAATGGTTCTAAAACATTGACCTGCCACTTTTGAACACTGAATGTTAGACCTGATACCATTTAGTAGCTTTTAAGGACTTTTTTAAATTTTACCAAGAAGAAACGTATAATCATATGTTAATAGCGTCTATAAGTTACAAAACAAAATGAGAAAGTATAAAAATATTTATTTATCCAAATGTAAGGGAAGTTTCCTATTTAATATGACCTTATATAAAGGATTTATTTTAAATATATATATATATATATATATATATATACGAAGTATTAAATAAACAAAAATACGAGAGCAGACTTGTATGCTCATACGCATATCATACAATCCATAAATAGATTCATCAATGAAATTTAATTGAAAACTAAGTAAAATTGGGAAGATGATTTAAGTTATCACGAATCGTACTCCTACCGTCCTACAACACAAATAAAGAAGATTCCCCGGAAACGGTCGTATGAGATTTGAATGGCAGTTTTATTCTGTAAATGGTTGAGTACGTGATGAAGTCCGTAAAATAAATTAAATATAAAATTATGCTAAATTGTAACTCGCATTTGAGATACACTGCTCAACATTTGAACTGGTACACTTATAAAACATGCAGTAAAAAGTACACAATTCTTCTTAGGCGTTTTGCATGACTTCCTACATGATCAGGGCTGTGTTTCGGAATGCAAATAAATGCCTATCGAATGACATTTGCGATTCAATTGTTGTTTGTTGTTATTATCTCTTGTAAGTGCAGTTCCTAAGTTCGCGGGCGCTTATACTTTTATCAAGTTTTAAGAGAATTTTTGCGATTTTCTCGAAAAAATTTTATTTCAGAGTGGTTGACTGGGTTTTAGAGATGCCATTAAGGCGTTTAGGTATTGAAGAGATGAGCCAAGCTATGGGAATGCTTATGACTGGTGAATCGCTAAGAACTGTTGCTGCCTATTTCAATGTGAGCCACAATGTGATCAGAAGAGTTCGAAGGCGTTTTAATGATACTGGATTTGTCCAACATAGGCACGGCGGAGGTCGAAATCGCAGTACAACAGTCAGGGAGGAGCGTTCTATTACGGTTCAGTGTCGAAGGAATAGATTTTCTACTGCAAGAACACTCCAAATTCAGTTATTGAATGCAACAGGTACTCAAGTATCCACTCAAACAGTCAGAAGAAGGCTTCATGCGGTAAGTCTAAGGTCTAGATCTTCTAAAAAATGTCCATTGTTGACCAGAGCCCACAAAAGAAGAAGGCTAGAGTGGGCGCACCAACATGAAAATTGGAGATTGGGGTCGTTGTTTATTCAGTAACGAGAACAGAGTGCGCCTCCATAGCTCAGATGGAAGAGTGAAAGTTTGGAGAAACAGAGGAGAACGCTATATTGAGAACCACGTGACTTACCATCAAGCTTATGGAGGTGGTTCAATTACCGTTTAGGGAGGTATTTCTGAGACGCGTTGTACTGAATTGGTTATGCTTGGAAATGCTACAATGAATAGTGTCAGGTATCTTAATGAGGTATTACAACCTGTGGTGTTGCCATTTGCCAATGAAATAGGCGATGGTTTCGTGTTTGTTGATGATAACGCGCGTCCTCATAGAACAAGGCAAATCAATGCATTTTCTGAAGAAAACAATATTACGCACATGGATTGGCCAACGAACTCTCCAAATCTTAATCCCATAGAGAACATATGGGATTACCTGAAAAGGTTGATAAGGTCACGAGGAGTGGATCCAAACAATCACCATCAGCTCCAAACTGCCGTTTTGGAAGAATGGTCAAATATTCCTCAGCATTACATTCGGGATTTGATTTCTAGCATGCTAAGACGTTGGCAAGAGGCCATAAGAGCTAGAGGAGGTCCCACACCATTATTAATATTTAAGTCTTTGGTTATCATTTCTTTCCAGAGCAAACTTTGCTGTAATACTAAAATGAAGATTTTGTTATTTTATTATTAAAACATTTGAAATTCGTTATTTAAGTTTTATTTTTTTAATTCTTCGCCCTAAAAGTGTTTTCCAGAACCATATACTATCAATTAAGCAAGAAGGTTGCTCAAAAAGTAGTAAATTGTTATATATGTTCTTGTAAGTGTACCAGTTCAAATGTTGAGCAGTGTATATAACTAAAGCAGTTTCTTTGTGTTCAATTTCTGTAGTTATGAAATTCAGATTTATGCTAGACTTATTTATTTATGTGATAGATTTGTACCCAGGGTATATAGTTATAGGTTTGCAACATACTAAGTTATACGGAAGTTGAGGAGGATGAATGAACTTGAAATAAAGAGAAAATAAACGCCAGACTAAGTAGGGAGCAAATAGAATTTGATATATTTATTTCTAATAATATGAATAATGGTGTATGAGCGTATGTCCTATAAAAAAAGATAATGAAAGAAAAATCCATCTGGGAGCCTCATTTTATGTTGGGCTGCATAGGCTACGCCCTAAGTCCAAGCCCCTATGAAATGTAACCATTTGATAAGGCTTTGCACTATGATTTTACGTGACAGAGCTGAATTAAAGTCTTTATTGCATTTTTTTCTCAATGGAATTATACTTTCCTTTCATATTTTTAAAAATGATTTCTGCATTGCCTAACTTATTTTGTTATTCTTTATACACAAAAGGTTAAAGAACAGAAAAGAAAATTAACCATAGTTTAAACAGCAGCGTATAGGGTATACACGATTGTCTGATTTCTGTTATGGGAAGAAGATGAACAATGGAATACGTTTTTAATTAGAAGTTGTTGTTAAAATTATCATGATAAATAGCAATAACAAGTTGAATAAAGACAAATATATAAATACTACGAGCTGAAACTTTATCACATGGAAATGAAAGTTGTATAACGATCTGCTATAAACAAATATAGTGAAGGATTAGCACTTGTGATTAGCGAATAGTGTAAATTAAAACGAAAAATAAGCAATGAAAGCATCTATGGCATGATGGTAAATTGTTATACGTCACTATAGAACACTCCTCGTTCGAGTGGTTGTGAGTTCGAGAATCCACGGTGGAAAGCAATATAAATGATGTAAATAGTGAGAGATCTTCAAATATTTTCAAAGTTTCCTAGAGAATCTGATACATTCTACTGACATGTCTCTTCCAGCTGTAGCAATTTTCTTTTCAGTTTGTCTATAGTGTGGAGCCTATAGTGTCTATAATGTATACACTTGCTCTTTTAAGTAATCCCAAACAAAAATCAAGGTATGTTTTTCAAACATCTCTGTGATCATTCTATAGGCCCTCTACTTCCAAAGAATCTCCCAGAAAACACAGTATTTATATATAATATAATATAATAATAATAATAACTACTACAACCCATAACCTAAACCAAGGCCCCAGAAGCTATAAGCTTGTGCGGGAGGGAGGGGGCGATTATTATTATTATGTAGGCCCAATGTGCGGCTGCAGCCGACTTACAGATGGAACAGCGCAAATCCCACATTTGTGTGACAGCTAAGGAAAACTGCAGAAAACCTTAACCAGATCTGCCGGCGCCGGGAGTCGATCGCGGGCCGCTTGGGTGAAAGTCCGGCACGCCAGACATTACACTACCAAGGCTATAATAAACGTATACTTCCATTTGGAAGTGGGAAGCAGCTTCATCTTGCTGAAACCATAGACAACTGTTGAGTGGTATATCTGGGAAATTCAAATTTGAAGAGCTGTACAACACAAGCAAGAACAACAGGTTGACTTTCACAAATCTTTCCATAGCTTCTTTGTCTAGTTTTTCAGCCTAAAATTATTAAGATTTCAGTTCTCTGTTTCTTTAGAAACCATATTCACTACTACTGATAATTAAATGAACATAAACAGGTATAAAAAGCAGAAAAAATTCATTGTTGTATTAACTGTTTCGTTTATTGTTCATTTGTTTGCTGTTAATTTGTTTGTTTGCTTATTGGCGTGGTGCGAATTTTGAATTTACCATATATAACTGTGCATTTTTGTAACGTAGCTGATGTGTAAAAATGCCGTACTGCTGAAAACCGCTTTTAGCCTGCTTTTCAAAACTGCGAAAGTATGCAGAAAGTTAAAAAGGTCATTAACAATGAAATATCCGCTACCTTTGGTGAAACCGAAAAATAATTCTAATTTTTAATTTTGCTATTAGTTACAATTATTTGGAAGATTTACCAATTATATTTTACCGCATAAGCTGCTAACAGCGATACAAAATCTTTCTATACTGTTTGGAAATAGTGAATATTTTTCAGTACTATTGTAAAATAGTTCTGCTTAGATCTCTACCAATAGAGATGGAAAAACGGTAGACATAATGAGTAGCAGTCGGGTACTCAATATGAAGTTTATCATGCAAATAATAAGAGGTGATAGAAATTACTTATGTAATTAGCCACTTTAGTCAGTGGCGTACAGAGACAATTTGACTGAGCTTCTTCTTCTACATGCCGTGCTCTGTTGCAGAGCGTTGGCATTTCCCTCCTATACTTGTGTTGTGCGTGTTCAGTGATCACAAGTATAGGAGACCTACAGCTTAAGGTAGACTCCGAACCACCCCAAGTACATAGTACTTGGATTTTTTATTAATTTCAGGAAAATTTCCTGGGCAAAGTATACCTCGGTGGTTTGTCATTGCCTTCCGAGGGAGGTGCGATTTTTAAAAATCCGATGATATATGGGCCGGAGTTCGAACCCGGGCCCTTGGTCGGTAGTCCCGCACGCAACTAACCGAGCCACAATCCCATCTACGACTGAGCTTACTTTCGATATTTATTTTATAACTAAGAAGGCTTTCAAGATTGTTGAAATAAACGCTGGTATTACTAAACGTTGGTCTAGCTATTGTAACATCAAGTTTTCCAGTTGGGAATGTTATAAACATGCCATGCAAAAGCGTCTTTTAATTTAACGATAAAGTATGAATCTCCTTTTTTTGTTTGTTAAATACCAGATTTTACACATGCGAACTCTTTTTGTGTAAAATCCCTTATAAACATTTTAAATTTAAGTTGTTATCACCAATTTTTAGTTAATAGTTAATACATAACCTCAAATTCGTTAAGGTGAGTAAGAATTGTTTTCCTCTTATATTTTGCGAAATTTTAATTTGAATAACCTTAATTTTACTTCATCTATAAACTTTATTAATAATCAAACAATTTTTACCTCATAGAGCTGGTAAGTTTCAAGAACACTTTATTTAACACACAGTATAAATTTTTACACAGTAAAATTTATTTTTCTTTGACATCAAATACCTCCCTAATGTAGATTCGGGTTGAAGCTGCATACCATCTATGATATCTAGCTTATGATGGACCCTTACCAAGGAGAATCTTTGCAGTCCTTGTAGATCCAAATTTATTAGAGTTGGAAACACTTGTCAAGATCGTGTGCCAGACTAAATTAGCTGAAAACTTTTTTCTCACATGCTTTGAACAATAGTAAGTTTCCAATATCTTTGATTTAAATGTTGCTGCAATTTGCAAATTATACCATATAATGGAATTAAAAAAGGGTACACTATTAAAGGTATTTATTTTCTTCTTCTATCTTGTTAAATATTTATAAATTCTTGTTTTATTACAGAGCAATATTGTTTTCAATATATCAGAAAATTATTGTTTTTTATTCAATTATTTTTCGTCTGGTAACAATTATTATTAACAAAAATTAACAATATAAATTATTATAAAATTTAAATTGTCAAAGGTACCAAACTACTATAGTTACTACAATAAATGCAAATCAATAAGGAAATACGAAAACAATAATATAAAATAAATTTATAAAATGTGACGCGTATAGCTAGATTCAGACCCGAATTAAAGTTTTTAGAATACTTTGATATTACACATGTCAAATTCTTTAAATTCTTAATGATTATATATCTTTAAATATGTAACTCTAAGATATTTTGGGTTTAACGTAGTTTTTACATTAAAAAAAGTATTTTAGACGGAATACTCATTCCTCTATTTTGCTTTATAAGGTCATCTCAAAATAAGATCATCATTCTGTTTGGTGCCACGTTACTGACAATGCTTATCTTTTAGTGATTACACGACAACTCGTCAGAAATTACCATTCATATGTAATTCAGGACCCTCAATACAGTGATAATGCCCAGGCTTGCAAGACCCTCTGAAGGGCGCTAGTAGTGTTTAAGTAGTTCGTAATTATAAAAACGAAAATGCGATAATGTAATAACGAATTCGGTCATAAATTAGATAAGAAAAATCATTTATCTGAAATTTTTCCATTCGAACGTACAAAGTAAAGTTACTTGTCGAAAATGATATCATCAAGATGTCTTTACGCCCCTGTACCTCCTCAAGAGATACCGAAAATGTGCCATAACTAGTCGAAGTGATATAGCGTCTATACAATAAGCAAAATTATACTCATTGATCTGTTAAAAATCTTTCAAAAAAAGAATAAAAACCTCTACAATAGGCAACAATAAGTCCATCTAATAATGTAAATGATGATGTTGCACTTAACGTTACTTCTAGATACTGAGATATGTTACAACCACTATCTTGCAAACAGAACTTCAAAAGTTGGATTCATGGAAGACACTTGGTTTCGGCAAGGTGAGCTCACAGCGTTCATTAAAACTCTTTCAATGGAAGACGTTCGGGCTATGTTTTCTAGACAAACTATTTTTAAGTGTGGGACTAATTGACTGTTCAGATCCCGATTTAACACCTAAGGCACCACTGAAAACACTTTAAGTTCCTTAAGAAATCCTGTAGCACCGACTTACGTGTTCTTCTATCTTTGTGTCCGTCCGTATCCGTCTGTCCGCATTAACACTGCTAACTGGGTCAAGGAACTGGTCAGATGAAAATGATATTTGACGAGGAGGGTTTCATTTCTTCAACAAGCAATGATATATAGCACTTATGATTCTGCACGCAACGAGGTTCTATTTCAACTAATTTTTGTATTTTGAGTATTTAAATAACTGACAGATCACTTATATCTACTACCTATAGTTCCTTACTACCGTAAAAAGTTCTTTTCTAACATAAAAAATTTAACGTCGCGGTATTTCACACTGTACATATTGCGGTGTATTAACTTAAATATAATATGCCACACGTTCAAGGCAAACATAAAATATATGCGGTGAATTAAAATAAAACAAAATAAAAATACACCCCAAATATTTTTCCTTTTTCCAATCGGCTAACTCACGGTTTATTCGATAGAGCATGAATTGTTTGAATTATTAAAATCTTATTGATTCTTATACCTGAAAGGAAAGAAAAACTTCTATTGCAGACACTTGGACTTCTGCAACTGGACAACCACTGGCTAAACTCTAAATATAAAGAGAAAAAGAAATGGATGCTTGTATGTACATCAATTAAACACATGAATAATTTGAAAAACACAATCTTTATTTAATTTCAGAAAATAAATGGAAATTCAAATTAAAAGGAAATAAAAAGAAAAATTATTCAAAATAGAACAATAAATCAATTAGGAAATTAATTCCCAAGCTTGCTCAAGTGTGTTATATAGTCGTAATAACCTGACATAGGGCTATTACAGTTTTTCACTTAAACAAACTAACACAAATCAAAAATTAGATAAAAATATTCACAAATGTTCAAATACTTTACTTTATGAAAAATAAATTTTAATAAAAGAGAAATTGAAATTGTTTAACCTTTGAGGTTAAACAATATGATTTTGAAATTATTCAGATAAACTTCATAAATTTTATTATTGGCAAATCAAATTAAAAACCTTTTATTTCAACCAACCTGGTACATAATGTAAATAGAATTTCCTTCAAATTCTATTCGCTATTGGTATCACTGCATTTACATCTATCAGATGATTTCTTATTATGAAAACGTTAATTCAAGAAATCGATAAAGGAAAATAAATTCTCCCAGAATTTATTAAAATTAACACGTTCACACTTCCATATAGTTGTTGAACAATAATAAAATCTTTAACTTTTTTAATTCTTTTCATTATTATTATTTTAATCTTCTTTATGTTTTGTTTAGTGACATGACACACGGTCAAACATATTATAACAACATAACTAGTGATGGGTAAATTCCCGGAATTTATCATTTGGGAATATTCCTGGAAATATATCTGGGAATATTCCCGAACTTCCCACTTTATCGGGAGTTTATATTTATGCTTTAAAACAGGTCCATCATAGAGAAATTGTTCGAAAAAAGTTCAATGCACTACACGTCAACGCACATCAAAGATAAATGTACACTAAAAGTTTAACTTAACGCTAGAACCGCCCATGTATTGGTAACAGGTCTTCTTCTTCTATGGCACAGCAATACAGTTGGATTATGGCCCATCCTATATAGAATGCAATATAGATTCACTTAAGGTGAATCACTCCGTAGTGTCGTTACACTATAACTTATACAGTAAAAATGATTAATGTTACAACTTGTTTCATAATTGGGAGCGTGTTTTAGCACTAGTCTCTATTTTCTTTCATTTTTTTCTATTATGCACTACTCTACTCTAATTTTTAACACAAATTATTTTTAAGCCTCTCAGCATTTCTTTCCATTTTTTCCTTGGACGTCCTCTACTTCGAGGGAGGTTAGGGGACCATTGTCTTCTTCAACAGTCTGTCTTCACTTGATCTCATGATGTGTCCAAACCATTTTATGGGTTGAGCTTTTATGAAGGTTACAATGTCTTCACCATCCAAATCTTTCCTAATTTCATGGTTCATTCTTGATCTGTATTGATCTCCGTTGAGTAAGATGGGGCCTAGTATTTATCTTATGATTTTCCTTTCAAATTTTCTTAATGCTTCTTCTCCACAAGGAAGGACTAAGGTTTCTGCAGCGCAGGTCACCACTGGTCTAATAAGGGTTTTATAAATCTTCAACTTTGTTCTTCTGCTTAGCTTCTTGTTGGACAGTAAGTTTCTATTACTATAGTATGCTTTGCTTTCTTTCTGCAATCTATGATTAATTTTCATATTCATTTTTGTTACCTAATTCGTAGCCTATGTAGTTGAAAGTTTGTACACGTTCAAATTCAAAGTGGCTTACCCTTAACATGTTGCTAACTTCACTATTTTTCTAACATACATGTATTTCGTTTTCTATTTGTTGATGAGTAAGCCGTAATTTTCTGAGATTAAAGTTAGGTTCATTGCTGCCTTTATTAGCTCATCCTTCGATCTGCTGATAATAGTAATATCATCAGCATAAACTGTTACTTGAGACATATTTGTGATAATGTTGCCTAGGAGATTCGATCTCCTCATTATTGCTTCTAGCGTACTATTGAAGAGTGGTAGAGAGAACATCTCCTTGCATTACACCCTTGTTTATTGTGAAATTATCAGCTTCTGTATCTTGTAATTTAACGGTTATCTTATTATTGTTTAGTGTCATTATCACCAGTCTTACTAACTTCGATGGTGTTCCTAGATTGATAAGTTCTTGCAGCATTTTGTTCCTGTCTTATCGAGACAAAAGTCTATATAAAATCAATAAAGATGAAATGTAGGTTTATGTTGTATTCATGTGCTTTCTCAAAAGCCATTTGTAGTATATGTATTGCATCGAATGTGCTTCTTCCTGTTCTGAATCCCTGCTGGTAGTCGCCTATAAGGTCTTCTGAATATTGTATTAGCCTATTTTTAATTATTGTTGCTAAAATTTTATAGGCAGTGCTCAGCAGTGTGATACCACGGTAATTTTTACATATCTCTTTACTACTCTTTTTATGTAGTAGTATCACATCACCTTGGTAACAGATCTAAGCTTGCAAAATTATATTAGGCGGTGTACGCTTTGACGCGCGTTTACTTGCGTTTCACCTACTGGTGTATAAAGAATAAATTTTCATTTTTCGGGAATTTATTGGTGATTTTTATAAATTCCCAAATTAAATTCCCGTCGCCCATCACTAAACATAACCCAACTTAATTTGCAGATTTTCAATCCGGAGTCAAGCATAGATTCACCAAATGCTTTTAATCGACTTAATTTGTTAAATTTGGCTCCAGCTTTTATAGGTTTTGTAAAAACAAATGCCGACGCTGACACTTTTCAAAACAAACACGTCGCGAAGGATTTTTATGACGTCATAATTTCCACTCAGCTGTTCATTTTTCTCACGGATTTTAATTTCATAAACACAGAATTATAACTGGTAAAACAGGGATCAAAACAATATAACACACTTATGTCCTAAAATACATCGTAACGAAGATATTAGGCAAAAACGATTGACAATAAACAAATCTCATTATTTTGTTTATTGTTTCCAGCCTTATTTTGTGGAACTCCATAATCATGAAATAAATAAAGATTATTAAAAGTTTCACAGTTTTATTAAAATATACCTGACAATATTGTTTCGACAGCTATGCTGTCATTATCAAAGGTAATATAATTATAAACAAACACGTCGCTAAGGTAGATACAAAATAGGTAACTAGATAAAATAATAATAATAATAATAAAAATTAATAATAAAAATCATAATTAAACATCTAATACTTCCAGTAACGGAGAATTACTGAGCTAAAGTTGTTCATTCATTAAAGGTACCCTGAGTTTGTGTTTGTATATCTCAAAGGCTTCTAAAATGTCTAATTTGCGTTTGTTATTACAAAAATGTAGGAATTTAATATTATTTTGAGGAGTCATTGTGTGATTTTGTTCTAAAAGGTGTTTGGCGTAATTCGATTTTTCAGGATGTTTATTTTTGTAATGACGTACGTGTTCTTTATATCTTATGTCAAAATTTCGAAGTGTTTGTCCAATATATACCGAACTACAAAAAGAACAATTTAAACGGTAAATGCCCGATTTCATGATATCATGTGTTCTGTCTTTAGCATTAAATAAAAATGAAAAAGTGTTAGTGTTGGTTTTAAATGTTATTTTATAATTGTTGGTTTTTCTTAGTATATGTGCAATTTTTTCTGATATTTTGCCAAAATATGGTATAGATATGTAATTTGTGTCTTCTGTTTGATTGTCAATGGGATATATTCTTTTGATAGCTAACCTATAATCTTTTTGTTTAATTAAAGTGTCAATCATGTTCGGATTATAATGATTTGCATGTGCTAGTTGTTTAATGGTTGATATCTCTTTGCTAAAATCTGATTTTGTTAGTGGAATAGTTAAAGCTCTGTGTACTAATGATCTGTATGCTGCTATTTTATGTGTATTGTGGTGACAAGATTCATTTGGTATTGTTATGTCTGTTTGTGTTGGTTTTCTGTATATGGAAAATTCAAAAAGATTGTCTGCGTTAATCTTGATATTTAAGTCTAGAAAGTTTATAGCCCTGTTTTGTTCTGTTTCTAGTGTAAATTTTATATTAGGATGGATATTGTTTATAAGAATTAAAAATTCATTGATAACCTCAAAAGAACTGTCAAAACAAGCTAAAATGTCATCTACATAACGAAACCAGAAGATAATGTGTTTAGAGAGGTTTAATTCAAATATTCGATCTTCAAACTTGTCCATAAATATGTTAGCTAATAGAGGACTTAGAGAATTACCCATAGGTAAACCATCCTTTTGTAAATAAATTATGTTATTAAAAGTGAAATAATTTTGACTTATACAAAGGTCAAATAATTGAATTAACTCTAACCTTTTAACTAATTCTATATTACTATTGATCAAGAAACTATCTAATAAAGGAATACATTCTTGTGGTGGTATTCTGGAGAACATGTTGCAAATATCAAAACTAACAAGTTTTGAATGTGGTGGAAGATGTATGTTTTGCAGCTTATCTACTAATTCTAATGAATTTCTAACAGAGTATTTCGATTTGTAACCTATCGTGTTAATAATCTGGTTCAGTTTTTTGGATAAAATGTGATTAGGTGCATTGATGTATGATACAACTGGTCTTATTGGCATATTCTGTTTGTGGGTCTTCACTAATCCATACAGTTTAGGTATTTGTGGGTTTTTATTAATGATTTGTTGCTTTTCTAATTCTGAAAAGCAGATATTGCAGTTTTCTAAACCTTGTTTTATTTCTTTTTGGAATTTTGTGGTTGGGTTTTTGTTTAACGTTTCAAAATTTTCTTTATTAATAAATTCATTAACTTTTTGTATGTAAATATCTTTTGAAAGAATTACCAAAGTGCTACCCTTATCTGCTTTAACAGAAATTAGATTGTTCTCTGTGATTTTCTGTTTTATAGATTGAAGAAGTGATATGTTAGATGTGTTGTACATTTTGTCCTGTTTCAAAGACATCTCTTTTAACAAATTCGAAATTTGGAATTTTGCATAGTTATTATGATCTTTCTTAAGTATAGTTTCGCATTCAACGGCCAAAATTTCTTTAATTTTGTTGGTAAATTTTGGAAAAGGACAAAATTTGAAACCTTTGTTAAGAAATCGTGTTTCTCTGTCATTGAATGTTATATTCGACAAGTTTATGAAACGAGGATAAAAGTTTGCAGTGTTCTGACAATTATGGTTATTTTGTAGTGTACGTTTTTGTTGTACAAGTCGATGAAGTTTATTTTTCTGTGTGGTGTATTTTTTGAATTTAATGTGACTGACGGTTTCTCTAATGTCAAAATCTAAGAAGTCAAATTGGATATTGTGTAATTTATGAGTAAGTTCTGTATAGAGTACCTTTATATAAACGTGCATATTGTCTCTTATACTAAACCATTTCTTCGATTCTTCTTTGAGCCATCTTCTTTTGGCATTCCTAATCACTTTTTCAGTAATCGAATTCTTGGTTCTGGTAGTGATGTTTATGTAGTTAGGAATAACCTGACGTTTAATTCTCCGTTACTGGAAGTATTAGATGTTTAATTATGATTTTTATTATTAATTTTTATTATTATTATTTTATCTAGTTACCTATTTTGTATCTACCTTAGCGACGTGTTTGTTTATAATTATATTACCTTTGATAATGACAGCATAGCTGTCGAAACAATATTGTCAGGTATATTTTAATAAAACTGTGAAACTTTTAATAAAATCTCATTATGACCTAATTACATACAAAATTCAATAAATACAGGTTTATCCTTTACAAAATAGATACATAATTACACAGTATAGCTAATACATATTAAATTTCCACAGGAACATCTTAACAATTTAAAAAAAATATAAATTACGATCCATTACAAAATCGGATAAACCAAATGATGCATATACAAGTTCCACCTTTGACATTAATTCAAATGAAGTCAATTTATAGTCAAATTGTCCAGCATACAGTCCTCCAAGTGTTTGCATTAAACCAAGGCGAGAAAAATAGTATAAGAATCAATATCAACCAAACTGAAGCATAGCAACAAAATCAAAACTATCAGTAATAAAAATGCTCAGGATTATTATATAAGAGTTTAAAAGCTTATTGTGCTATATTAGTCATTACAAGATTGACCTAATGTATTTGTTTTTAGTTAACTGGCAGCCCGAAACTAAGTTAGTCTCTTGGAAAACAGAAAAATTCATCTTGCGTTAATAATCGTAGACTCTATATTTATACAAGAAGATTACATCTTCTCTACAAATGAAAAAACCATCCCAATATGTAACTTGGGTTGTATAAACATGTATTATCATAAAACAATCTAAATGATTGATATCCTTTTTTAAAAATCAAACCTTTTATTACATATACAAAAATTGAGGTTATGTTTGCATGATTTTAATCTTGATTCCTATTTTAAATATTGATGAGCCTAACTGTGACCCAATATGTAGCATTTAGATTAATTATGCCTAACACCTAGCATATCCATCTTTTATTTTAATTTGATATGTGAAATAATTGTCTTCACATTTACGATCTTATCGTTCAATAAAATTTTCAATGAGATGGACTTATCTCAATATGGGTCAAGGCAGTCAAGAGCAGTGTCATGGTCTGCTCTTATTAACTTTTTTAATAGTATCTCTTTCATAATAGATTACGAGTAGAAATCGCAGATTTTCTAGACTTACCCTGCTATTTCTTTTCTCAATATATATTAAGAGTACGATATTATGCTTAGACATTTTTGAATTTACAAAATTAAGATTTTGGGGTACTTTCATGAAAATATAAGTTAATATTTTTGGTTCAGTGTAATTTTTTCTGTAGACTAATAAACCTGCTCGAAAAACTTGTTGATAACCTGCTTACTGTTTCTTAATACAAGTAATACTGATGAAAATACATATATACTATGTAAGTAGCTATACTGACAGTCTCAATATATTTTTAATTTGTGAAACTATATATGCAGCACTTGCTAATGTGAATTGAATTTGATAGACTAAAAGTCAGTATTTTTGAGGGTTACCGCTAAATATCTAACTGGGCACGGAGAATTGGTGGATTTACTAATAATGTAAGTTGCATTTTTGTAATTTCTGTTGGTTTCGACCGTCCAACTGATTTATTAGGCTGAATAAACATTTGATGGTTTTTCATTAATTATTTCTAATACCTTACAAATTAGTGAACAAATTAGTTCACTTCAAGGATGTGACTCTATTTTCAATATTACCCGTGAACGTGAACTGAGTTGGATTTTCCATGGTTGTTCCGACAGTTCCGTCACTCTTTATGAAGTGTGGGACGGTCAGAATATCTCCTTGGGTTATGACGCGTCATGCTACATTATAAACATTATAATAGAAAAATGATTATAGTAGCAATAAAATTGTTATGCTCGAGCACTTTGCAGTTCGTAAATCTATTACCTTGAGTTTCAAGTACATTACTCTTGTTGATAAATTGGGATAACAACCTTAAATGGCGCAGATTAAGGATTCCCATGTGTTAAAATTCTAAATAAATATAGACACCTAAAAATCAGCCCATTTTCATTAGACCAATTTAAAAAGATATTCTTTATATCTTATAAAAACCTCTATGTAACCTTGTCTATTGTCAGATTCGTGTGCTCAATTATCAGCCGGATTGATGACCGTCATGACACATGGTTCACTGAAATCTATTACTGTAAATAGAATAGATGTAGATAAATTGAGCTTATTATACAGTGTGTCCCCGGATGGAGTTGACAAGAGGAAAAAGATTTTTATTATTCATTTTACGACAAAAAGTTATTCTTTATAAAAAGTTCTGCTTGTTGAATAAATAAGTTCACCATCAGAAAATCTAAGATTAAATGTACAGAATGTCCATAAATTAAGATAACATGAAAATCCTTCAAGAAAGAAGTACCATTTATTGCATTTTAGAGTTTACTGTTAATAGAATAAGATCCATAAACACATAAAATTAGTTTAAATACAGAATTTTAAGTTAAATTTAGAAATACTAAAAGCATGAATACAGGACGCGATGAATGAAATTAATTTAAATGGACCACAAACCATACGTAAAGTCTATGGTGAATTTATTAAAAGGATGGAGATATGTGTGGAAGAGTGAGGTGGCCTTGAATAATTTTTGTTGACTTTCTTAATTGATTGAAATTTTGTATTTAAACTAAAGAAATGCAATAAGTGGTATTCCTCTTTTCATGATATCTTAATTTATGGACATTCTGTACATTTAAACAGTAGGTATTGGCGCCGTTGGCCAGCCCCCCACCCTTTTGATGCAAATGACCCGCGATCTAATTAATATTCAAATGAGGCGTGGTCTAATTGAATGCGCGAATTAATATTCAAATAAGGCGTGGCCTAATTAAATGCGCGAATTAAATGCGCCAATTAAATTACTTGATCTAATTAAATTAATTCACGGTATCATTTACATATCTCATATCTCATTTACATATATCATTTCTTATATGCATGCGCGAATTAAATTAATTCACGGTATCATTTACATAACTCATCTCTAATATGTACATCTCACCTCTCTCATTTCTCATATGCATGCTCGAATTAAATTAATTCACGGTATCATTAGCATATCTCCTCTCTCATTTACATTTATCATTTCTCATACGCATGCGCGAATTAAATTAATTCACGGTATCAGTTACATAACTCATCTCTCATTTGTACACCTCACCTCTCTCATTTCTCATATGCATGCTCGAATTAAATTAATTCACGGTATCATTAGCGTATCTCATCTCTCATTTACATTAATCATTTCTCATATGGATGCTCGAATTACATTAATTCACGGTATCATTAGGATATCTCATCTCTCTCTCATAAATTTATTTCAAAATAAATCTTATGTTGTCATTGCTAAATGATATTTAAATATAGATCTACACGTCATCATGTAATTATGCGAAAACAATTTAACATGTAGAAACGTAATAATAAAAATTTGCTTTCAAGTATACAAAGTATCTCTAAAAATTACTGTCAATCAACAGTCAGATTATCTCTATTACATTCTGACATGTTTAAATATACGTCATAAACATTTAAAATACGGTTTACAAGTAAAGCAGATTCTAATTTGAAAGAAAACACTTACGGTCGTTATGATTTCTTTTAAAAATTTCGTCTAAAAATTTATTTAAATAATTCCGATAAATATTTATAAATAAAACTTAGAAAAAGGAATATTGTGTAGTACCATTTTAAAGTCAAAAAGCTTATACCGTTTTAAATTTTACGCTTTTCAACTGTTGCCGCTCTTAAATGAAATTATACTTAATTAGAAATGTAAACGTCATACGGCTGACATTTAAAATACATCCGAGCAACATAATTGATAATTTTATCATTTCTCATATGGATGCTCGAATTAAATTAATTCACGGTATCATTAGCATATCTCATCTCTCCATCATAAATTTATTTCAAAATAAATCTTATGTTGTCATCCCTAAATGATATTTAAATATAGATCTACTTTGGCATGTTTAAATTCAAACGTCATAAACATTTAAAATACAGTCTACAAGTAAATCGATAATGGTCATGTAATTATTATCTAAGCATCTTTTCATTTACAATTATCTAGTAAACATGTATTGTTTCATACGACCAACAAAGGAATTTAGTGAGTTAGTCATAAAGAAACTTCAATGTAGACAGATTTGATGTACGCTTCATTAACTTTTTAACCAAGAAACATTTTTATTATTATTTAGTTAGACAAAGTGTTTTTATAATAACAGCTCTCAAAAGAGTCATTCCTTTAAAAATAATAATAATGTTCATGACGTACTAATTACGTAGACGCTAAAAATGATATAAAACCGAACGCTTTTTTAAAATAAACCATCCCGAAAGTCTTCCTCGGATCATTAAGATACTTACATCTAGTGCAATATTAAAATCAGGTATGTTTATTTTCATTTGCTTATATTTAAAAAACTATATGTAAATGATTTACGATTGTTTTTAGATTAACTTCCATTTAGATCATCTACAGTTCCTAAGAAATATAATTTGTTTATTTGAAATCAATCATGTAAGTTGCTTTAATTTTTAATTATTTTATGCGAACTAATCATTTTGAACTTTTTAGATCGTCTACAATTCCGTATCATTAAGAAATATTAATTTTCCTTATTTGAAATTCGTCAAAGTGAGTGTTGGTTTATAACTATATGTATGTATATATTTATATTAATTATTCCACTTCTTACAGCCTCCGACTAACATCTGACCGAAACAATGTCTTCTTCTTCGGCATCCAATTACGATAGCGACTATATTGATGATTATGAAGATGCTGATACAGAATTTTGGTCAAACGACGATCAAGAATTACAGCAGCAATTTCATAGTTGTATCTTAGATGGGGGAGCGTATAATACAATCTCGATCTCAGCTATTGTATGTTATGATACAGAGTTATTTTTACCGAACGGTGAAATATTGATAAATACTCAACGGTATACCACGGAAGCGATCCACATTCACGGAAGCAATAACGAAGAAGATGTGACACAGGCATATGACGAACTTTTACAGTTAATCAAAACAAAAAATAGACAATTAGGGGTAAATTATGTTTCGTTTTTGAAGTTTATTCGTGTATAGTGTGTGTGCGCACGTGTGTGTAACAGTTTAGATATGTAATGTATACATTTTGTTTCTTACTTAAGTCTATTTTGTTTGTATGTTTGTAATATTTAGACATTTACGAAAATTAAATCAAGTTGAACAGCAGATTACTATTTTAAATTTAATAGATCATACGAATTATCTTACCCTGTTCTGAATGACTGCTTTGTATAAATTGTGCATTGTTTGTAAATGCTCTCTGAACTATGATATTCATATATGAGAGAAATGTTATATAAGTCAATACAGCCCTATAACTATCATTTATTGAGCTATACAAAAAGATTTATATCTACGCTAAACTAAAGATTAATAGAAGTAATGCATTCCTGATATCATAAGATAACGATAAATCACATGATTATTCTTAGACTAAGGTCTAATTTAGGTAGTCAAATTGTAGGTAATCGAATTGTAGGTACATATCATGATATGATATCATACAATTATATTCTAGTAAGAATTGTAATAAAGTTACTGCTATAAATAACAACATTCTTTATCACGATCATCTATCATTATCATAATCATCTAATGTCATGCAGAGTCAGCAGCTAGCTCCTAAGTTTCTATATGCGAGAATCGGTATTATATAACACACACATCAGTCTACATTCATTGTTCTAATATTGATAGGAACTTTCTAGAATCTATAAAGTTGTACTACATATATTCAACTAATTTGAATATACGATAACGGGTACTCATTATACTTCTATGCACACAATCGAGGTATCAGTAAACTCCAACCACGTGATCAAGATTGTAGTATTCAAATCAAGCTTCCTAGCCCCTATACCTTATATTATTGAGAAAATAATTATACTATGTAAGCATCGATACGCTACATACGATTACGAGCCTGAGTATAAGCATAAACCCTATACTACAGATTTGTATCCTTTTTTCATTATATCTACTACAGACGAGGTGAAAGAATAGGCACATTTAACATGCGTATGCTACAATTATCTAATTTTCTAGTTTTCTATACGTAATGTAATTTTGAACAGATTTGAACCCTTTTCGTTATATCTACTACCCTTGTAAGCGATTTCTACATATACGTTCTTATTGTTTATACACCATATAGATATTCGTAGCATCTAAAGTAAACTCTTATTTAAACGTTATTTTACAATATATTATACATTTCAGCAACTCGTATGATTATCCCTCTCTATCGTAACCCAGTATGTAAGGACATTATGTTAAATACTATCTCATACATGTAAATAAACATTTCTTTAAAGAGTTTGTTAGGTCACCTAATCTGTTATAATATTACTATGATATTAGATCTCGTCAATTACAGTTTTACCATTAGGACATACTTAGTAGGTTATATGTGCTAAGTAAAATAATAAACAGATATTTCGAGAATTTTATGCATTCTTGAGAGAACGGGGTATAATATTTAAAAACACACTGTAGAAAACATATCAGTAGAGAAAGGGAATACATAAATACAGTATGTTTTGTATGATGAGTTGTCGTCAGTTTAAAAGAAATAAGTTCGTCGCCATATTTAAACGCTATTTTACAATATATCATACATTTTCAATAGCTTCGAAATACGCAGATATGTAATAATATACTATATACTCTTGTAGGATATTCATCGTATCTATAGTAATGAGTTGTTACCGGTTCTTTAACAAGCGTATGCTACAATTCTCTACTTTTCTAGTTTCTAGACATAACGTAGTTGTGAACAGATCTTAGCCTTTTTCGTTATATCTACTACCTTATAAACTGTTTCTACATATGTGTTCTTATTGTTTTACACCATATAGACATGAAACGATAACTTTGCGTACTAATATATGAAAATAATATAATGTATATCGCCTGATAAATAAAATTAAAATTATTCTTATTCTTTTACAATGAAATTTGGTTTGAAAAAACACGATGAAACGTTATGTATATTAATGCAGGAGTACTGTTAACGCATTCGTTATTTAGAGATTCACTTATAAGTACACTATCTATTTAGCTGATGCAATAAAAATTTCGTTATTTAAAAATTCCTAACATGGATAGCTTTATCTGTTTTAGAATATTCAAAGGCAGTATATGACAATAAATTATAGTGAGACTCCTGATCTATACAAAACGCCTTATATAAAATTAGAGATAAAAAATTAAACATGATATATGATATATATGATATATGGTGCAAATGCAAATATTCAACAATTCTAACCCCAATTTTTTCTACTTTTCTAGACGTAATGTAATTTTGAACTGATTGTTAACCTTTTTCGTTATATCTACTACCCTTGTAAACGATTTCTACATATGCCTTCTTACTGTGTATAATTTTGCCCCATGTAGATATTCGTAGTATCTATAGTAAACTCATATTTTAACGTTATTTTACAATATATCATCCATTTTCAATGGTTTCGAAATACGTAGATATGTAATAATATACTATATACTCTTGTAGGATATTCATCGTTGAATATAGTAAACTCGTATGATTAATATTAATTTGTAATTATTTTCAGCACCTCCGAAATATATATCTATAACATATGTCATATGTTTTGTAATACGTCTTTATAACTTTGAAACTACGTGATTTCCTCTTACAATATCTATAGTTATGAGAACCTTGAAGACAACCTGGAGAAATAAAACAGATAAATATTTTACTTTTTATTGAAACTGAAGACTGAACTATTACATCTATTATATACGATTAATATAAATACATAGTGAAGAATATACAAACATTATTAAACTATATAAAGAAAAAATTATTTAGAAAACTATATACAGATATTATTACTACAAGAGGCGCGTAACATCAGTTGATCCTGAAGGGTGAAGGGTGAAGGGAGAAGCGAGAAGGGTGAGGGGTGAAGGGCGAAGGGTGAAGGAAGAAGGGGAAGGGTGACTAGCCAGGGTTAATTAAGTTAAACGGAACGTGATATATAAATAGGAGTTCATGTTCAATCATTAGTCAAGATGGAACGGCGACGTGAGTGTGATGTATGCGGTCTGAGCATTCGACGCTCCGGGTTTGCACGTCATATGAATATACACCGTGGACACAAAGTTCAGTGTTCTATTTGTTTAAAGTATTTTACACGTCTCGATAACTACAGAAATCATTTGAAAATTGTTCATAGTACCCTAGATGGTGATAATAAGACTTCACCTAGCAATAATGGAATATTTAAAGACGTGAATCTAAAAACGTCGACACAGTGACACCACCGTTCATGAAACCGCAATAACAACTACAGAAGTCAATAAAGGAGAAAATAATAATAAAATACTAAACGCCCGTAATTCTATACGTAAGAAATTAGCCTACTTTCACCATGATAAAGCTGAACCTCGACTGGGGACCGTTAATCTCTCACCAAAACTTGAACACTCATCTCCAGTTACATCTGTTGAAGACGAAGAAGAAGAAGAAGAAGGAGAAGAATGCGATTCTGACTTAAAGATTTATCAGGAATTCTCTAACTATTATAGAGCATTATTAGCTAGCGGAAAAAACAAAAACGTAGATAAAACTAGGTATGATCTATATAATGACATCGATGAGTGGCGATTTGGTTGTTCGCTAGTACAGTTTCAGGGAAAAGATATTTTAATTAAAAACAAACTTTTCAATGGAACATCCGGCCTGTTTACTTTACTAACGCTTAAACGAATAAGCTCTCCTAGTCCAACAGAGGAAGATATCGACAACTATATGAAAATAATCTCACTTACTAATGCTCATAAGAAAGACTATAGGCGCAACGGTCGACTAATAAGCGTTAAACATTGGAAATACGAAAATGTAATCAGGCCTAATTTATACAGAATAACAGATTTTAGTCTCCCCAAAAAGTTAAACAAGATGAAACCGGATTGTATACGTCAGAGTACACCTGATCAACTAGTGGACAGACTTCGTCTGTTGTATGCTGTAAAGAAAGCTCTTAGCAGCAGTCTCGAAAACGAAAATGAAATAATTTCAGTCATCGCTGAGCTTAAAGCGAGAAAAATCATAGAATAAGTAAATATTTAATTTGTACTATGTAAGATGATCTTATTGTATTGCTATTTATATGTAATATGATAAAATAAACGATATACATTCTATATATGTTTTTTATTTCTTTACCTCTCTCGCGCAGCAAACGTTCTGGTAGATGATCCTTTTGAGTTCCTGCATCATCTTGATACGTTTTATTTACATTTTTATTTTTACCTTAAATTACAGAAATAAAAAGACAAGAAATAAATCATATTACATCTATTATTTACGAATAATATAATACATGTTATAACATTACAAAATAATTGATAACACAGTGAAACGTGTAAAAGATATAACAATTTGAAAACTATATACAGGTATGGTTTAAACTATTACATCCATTAAATACGATTAATATAAATACATGATGAAGAATATACAAACATTATTAAACTATATAAAGAAAAAAATATTTTGAAAACTATATACAGATATTATTACTACATGAGGCCCGTAACATCTTTGAAACTCTACATGATTTCCTCTTACAATATCTATAGTTATGAGAACCTTGAAGGCTTAACCTGGAGAAATAAAACAGATAAATATTTTACTTTTTATTGAAACTAGTTAACTTATATTCTAACATACAAATATACAACAACAAAATAGAAAAGTATACTTGAGGGTAACATTTTGTATAACCATTATCTTTTATTCTATAATACCTTCTTCTTTAAGCTCAGAAATAATTGAAATAATCTCATTATAGTTTTGTAAACTACTGCTACCCCTCTGTTTTAAGGTATAGAGTAGACGAAGCCTATCGACAACTTCATTCCAATACGGCGTTTTGTTTGTTTGTTTGTTTTTGGGCGAGGAATCAGGATGGCGGAGCATCCTTCGTACCTCATGGCACCGATTGCTATGATCATTTGACCGACCCTACTAGAATTTAGCATAATCTGGGGGAATTCCACCCCCAGTAGGGATTTTTGTTTTTGGAATTTGAAATTGGTAGCTTGAGGTTAGAGCCTACGAATACGTTTTTAGGACAGAACGTAGGGAGCAGAGTAAGTACAAAACAACATACTTTCATACAAGAACGTTTATTGATACGAGTAGTTTCGACGTTACTTAAAACATAATACATAACTTATATATAATATCTATCAAAATAGTACATTTCGTATACACTAATAATGGTACTACATACCCGACTATAAAGTAAACATGGTAAGTATAACAGCAGTTTAAAAGAATAGATAGTAAATATAACTATATCCAATTATTTTGTACTGATATAAAAAGCCGTGGATCGACTGATGTTACGGGCCTCATGTAGTAATAATATCTGTATATAGTTTTCAAAATAATTTTTTCTTTATATAGTTTAATAATGTTTGTATATTCTTCATCATGTATTTATATTAATCGTATTTAATGGATGTAATAGTTTAAACAATACCTGTATATAGTTTTCAAATTGTTATATCTTTTACACGTTTCACTGTGTTATCAATTATTTTGTAATGTTATAACATGTATTATATTATTCGTAAATAATAGATGTAATATGATTTATTTCTTGTCTTTTTATTTCTGTAATTTAAGGTAAACATAAAAATGTAAATAAAACGTATCAAGATGATGCAGGAACTCAAAAGGATCATCTACCAGAACGTTTGCTGCGCGAGAGAGGTAAAGAAATAAGAAACATATATAGAATGTATATCGTTTATTTTATCATATTACATATAAATAGCAATACAATAAGATCATCTTACATAGTACAAATTAAATATTTACTTATTCTATGATTTTTCTCGCTTTAAGCTCAGCGATGACTGAAATTATTTCATTTTCGTTTTCGAGACTGCTGCTAAGAGCTCTTATGAGCATTATAAGTGAGATTATTTTCATATAGTTGTCGATATCTTCCTCTGTTGGACTAGGAGAGCTTATTCGTTTAAGCGTTAGTAAAGTAAACAGGCCGGATGTTCCATTGAAAAGTTTGTTTTTAATTAAAATATCTTTTCCCTGAAACTGTACTAGCGAACAACCAAATCGCCACTCATCGATGTCATTATATAGATCATACCTAGTTTTATCTACGTTTTTGTTTTTTCCGCTAGCTAATAATGCTCTATAATAGTTAGAGAATTCCTGATAAATCTTTAAGTCAGAATCGCATTCTTCTCCTTCTTCTTCTTCTTCTTCGTCTTCAACAGATGTAACTGGAGATGAGTGTTCAAGTTTTGGTGAGAGATTAACGGTCCCCAGTCGAGGTTCAGCTTTATCATGGTGAAAGTAGGCTAATTTCTTACGTATAGAATTACGGGCATTTAGTATTTTATTATTATTTTCTCCTTTATTGACTTCTGTAGTTGTTATTGCGGTTTCATGAACGGTGGTGTCACTGTGTCGACGATTTTAGATTCACGTCTTTAAATATTCCATTATTGCTAGGTGAAGTCTTATTATCACCATCTAGGGTACTATGAACAATTTTCAAATGATTTCTGTAGTTATCGAGACGTGTAAAATACTTTAAACAAATAGAACACTGAACTTTGTGTCCACGGTGTATATTCATATGACGTGCAAACCCGGAGCGTCGAATGCTCAGACCGCATACATCACACTCACGTCGCCGTTCCATCTTGACTAATGATTGAACATGAACTCCTATTTATATATCACGTTCCGTTTAACTTAATTAACTCTGGCTAGTCACCCTTCACCCTTCTCCCTTCTCCCTTCACCCTTCACCTTCTCCCTTCACCCTTTACCCTTCTCCCTTGATCCTTCACCCTTCACCCTTCACCCTTCACCCTTCACCCTTCTCCCTTCACCATTCACCCTTCAGGATCAACTGATGTTACGGGCCTCTTGTATTAATAATATCTGTATATAGTTTTCTAAATAATTTTTTCTTTATATAGTTTAATAATGTTTGTATATTCTTCACTATGTATATATTAATCGTATGTAACAGATGTAATAGTTCACCCTTCAGTTTCAATAAAAAGTAAAATATTTATCTGTTTTATTTCTCCAGGTTAAGTCTTCAAGGTTCTCATAACTATAGATATTGTAAGAGGAAATCACGTAGAGTTTCAAAGTTATAAAGACGTATTACAAAACATATGACATATGTTATAGATAGCCGCGTCCAGGACTTCTTTCTTTTTTACCCTCAAGTATACTTTTCTATTTTGTTGTTGTATATTTGTATGTTAGAATATAAGTTAACTAGTTTCAATAAAAAGTAAAATATTTATCTGTTTTATTTCTCCAGGTTAAGTCTTCAGGGTTCTCATAACTATAGATATTGTAAGAGGAAATCACGAAGAGTTTCAAAGTTATAAACACGTATTACAAAACATATGACATATGTTATAGATATATATTTCGAAGGTGCTGAAAATAATTACAATTTAATATTAATCATACGAGTTTACTATATTCAACGATGAATATCCTACAAGAGTATATAGTATATTATTACATATCTACGTATTTCGAAACCATTGAAAATGGATGATATATTGTAAAATAACGTTAAAATATGAGTTTACTATAGATACGACGAATATCTACATGGGGCAAAATTATACACAGTAAGAAGGCATATGTAGAAATCGTTTACTAGGGTAGTAGATATAACGAAAAAGGTATAAAAACCGGTTCAAAATTACATTACGTCTAGAAAAGTAGAAAAAATTGGGGTTAGAATTGTTGAATATTTGCATTTGCACCATATATCATATATATCATATATCATGTTTAATTTTTTATCTCTAATTTTATATAAGGCGTTTTGTATAGATCAGGAGTCTCACGATAATTATTGTCATATACTGCCTTTGAATATTCTAAAACAGATAAAGCTATCGATGTTAGGAATTTTTAAATAACGAAATTTTTATTGAATCAGCTAAATAGATAGTGTACTTATAAGTGAATCTCTAGATAACAAATGCGTTAACAGTACTCCTGCATTAATATACATAACGTTTCATCGTGTTTTTTCAAAACAAATTTCATTGTAAAAGAATAAGAATAATTTTAATTTTATTTATCAGGCGATATACATTATATTATTTTCATATATTAGTACGCAAAGTTATCGTTTTATGTCTATATGGTGTAAAACAATAAGAACACATATGTAGAAACAGTTTACAAGGTAGTAGATATAACGAAAAAGGCTAAGATCTGTTCACAACTACGTTATGTCTAGAAACTAGAAAAGTAGAGAATTGTAGCATACGCTTGTTAAAGAATCGGTAACAACTCATTGCTATAGATACGATGAATATCCTACAAGAGTATATAGTATATTATTACATATCTGCGTATTTCGAAGCTATTGAAAATGTATGATATATTGTAAAATAACGTTTAAATAAGAGTTTACTTTAGATGCTACGAATATCTATATGGTGTATAAACAATAAGAACGTATATGTAGAAATCGCTTACAAGGGTAGTAGATATAACGAAAAGGGTTCAAATCTGTTCAAAATTACATTACGTATAGAAAACTAGAAAATTAGATAATTGTAGCATACGCATGTTAAATGTGCCTATTCTTTCACCTCGTCTGTAGTAGATATAATGAAAAAAGGATACAAATCTGTAGTATAGGGTTTATGCTTATACTCAGGCTCGTAATCGTATGTAGCGTATCGATGCTTACATAGTATAATTATTTTCTCAATAATATAAGGTATAGGGGCTAGGAAGCTTGATTTGAATACTACAATCTTGATCACGTGGTTGGAGTTTACTGATACCTCGATTGTGTGCATAGAAGTATAATGAGTACCCGTTATCGTATATTCAAATTAGTTGAATATATGTAGTACAACTTTATAGATTCTAGAAAGTTCCTATCAATATTAGAACAATGAATGTAGACTGATGTGTGTGTTATATAATACCGATTCTCGCATATAGAAACTTAGGAGCTAGCTGCTGACTCTGCATGACATTAGATGATTATGATAATGATAGATGATCGTGATAAAGAATGTTGTTATTTATAGCAGTAACTTTATTACAATTCTTACTAGAATATAATTGTATGATATCATATCATGATATGTACCTACAATTCGATTACCTACAATTTGACTACCTAAATTAGACCTTAGTCTAAGAATAATCATGTGATTTATCGTTATCTTATGATATCAGGAATGCATTACTTCTATTAATCTTTAGTTTAGCGTAGATATAAATCTTTTTGTATAGCTCAATAAATGATAGTTATAGGGCTGTATTGACTTATATAACATTTCTCTCATATATGAATATCATAGTTCAGAGAGCATTTACAAACAATGCACAATTTATACAAAGCAGTCATTCAGAACAGGGTAAGATAATTCGTATGATCTATTAAATTTAAAATAGTAATCTGCTGTTCAACTTGATTTAATTTTCGTAAATGTCTAAATATTACAAACATACAAACAAAATAGACTTAAGTAAGAAACAAAATGTATACATTACATATCTAAACTGTTACACACACGTGCGCACACACACTATACACGAATAAACTTCAAAAACGAAACATAATTTACCCCTAATTGTCTATTTTTTGTTTTGATTAACTGTAAAAGTTCGTCATATGCCTGTGTCACATCTTCTTCGTTATTGCTTCCGTGAATGTGGATCGCTTCCGTGGTATACCGTTGAGTATTTATCAATATTTCACCGTTCGGTAAAAATAACTCTGTATCATAACATACAATAGCTGAGATCGAGATTGTATTATACGCTCCCCCATCTAAGATACAACTATGAAATTGCTGCTGTAATTCTTGATCGTCGTTTGACCAAAATGCTGTATTAGCATCTTCATAATCATCAATATAGTCGCTATCGTAATTGGATGCCGAAGAAGAAGACATTGTTTCGGTCAGATGTTAGTCGGAGGCTGTAAGAAGTGGAATAATTAATATAAATATATACATACATATAGTTATAAACCAACACTCACTTTGACGAATTTCAAATAAGGAAAATTAATATTTCTTAATGATACGGAATTGTAGACGATCTAAAAAGTTCAAAATGATTAGTTCGCATAAAATAATTAAAAATTAAAGCAACTTACATGATTGATTTCAAATAAACAAATTATATTTCTTAGGAACTGTAGATGATCTAAATGGAAGTTAATCTAAAAACAATCGTAAATCATTTACATATAGTTTTTTAAATATAAGCAAATGAAAATAAACATACCTGATTTTAATATTGCACTAGATGTAAGTATCTTAATGATCCGAGGAAGACTTTCGGGATGGTTTATTTTAAAAAAGCGTTCGGTTTTATATCATTTTTAGCGTCTACGTAATTAGTACGTCATGAACATTATTATTATTTTTAAAGGAATGACTCTTTTGAGAGCTGTTATTATAAAAACACTTTGTCTAACTAAATAATAATAAAAATGTTTCTTGGTTAAAAAGTTAATGAAGCGTACATCAAATCTGTCTACATTGAAGTTTCTTTATGACTAACTCACTAAATTCCTTTGTTGGTCGTATGAAACAATACATGTTTACTAGATAATTGTAAATGAAAAGATGCTTAGATAATAATTACATGACCATTATCGATTTACTTGTAGACTGTATTTTAAATGTTTATGACGTTTGAATTTAAACATGCCAAAGTAGATCTATATTTAAATATCATTTAGGGATGACAACATAAGATTTATTTTGAAATAAATTTATGATGGAGAGATGAGATATGCTAATGATACCGTGAATTAATTTAATTCGAGCATCCATATGAGAAATGATAAAATTATCAATTATGTTGCTCGGATGTATTTTAAATGTCAGCCGTATGACGTTTACATTTCTAATTAAGTATAATTTCATTTAAGAGCGGCAACAGTTGAAAAGCGTAAAATTTAAAACGGTATAAGCTTTTTGACTTTAAAATGGTACTACACAATATTCCTTTTTCTAAGTTTTATTTATAAATATTTATCGGAATTATTTAAATAAATTTTTAGACGAAATTTTTAAAAGAAATCATAACGACCGTAAGTGTTTTCTTTCAAATTAGAATCTGCTTTACTTGTAAACCGTATTTTAAATGTTTATGACGTATATTTAAACATGTCAGAATGTAATAGAGATAATCTGACTGTTGATTGACAGTAATTTTTAGAGATACTTTGTATACTTGAAAGCAAATTTTTATTATTACGTTTCTACATGTTAAATTGTTTTCGCATAATTACATGATGACGTGTAGATCTATATTTAAATATCATTTAGCAATGACAACATAAGATTTATTTTGAAATAAATTTATGAGAGAGAGATGAGATATCCTAATGATACCGTGAATTAATGTAATTCGAGCATCCATATGAGAAATGATTAATGTAAATGAGAGATGAGATACGCTAATGATACCGTGAATTAATTTAATTCGAGCATGCATATGAGAAATGAGAGAGGTGAGGTGTACAAATGAGAGATGAGTTATGTAACTGATACCGTGAATTAATTTAATTCGCGCATGCGTATGAGAAATGATAAATGTAAATGAGAGAGGAGATATGCTAATGATACCGTGAATTAATTTAATTCGAGCATGCATATGAGAAATGAGAGAGGTGAGGTGTACATATTAGAGACGAGTTATGTAAATGATACCGTGAATTAATTTAATTCGCGCATGCATATAAGAAATGATATATGTAAATGAGATATGAGATATGTAAATGATACCGTGAATTAATTTAATTAGATCAAGTAATTTAATTCGCGCATTTAATTCGCGCATTTAATTAGACCATGCCTTATTTTAATGTTAATTCGCGCATTTAATTAGACTACGCCTCATTTGAATATTAATTAGATCGCGGGTCATTTGCATAAAAAGGGTGGCCAACGGCGCCAATACCTACTTTAATCTTAGATTTTCTGATGGTAAACTTATTTATTACACAAGCAGAACTTTTTATAAAGAATGACTTTTTGTCGTAAAATCAATAATAAAAATTTCTTTCCTCTTGTCAACTCCATCCGGGGACACACTGTATATTAAAATAAATATTATTGTGACCGTAATTCCAAAAGTATTCTAAAATAATGAAAAAATTACTTAACAATTTTTAAAATTTGTGACTTATGTCAGTATATCAGCGTGCTTTGATTTTTACGTGCTAAGTTGTTTAGCACTGTTTGTTTTGATCTGTCTGTCGTTATAACAACCTCAGAGAACTATGAGATCTGAAACGCTGCAGACAAATTCGAGAAACAGTTGTAAACATTGGAAAACAACAGTTCAACCACCAAACTGTGGCTACAGTATTTTCGCATAACACTAGCGAAAAATTAAATTGAGGCAGAAAGTTCTGAAAATTGGGAGCTTCATCTCGTCATCGTACATAAAATGCTGCCGTTTTACCACGCAACATTCAAAACATGGGTTTTGCTTCGAAAAAAGTATCTCCCCAAGATTATAAAAACTTTACTTCAAAAGGTTACTATTACTATTGGACGATTCGAAAAATTTTGGTATAAAATATTATCGGACATATCAACACATATAAACAGTCTTTGAAGTTATCAATAAAAGAATGGTTGGCAGATGGTGGTTTGACACAGAGCCGTGGAATTACAGACATCGTTATTATAATTACAACGTGGACGTTAGGCATGGTACAACTACAGAACGTTTGCAAGCAGATTTGTGACGGTACGTTTTCAATCTAAGATTTTATATCCCATGAACCTTTATTTAGGGTTTAGCGTCGATATCCGATGAACTGTTATTGTAGTTTTGTTTAACTCCTCATGCGCGTTGAGCTTAGGAGATTGCAGGTGAAAACGTTCGTTTTTGCAATTTTGGCATTTTTGCGTCGTATTGCACGTGCTCGAGAAGCATAGGCTATTCTAGTGATGAATTGGAATAATTCGATTTTTAAGCCACATCTTTAGATGGATATTTGCTTTCTCTGGTATTAATAAGAAATTAGCTAATTATAGTTGTCTGCGACGCTAATTTCATCTTTTAAGGATTTGTATCGTGCGTACGATGTAATCTTTTCTAAAAGTCCCGCTCAACAACTCAGGTATGCAGTTTTTTTTTTCTTATCTACATATGTGGTTTTTGTCAATTTTGATGCTAATTCTTTTGTTCTCCGTAGGGATTTCATTTCATTTCACTTCATTTCATTTTATTTTATCTTACTCCTCTTATAGATTTATTCTTATCGATATTATAATTGATATGGTTATGGTAGTTGGAGTATATATACATATATCAATTGGAGCATAACTAGTTTATGTTATCAACATTGTAAGATAGTAGATGAGTTCAAGGCTGTTTTTGGTGACCTAGAAGATTGGTTATAATTTATAAAGAAGCTGGATTACCGAACAGATCCCCCCTTGAAGATCAAATCAATGGTTTTGAAGACGGATAACTGATAAAATACAAAACTTCCTTTGAGGTTTATTCTGGTATTCGGGTAACATGTTTTTATTTAGTTTTTAATTATTAATCTTATTTGAAACAAATGTTATGAATGATGAGTGATTGGTGGTTGTTAGAAAACATTTGGGGTAAATAAGGTATTGAGACAAGACAGTCATATCGATAATTTATCTATACCTCAAACTAAGTTGGGTTAATATTGATTAATTTATGAATTATTTTTTTTTATTATTAATTGCTATTTAAATTTCATAGTTAATTGATTACATATATTTCATTTCTTGTTGGTACATATGAATTATAACTATATTTTTGAACGAATAAGTATCTTATGTGTTTATGTTTAATTCTATTTGGGGTAATAAATATATGAAACGATTGTTTGTACTGTTGATTATATTATTTGATTTGCCTTTTGATTATTTGTGTGTTAGCAAGATTTATGATCTGTCTTGGAGCCGATCAGCTGCGTTTGAGATACTAGTAATCGAGTATTTGAGGGAGTCAAGGGCAAACGATTACTGGCGCCCATGATCATCCTTTTTTTTTGTTGTTTTGCTGTAGCTCTTGCGAGAAACAAACCGCACGACCACTCTCCGACAGCTTAGCTTGGCTTCCATTTTCTTTTGTTTATTTATTATGCAGCTCCAAGACTGACAACACGTATTTTGTAAATAGGTAACTACCTGGATAAAAGCCCGTCGTAGATTGAAGAGTTTTTTTGTAGAGCATCAGAGTATGTCGACATCAGGCCTACCAGAATAGCTGACCCCTTTTCTGAATCCAACGGATTGGTTTTAATGATTACTAGAATTTTTGGTAACGACACAGCGGTATAGAAGTCGATGCCCGGATTATTTTAACTAATCCATTGCTACTGTCTCAATGAATGTGCATTTCCAGACAATCGTATGATAACTTGAAAGGGTAGCTGGCATACGAACTCGCTTCTTACCCGTTACCATTATTTGCAGAAGGAATGTGAAAGGGCACGAAATCCAGTTTGCTTAAAGAATTCTTTACTGAATTAAAATTACCTGAGAACACTGAGATGCGAAGAAACTCGCTTGTCGTTATTGATGGTGGGTACCTACTGCATACGGTTCTTTGGGGACGAGGCGAGACCCAATTGCATTTTCAAAAATACGTGGTCATTTCGTGTGAAATCACCTAGGTGGTCTGCCCGATCATCTCAGGTTTTTCTTATAATTTTTTTTCAGATTGCTAGTTGTGAGTAGAGGCAAAAAACGTTGGAGTTATTTTCGACGGTTACACCGAACATCTGAGCTCCGTTAGAACAAATCTGCCGTACTACTTCAAAATGCAAGAAAGCAACGTTGACTCAATATAGATTCTTTGCCAACAAAGATAAAATTATTTAAAACATTTAAAACGTTTAAAACTTTATCTCTAAGATAACGTAAAAAGGGGTCTCACCGTCACGCGCCGATATGACGTCCCCCGTTTCAACCTTCCCGCGCAACAAATAAAAAAATATTACACTTGCGAAAAAGGTTAATAGGAAATAAATTATAGGAAATTTTACGTTCTTTAAAACGCTGTGCCAATTTTTAATTTAGCAGGAATAGGAGATATTTGAATAAAAAGCGTTTAACCGTTTTTTAAGGTCGCGGCAAAAGTACTTTGCGTGACCTTACGAGAACTTGCTACTGCACTCGCATATGACCCCGCCAGCAAACCACAAAAGATGATTCACGTCGGTGGCTATTGGACTCAGGAGAGGGATTTCGGACATACCGATTGAACTAAAAACCGGGTTATTAAAAAGATTATTGTTTAAGTAAATGTAAACTTTGCATATTTGGTTCAGAGGCGTAGCTAGCGCATGTGCAACCTGTGCACGGCACAGGGGCGCTGCAGTCAGGGTTCGCCAGCGTGACAGAGTAAAATATAATATAAATTAAATACTACCAGTGCAAAGTTGGAATGAAATTTACTAATAAAATATAGCTTATATTTTTAACCGGCCATTTTTTTCATTGCGCTGCCTTGGACAGGGTCACCACAAATCCCAGCTACGCCTCTGCTTTGGTACATTAGAACGACTATTAACCGCGCACACCAAGCTGGGTGACAACGGGGATGATAGCCGGGATAATAGTGAGAGTGTTTTGCAATTTCACTCCGTTGATAGTTAAATACTTTAAAGAACAGCATAAGCAGATGACACGGGCCACTTCCAAACGCCTTCATAGTTTTATTCAATTATTAATTTAAAATTTTGTTCAAACAAAATGATTAAAATTAAATAAATACATTAAGTGAGCATAAAAAAATAAACAGTAAAAAATTCTCCTGGCACTTGAAAAAATGGCAATTATTTTATTCCGTAGGTGTGCAGATACTGTCATTCGCGACAAAGGAACTTCCTTCGGGACATTTCATTTTTAACGATAAATATCCTCCAACCTCTTTTTGATAACAAATATAGTAGTCGTTACTGTTGAGCGGATTTGCAAATCTTCCTTTGGCAGAACATTGAAATGATTCCGAGGGATTCACATTTCTATCTGAAGCATCTAGTCTGCTCCTGTAATTCATTACTTGCCTTTTATTTATATAATGAATAGGTAAATTGTCACCAGTCTCTCTAATTTTTCTTAATATTCTATACAAAATATTATGTTTCTGTTTCTTTTTTCGCACAGAACGGGTATGTTTCATGTCGTCGACGTTCACTAATCGTAGAAAATTATTTAATTCGTCGGATCTAATAGTTTTGCATTTTGCACGAGCTTGGGGACTACACCAACCCAATCTAAAATCGAAAGCCATGCCATCTGGACATTTAACTTTAATTTTCTCAAACACTCTTGGAAAATCTCGTTTTTTATGGCATATGAAAAACGTGTTACAGTTTTGTGGGTCTGGAAAGACACCCTCTGAGTCACATTTAAATTCTATTTTTGGTGGAGAACACGTAGATGCAGTGCTGCATTTGGTATGTCTACTAGTAGTAAAATAAGGACGTGGAGAAGTAGTTGTCGTAGTTGTTTTGGTACGCTTCCTCTTAGTAGTAGTACTACACGTACTTTCAGTCGTACTATACGTACTGGTAGTAATATCGCAAGTAGTAGTTTCCGTGAATTCCTCGTTTATAGCAGTTATTATTTCAGGTTCTATTGGAGTAGTTTCCTTGAATTCTTCCTCCGTGAGTGTGGTTTCTGGTACTATGAAAACATAAGATATTTTAGGTTCAGCGTATCTACCGTGCATTTTAGGATCATGGGAGCCAGCAACCATTCTGGTCTGTTTGGAGGTACACTTTTTTTGTATAGAATCGTAAGTTTGACCTTGTCGACAAGTTCGTCTTATTGCAACAAACCCACCATCGGATGTCATATCACAATACCAGTACGAATTATGATTATTAACGTTTTCGAAATTTCCTTTTGCGTGACAAGTGAAAATGGAAGAGGCGTCCGATTGTGTTAAATGTTCAGTATCGTCGTTAGTGTCAGAATCTCTTTTACGTTCAGCTTTGATACTGGCAGCGTATGTGCCAAAATATCTCCCAAAACACAACTCAATATAAATTATTGCAAGTAGGCCATATAATAATTTCTAAAACGAAAAATCCTTTCGAATAACTCTATCATATCACGAATTATAGAAGAGTACTTACACATGACTTATACGCATATTTCATAGTTTTTAAAATACTCGAATTTTATTTCTGGTTGCATTTTCTAAACATAAATACTAGGTTATCCAAAAAAGGTAAATACTATCATCTACTTTAAAATTAATCGAAAGAGATGATTATTCCTGCAAATTTGACAAATGTCGCTTTGTGTTACTTGACAATGTATAGCCTTGACATTTATGAATTTTTATAGACGGCTTCGATTTATATATCGATAGAACGATCTCATATGGTGTGGTAAAACTGGATATGATCGATATTTTTTTAAATATAGGAGTTATGATTTTACTTTATATGTTGCCGATTCGCCTTCCACAGTTTACGTTTGGTAGATTTATCTTTTATGAAGGTTCGAGAATAGTATGTTAATTTATTAACTCTAACTAAAATCACCACTTTTGAATTTCAGAAGGAAGAAATATTACCCATAACATTCAGTTTTGAGCGCTTGGTTTATGTCACAATCAACCAATGACAAAACAAATGAAATTTACCTCTTGAACTTAATATTTTTATCTAAAACAGGTTCCCAAAAATAAAACATGTTTGTTCTCAACATAAAATACCCTTATTTTAAGGCTATTTTTCTATAACAAAGGATAGGTAACGACGAAATGTATTCATTCCTTTCCAAAAGGATCATAAAGAAGTCTAAAGAACAGCTTATCTTCAAATTTATTCTAACAAACGAATAATAAATCTGAAAAGTTGCCCTACAAAGTTGTATTAACTTCACTGCAAAGCGTGAGATCTTCGAGACGATGGAATACAGGATAGTATTAGGTTTTATTGTAATTCGAGATTATTCCAATACATAGTCGTATTTAGTTTGCTTTTAACCATAGAAAAAATGAGTTTGAAATATTTTATATAATACAAGAATTATTCTACTTGAAATGAAGCGGCTTAAATAATCAACCAAAAAAAAAGGAATCTGTTATAAAAGTATAAAAACAGGGGTGTTCAATGTACCCTTTAGGAGGTTATATCAGAGAACGGTAAACGTTGTATTCTGCTAAGTGACCGCAGAGCAACCGGTCCGATGAGAGAACCTCTTAAAAGATACATACGAACCACCGTTAATAAAAAAAAGGAATAGCGGATCACTATGGAAACGTTCTCTTGTGAAATGTCTGACTAGTCCAATCTTGGAGGTTTTTTGATGCCGATACTAATTACTGCGAAAAGTCTGTCGAATCGACGATTAGAAGCTTAATCATTGATCAAAACTTTTGATATATTTCCGAACTCGTACATTAAACCTCTTTAGTAGATTATCATCAGCATATTAATAGCAGTTGACTTTATCAAGCATGAGTGAAGAACATTAATTAGCGTTTGCAGTGTCCCAAATTAACAATAAGTGTTTGTTACAAACTGTGTCATAATGAATAGTTGCATTCGTTATCATTAGAACTTAGAAGCAGTTTGCATAGCAATAATAGGACAGATCACCCAGAGCACTGCAGTACCTACAGGAGGAAAAGTGGGTAGCTTTAGTTACTAGCCGCCTATTACTAAGAATTATTCCTCGGTACTGCCTTAGCAACCCGATGAATCTTTACATAATTTTAAAAATGCCACGATGCAGTGAAGATCCTCGAGATAGAACCCAGAAGCTCAAGATCTGTAGTCAAGTTTCGTACATCCTCAGCTACTAGCTACTTATGTATATACATGTACATTTATATGCTTAAAACAAGTTTATACTTAGAAAAAGACATGAGAGAGCGCTTCTAAAGATTCTTTCTGCCAGAGCTGTCTTTCGTAAACTACTTTTATTATAGTCTAATGTTCAAGCTCAAATTCAAATTCTGGACAATGTTCCTGAGTTGAATCATTCATATCTAGTACTATAACGAGCTCGTTCGGGGTATACATACATATATCCTATTCTCCGAGTGGTCCTTATAGCTGGCGCCATTGCGCGGTGGAAACTTTAAGTTCTAGGGAAGAAAAAATCTGATAAAAAGAGCTTTATTTTACCATTAAAACAGCTTACTTAATTTCAAGGTTCGTACCCACATTATTGTTATATTACTTAAGTAAATTAATTATTATTCCTGAAATCGTGAATTTGCTTGTCCAAGATTCGAATAACCGGCCTTGGTCGCTACTTATTATTATTACTATTACAGTTAGCGATATTTTCTTGGACAGCATATAATAAAACCAAAAGTTGCCGGTTCTGAAAGCACGTAGTTACACTGGATGATAAGAATTTGAATGTAACATCCATTTCAGACCTTGCAAATTTTCAAGGATGTATAGTCCATTTCAGATTTTAGTTTTAAATTGTGGATCTGAAAGATCAAAAATTGATATTTTTGTTACACTTCTATCCTTTCAATATGCTTAGTTTTGTTTTTGTTGAAACGAATTTAGGTATTTCGGAGAAGTGGTGAGCTTTTGTATCCAGTAAAATGTTATGAGGTGGGTCTTTTATCATTTTTATTATTAATTTGATTGCTTTTTAAAAAGTCATGAATTTAACCAAAATACGGAATATAATAAAATTGGATATCAGACAGCATTCCTTTAGAGATTTGCATCTACAAGTTATGCAGCCATAAAATAATAAATATTTTATATACTTTAATACACCGCAATCATCCTTCGTCCATAAAAATTTTAAATAATCAGTGCACTACGAAGTTATAATTGTTGAGATGGATTTATAAATTATCCTTATGTTTGCTGTAAACAATTAGCCTTTTTTATAAAAATTCATTATCATAGTTAAATATTGCAATATATTTGTCAGATTATGTACATTTCTTGTTATGTAAAGATCTTGTTATTCAGATTTTAGTAATTCCAAGTGATGCCTTCCATGAAGATTTCCATATTCATTGCAACCGTAAGTATTATTGATGAGTCGTTTCATACAACTTAAAACAGTGATGCTAGATATAATAATGATTCTTAGCTTTCATATACAGGTTGCCTAGAAATTTGTGGTACAGAGTTGATTGGGAGTGTTGGAATGTAATAGATATGTATCTTGCTATAAGTCAACAAGACATGGAATGCATGTTTCAAATTTAACTATTAGAATAGTAATCACACAGACACAGATTTATACTTGCTATTTTAATACAATGATAAAGTGCACATTCCACAGAGAGAAAGTATGTTTTACCTGATTCCGTGGATTTTTAGGCAACTGATATAGTACATTCCAGAATGTTAATAAATTTTCTCAAAAAATTAACATATCATCTATCCTTAGTCATTTAGTTTCTATTTTGATTTTCTACTTACAAATCATAACAGGTGAATTAATTACGTACATTCTAGATCCACTAAACAATACACTAAACTAAAAATAAGTACTTAAATTTTTAGATAACCTGTCTCATTTTTGCTATATATTGCCAAACAACACAAAGACAGTGTTTTACTGCTGGAAGATTCTCATATCCAAACACTGACTGTAGACAATACATGGTATGCGGAGTAAGGAGTGATGGAAGCTTGATAAAAACAGATTGGACATGTCCAGGAAATTCCAGATTCAATTCTAGAAATCAAAAATGTCAACTTAATTATATATGTCCTGAATACATATGTAATATTACCATAAATCCCAATGCACCATACTTCGATTTTTATGACCCCAATAGCATTGACAATACAACCTTTGTAAGATGTGTAGTAGACTTCTATAACCAGAATTTGCTAATTCCGGTTACCTTACCATGTCCTCAAGGACAAATATTTGTGAGATTGTATCCTTTTAATCCTTTATCGCCAGGTTATTGCAGAAATGTAAATATTGTAGGATAATGTACTGTTACTGATATAGTGTATATGTATAAAGTTTTCAAAACTATTCTGCATACGTTTTATAGTTTATAAGAAAAATGTTAATATTAAAGTAAACTTTGTTAATATACCAATTCTACTTATTGTCAATATAAATCATGCACTTATCCTGAAGTGTTTTAATGACTGCGTTTAGCGAGAGCGTAAGCAGCTTGCAGTTAGAAGCACTAACCAGACGGTTATTACGACTAGTAGACTAGTACGAAATGATTGTACCGTCATTTCGTACTTTTCATTTTTTAATTTTTAAGAAATAATAGTATCGTGTACTTAAGCGCACATAAACGAAAACGCGAGGTTACATTTATATTAACTAACTAATATTAAAGCTTATATACGAGCCCCGTCCCGGTGAAGTTCGCACACTTCTATTTCTGTTAATCCGCGCCTCGCAATTTTTACCCTGGATTTTTTTGATTTTTCGAAGTAACTATTTCTTTTTGCTAGAGTAAAGTACTGATCTCCTATATTATAAGTTATGTTGTTATATTGTTAGATTTCGTTGTGTATTTATCTTTTATATTTTAAAACAAAGAACACCACGCAATTTTTTCCCAAAATTTCCTTTGATCTTGAAAGTAACTGTTTCTTATTGTTAAAATAAAGTATTGCTTCTGCACCTACTCCATGTCACGTTTTTTTAAATTTTACTAAGGCATGGATCCCTCTTACCGCCTCTTTGCGTCCGTAGACTGTTCGGAATTGAAGGGGCGGCGTGAAGAAACCATTCATAGAATTTCATTAAACTTAACATGGAATAAGTGCAAAGACAGTACTTTACTCTAAAAACAAGAAACAGCTACTATGTATATCAGAAAAAATGAGGGGCGTCCTTAAAATAACAAAAATAGAGTGTGCGAACTTCACTGGGACGGGGCCCGTATTTAGCGCTAACTACGCTAACCGCCGTTATTCTGCTATGTGCAGTTTAGTACCAATTTTTAGTTTTTTGCTCCATAACTAATAATGTATGTCCCGTTGAGCATAGCCTCTGTTACATTTACGTGTGATATAATTTTCAGTATTTCTCATACTGCTTTGAATACGAGGGAAGCGCTCAAATGATTTTTTGAAAAAAGAGACAAGAGGTAAAATATAAACAGTATAATAATAATAATAATAATAATAATAATTGCTACAACCCATAGCCTGGAAACCAGGCCCCAGAAGCTATAAGCTTGTGCGGGAGGGAGGGGGCGATTATTATTATTACGTAGGCCCTAAGTGCGGCTGCAGCCGACTTACAGATGGAACAGCGCAAATCCCACATTTGTGTCACAGCTAAGGAAAACTGCAGAAAACCTTAACCAGATCTGCCGGCACCGGGAATCGACCGCGGGCCGCTTGGGTGAAAGTCCAGCACTCTAGACATTGCACTACCAAGGCTGTATAAGTTTATTACTTAAGAGATTGTTACACGTCGTCATCATGCGCATAAACGAATTTGTGAATGTGTACTTTCGTTCATACAGATTTCTGAACAGCTGAAATAAATTGTTTGTTGGAGTCATTTTTTGATACTTGCCTTCTGCATGGTTTATGATTTATCATAAGTGTTTCCTAAATTCTTATTATTTGCAACTCTTTATAGTTAATAAGTAGTTGTAGCATATTTAGTTCTTTATTATTCAGATAAGAACATTATAAGCTGATACTCCACTGGCGACAGCTAAACTCTGTAGCTGCGCAGACTTGATGACGTAATTATCAATTCTCTAAGGTAATAAACTTTAAATCTGTACAGGTTGTTTTAAAAAAGGTAAAATATTGGAACGGCATATAGAAATACCAATAGCAAGTCAAAAAGTCACTGGGTCAACTGTTTTCCAACACCTTTCTTGATAATATATTTACTAAACCAATGTATTTATTAATAATTAATAATTAAAATAAAGTTTAGTTGCGTTTGTATGGCATATTCATTTGGACATTTAATTAACAAATTAAATGCTGGTCAATAATAAAACTTGTAAATGGCAAAAAATTCTTGTTTCTATAAAACGGTTGGTTTGAGGCGCCATGTTGATTCAAACTCTTTGATTTGCTTTTAGTACTACAATACGCCATTAAAATAACTCTTTCCAACCGGTTTGATTACTTTGATAGGTAATTTGATCTTAAAATTAAAGACGCAGGAGGCAAACTATTACTTCTCTCCCTCTCTGAGTGAATCCGAAAAATTTATTAGTTACTCACTGGTCGATGCGAGGTTGCATATCCACCCTCTACTATCTCTCCAGACTAGTGCCGGAGCTATAAACGTGCTCAGCCGTCGGGGTCTATCTCAAGGGACGAACCCCTCGTCCAGCATTAAGACTACGTGGGACTTCACTCCAATTTTCGATGTGGCGGGAATTAATTTTGAATGGTTTTGCCGCACCGATCTCCCAGTTGTAGGCCTAGTGTGTCCCTGACAGAGCTTCGTTTCCAGTGTACCAAAGTAGAATCCCGGTATGTACCCTTGAGGTGAAGTTGTCTTGAACGGTGCCGTGAACAATGGATATTTTTACCTAAGCTATTACCTAATTCCAAAAAATATTTTAATAAGTTCTAATCCCTGATCACATTTTAAAAACATATAACCATTAGTACCTAAACCTAAAAATATTTCTAAAAATTCAAATCTAATCTTTAATCCCATAAAAAGCTAGAAAATCTAATCTTTCATCCAGTACATATTTGTCAAAAATTTGGGTATTACCCAATTCTGGAAGTAAGTTAACATAATACAATACATATACGAGTATGTATGTATTCTGTTTAAAAACTAAACAAGCACATCATGTTACAAATGATTATGCTTGCGTCTTCATGCACAGTTTATATGAATCTGAAAAAATTACTATCGTCTTACTTCTCAAGATAAATAACAATTAAATATTTACTATTGCTATTACTGTTGAATAATATCTAGAATTCGGGATCGACTGATCCCAGGATGAGTAATCACCAATCAGGACTAGGATTGGGGATTAAATAAATCTATAATCTCCAAGCAAATATTTATAAAATCTAATTCACATCCATCACCCTAAAAAATATTTCTAAAAATTCAGTCCCTAATCCTAAGAAATATTTTTAAAAACCCGATCCCAAATCTCAAAAACTATTTTTAAAAAATACAATCCCCTAATCCCTCGACCCAAAAATATTTTTAAAATATTTAATTTTCAATGCCTAATTAAAAATAAATATTTAAAAATTCAACCCTAGTCCTTTTTTTAAATTTAATCCTCAAACCATAATCATAAGAAATTTTTCAAAAACTTACTCCCCTATTCCCATTCTTTGTCAAAAATTGGGAGTACCAAACCCTACCGAGCAGGTATTTACAACGCACGAAAATTGAAAGTCTCGGTCCGATCACCAATTAGTATTCTCTCCTGGGTGCTGAGGAATAATGAACCTAAAACAGTGGCCGTTCTACTTCATTCAAACAATTTGGAACTAAAATGCATATTTTCAAATAGTGACCAAAAATAGTTTGTTATATTTAAGGCTACTAAAATTCAATAGTTATGGGTAGGCTTTCTGATCGATAATACATCTCAACTCTGGGATGGATGCAATTACTTAGTACAAGTTGAATAATTATAGACAAATATTAAAGTGTATCTGAAAATGACAGTTGAGTAATTAAGTACGCACACATGCGGGCATATTTGGAAAGAGTTCAAGCCGAGATAAGAATTATCTTTTAATTCTATCTGTTTATGACTTAAACTTAAAATAGTACTGAAAAGCTAACAATGCATCCTTACCTAATAAAACTCAATTGGGTAGTTAGCTGGCTTATGCAGTTAAGTACTCTGTCTAGGTATCTGTGATGGTACAATTATACATTGATCGCTGTAGTTCGATCCAGGCAGATCTGCTTAGTAAGTAGCGTTACATGGTCGATCTAACTACTTCGAGCTCGCTCGCTGCTTCGAGCTACGTTCGAGCTCTTACATGGTTGTCTTGTAGGCACACTTTGGACACTCAAGATCTTCAAACTTCCGCCAAAGTTTCCATTTTTGAGTTCATTAGCAGCGTTAACTCTAATAAACTCGATTTACAGGCTGGTGTCTATTTCTGGCACCTGCATTTATTCATAAGTTTACCAACGTCTGTACGTTAACGTTTTATTATAACCACCCACAATAAAATTAAATTCTATTAAATTAAAATTCTTTGGCAAACCTATTTAGATTAATAGACAGGCATAAAACCCGGCGCTTTAAGTTTTTAAACCCATTGTGAGAAAAAAATTAAGGAGATTCTTTTGGAACAATTAAATAGTTATATTTATTTATATTAATATAATAAAATTCAACGTTAATGTGTTTAACCGTAAGATAGATTTAAATAAACTTTGTCTGAGGTAGAAAATTAGCAACATTTTAAATAATTTAGATTGACCTTTGTAACACTCCTATTGGAGTAAAATAAAATTGTTTGAATTTTGTTTAGTTTTTAAACGGCTAAGAATTTAATGCAAATAAACTAAGTTTGACTGTTGTAATATTACTTAAGTAACGTTCAAATTGACTTTTATGCGAAATAAAAATTATTGAAAATAATTTTTTTGTGTCTTTATTAATGTGGTGTTCACTTATGAGCTATTAAGGTCGTTTTTATAAATTTCCCCTTTTACATGTAGATTTCCCATTTTGAAAAAGTTTAATGATAAGTTAAAAGATTTATTTAAAATCATTTAACTTTATTCTCACACGAGGTGGCGCTTATAGGTCAATTCAAATCAATAAGCCTTTCAATTTTATAATGACCGAATAGAATTTTAGTATGAACTTGCTTTGAGTAGCTCAGCTATGGTAATCAGCTGTAAGGCTAACGTAAGTATTAAACTGTTTATGTCCAGTTGTAGAGGCTGCATTTAGCGGCCGGCGCGGATTTATCAATATTAAGCAAACAATGTTAGTAGGTGTTCTACGTGAGGTCGCGTCGCCCGTAACATCGCTAGATGTGGATTTTAGTCGGTTGGCGCGATCAAATTATTTGATATTTCCGCCTTCACCGCGTTAGCCTCATCTGAATTGTCGGCATAGCATTGTTTTGCATGTTTTGTTAGATTGAATTTTATTTTACAAGAAAAAACTTATAACAGAATTATTAACTTTGAAATAATTGTGAAATAAATTTGAACAATTTGTTAATATCTTATATAAATGGTGAAGTTTTCCAAAGGACCCCGCAGAATCCTTGGAAAACGGTTTTCACCTAATTGCTCTGAAACGTTGGTGAAAGATAGTTTTCGATGTGTAGATCAAAAGTGTCAAGGGGCACAAAGTCCAAAAAATTATAGTTTTAGAATTATAGCGATTTGAAGTTGGCAATTTTTGCACCTGGTAGAATCCTTATGGGGAAGTGGTTCTCGGCTAAAATTCTTGAAACTTTGGTAAATTATAGTTCCTAATGTGTAGATAAAAAGTGTCACTGGGCAGTAAGTCCAAAAAATTACAGTTTTCGAATTAGAGCAGTTTGAAGTTGGCAGTTTTTTAAATTGAACCCTGCTCAATCCTTACGTGAAATGACTCTGGGCCAAAATTCTTAAATCTTTGGTATACACCAAAAAATTATAGATATCGAATTACAGCCGTTTGAAGTAGACAATTATTGCATTATTCAACTTCAAACGGCTGTAATTCACAAACTCTAATTTTCTGGGCTGTATGCCCATTAACACTTTTGATCTACACATCGAAAACTATCTTTCAGTACAGTTTCAGAGCAATATGGTGAAAGCTATTTTCCATAAGGGTCCTTTTATTCTCTCTAAATAAACAATATTTGTTGAAGACCTTTTTACCGATAGCGTAATTTTAAATATATAGTTTTTGACATTCAAATTTTGCATCTATTTCACCAGCCCAACCTTACCAGACTAGGATATCGTAGTTTTGTTTTCATTTTTTTACGCGATTACGAACATGTGCTACGTAGGACACTCTCAATTCGCTTCATCCACACCGCTATTCGCTCGTTTCGCCCGTGTCATCTGCTTCGCCACTTTGGTCGCCCACGCAGGACAGCGTGTCAATGCAGTCATAAGATAAACTTCCATACTGTTTCGCATTAGAGAAAAGAATAGGTAACTTAAGTTTTTTCAGTATATCCTCCTTTTAAACGTGTAATCGCTACAGTTACCCACAGTCTAAATCAGAATTTAGTAATACAGTACTGTACATGATAACAGCTATTCAAACCGCAAACCGCTCCGCTCAGGAACCGTCTCTTTTGGTTTAAAATCATTCATTACGCAGTCACCTTTTGCATACATAAAAAAAATCAGTGAACAAAATGATAATACTGCTGACATAGACCGTTGTAAATTATTCTTTAATCATGTTATCATATTTTAACAAACAGTGATTATTATTCTGTAGAAAATCGTTGTAGTCATATACAGTCACGCGCTTTCTAGGTAACTTTCGTGTTTAGTGCATGTTCAAAGAGGTACCTACCATGAAAATCTCGATATTAATTGCCACTGTAAGTAAAAAAGTTTGTATTTGTTATAATAAGTAAATTACAATGAGTTTGCCTCGTTAGGCGTTTATCGGTTGGTCAAAATGCTGCGTTAGAAAGACCAATGGTTAAATTTTAAATTGATTCAATTACCATCTCTGTTCTTTTAGACAGCGTCATAGCAAACTTATTCATTTCTATTATGATCAGAGGGAGACCTGACCTTGCTAAATGTATAGTAGCTTATATAACTGCCCATTTAGCAATCATGACTGATAGTTTTGAATGTACTAAACTAAATATACCTATGTATTTTTTAGGTGGTGTGCTACATTCCTCTCATACGTTGCCAGAGGGACTGTCTTACCATAGGAAGATTTCCTTATCCAAACACCAATTGTAAACAATTCATGATATGTCAAATAAGCAACGATGGAACCGACCTCATAAGAACAAACCGAAATTGTTCCGGAAATTCAAATTTTAATTCTAGATTTCAGAGATGTCAACCGAATTATGTATGCCCAGAATTCATATGCAACATTAACACAAATCCTCATGCTCCATATTTTAGTTTTTATGATCCTAATAATATCAACGGTGTAACTTTTATTGAATGTGTACATGATATTTTTAACACGAATTTATTAATTCCAGTTACCTTAAAATGTCCTGAAGGCCAAATATTTGTTCGATTAAATTGTTTTGATCCTTTATCTGCAGGTTATTGCAGAACATCTATTGTTGTAGGGTAATTACAGTTAATGATTTATAGCTGTCAGTAGTATTTGCATGAGAAAATTTTTGTTTAATGGATGGAGGTATGCAGGTGTGATTAAAAAATATAAACATCTTAGTGATAATAATAACAGTTAAAACAATTATAATATATTTTAATTATATCAATACAAAAAATAAATATGCGTGGAACAAGTTTTTCAATGGTTTTATTTATATGTGGTATGTAAACAGCTAGTGAACTATGACAAAAGTATATTGCAATACACCTTTAAAATCGTGCACTAAATCACCACTTGCTTAAGATTTTACACTAACGAAAGTTTATTTTCACCCACTACAAGAAAGTAACTTGTTAAGTAACACCATCAAACCTTGGAAAACTTTCTTATAACTCTAAGAATTGTTCATATTTCTCCAACATTAATTAACACTCAAACGTATCCTAAATATACAAACGGCCCAAATTATTTCATTTGGCGATACGATACAAAATTATTAACATCAACGAAATAAATATCTTGACTTGAGAAAACTTGACTTTTCGTCAATTCAACAGAATTGACTAAGACACATTGCAAATAGTTTGGACAACATAAGTCCGCTTTAGCGGAAAAGCTACGGGAGCTAGCCGCGCTAGAGGTATAATGTGCCATACATACCCCGTGTTGATAAAACTGAAACTACCACCTCTAAATTTCTGAAGGAAAAAACCAAATTCCATAACATGTGTTTTAACGACGAAAGAGAATTATCGAAAATTTTGGAGCGTTTTGTTAACGTCACTTTTAACTAATAACAAAATAGGCCTTGAATTTAATATTTCTTCCCATAAAATTCCCATAAACAAGCCTAAAGAACAGTTACGTTTAAATTAACGTAAATTTATGTTTAACAGATGAATACTAAACCTGAAAAACCGCTATTCAAAGTTGCATTAATTTCACTGCAAAACGTGAGAAATGATTGCCAGACGTTGTAACACAGGGCTACATTAGGTTTTATTCTAATTCGAGATTATGGATCATTTTATACGAACTAAAGCGGCTTAAATAATCACCCAGAAATGAACCTTTTTCACATTTATGCTACCATACTTCAAACTTCGTATTACTAAGTACTTTTAACTAAGTACAGACATGCAAATACTCGTATTTCAATTTATTCATTGCAAGTTTTCACACATATAACAATTTTAAACTCTCAAAACCTAAGCTCCGCGGTTTCCTAGCCAATTTATAACGTAAAGTTATTATTGATTGATTGAGTTGTACTAATAATCGAGTTGGTAATAATTGAGGCAATTTCTGAAAGAAGGGCGTAAGGAGCGTAAGCTCCAAACGTTTTAATTTATAATAAAATATTTGAACGTTCCTTTTACATTCAGAATGATTAGTGTTGTAACGTGCTGAAACTTCAGGATTCATTTTAATACACTTGAAAATGTATTTATTATATATAATCTTAGTACGGCCCTGTATATTCGAATATATTTTGTCAGTTTAAAATTGTAGATTTTATTCTGTATATAATGTTTTTCGTTAGTTTAGAGGCAGCTGCAAAAGCAGTTCCCATGTAGATAACTTTGTTTTTAGTAATAAAATATCAAGATAAAAATTATTTTAGAGACAAAATAATACCTATAAATGCATTTATATCAAATCTGTGTTTCCGCTATGTGCTTATTTCATGTTTGCTGGATAGATTCTTCACAAAATACAGATAAAGGCATGTCTGGTCCGTTTTTTTTATTGGATCTGCTATGAAAAAGAATTATTTTGTCTCAATAAAATAAATTCTAGAATGATTTTTCTGATTGGCGTAATGTGTGCCACTTTAGATTTCAATAGGGTGGTCATTTTTCCCTTTCTTAAAAATATTAACAGGAAGATAGTTTCGCATCCCCAAGGCAGTCAAACCCAAAGTTAGAGGCTTGCCCCAACGCTTGGCTCTCGGCTACGGTCGTCGCCTGCGAGTAATACTACCGCCACATATTTACAGTACCGTTTAGAATGAAGCAATTTTTAGTGTTATACCGTACCGATTTTGTTGTTAGAGAATTAATCCAGCGAAGAGGATTATTTAGATATTTTAGTTTGGTTAATTTTCATGCACATAAGAATAGTGATAAGTATTCCAATGGCAATGTATTTGCTATTAGTGGATCAGTGTTAATTCCCTCTTATTTGAACGTTGTATTGGCTTAAAAGAATCTGTTTAATGCTAATCAACAGTGAACTTTATGTTAACACATTGACTCATTTTATTAATAGTAAATTAATAATCGGAGTACAAAAATATAAAACAAGTATCTTCAGGCAATATTCAAGTTAGTCTAAGTACCGTTCCAGTTAATGTAACAATAATAAAGAATTTATTTCGTAATGGAGATTATTGCAAAGTTCAACTTATTTTCGTTAAGGTGAAATAATTCAACATTTAAAAAGTGTTCCCGCAACATTCCAACTTCAGTTTGCAGTTTATGTAAAATTTTGTGTTATGGTCAATATTGTGCTTTAGTGTATTATGCTTTTAGCCTGCTGTTTGTACAAGGAATTTATGAAAATGATGAAGTATTATGGAGTACTCTATTAGGATTATATTGCAGTTTAAGTATGATTAGGTATGTCTAAATTAGTTTAGTTGGTTTGGGATCCCGAAATTATATGGTATGATGAATTACTATTGTATTTAAGAATGAAAAATTATTCAACATGTTTCTTTTGTGTACTGTATTTTCAACTTTTTTACCATTATTCAATATACCGATTTCAAATTTAGTTATCGTTTGATATAGTTCGGCTCAACAAATTGCTGATGTTTATGCCAACCAAGATTTATTATTATCGATTAATATATGTTTGATTAATTTAACGTGATTAATTTAATGGGAAGTCATTTCCCATACTGTGGACTTATAAAAACATCTTTCAGTTTAGTGGCGCCCTCTATTTTTTTATTTGTTCCTGACTCTGCTATCTAATTTAAAGCTTTTGGGGTTAACACCTACACCTCTATTCTAATCTGCAGAATTAAGATCTTAGCCGGAGCATAAGTACAGTAAGTATCGTTCTTGTTTCTCAGTTTGCCAAGTTTAAGTATTTTCAGTAGAGTAATTAAAAAGCGAATGTTATAATTGACAGTCCAGGGTAGGGCTTCACGAAATTCAGTAGTTATGTGTTTATGTAATTTAATATATTTATGATGCAGTTTTTGCATCATATGTGTTTTAATTAATCGTGTTTAATAAATAGCTGATTTAAAAACAGTTTATATAAGCTCTTTTTCAGTAAATTTGTTTTGATGAAATATAATGATTTTAAACAACCGGATAAATAAATTAAAAATTATTTAATAACAAGTACAATGTTTATTATATAATTTATAAACAAAAGTAGTATATATCAATATACGGTATGCTCAAATAAATATAAATTTGTTGACAAATATCAAATAAATACAGAAAAGTTATTTTAAATATATTTATTATTATTTTATTAAATAAGTTTTTCCAGACTGCCTCTGTTTTCTCTTGCTTTCTTTTCTGAAAGAAAAGATTATAAAAAATATTACACTACTGCAACTAATTTTACTAGTAAAATTTTTAAAATGTGCTTTAGTAACAAAAATCAATGATATACTGGGACAATCAACGCTCAATGCATATAAACAACGATGTAAAACAGCCATATCACCTGAAAATCTGTCTGGACAATTTATTCCTCTAGTGTATATTGAGGAGATAACGAGGGGATAACATCTGCCTGTACAATTTATTCCCTAGTGTGTATTGAGGAGATATTGAGCTACTATTTGGTGGTAAAATACTTTGAAACATGGGAATCTTGTAAAAAATTCCAAAAAAGGAGTATAGACTTGTATGCCTGTTTTCCGGAAAATGCCTCAATTTAGTTAAGTTTTGGAAATGAAAAAATGGTATTTATTTACGAACTTATTAGAGTCGGAGATCAATAAAATTTAGCTTTTACTTCACATTCTTTACGCGGTACTTCCATAATCTAAGCCCAGGTCCACTTATTATTAACAGGAGAGATCATCTCATACATAACGGATTCGAGAACCCTTCAAGATTTAAAGGGCTTTCGGGCTTTTGATTGCCTTGACTATACTCTTTTACTCAAAAAACTTGAAGCTTTTGTTTTCAAGGGTAAAATATTTGATCTGCTTCAATTTTATCTAATAAACAGAAAAATCTTCGTGAAAGTAGGGGATCATGTTTCTGAACCTCATGATTTTCATGAAGGTGTTCCTTAAGGTTCTGAACCTCTATTATTTTTAATTTTTGTTAATAACATGCCCTCGTTTATAGAAACAAGTCAGCTATTAACTATATATGCTGATGATTCGTCAATTGTGATCTCAGCTACTTTGAGGAATTAAATACAGTCATTACAGGTATTGCTAATCAGTTATTCAAGTGGTGCACAGATAATAACTTGCAGGTTAATATAAAGAAACTGAATGCATCTACTTTCCTGTGGGGGAAACTCGATTGATAGCAAGTAGTATTTATAGCTCAGAAAAGAATCATACGATGCCTTTTTAAACTAGATAAAAGAAGCAGCTGTAAACCAATTTTTATACTGTATCATTTACTAACGTTTCCTTATATATTTATTTATAAATGTTTATTGTTGGTAAAACTGAATATTGCAGATCTAAAGAAAAACTCTGATTACCATCATTATAGCACTAGAAATGCTAACTTACTATCTACTGAACTTCACAAACTGACTAAATTTGAAAAATTCCCATATTATACAGGGAAAAAGCTTTTCAACAAATTACCCGAAGGAAAAAGAATTTTAGATTTTGCATTATTTAAAAGAAAAATCAATGCATTATTTGTTGCTAAAGCCTACTACGCTGTTGATGAGTATCTTAATGATGTTTTATAATTAAGAATTATGTGTGATTCTATTTTATTGTGAATTTGTTTGACGTATACACCCAATTCTGTATTTGGCTATTGTATAAATAAATTTATTATTATTATTAAAGGGCCAGATTTCACAACTAGTTTTTTTAGCCATTTCTAGACGAAATGCAGATACGCTTATTTTCCACTTGGAGGTTAAACTGTAATGATAACAACGAACCAATCTGGATACTAAAGCACCGGAACACAAAACTAAAATCTCGATAAAACTTCTCTTTCTAAATTCTACACGAACGTGTTATTCCGTTTTCGCAAGGAGTTACGCGGCTTCGCTGCGCTGGTAAGGTGAATGTTCGCAACGGACTAAAATTATTCAATTTTTAAACTTTTTAGAGAAGCGATTATATTCCAGAATATCCTATCCAACCACGAGCTCGGCCCTACAATTGCCTCTCTTATTTTATTGAACGATGCAGGCAGGTACGAGATTTCGTGAGAAAGGTGGGGTTTATCAAAATAAAATCCAATCCTGAGTGTGATTATTCCTTCTCCCATGTTATGTGAAATCTAAGAGTTTTATATTATGAAATATAAAATATAGTTCCGAAGGCGATATAGTTTTTGTAAATACACAATATCGAAGAGCTTTGGCTCAAGATGAACACACTGTTTACTTGAAAAGGACTAATTGATTGCTGGATAGTTTTGATACGAAAAATTTATTAGCGTGTTTCAAAGAAATAATTGTTTATATATGTTTAAGATAGTTGTGTTGACTATACAATAAACGAAGTGGTCTGAATAGGTGACCAAAAAGTAACTTGATACATGTGTGAATTGAACTTATTTTTACACAAGCAAAAACCCTTATCTGAAAGTATAACTTGAAATAAACATTTTATTTAGCTATTTAAGAGTCATATATATTCTAAAATTATCTGCAACTTAAGCTTGACTGTGGGTACTAATCCAGAGATATTTTCTCTACAATACAATAATCAAATTTAACATTAAAGCGGATCGAATTAAATACTCCTAATAATAAGTCTGTTGGACACAGAATGATTTCCTATGACAAATGTTGTCTCATTAATATGGTACAATCTGTATCATTTAAATAATCACAGAATCACTGTATTGTGATCAAGTATAATATTTTTTCCTACGACCCCATACGAAAGTGAACAATAGTAAACGCTACCGATATTAAGAAAGTGAGTCATATAACACGCGTATGTTAGGAACATAACACACGTGTGTGTTATGAAAATACGTCACGCTAAGCAATATCTAGAAATCCATGAATTTTGTTTACATTAAAATGATGACATTAATGTTTAATCCAATTTTGAGAAGCATTTTAACCATTATGTATCTATTCTTTTCTTATAAATATAACTTTAATTAATGTTTAATTAGTTATTTTAGCTATCAAAAAGAAATATCTAATAGATTACACCTAACGTAACCTCACTATAATACATGAAAATTATTGAAGCAAGTTTGCCAAGATTAAAATCAGCGATGCCAAATGGGAGAAAAATAAGAGTAATGTCAAATAATTTAGTTAGGCAACCTCTTTCACACCTGGCATTGTGTTATTAGTTGAAGTTATATTTGTTAATTTTGGAAATATTATTAAATATAAATAAAAAATAAATTATGTGCCTCTGAAATTATTATATTATAAATTGCAATAGTAATTCATTTAATTAATTTTGCTGCTAAACCCAAGGTTTAATTTTATACTATGTTTAAATAAGTTATGAATATATGAGTTTTTAAAATTGAAATTTATATTTAGTAAAAGAATCTATTAAATAAAATGTTAACAAACACCCATTCACTTTAACAATTGTCATAATTCAGCTCCAGAAAAATCAAATTAAGTTGTCAAGATAACTTAATTTTATTTTTCTGGAAATGTTTTGATAGAAATTTCGTTATAATTATTCATATTGTGAAACTAAATTGTTTAAAAAATTAAACTTTATATCCTAAAACTAAATGGCTTAAGAAAATTAGCTTTAAGTGTGGTTTTCTCTGTTAAACCTAACCATAAAAATTTTGCTTTAAAATCTTCAAAAATTATATTCTTGAAAATTTTAAAAAATCAAAATTTTTTAAATATTTGAAATTTGTGGGGTCGTAGGAAAAATATTGTACATTACACGTTGGAAAGTAACTTTTCTGCACTCGTGTGATTTCCGCACTCGGCTTACGCCTCGTGCGTCAATTCACACTCGTGCGTACGAAAAGTTTCACTTTCCACACTAGTAATGTAATATACTATAATTGTATTCTATCTTTTTAGCATTATTCTCTTTTCAGTTCAAGTCATTTTTTTAAGTTGACTTTTATAAACTTGGAAACACTGCTCCTGCTTCAATTTCTTTTTTACTTATCTATCATTCCCTGTTAAATGCAAAGGTTAACGTTACGTTAAATTTGATCTTATCTTGAAATGTATGAAACATGATCGGGCGTCATCTGCTCCAGTCACTACCAATGAAGAACTATAATAGCAAGCCAACAAAAAAACTTGCCACTAAGAAGTTAAATGTCGGAGCTTGTAAATAAATCGGCTATGGATTTGTAATGATTAATGAATTTAGTTTTTTTTTCGATTGTGTTTTATTATTCTTATACAATATTAAGCTACGTTTACTACTATTATTTGTTTAGTTTTGGGCGAGGAATCGGGGTGGCATCCCTCGTACCTCAAGACACCGATTACTTTGATCATATGTCCGATCCTACTAGAATTAATCCGAATCTTCAATTAAATTTACAGTTAATTATTTTGCACATATCAGTGGATGTGGTCCGACAGGTTGGCATTCAACAAAATGGCAATCATTTCCCATTCCTTGTACAAAAGTACTGCACAACTTGCAATTTCTTCTTCCGAATGATAAAAATCGAGCTGGAGAGTTCCTTGCTATCAATTACAGTGAATGAAGGCATTGACGAAAAAGTACTTTGAAAACATTCAAGCCTTGCCTCTAGTGTAGACAGCTATGTATTACCAAAGACAAAATCTCTCGTAGATATTGAAAGCCGCCATGTATGACCTTATTGTATTCTCTGGCTGTTAATAACTGGCTGGTGGGATATGGAACAACAGTTATGCTTTGATATTCCACGTTCATTATTGCCAACATGCAATGACGATGACGATCTGCAAGCATCGGCGAACCGATCACTGATGTGTGCAATATTCGAAGCTACCTTAACAACTCCAAAGTGTTAAGAATCGAGTGGATATGCTGTATATTTTTATGCTGCGGTACCACCCTCTAAAAAAATTAATTATTTAAAGGTGGTAATAATGAATAAGATCCATTTAATCTAGAAAAGTTTCACTTGACTAAGAAAATAAAAGTTAATATTAGTACAATTTATTTGATAGGACGTGTTGTGTAACAGTTATTTTGGTTATATGTGCACTGATACGTCAATTATAGTATCAGTAGAGTGCTTTGAATTGATATACTATAAAGGCTAGGAACTCGTATGGCACTTATATGGTATTTCACTATATGGTATACTTATATGGTATGGTATGGCATTTTTCATCTTTAAAGTAAGTAAGTTTTGAAGCACAAGTCGTTCAGAAAGTATGGTGCATAACTTGTTACGCAATTCATATTACTCGCTTGTGCAGTTGCGGTCGTTAAACTTCCGTTTCGTGCCACAATATTTGCACTTGCGAGCAATATGCTCCATTGCATAACTTGTACACTATACTATTGTGCTAACAGTTAACATGCAAGTTTCAATTCTTTTGTGTTTAACTGTTAACTTTAAACTGCTACAGTTTTGTTGCATTTCTTATTTCATAAGAGTGACTTGGTAATGTTCTCATTTTAGTATGTGCCTGATGCTATAAAATTTAACATACGCATACAACGGTGATGTACAAACATAGTCGTTTGACAATGCTATTCTCAAAGCTGTATTCTGTATAATCTTCAAAAGCATTGCAGTAGAATTGTATCTATGTACCATCCCAGACTACTGTGCCATACTATACCAAAGATCGCACCCAAGTGTAGTAAATGATTTAAAAATATTCGTAACAAAGCATTCCAAATACTTTTTAATTGTCTAAATAAGAAAAAGGTTTATAAATTCTTTGGTAAGTTTTGTAAAATGTTTTCATAGCCAAGTCTCAATCAATCAGTGTTCTTAATAAATCTGTTTTTATAGCTGCAACTTTTCTACGAAACTTCTCATAACTTAATAATAAAGACCTACTATTACATAAAAAATAAATTGAAGACATCGTTTGACTTTAGTATCTTATTTAATATAAAATCATATGAACAATACAGCCTCAACATAGCATCGGGGACACCATATGTTCGTATACACCGAAATAGTTATTTACGTTATAAGTCCTGAAAATGGGATTTTACATTTTTGGGATTTGGGGATGGGATGGGATTTTTTGTAAGAACATTTCCAGAACGTATGACGTAATACGTTTTGTTTAATACTGCAATTATTGGTTTAATTTAAAAGACATTATATAAAATAAATTTCCTAATTTAAAATATGGACATCTATGAACAATGAGCATCTATGGCAACTATTAGTCGAATACAAAACATAGAACGAGGGTCTATGGTAACTGACTACTAAAGCATTGTTCAGTTGATTTATTTTATTTGAGCCCGGTAATAGTTATTTACGTGCCAAGCTTTGTAAATTAATCTTTACGGGAGAGCTGGAAAGTTTGTGGGGCGAGTGACGAAGGAGCGAGCCTCCATAATCCAGCGAGCCCAGTAACGATTAATTGCAAAGCGTGTCGCGTACAAACTTTTATTTCCACATTCACCAGCATTTTTTTATGAATTGTACATTTTTTATGAAAAGACATTTAGGAATCAAAGGCGGTAGCACAATTTCTACCTAGGCGTTGCCATGGTGTTGTGGTTAAGCAACACATTAGTTGCCATAGCTTTTTGTTGATGAGCATTGTGAAATTTTACAGGTCTCTTTTAGGAGCACGTAAAATTTTACAGGTGTGTGGCTGTAATTACTCATTTACTTAGTTACATAAAGGCCTGTAAAGTGGCATTTACATAGAAGGGGGAAATAAAAAAACTTACAGTCATACTAGACCGTAAAATCGCATTTTTCGGACTGTAATCGCTACCATAAACATGGATAATACGATACGGTATGAAATAAAATATTTTTCAGAACATTTGGAATTTAACTTTTAACTTACCCTTTTACCTAACCTGCATGCTCATTTTATGTTAATTTATGTAAACCGAAAAAAAAATTATAAAACGCCACGATACGATAGGGAATTTTTTTAAAATACTTTTAGCCAAATAAGCCTTATGGAAATAATAGAGAAACACTTCCAATGTTTTGTATGTGTATATCATTTTAAGAAGTGTTGACAGTATTTAAGTGGTTATTTAATGTACCAAGGATAAAAAGTGCACATTTATAGCCGAGGCAAGCTAACAGACCGGCCATAAAAGCACTTTTTTGCCAAGGTGCACATAATAACGTAATAAACGTTGACCTTGCCAATTCTAACATAATTAAAAGTACTGTAGCACCATCACAACGTTGCAGTACCTAAATATAAACTTTTTAAGTGCAACGCACATACCATAAGTGACTGTAAAACAAAACAGCTGCATGGTTTCTAGATTTTTCATATGCAATTCTTTTTTGGCCTAGGACAAAAAGTAATAACCTCCAAAAGTGACATTTTTCGCCCAGAAATAAGTAAAATTCTATTTTTTACAAAGGTAGACGGAAAAAGATAATTGTACATATAATTGACTTGAAAGGTTTTTAAACAAAACTTAAATTAAAACTAAATCAATAAAATTGTACTGTCGCCTTTTTCAACAAATAAAATTGAAAATTCCATGCGACACATCTAAGCACGGATAACTGTTTTTCTGATATGATCAGTTTATATTTTGAGTGTATTTGCGAATGAAAAATTCCTTGAAAAGTAATTGGTGCTAATACGAGCAATTCAAGCAAAGCGTGGATGCCTGTTGCGGATTTATGTGTCATTCTTACCTTATGGCTTTCTGTCATGCACAAGAAAATGATATAAGTTCCAAGCACCTTACACCTCACTGGTGGCAGCAAAGTTGTAATCCACACTCTACTAACACTTCGAAGCTGTCTATAAGCGCACCCATCCGAGTCCAGTTTCCTTGAACCCAACCCAAGTGTGGGCTAGGCTTGGACAAATTGCTCACCCCGATGTATCACGTAAATGCCTATTGTGCTTAGTAACCTAGAGTAGAGGATCATCAGTTACCGCCTAGAGGGAAAGTTGTGTTGAATGTGAAAGGTTTTACATTCATTTCAACATTCGTTAAGGTAGTGTCCAAGATAGACTTACTCGCTCTGCCGTACTGGTGAGTACTTCGGGAGAGCTAAATGCACCTAAAGTTGAACAAACTTTTTACAATTATTGTTCAGCGACCTCCCACGCCGAAAGCATCGAGATAACCAGTAAAATTATTTAGTACCTGGTAACACGATCTCTCTTGGGGTAATCCTGGCTAGTATCTCCGTAGACGAATCTATTAGACTTAATCCCCGCCCATCTATCCACAGAGTGGTAGATGTCCGAGGTGACAAAGAGTTATAGTTGCACACCATCTGTATCGTAACAGTTAAGAAAAAAAAGGGGGACCTCTAAAGTTTAAGACATATATATGTAGCTCTAAGACAAGCTTAATCCGTGTACTATTCACATTTGTATTGGAGCAATTAAACAGCGCAAAGATATAAAGTTGGAATCTGGAAAATTGAAAGTATAGATATGCCAGAATTGCTGTACAGGGTGGCTCACGTAAGATAGCCTTATCTTGGAAACTGTAAGAATAACGAAAAAAAGTTAAACACCAAAGCTGGTTGACATAAAACAAGACTGAGCTTTATAAGGTTTTTTTTATATACAGGGTGAGTCGTTTTGCTTCGACTACTATCAACTTTTTATTTTAAATGGAATAACCTATGCATATTTCTACGATTTTTGATTCTACTTTATTATAAGTATTTTTGGTTTTAAAATTTATACCGGATGTCCGAAGTGTTTTTGAGTAAATTTGCTTTTTTAAACATTTTAAAAATGCCACGTTTAAAAAGATTTAATTAAGCTACTGCAACTTATATTTAACTAATTAATATAATACGCGATGCTCATAAATACCTAAGTCTGATGTTTTTTGAATAACAAAAAAAGTGTTCAATCCACTAGACCGAAGATGCAAACTTTTTAACATAAAAAACCCTAATTTTCTTAAATGGGGCACTCTGTATACTTAAATTTTATACGATTAAATTCTTGAGTGTCTACCAATTCATATAATATATTTAATTAATTTTGTTACTAATACCGTTTGTTATTTCTCTAAAATTAATTGACCAGTCTTATCGTAAATGCTTTAACAGCATTAACGCTGTTTCATCTACACCTTCTACTTTAAAAATTATATAAAGATAAAAAATATGTAGGTATAATAAATATAATGATAAAATAGCGAGACAGTATGAAAATGCTAATAACTTTGAAATTGTGAAGTTTTGTAATAGTAAATAAATATTACTTTATATGATATGGTAGCGACTCAAGAACTTAATTATATATACGAATATAAACCTACGTTTAAAAACAATGAAATTTTCATTTTCAAACACTGCATGTTTGGAATAGTAGATTGAACACCCTGTATATTATTCGACAATGAATTTATGAAATAACATTAACTTAGGTATTTATAAGCATCGTGTAGTCTTTTTTAAATGCATTCTTAAAAAAATAATGAAATTAATTTTACACTCAAAAACGACTTACCGTGTATAAACAAATATATTACAAACTTTCAATTTGTATATCAACCAACAACGTCGATATCTAACTGTTTTCATAACTCTTATAGTTTCCACGATAAGGTACAGGGTCATCTTGCGTGGGCCACCCTATAAGCAGATGACATACCCACAGTAACGAAAGAAGAACTACAAATTTAGAAACCTATAATAGAGAACTACTAAAGATGAATACGTAAATCCATATAGAAAAGGTCATATCGATTGTAATTGCAGATGAAACGACTCGCAGAATAAGAGAAGCAAAATAGGACAGGTCTAATATTCAAGTATCTGGGAGTGTAGATAAGCAACAGCGGAAAATGGATAATGAGATAGATAAAAGCATTACTATGAGAAAATACATAATGAAAGTAATAGAAAAAAAAGATAGACTAGTGAACTGAAAATGAGGTTCCTGAGAAACATCGTAGAAAAGGCCCAAAGATAGAAAACACGAAAAATACGGAACGGATCTGAAAAAAAAGCAGTACTAAATAGTATAAGAAAGAAAGTTGAAATGGTTAGAGCATCTTTTGACGATTATCGAAGCAAGGACAAGCAAAAAGCATTAAGCAGAAAGGTGAGTCAAGAGAGACCTAAAAAGAAGAACTGAGGTCGCAAGCAAAGACAAGATAAGTAAATAAGATGGAGCGAAGTAAAAACCAAAGCACAAAACTGAAAACCGTGGAAAGAACTGAGCAGAATGGCACTACAGAAATAAAATCGCATCAAGTTCGAAAATGACTTACACCACAAGATAGAAAGGTAAAAAAAATAAAATAAAAAGGTAAAGATAAAAAGGATTAAATAAGGAACTCGAAAAGATTTCAATTGAGCACGAGTTCTTGGAGTTTCGGGATTAATAGTTACTTACGTCATCTGCCGCGCTTGTTAGCATTTACCAAACTCTTTCAAACTTGTCCCTAAATCTAATTTTTCGGCAACCATATTTTTTCATGTCCACCAAATCCTAGCCAGTTGGTTGCGGCTTTTGAGTGGTTGTCCACGTCGCTTACATGTATACACTACGTTGTGCATACAACCTTCCTGTGACAAGAAAAAAGGACTTTGGGTGGGTACAATTATTTTTAGGTTGTTTCTTAGTTTCAAACAACTTCATACTACCCTTTTATAATCGTACAAAGCACTCGTAGGAGATAGAGGAAGCCTACAATTTTAGCAACGCTGTTTTATTCCATATCTTAGGAATTGCACAGGATGATTAAAGCTTTATAATTTTGTGATTATTACGTAGTAACGCAATGGTCTACTTTTTTATTGAATGTAGATTACTAGAGCTCAATTCTCAATAAAGAACATTTTTGAAATTGCTAATTAGATCGATCTGTAGATTGAATTGTGTCATTTGAAAGTACCAGTTGCAAATCAAAGTTACTAACATAGTTCTAGAAGTCTGCAATATCGTTTCTTTCTACAATTTAAGTACTGCAATATAGAGCAAGCCAAAATAGTAGCCCTAAAAAACATTAATATAAATAAAATTGATCAGCTACTTAAAGAGATTATTCTTTTTCCGACCAGCATCTCAAGGAACTGGTTTGAATGAACCTAGTGTAAGGTCTCATTTATCGCTTCTGATTTCTGGTACTGGACGAAATGGACGAATCGATAAATACAGAAAACTAGATCTGTGACAGCGATCGTGCTTCATCAGCAGGAAACAAAGTGTCTTTAGGTCTCAGGTTATGCTGTATAATTTTCCTTTATTTACTTTGAATGTCTTATTTTGGAATCCTGGAGATAAAGTCTACCAATATTTTGTTACCACCAGAGTTTTTTAGAAACATTTTACACATTTATAAATATATCTTTTTACTTTCTCATAAATAAACTACAATTTTTATTATATTTGTTACTTTATTTATAAAAATGTACTAATTTCTAAGGTTTTGAATATTTATATTATACGTTATTACATGGACATTTATATTTAATTGAACACTGACAGGCCTCTGGATCAAACGCAGAATTTAAACACGAGTATGGGGTCTTTAGAAATGTTGCATTCTGCAATTTTGAGCACAAAAAGTACTTTTTGCAATTAGCATCTCGATAATCAGGAAACCGTCCAGTTTTTGTACAAAGAGATTCAGGAATATTTTCTATAGTTGTATGGCACGTGTAAGGACTGGAGGTGGAGGAATTTGAGGAAACTACTGAAACACTTGTAGATGGAGTTGTTGCTGAAGTACTGTCGATCTTACACGGACAGTTATAAACTAAAGAGCATCTCAAAGTTGATGGATCGAATTGCGAGTTTAAACATGTATATGGAGTTTTGATAAATGTCCCATTAAACAGTTTTGAACATAAAAAATATCTACTGCAGTAAATATCTGAAAAGTCAGGAAAACGACCGGTACTTCTGCATGTAAATTCAGAATCGCCTTGTGAGTCTTTACGACACGTATAGGTTTTTGTTGTAGTCGTAGGTAAGGTTGTAAATCCTTCAGTAAGTGTTATGTCAGGTGGAGTTGATGCAGTAATATTATTTATATAACACGGACATTGAAATCTCAAGGAACATCTAAGTGTTGAAGGATCAAATACCGAATCTAAACAAATGTATGGTGTTTTAATAAACGTCCCATTGTGTAGCTTTGAACATAAAAAGTATCTCGTACACAATTTATCTGCAAGGTCTGGAAAACGACCAACGCGTGTACAAATGAAATCCGAAACATCTCGGGAAGTGTTAACGCATGTATAAGGTGTGATTGTGGTACTTGGGAGAATTGATGTAAATCCTTCTAATAGGGTTGTTGGCAGGGTCGCAATAGAGGTAGTAATCATTGCACAAGGACACCTGTACATTCCAGAACATTTTAATATTGATGGATCAAACACTGAATTTAGACAGGCATAGGATGTTTTAATAAATGTCCCATTACTCAGCTTAGAACACAAAAAGTATTTTCTGCAATTTATGTCTTTATAATCAGGAAAACGTCCCACTTTAGCACAAGTAAATGGAGAATCTTCATATGGTGTGGATATGCACGAATAATGTTCAGTTGTAGTAGCTTCAAGGGTCGTATGTTGACTAGAAGCCGCTGGTGATGTTGCTACGGAAGTGTCATCAATATTACATGGGCATATGTAACCTTTTGAGCATGTTAAAATTAGTGGATTAAATGCAGAATTCAGGCACGAGTATGATGTTTTAATAATCGTTCCATTGTGTAATTTTGAACATAAAAAGTACTTTCTGCATGTAACATCTGAATAATCTGGAAAGCGGCCCGTGGTTACGCATTTATAATCGGTATTAATTATCCTACAACCGATTATGGAATTTGTTGTTATAATATTAGAAGTCGTCGAAGGAAAGCTTAGAGTTGTAAAAGAGATAGTCGTACTTGCCTGGTTTTGAGTTGTAGGAGGAACCGTTGTCGGAGGAATTGTAGTACTAGCAAATGTTGCGGAAATTGTTGTTGATAAGATGGTACTGTTAGAGTTTGATAGAGTAGAGCTTATTGGAGGAACTGTACTGCTAGAGGTTGGAGAAACTGTATTAATAGGAGTTGTTAGATAAACTGTATTACTAGCAGTTGCTGAAGAATCTGGACTTTTAGAAGTTGTTGGAGAAGCTGTATTGCTAGAAGTTGCTAAAGCAGCTGTAGTACTAGAAGTTGTAACGGTACAAGGACATCTGTAACTTCCCGAACACTTCATTATTAATGGATTAAAAGCAGACTGTAGACACTGGTACGCCGTTTTAATAAAAGTTCCATTTCTTAATTCAGAACATAAAAAGTACGATCTACATGTTATATCTTTATGGTTAGAAAAACGCCCTTTTGAGACGCATTCAAAGTCTTTTGATGTTATTGTACATCCGGGTTGAGTAATCACGAATTCTGTAGTTGTAGTTGGTCGGGTGGTAACTGTAGAAGCTGTAGTAATGCTATTACATGGGCAGACATATTTAGCTGTACATCCTCCAATGTTTGGATCAAAATATGAGTTTGTGCATGTATACTCCGTTTTGACATATGAACCGTTACGGAGAGATGAGCACAAGAAATATGACTTGCAGGTGCGATCACTAAAATTCGGAAATCTGCCTTTGGATGTACAATTAAAGTCAATTGGAACAGAAGAAGTACAAAAGCTTGGGATTTCTTCAGGATTTTTTGTAGTGGTTAAAATTTCATTTCCCTCAGTTGATCCTAAAACATAAAACTCTAAATATGATAATGTTTGTATTCATTTTATTTTACCTTTATTGTTAGTTTCATTGCCAGGTTTGACACTCCTTGTTCTTGGACAAGAAAAGTGTTTCGTGTTTGACTCTTCATTTAAGTGTAAATATTCAACGACGTTTGGGCAATTGATACTATTTTCTGCACTACACCACCAACATAGAGTTAGTACCTACGAAATAAAACAAAAGTGAATATACATTTTGGAAAAGTAAGATTTTCGTGATTCGTTAAAAATTTTTTTAACAAACGACTTTAATTAATAATAATTGAAATTAATGAATAACAGCACTAACTGGTAAGTATTACCAACAGAAAAACTTTTAGTAGTGTTTGACCTTTCTAAACTATTTTTTATAAATTAAAGCCAATCACTAAATTAGTAGTGCACAAGTAAATAAACTAACTACGCAAAAAAGCCTTATCGATGTTTAGTTCCAAAGGAGCAGTAAAGTAGAAAAGAAAAAATTCTAGAGATTTGGTAGATGAATATTATTATACAAACTAATCCCTGATTATTTGGTTACCTACAGATCAAATGTGGATCTATTTTAGCGATCTATTGGCTATGTTAACATTAGTGTTTCTGAATCGGGCAATTACTCAATTTTTTGTTGTCTCGGGTTATACAAATAAAATTACTTGTAAGTACAACATGTCTATAAACAATAAAAAAAGGGAAACAATTCAGTAAGAAATTACCATTAGATATGATGCCTGACCAGGCTATTCATAAAGTAAACTTGTACTTTCTGTTCAATTATATTTAAAAAGGGTTTTCATCTGGAATTCTTATTTTATTTATGAACAGGTACTCTTATTAAATAGTAGATTTCCTAATGACATAAACAGAATGCTTTTACTTAAAAATGTAGTATGATCTTGCTCACATTAGCAATCAGTTGTTTTCAATAGATAAATGGTTTCAAGAAAATTTTAATAATTTTTGTAAAGACAATAGTGTGCTTTTATAATTTGTTTAATTTGACTTAATTTATCGGTTAGTCCAAGACCAATTTTATATATTTATTAAATTTATAAATAAAATGTTTCCTGTTTAGCTTTAAAATAGAAATAAACTAAATCATAAATTTATAATAAGCGAATTTAGGTATGCTGCTGTGCTTTTCATTAAATACAGTTATTTGTCAATGGGCATTTTAAGGAGAAAGTGATTTTAAAAACGAATATTTGAATTTTTGTGTTAGGTAGGTAAAGATAACATAGTTCACAGTCTAGTTTTATTGACCATTGTTTCATTATATCTAATGCATGACATCTAAAGTTACGCGGTTTCCTTTGAAGACTTCATCGAAAAATCAAATACTATAAATCATAGGCACCGCCACAGAACGTTCCTTATAAGCCAATCCAACGCATTCGTCAAATATTTCTGTAATAGACCATACTTTAACTCTGAAGCATGTTAAGGCTTCTGGAAATTGCGCAAAAGCAAATCTTTGTAATAATATTGCCAAAACTTTACAAACGTTTCATATCAAAGCACCCATTTGCGATATTAAAAAATTATATATAAAAACAGCAATTTGCACTTACCACTCTCGTATCCAGAATTAGAATTTCGTTTGCCATAAATATAGCACTAGAACTGCGACTTACCAGTCAGTTAAAACATGCACAAGAAAACAATAGGAACCAAATATTGCAATCTCTTAGCACTTCGTTTATATAACCTATCTTATAACTATCAAGGTCTCTTATTGAAATGAAGAATATAAATTGGTTTCAGAAAGAACTGCATATGTTGGCGAATAATTGGTCACAGTATCTGCTGTTATTATAATAAAATTCCATCCTTTGTATTCATGTTAAATGCAAAGTCATTAGTATATAACATATTCGCAGCACAGTTCATTTTTGAAAATAATATCAACTATGCAGAAAGAGCACGAATAATTTGTCTATTTAACTGGAGTACCGTTGCACACAGATTAAGTTAAGGCAACAGGTCTCTGTATTATTGGTTCTCACCTTTCTTTTTGTTATTTTTTATTAACGGCTTTGAAGATTCCTTGCATTATGTACCACCTTATCATTTGCCTGCGGTTCTGCTCACGTGGATAACTCTTGAACGCCGCCGTGATCGTGCCATAACGCTGTACGAGTCATCACATCTCGAAAGTCTATTTAATATTAAATTTTCACTCTCATTTTATCTTTACACATCACACCGTTATTCATAACTCCTCAAATATTCATTGAAATTGCACACATGCACACTTACACACGTGAACTCATGCATACTTGCATGTATGCATGCACAGACATACATGTACAGAATGGCTCATATGACATGACTAGGTATAGGATTTGTAAGCACTTAAAAATGCTAAAATATGCATGCACTTATGCACTATAAAAAAGTGAAATATGCACTTAAATATTAACTTAAAAATCATGAAGTATGCGTTTATTAGAAATTTTTAATAAATATATGCACTTTCATTATTAAAAAAAACACCTGTTTAGGGTTATTCACATTTTATTTACAGAAATTATTTTAATTAGACCTCCTATGCAATAATTTAATTAATTATATTTTCTAAACATAGAGCGTTACAGTTCACAATGACGTCTATTTTTAAATTTTCAAAAGTAAACATATGCCTATTATCCCTAAATATTGTTTAATTCTACAAGCGAATAATGTTTTAGCTCGTCTAAAATGTCTTGGCCAGATAATGCATCGTTTATGCTTTTAATTAAGTGAAAACCAGGATTTTTGTCTATAACGAATTTAAATTTTTGTTTTATAGTCAAACCCGTTGGCCCTTTTACTTTATTCAAAGAAACACCTAACAATTCTACATGCTCAAGAGATTCATCTAATGAATTTCCCTGACTTTCTAATTTCTGAATTACTTTAGCTAAACGCACAAAATTTGTCAAAACAAACAATAATTTTGCACTCACCTCCTTAGTATTAAAAGCATCCTGTGCGCTTTGTATGCATAGTGCATCGTGTTTTTTAAGTTTATTTACAAATGCTTTAATAACATCAAAATAAATTGCATAATATTCTGCTGCAGAAAGCCAAGTACCCCACCTTGTTATTACAGGCTCAGGTGGGAGAGGCACTTCTTGAGCAGTTTCCCTAAATATTTGTATGAGATATGGAGCTTTACAAACAATTTTCTTTACATCTGAAATTATAGAGTTTACGTTAGGATATATTTCCAGCACTTTTTCCGCAACTCTATGCATTGCATGGGCAATACAAGTTTAATGGATCATTTTTTCGTACAGAACTTGTAAGTCTGCTCCAGCCTTGATCATGTACGGTGCCGCGTCAGTGACGAACTGTACAGTACTTTGTTGTACTGTACGGCCACAAAATAGCCATCGCATCATTAAACAATTTTGCCACAGAACAATGATTGGTGCTCTAGAAAACGTCCATTGCTAATAGATAGGATTTGGGATTGTTCTCCGAATTTAAAACGCCAATTATAACGTTAGCCACGTATCTGAAAACAAAAATTTGATTTTTATTTTATCGAACTACATAATTAGTTGGTTACAAACAATTAGCGCAAAACAGTTATTTAAAAAATTATATTTTAATCAAGCAAAAATATTGTTGTGACAATCCAACTCGAAAATTCTTAACCAATCAAATTACAGAATTTTTCAAATTGGGACCAATGAAATTGGTTTTATAGTGAAAAAACCACTAGTGGTTTTTTCTTAGTGAAAAAATTTATGTCAAAATGAAATGTCAAATTTAATTAAATTAATATTAACTACACACGCTAAATAAAAATTTGCTCGATGGATTGTCAAGCCGAATTCAACTCGTGGTCTAATTTTTTTCTTGCAAAATTTATCGTTTAAGACATTCGTAGCTTTTGCTTTTGGAAAATTACACTCGTCTCCTGCGTCGACTCGTGTAGTTTTCGTTGCGAAAGCTACTCATATCTGAAATGACAAATTTTATCGGAAAAAATTAGACCACTTGTTAAATTATATATGATTAAATATGTAACTAACAAAATAGAAAATAAAACACCCGTAAATTGCTCTGCTGTCTTTAATTAGTAAAGTTCTACTAACAAAATGAAGGAAATGAAGTTTCTACGCACCTTCCAGTAGTGTCAGTAGATTCGTCAATGGAAACCCATATGTAGTTATTCGCTACATGTTTTCTAATTGATTTTGTGGTCTCTTCGTATAAACGAGGTATTTAATTTTTCCTGAGTGTAGACTCGTCGGGTATTGGCATTTTTGAAATTTTTTCCAGAAAATTACGAAATGCTGAGTGATTAATTTTACTTAACGGGATATCTGCAGCCACTAATGCACTACATAGTTTTTATTAAATTCGATGGATTTGCTGGATTCACCGTGCGAATTATTAAGGTACCCCGGTAACAATGTTTGTTTTTTGATTTCAGGGCAACACACTTTTGATGTCGAACCGTGTTCAGATGTTGTGTAACTTGAAAGCGTTTCGTTGCAGTCACTTTATCGTCGCACACTGTACAATACAACACCTTATCGTCAGTTGTAAGAACACTGAATTCCTTAACATAACTTCGAAGTGTAACAGACACAGACCGTTTTTCTTTACCCATCTTTACACTTTAAAATTTCAAACTGAAATGCAGTTTGCAATTTCTGAACTGTCTTAATTGAAAGATTACAAGATTAGTAAACAAAAGTACAGGCAAATTTTTCAATGAACAGGAAGTTGTCAAAGGGTCTTTGGAATTTCCTAATACCTATTTATCACAATACCGCAGGATGTAAGTATTTAAATTTTAGTTGAAACTTTTTCTTTTTTAGAAAATATTAACAAGTACACAGATGGTTAAGGCAGTAAAATATTTTAAAGCCTAGTATTTAACAATAAGCTTAAATTATGGGTTTCCCCTAGACTCAACCAAGCCGCCCTTGGTTGGTTGTCTAAAATGCTAAAATTATTTAAAAAATATTAGAAATTTCATAATTAAAGCATGTAAAACGCTCAAAAAGTGGTAAAATATGCACACTCGTTCAAAAATGCTAAAATATGCATGCATTTATAAAAAACACCTAAATATGCATTTATATGCACTTTCAAATTGACATATGTGATTCATATTTGGCTTAAACATGAAATATAACTCTGCATATGTTTGCTAAGCATAAAAAACATGCAAATGCATAGAAATCCTATACCTAGACATGGCTCTTTACCTTATCTTAAGAACTATAAGAGTTATGAAAAAAGGTTCTATGCCAAACTTGATTGGTAGGTATGTATATACAGGGTGAGTTGTTTTGCTATTTTACTACACCGCACGCTACACCTACGCTATGTGGACACTTCGTACGCACTACAGGACGCGAAATACAATTTCCGTTACTAAGGGTAACGGACGAAAAGTAACTATAATAACGTGCCAGTATCTCCACCGATTTTTATTCACATTTTTCTTACAAAATTAATTGTATTATTTATGTCATTTCTATAGAACCGCTTCAACATGAAAACCACCGTTCTATTTACAATGAACTGTTGTTTTTTTAAAGTATTGGAATTTGTAATTACATATTTTTTACAGTTACACATAAAAGTTATGTATACCTTGTCCGCGAAATTATTTAGCGTCCTCGAGATTGTCTTGCCTCGGCCGCAAACGACCTCGGTGACAATTCTTACCTCAGTACGTTAAAAGAGATTTCGCGGCCTTGATACAAATAATTATTTTGTTGTATAATAAAAACGAGTCATGTATTCAGATAACACTAGACGCAGCAAAGAGATACAGTTATTATCCCTAGTTTGTGCTTTAAATAGATAACCGCATTGCTGGATTATCTCGTATGGATTTTTAGATATCTTCAACATTTACTTTTATAGTCAGTTTCTTGCGGACTCTCTAGGTGCAATACTCGAAATCGCGTTTAATAAGTTCATTGCAAGTTTTTTAAGTATGCGTTCCAAAATTAGCTACCAAGACAACAAATGGCTCAATCGCGTATCAATTAAGTTCTGTTTCATACTAGAATTAAATGTGTGTACCAAAATTATTCTGTTGAGTGTATTGACTCAAACTAAATTATTTTAACTCCTTTATTCAAACGCCTTTAAAATAAATAACTACATAATTGTAAAGTATTGGCCCGGCGGTGGACGAGTGGTGTCAGTGCATCACTCGTGTTCTAAGGGTCGTGGGTTCGAGTCCCACTTGGGGCGACGAGATCTTTCTAATTGGAAAAATCCGCCACCTCAACTATGGGTGTGTGTATTGGTGTTGCATGTTATATGGGGGACATATGACCTCAGCTGTTGGTTGCCCCGTAGTGTAGGCGTGAAATAAAAAAAATATAAAGTATTAATGTTTTAGTGAACACACGAATGTAAAGAGTTTCATCTAATTAATAATTAATAATAATGTTAAATATTTTATCGACTGCAAATAAATAATAATATTAATTATTTTATTATATTAAGCAAATAAATAAAGTTTTTAAAATGTCTTCGGCCAAAGAATATGATAAGAATGTCTCTGACAGTAAGTCGTGTTCTCTAAGAGCAACCATAATTTGTAGTCCAACAGATTCATATTCGGGCTTCACAGGTCAGTTCTCACATCTGCTGAAATTGGGTACATCACTTTCTAGCCATGCTCGTGATGACTTGAATGTTGTTGAACGGTCCATTCTTGATTTTTGAGAAAGACCGTGTTCAATGGCTATACAACGACTTCAAGATCAATTCCTGATACATGCGTATATGTGACACTATTATAACCGAAATTACCTAATCATAACAGATGCAGGAAGGTGACCTCCCTAAACTTTCGACACAGTGGGAGGGTTCTTTAGATGGCCGAGCATACCCTTTTGTCATTCTATTTGTTGTAATATACTTCTGTAACAAAAGATTTATCGTCTGTGGGCAAAGCTTTTCGGTGCTTGAAAGCTGTTCCAATCTCTTCTTAGCGAGCAATTACCCGGTATATCTTCTGTAAGGACCTAACCTTAAATCTTGTTTTATGATGCGAGACATTGATAGTCTTCATATATGCATCTCATGCAACATTATATTTTGTTTTTGGAATGAATTTTGATTGATTCGGTCCTTGGTGGCTTTAATTGCTTGTGACGTACGTGATTTCCCAAATGTTTACCGTCCCGTACTCCACTAGTATCCTCCAACAATTTATAGGCTCAGTAAGACGTTCAGCTAATGCCAAGTGACTGCAAGATTTTGAAGACTAACTAAGTTTAATAATACACGATGCTTATAAACACCGTAGTCTACATTTTTCATACATTTATTATTGAATAATATACAGGGTGTTCAATCCACTAAACCAAAGTAGCAAAGTCTTGAACATAAAAATTTCATATCTTTTAAATAGGACATCCTGTATACTTATATTTTATATGATCCAGCTCGTGAGTCTTTACCAATTCATACAATATATTCTCTATTTCACAACTGCACACTTCAAAGTTATCAGCGTGTCCATACCACCTCGCTACTTTATCATTAATTATAATTTATTGTTTTTGTTACTAATATTTTTTCTTACTATGCTTTTTTTAAGTGGAAAGTATAGATAAGGCAGTTAGAGTTATGTTGGTGAGGCATTCATGATCAAACTGATAAAATGAATTTTAGAGAAATAACAAAAAGGATAAAAACGCTGACAGCTTTGAAACTATTAGTTTTGAAATAGAAAATGAATTATATAAATTGTTAGCGACGCAAGGACTAAATTATATAAAATATAAATATACTGGGTGACCCATTTGAGAAAATGATATTTTCATATTCAAAAGCTGCTCTTTGATATAATAAACACTGGAGTATCGAAAAAATTTTTTTGGTAATTCAAAATTTCAAGTTGATGAAAAGTTGTCTTTATAGACCCACATATACCACAAAAAAATTTTTGCCCAATTGAAAGAAATTATCCTGCAAGATGCCTAAAGTTTATAATTTTCTTCAAAATATTAAATTTCTCCATATTTTTTTTATAATGAAGGACAAAGTGAATTGTTTTACCAAGTTGAAAAACTTTAAGAATAGAATGTGAAATAAAAATATAAAAAAAGTATTACTATAAGGCAGTGATGGCGAACCTTTTTGAGAAGTGGGTTTTTTGTTCATTATGTTTTTTAATACTAGCCCGTGGGTCACTAAGTCAGTGGCGTCACCTGGAGGGGGGTAAAAAGGATACCAATAATTTGAAAACACCGAAAATTTGTTAACAGAAAAACTTGACAGTTGACCCTTTTTTTGGTTCTCCCTTTTAAAATTCTTTAAAAAGATTTACGTGTCCTTTTTGTTTTACAACTTTTACTTTTAGAAGTGAAGGGCAAAATTCGACATTAGATATTTATACTCAGATGTTGTATATTCTGAAATGAATAATATTTAAGAAAGCCCCATGTTCTGGGCAAACCATTAAACTATGAGATGAAATTTCTAAATAAATAAAATAAATGTTTTATTTGATTTTGGCTAGCATTAATAAAAATGAAAATATAACAACCCAAAGCTTTTCTTTTACCCAATAGACTGACTCAGTTTTGTTTTGATTCAGCATGAGATAAACGAATTATTGATCTTATTAATACCCTGTATCTGGAAAGAGAAACTTACTACCACTGCACTTGGAAGTCCGCACCTGAACAAGCAGTAGTATTAAATTCTGTATAAATTATTTTATACTTGCATTTTCCAAATTAAAAACAACTGATCTTTATTTTATGAAACACATATGTAAATATTTTATCAAAATGAAACTAAATTCCTCCAGGAAATATCATTAAGGAAAATTTTCCTTTAGTTTGTTTAAATGAAATTTTGGTAGATGCTAACCTGACAATGGGGGTTGCAGCCGCATTCATTTAAACAGACTAGCATCAAATAAATGTAATTCAATAAACAACCAAGAACAATATTTACAAATGAATAATTGATTTAAAATTTTTGTTAAAACAACAAACTAGTCACAAATAACTTTTTAGAAACGAAATAAAATTGTTTTAATGAATTATTCCCAATGGGCAAGAAATCCTATTTCGACCAACCTTGTATATGTAAACTGACACACCAAATGTTAATGAATCCACTTAAAAATGTTTAAACTGTTGTACCATTGGTAAAACAGTTTTCATTCCAATCAGCTGTTCTTAAAAATCCATATCAGTCGATATCCAAATCCATAGACATCGATATAGAAACTTTTCCTATGTTAAAATCTTTCTCGTTTTTAAAATAATATATATTCGAACACAATTCCAAATATTTGTTTTGAAAAATAAAAATAATCATCTTTGATTTATATAACAGGTAGATATCCAAATCTAATATAACCGAAGTTTGTTTACAAACGGAAAACATATGATTCTTCATAACCTAACTTTGTTTTTAGGATTTCGACACGAGCCGAGCGTGGTTTCAACCAAAGCATTTTGATTCAAAATTCATAGATTGACTGAATTTGTTCTTTTTTCAAGGTCCATTTATATCTTTTCACTAAACATTTGACGGCACAGCAAAATTTTCAAAAACACTTGAACTTCAACATTTATCATGACGTCACTAATCCAAACATATGTTTATAATTAACACTAATCTTAATTCTACAAAGACAGAAAGGTAGCCGACCAAGAGACGATTAAAAGGACAACAGACACTTATGGTCTAAATTGAACAATACTAAAGAAAATCAATAAAACAATCAGCTGTCACCAATCTCATAAAAACTAAATTACATTGAAAACCCATCACTCTGTCGTTATCCCTGTATATCAACTATTTACATAGTTACACAAGGTACCCCAAACATATGAAGTTTACACAAATTAAATTACATACTAAAAAAAAAAACAACTTAAAAATCTGTTCACAACGTTTCAGACAACAAGCGATGCTTCTGCAAGTATACAATAAATAAGAACATAAATGAATTCGTTGTCCAGAATACAGTACTCCAGGTGCCTGCATCCAAACAATAATATAAAATATCAAAATAAACTCAAGATTTGTAAAAACCAAAGCATATCAGCACAGCTGATATTTCGACATATTTTCTTCCACATATAAGAATTAGTAAGTTAATTGTAACATTATAAACATCAAAGTACTGATGTGATTTAATTATTTCCAGTGAAATATGTACCCGAAACTGACTTATCTTTATTTGCGAAAGAAAACTTGTTTTGCGTTACTCAACGACAAACCTCAAATCTAATAAGAAGATAAAACGTTTTAGAAACGCGAATAGACTATTCAAATATAAATTATATTTAAAATTGATAAATCTACCTATAACCTAGCCAGTAGCCTTTAGATTAAATAAACCTAGTATCCTAGCATGTCTATCTTTCTTTTATTACATGAATTTTTCAATTTTATTGCATGAATTCCATTTTTTAACACAAATTCAGCTTCCAATTCTCCAATATCTCGGTGTTCGCTTATACTGAACAACTTTATAAATAAAGAAAATCCGGACATTTTTAATATATCTTTACAAAGATTCAAAAGACTACTTCAAAAGCCTTCAATATGAATTCTCCATGTAACAACTTTTTGCAATCAACCTATTTTAGTCTACTTACTTAATCTTTTCATTCCATTTGTAATTGAAACATTATGCCTATACAATTGTAATTATAGAATTTATTCTGGATACACATGTACTACAGTATGATTTTATTTCTTTTTGTTCTTTTTTGTAGTTCATACTCGCTTTGTAATTAGTTTTTTTTTTTGTAAAACCAGGGAAGTTTGTTAATGGACTTTAAGTCTGTTAATTTCCCGAACTTGTAAATAAATAAATAAAATTTATTAAATTTAAGCTTACGATTAAATCGTAGCCATTAGAATGGTCTGAAATTACAATTCGTTAAATAAATTTTCAACTTGATAATTCTATATCATCTCAATACTTTAATTTTTTAATATTTTCGATTGTCTGTTCTCTCTTTTATGATATAAAAAATAAGTTTATAAAAATCAACGCGCGGGTCATTTAAAAAGCCTTCGTGGGTCAGTGTCTGACCCGCGGGTCATAGGTTCGCCACCACTGCTCTAAGGCAACATTTAGGTCTCCCGCAGTTGGCCGTAGGCATTTCATTTTGGCAAATCTCGCTAGATGTTGATCAGCTTGTTAAACACTTCGTTGTTATGTAAGTCACATGTGAGTCAAAAGTAAATTTCTCGTCAATATTTATTTCCAGATATTTTAGTTCTGACACTTGCTTTAGAATTTCAGCGTTGAGGTAAATTTCAACTTTTCTACTAATTTGTCTTTTCCTCGATATTACTAAGTAATGCTTGTGATTTTTTTGGACAACCTTCACTTGGAGTTTCTTCTAATTGAATTGTATTTAAATTAATATCTGTTTTTCGATTGTTAAAATAGTCTTAAGTTAGTTTGTACAGATTCCTAGGACATTTAAATTCTCTTAGCGCATATAATATGGATGGCCACCAGGCAGCATCGTATGCCCCTTTAACATCTAAACTTATTAGAAATACTTCATTTTTCTGTTTAAGATTATCTTCAATAAACTTTTTAATGCTCATAATTGCATCTACTGGGTTTTTTTTGTAGCTTAAATCCGTACTGGTTTTTACTTAATAAATTGTGTGAGTGCATATAGTACATTATTCTACTGATGAATAGTTTTTTTAGAATTTTACCACCTGTGTTTATAAAGCTGATAGGTCGGTATTTGGATGAGTGATCACTTTCTTCTTCTCTAAAGTTTGGTAATTGGTATAATTATGGATTTTTTTAATATGCTCGGGATAGTTCCCCTTTTCAAGCATTCGCTATAGGGTCATTCCATGCGAAATCGATCACTAAAATGTGTCGATCTCACTGATTTCAATGAAAATCACTTATGAGGTAGCAATCAACTAAAGAACATAACTTTCATTCATCAATTTGCTAAATTACGCAGAACTTCGGAAATATTCAAACTGAAAAAATTATCAAAACTGCTTTAAAGAAATATAAATATCTCGAAAAGTATTTACCCTAGAACAAATATTTTATTGTATATTGCTCACTAGAAAACGGGGTTTTTGGACAGCCTAATAATTTTTTGTTATCAAACGTATTTTTTTCTAAACGAAATATTTTAAAAATGCATAAAAATCGGTGTGGTCGTATTTTTAAAAATCTGAAAAAATTGTACAGATTCTTTGAACATTTCTGTATTTAAATGCAAAATGGCAAGCTGGACGTTTTAATAGTTTTGGCAGGGCAAATTTTTAAAGATCGTGTTGCAGGCAGCCGGCGCACCATAGATCACGGTCAATCGGCACAAACCGCAATAATCCGTCAATGCCGCTCATAAGAAAAAAAGAAAAAATATATGGGGTCCTTAATTCTTTACCGCCTATAACATACTCAAATTCTATTAAATTCTGAGAGAAGAGTTTGTCAGATTTCTATTTGCCTGCCTGAGTTGATATGGAATCACCCTAATAATTTGTTGAGCATTTTTAAAATTTTGTAACGGTATGTTTTTGCTAGCTTCGAAATAATGAAATTTTGTGCGCAAAGTTGCTTAAAATTTTAAATGCGGTCCTGTAAATTTGAGTTCTTCTTGCAATTTAAAATTATATTGGCATGCAGTATAAATAAACATCATAAAAATATGTTAAAGGTCACCTTTGAAATTTTTCCAGGCTAGTGGAGCGTTTTGTATAATAAATCAACAAACAAAGTTATAGCTTCTATTGTAAATAAAAGGTAGGGCTGGCACACGTATCTGCAGTGTCAAATGATTCCGGTGTTAAAAGTTACAAGATAAACAACTTTGATTAGTGTGAAATCATGTTCTCAAACTTTCTCATAATCGTTTCAGTTTTTTATTCCCCGAAAATATTATAAAAATCTATTTTGTCTCGAGGAATGATCGCTTGTACGTGGTAAATAATATTTTCCAAATAAAAAACCTGCACTTCAAAATATATCCCGTCTGCAATTTACGCTGTAAGAAGCACTGCGTTCTAGATTCCTTTGTGCGAGAAACATTAATTTTGATTCGTTTAAACGAAATCATGCAATTCTACAATTGGTCCATGTAAAATTGTACCCCCTAAAAACATTCCGTATATAGTAAAATAACCCTGAGTTTTAGTTCAGTTAACGTCAAGTCTTAATTAGTTGACGTTGGGTCTCAAATAAGTTGAGCCGATGTTCCGTCTTGAGTAATTTGAAGTCAAGTAAAAGAAAATTCCGATATCGTCCGCATAAGTTTGAAAATGCGTTTAGTAAAAGTACCGCTGCGTATATAATTTTCCGGACTTCTGTGTTTTTAATTCGTGGGAAATTTATTTCCTTACCGAAAAGTATCATTTATTTTTATACAGTTTACCGAAAAAGTTATTTCTCCTACCGTACTTCGACAGAAATAATTCATAACTACAGATTTATCTTAAGGGATTGAACTCTTGAATAATAATGAAATTTCGATCGACGTAAAGATTAAAACTACAGTTAACTACCGAATTTAAGTCAAGATATTTATTGAAATTCTAGTGTTTTATAATTTCCGTCCAGATTTAAATAATAATGAAAAGAAACGGATAGTTTTCACTAATAATTTAATCAACAACGTTATCTAAGTTACATGGTTGTAGTTATTTGCACTTTTGTTTGGGTGAATTTTATAATAAACATTTTAACATAGTGTTGCGAAGGTTAATTCATCGTAAGCTTGAATTATGTGACTGCAGAATTATATGAACGTGATCCAGTTTCTATTATCCAGCAGCAATTGTTCCTGTGTGTGCAAAAGGCAATATTGTGCGATTTAGTACTCGTTTTGTTTGCGAATGACCAATATAACTAAGGTATTGTGAAATATGAATTATTTTCCTTCTACTTTGTAACATTTATGTTAGTCTATTTTTTTCTATTTACATGTTGAGCTTATATATTTTTTGTATATAAACGTCCCCAATAGCTAAGAGCTATTATGCAGAGTATTAATACGGGAATTTTTAAGTTCGATAAATGTATTTTTAATATTTACAGAATAAATATGTTTTCAAGTTTAACCAAAATGAGTAATACTGATTCATATAATTATGAAAGTTTTTATTTATATTTTTCTTTCCAGCCTAATTTTGATACTATTGAATATGGTTAATTATTTGATCAAAATTTATTGGATGTTTTCATTTTCTGATTAATGATCTCAGCTATCCTTTTAACTATCCTTATTAAGCTTCATAATCAGATGGCGCCCAGTTAATGTATTTTATTGAGTTTTGAAACCTTATTCTATCCTTTTAATAATTAGACAACTGTAGAACCAATACCTACGACCTGATATTTAAATATGTAATAAGAGAAGATCACAAGCTGAAGAAATTTTGAGCATTACAGTAAAGTAAGTATATATACTTTGATATATTTAAAGTTTTATTGTTGTTTTATCGTGCAAAAAAACACCCTTTCACTGGCGCCCAGTCGTGGGGCATTATTATTTTGAAGTAGAAAACCTCTCTTTCAATTTATCTCTTCTGGTATGTTATAAATTACCATCTGGGGATTTCTCATCTTTAGTATAAATACTTCTAAATTTTCCCCACAACTTTCATCGATTTTCTGCTTTATTGTTTCGATTTCTGTTTTACTTTGAGATTCCAGTAGCAGTTTTCTATGTCTTATCGGCTTAAAACTTGTTATTCGAACTTGGGTTTCTACAGGATCTATTTAATTATTGTTTTCATTATATCAGTTGTCTGATTGCCTTTAGGTTTTATAAGTAATTTGTATTTCGTACAATACTGTACTTTTGGCAGATTACCTGTAACAACTTCAGAATATGATTGTCGCGTTACAGTAGATATTCCTGCTTGTTGACTTTGAGGAAGTTCTTGTTGTCGATTATCTTCCAATTTTTCAACTTCTTTCGTTTTAGTATCTAAAGTCTTATTGACTTAATACACTTACTGGTTTTAGTATGTCCATCTGTAAATCCTTTCGTAGATTCCCACTTATGTCAGTAACACTGGTTAACGTTGTAAGTGCATTCTGGAAAGACTCATTCACATCGCCTCCTTTCATATCTTAACTATATGCAATAAATAATAGGTGTGGGTGAAGAATTGAGGTAACTTAATTAGCGCGTTACTAATTTTTGTCAGCGTCAGCTGCAATAGTGGGATCGAGTCTCTTATCCATCCTCTACTAGCTCTAGGCTAGTGTCGAAGTTATTAACGTGCTCACCTTTTGGGGTCTACCTCTTCCAGGGAATTTTGGTACTCCTAGTCAACGTGCGGACTGGGCTTGAACAATTTGTCCACCCAATATACCAGTTATAATCATAACGACAGCGGTTTTTCCGAAGTGGAAGTGGAGTTGTTTACTGACTGGAATAGACCTGGCTGGTCTTTCCGTACTGAATCCAGATTTAATCTGTAGCCGACCATTCAAAGAGTCACTGGAGCCTAAGACCAGCCCAATAGAAAGTCATAGTCGTCCAGATAATTTAATGAAACGCTTATATTTACGGGTGAGAGGAAAATGCACAAAGATTCTCAAATTTAATTGAAATGGCCTCTTTTTCAAGGTTAACCTGATATGCTTGTATGTAACTACCAATCTTAATTTAATCTTTACTTTATCAGTAGAAATGTAAGCTATAGTCCTATAGTCAAGAAGATATACAGATATTGACGCAGAAATACGGCTTGTTTTGCGATCACAAAGGTCGTTTTTATCAGATATTTTTTCATAGTGAACAACATTTACGAGTGCATCTAACTCCTAAACAGCGGATAAAATATTCTTTGTTATCAGACATATTTTTGACAGAAAGCATTTTATTAACATATGAAATATCAGACACGTTGGGTACTGCAAAACAAGATTTCTATGCAAAACCTAAAGAGAATTATCCAACATAACAATATCAAAAGTACAATATACAGGCTGTATCGAAAATAAGGGTTATCGAAAGCAGCATACAAAAGATTTTAGTTGCACTTGTTTTATATAACCATTTCATTAAATCGGCAAGGAATGTACGACTTGGGGGTACGGAAGCTTTTAGGAAAAACTTTTTAATATATTTAAATTGCACTTTTATTAAAAAGTTGAGTAGGTATATAGGGTTTTAGATAAACCTGTAAAAGCAATAATATAAATAAAATAAAAATTGATAAATAATGACTGCAAAGAATAAAATTATAATGACAAGGTAATGCAAGAAAAATTTTCGAGACCAATAATAGACAAGATCTTATAAAGAATGAAAATATTCAAAGAAACTGAAACAATCAATAAGCTGATAGGCAATCACGTAGTAATTATTAGGATTTTTATCTATTTTATCAATAATTTACTAATGTTATTATTGTATTTAAAAACTAATTCACTTACTACTATTAAATATTGAAGAAAACTCATGTTTGGATTTATCTAAAAAAGAACTTTTTAATAACATTTCACAGCACTTGTAAATACGTCAGGAGGTTTGTTCATTGTTACGTATGGAACAGTACGCATTCTGGAATTTTTATGCAAATCTTATCTCATCTGACGTTGCTCACATTGTTTAATGTTAATTTTGTTTGAACTTTTTAATTATGTTTGCTGAATATATACCTAACTATATAGGACTAATTAGCTTATTTACAAACTTCCATACATATTCTTAGAATGAGCATATAAAAAAGTGTGCGTGCAACAATCAAGGACAAAGTCTGCTTTTCTGTATATATAATTTTTATGACTAGCAAGACAATTATTGTAAGCTACATCTGCAATCATCGGCGTATTCGACAGTTTTTCAGCAAGTAATAAAATTTAATAGTTGCATTCATTACAGAAGAAACAATTCATCTATCTTGTCAACGTTTCTATTATGTGTAGTAATCGGTAGTTCCAGTTGTTACATTCTTACGCTACTCCAAGAACTTTTGGGAATGGAGTTACTTTAAAATGGCTTCACCATTCCACTACTTGTTTGTAGCCGTACATTTCAAAACAATATTCGCTTTTCAACCTGTAACTAATGATCGTGATTACATTCTCAATCAGCGCAGCGTAAAATTGTGTTGAGAGGTCAGTTTTTGAGCCTGACAACTACAGTCATTGATATAGTTAAACTAAATATAATTTCTTATATTTTGAAGGTTTGTCCATCAAAGCTGATTTAATGATGGATATCTTAAAATCCCATATAGGAAATAACAAAGGGCCCGCGCTTGGCTCAGGCTTGGGACGATGCTTATCAACTCTGGTACATGCCTGAAATCCAAGACTGGCCCATGACTGGTCTAAAATCGGGATGATAACTTCGTGCCAAGCTTGTTAATCAGTCATGGCCCTAGATTGGTGATACATCTTGGCCCAATAGTGAAAACCAATATAGTGCCGACGCTAATACTGAGTCTTGGCCCAAGGTATATAACCAATATTGGGCCACTCTTAATATTAATGTGGTATCATGGCTGACAATCATTGATAGTGTAGGTTCGGAATCCAACGGTAGCTCCGGGTTATTACTGACCATTGAGTATGAGACGAACCTAATATTTAATATTGTACTATAGCTTATTAAGACTTGTATGAAATAACTTTGATGAAGAAAACAAAGTAATACAAACATTCTAAATTATTACCAATTATTTTAATTCGTTCAATTATTAGTAACATAACAACGTAACTTAAAAAAAATTCGTTTTCAAGCATACAAGTTTAATTTTTACTACTAAAAATTCTATTTATTCTTATTAGCGTAGCTTTGTTTTTAAATCAACACTTTTTATTTCATATACATTATTTTATTAATAATATTACAAAACGGTTAAACGTAACATCACTCACGGTAGGCGGATAAACACTGACTAATACGTCGGTAAAGGCTTCCCCTTGTAGCTGCCGCGTTACTGGCTTTTCATGTCTGTGCTTGTTTCGAAGAAACGAAGCGCGCAAAAATTTGAAAGCTGAATTTATATTTAGTAATAATAATTATAATCTATGTAGGTATTTTAGTTTAACTTTTCTCATATTTTTCTCTTTATTAATTACTAGCTGATATAATAAAGACAGAAAACTTCACAAGCTTGATTTGGTAGAATATGTGAAGATTGGCCCAAACTTGGTTCAAGGGTAAGAAACCAAGTCTAAAAACACTAACATTGGTTGGAGCTTGGGCAAACAGTAAGAAACCGAGACTTGGGCAGAGATTAGAGAGTCCAGCATTGGTACATAGGCGTTGGTTGACCCTTGGGCCACGACAAAGCAGCCGAGGCGTGGGATGTGAAGGTTGGCCTAGGCTTCGACCAATGTTGAAATAACGACATTTGGTTATCCAATATTCAGCCAAGCTGGGGCCTGTTGTCAAGACTGGCAGTTCCTACATCGGAGGCTCCATGTATTGATCTCTGTAATATATTTCTGTTATATATTTCTGTATATTTCTGTTAGATATCAACAGTGCTCTACTTACTTTGATATCGTAATTTTGTGGATTGCAAGATTTGCGACCTTTGTATCTCACAATTTAGAACTGAAATAGTATATAAGCTTCAATCGCGCATTTAGTTCTTCTGAATCAATACCTAATTCCAAAATGTTGTAATGTGGATTGTAAGGTGGATGCTATCATGTTGGTCTACAATATTGCATGAAGAAATAAAACCTACACAGTATACCTACAAGTATGCACGTTAGGATGATACAAAAAAATGACTGTCAGGATTTGATCAGAACGCCTTTTAAAAATGGTTCCTGTAAAGTTTAAAACATAAATATATACATTAGAGCCAAATGGATCAATATCAATCAAGAAGCTGAAGCAATGGAGTAGCCGTGAGAAATAGTTACTATAATATTTTGGATAGATTTGTTTTTTAGTTAAGTTCTTTTATTATATGATCTAAATTTTACTTATTGTGGTTATTGAATGTTATTAAAGTAAGGTTATAGATAACCATTGACATTTATATCAGTACTGTCATACATGACAGTTCCCAACTTAATGCATATAAAATCAAGTAAGCATAACAAATCAATTATTTATTTAACCTCTTTATTTACTACTCTTTTGTTTTGGATGTTAAAAGAAAGAAATCTTACACAGTCAACTTACATTTATTCCTTCCTAGAATGTTAATGGATAAAACCACTCCTTTTTCCTCTTATCTAACTGCACTTTCACTGCACATACACGTCTTGCAATTTTCACTCTTCCTCCAAGACACACCAACGACTGAAGTTGAACAGGATCTGCAGACCACCTCTGCACTCTATGATAATGATGGACCACAAACCTACTAACTCTTCTATCGGTCCTTGTTGAATAGGTAACTTTATACTTCATTTTGCACCTCCGGTAAGTCTCTTCTGTTAATATTGAATTGACCTCTCAATCTACTGGTATACCTCCAACAGAAACTGCTACTGACTAAATCTTCCACACCACATTAAGTGTTGCTAATCTTCTTAAATTGTCTCACTCCTATGTTTAATTACTTTTCTTGAACTACTTAAAATCTACTCTTCTATATCTATACTCTTCTTTTTATTATTTATGATAAATTTTACCCCCACTTTTATGGTATATTCTAAATTTTCTTCTATCTTCTCTTTTCCAAACTTATTTAGTAATTTATTATCTTCCCTTACTTCTTACACTTAGCTATTCCTTTTCCAAATAAAACACAAGACTTTTATTCTATATTTACTAACGTTTTAACTTCTTTTTTAAGAGCTTCTTACAAAAACAACCATCTTTTTTCTTAACAAAAGCTTATTATTCATATCTCTCTGAGAAACCTATATTTCATTTATTTTAATTTTATTTTTATCAGAGATATCACATTTCTTTGATCATTCTTACTACCCTTTAAACAATAATGCATATTTCTATAGTTATGGACAACTAATTTCTTTATTTAAAATTTCAATTTTGCATTATTATTGAAAGTGTAGTCTTGATTTTATATGATCCTTTGATATCCTTAATTAATGTACAAAATTTTCTTTTTCAGGTTGACGTTTGACTAAGATCTTCTTTCTCTTACCATCCTGATTTGTATTTGATATTATAAACACTTGTATTCTAATAAAGATATGCTATTCCAACTTGATTTATCGTATTTCATTTTTGTATTAAGTTTTCTAATCTGAGCACTACGTTAAGACATTATTTATGTTTTATTTAATGATATTCAAGAACCACAGACTTGGTTGAATTGTTGTTCAAATGAACAATAAATCTCCAAAGTTTATACTCGAATGCACTTTCTCATATTGTTTTCTCTTTAGCTCAAAAGTGACCATTGCAATATGTTACCAATGTCTTATTGAATGTCCAATTGAATTATTAAGAAACAGAGTAATAGAAGAAATATGGGATTATAAATTTATGAAATCTCACCTAATAATCTCAATTTAAAAAAAATAAGAATTCCCTTGAAAAGTAACGTTATTAATTAAAAATGTGTTTACACTGTATTCTATAAGAGAATCTTATCTTTAATTACCGACCTTTGAAGTTAGATACAATTTACAACCCATTGTTATTACCATAAATCTTAAAATGCATTTTAAGTTGCTTTAGTTCAATGTTTCTTAGAAGTTTCTTTATTTCGGCAAATAAGAAAATACGCCCGGAAAGTAAAAAGGCAAATTTTGCTAAAAATGTTTTTATATAGCATTCAATAAAGAATTACATCTTTAATTAATAATATTTTGTATTACTTCCTGCTATATACTGCTGAATTTTGTAGCTATTTAAGTTAATAGAAAACTAAAGTTAAAAGGCGTCCATTTATATTTCTACACACATTTATATTATTATTATAGTAATATTTCCTATATACTTCCTATGTACGAAGTACGTATCTGATCGTTATTACAATAACGCAGCACGTCGGCAAACTGCTCGTACTTGTGTACAATATTCCAGACTGGCTGAAAAAGATGAAAGGGCCGACAACCGAGTGAATCTGATGGTTATTCTTATGCTGTGATGACAGCATCCGCCTTACAACCCATTATATACACAAACCTTTGGGTATACTAACTCAGCAGGTATAAATCGTGCATTTAAACTCAAATTTATATATTTCCGTGTACCAGTTTTAAATTGTGAAATGAAAAGATCGTAAATCCTATTTAATCAACCATATTACATGTACATAGTATGGCGTACTACAATTTTTAAAATTCAACTTTTGTAGGAGTAACTTCACACAGCTCATACAAATTATGTAGGAACTTTTCCGTTTTCTAGTTAGCAAAAAAATTTGGTTGCTTTGCAACCCGCCTGTGCTACGTTAAAAATCCTCAAAACGTAAAATTAATTATTATTTGAAAGTTATTATTACAATAGAAATTACCTCCATTGTCAACATTTCCGCCATTTAGAGATGTAACCCTATCATCGTCATCGCTACTACAAGAAGAGTTTTTGTCAAATTTCTTATCAGGTGCGTCAATAATATTCGAGCCAAAGTTAGCAGATTCTATTGGACTATAAATTTCAAGCAAATGTTTTTGCTTCTTTATCATCGAGTTCAATATAACCACCACTCATTTTACTAATATTATGTTACAAAATACTTAAATGAAGAACATAATCTTTAACCCATTATACCTTTCGGTGTCGAGGTGCCGGGCGCACCGAGCCGCAGAGTGGATATGTGGGTGTAAGACGAAGCAGCAGAGCCATGTAGGCTAGTACACTGCACTCGTGGTTTACCCATCCGAGTACTTTCCGGAGCAAACTCGACTTAACTATGTTAAGCGATATAATCCACAATAACCACCCTGCCAAATGCCAGCTGCACACGCAGTCATAAAAACCGCAATTGCACTGTGAATGCGTCAACACACAAGAAACATATTGGGTATCGAATGAAAACCAAAAGATGGCACAGTTCAATGAGTTAGGTTAAGTTAGGTTGGAGTCACTACATCTAGTCTAGTTTACACTAAACGTGGATTTGGTTAAATTCAATACAGTTAAAAATAATTAACAATTTCGTGCTTCTGATGCCCCAATATGGTGGTGGTTTACGGTTCTCTGTTCGACCAGCGCGGCCGAGGTGACTAGATGTAGTGACTCTAAGCTAGGTAATACTCTCGTACGTAACGATACAGAGATAGCACATCATTTTAAAGTCACTGAACGTATATTTACGAATTTAGCATTTACAGCGTATACTGCAAGAATGTAAAATACGGTGATAGTAGGGAAAGGGTTAATGATTTTAGGTGCGCAGAGGTGCGGACGCCGATTGATCAATTTTTAATTTTTCTTCTTATTCCAAAAACAAACCGGCATATATATATATATATATATATATATATATATATATATATATACCACAGGGCTAATGCGTTTTTTAATGCCTCGTGTGTTTATTTATGTGTTATAGACCGTAAGCGATAAAATAAACTTCTTCGAAATTAAAAGATGCACCTTGGTCCCTTGGTATATAATAAACTATTTTAAGTTCCAAACGAGGTAACTTGGGAGTGACAATTGGTATATTATGTATTAAGGTTGATTCAGACCGGCGGCGGCGGAGCGGAGGCGGAGCGGAAGCGTAGCGGTGGCGGATCGGTTTCTGAGAGGTTTCCGCTTTGGAGCATTCATACTGCCCGCGGTAGCGGGACGGCGACGGTTTTGCAGTGCAGACATTCATGGTCGTGCATGTGTCCCTAATAATGTTAAATCAGTTTTTCATATTGTTATATGTATTGTTTAATGAATGCAAAGTTGTATAGAAGAGCTTTCCATTCATTAAACCCATCAAAAATGTGACACCCTATATAACAAATATCTGAATACATTACTTTCCTTTTTTATATAAATGTTTAATAATATTTAATAAATAATAAAGTTTAAGCGATATTGAAGTTAATTAAGTAGTTTCTAGTTTATTAAGTATTCACTAAAAACTGAGTGTCTTTGTCAATATAATAATAAAAAAACTAATTACAATGAAATGCTTACGTTATTTACATTTACGTATGGTGTTTTGTTACTTTTCAATTTGCAACACCAGTAGTCTTAATGGACTGCACTGAATAACGTTGTTTCAGTCAAAAACATAATTCTACCTTTGTCTAACCGAGCGGTTTCTTGATAAAAATCGCTTCTAGATCGATTCAATCCGCTCCGCTCTCAGACCGCCGGCTCACCGCTGTCTTTTTTCCGCGCGCGGTTTCACTTCGAATCATCCCATTTAAAACTAAGGAAAGCGATTTGGGAGCGGATCCGCTTCCGCTCCGCCACCGCTCCGCTACCGCCGGTCTGAATCAACCTTTAAGGACTTAATTGAGCGGCTTAGAGCCCGAGGAGTCAGTTTCGGCTTGCGCATCAGGCGCTAAGACGATAAAGGGTTCTAAAACACTAATTAAGCCCGAAATGCATACCTTAGTTTATGTCTGGTCTAAGTTTAAATTAATATTTAATTTTAAAATAGAAATAATTTAAAGTGCAAAACTTCAAGTAGGTAAGTGCAGTGGTATATAATTACTGTTATTACTATGGAGAGACGTAAACAAGGGTAGCTATTTTTCTAAAGGGCTCTAAAAAGTTTTACAGATCTCGAGTTCTAATTTAGCAACTTACGCTCTAAAAACAGGCCCATAAACCGGTCACAATCGCCCGACCGGACATAAAATAACTTTTAATAGCATTAACCCCTGCCACTAGTTCGCAATGTTCCAACATCAATATAAATGTTCGCTGATACTGCCGCGTGTTAAAGCATTACCGTTATGTTTATATTTGAATTTAATCATGAGTAGAATGAGGTAGTTTCCATGGCTCTTATTAAAGTAACACACTCTTGGGCTATTTGCAATTAGTGTAGCTCTGCAATACAAATACATACGATACCAAAATATATATACCTATTGTTAAACATGTATGTAGACAGAAATCAATTAAACGAAAAAGAAGGATGACATCAATAACAATCCTTTTATAAAGATGTTTAGAATAGTTAACAAACAATCATTATCATCTATTCATTCAAATCAATTCATCTTCGAATAATGTTATTTTTATCACTACATGTTTTTCAATAACAAAATTTAAACTGTTTAGATCGATTTTAATTTTGAACAAAGATAAATGGTAATTACTTACGGTAGCATAAACAATTAAAATTGTCATGGTAGATGCTGCTTGGAATTTTTAATGCTTGGATGATGTTCAAGTCAAAAGTAATCTCACAATTTTTAACCGCATTAAAGGTTGATAATAATGATTCTTTTAACACAAAATAACAATGATAACACTGGACCTTAGTTGATCGAGCAGCCACTTTAATTAAGTGGGTATCCAGTTCATTATTCTTAAAGTTCTCGCTGTTAAAAATAGGACAACTATGGGAATAATTTCGGCTGAATCTTAGTTGTGTAATTACGATAAAAAGGCTTTAGCAAAGCGATCTTTGTTCAGACTCAAATATAGGTGGTGCTGCAATACGTTTGTAAGAAAATGAAGACGCTCATAAAATATATCAATATTGGAGATTCTGAAACGGAGCATTCCAGAAAATTCGTTACAGTGTTACTACTTCGCCATTTTGATCCATTCAGTTGAATGAATTGCCTTTGCTCATTATCTAAGTTGTAGGTGTATTGTAATATTTTTGAAATATTTATATCTTATACAAGTTCTTAAATGTTATTTCACTGTTGTGAATTTATCACTCACCAGATTCTAAAGTTGCGGAGTGACTGTTCAAAATAGTCATGTCCAATAAAGATTATTTTGAGAAAAACATGACAACGTTATCTCGGTTTAAATGTATCAAATTTAAACTGGTCCTACTATTGCAGTTGATTGATCTTGACTGAACGGAAGATAGATAATCATTTGAGAGTAGAATGAAATATCGATTTTTTATGATATATGGACCTGGCCTGAAAAAATGTCACCCAGTTACTTTTTTCTACATTAAAACATTTTCTGACAATTATATTAAGGCCCGGTCTTTCCATCTTCCTGTAAATTTATCTGGTAAATAATTGTCAAGTTTACAATTGTTTCTACAATTGTATCTACATATGACACATAACGGTCAGATAAAGTTATAAGGAGATGGAAATATCGGCCCTAAATATAGGACTGTATCTGGAGTATCAAAACCCACATTTTCAACCAACTACAAACAATCTCTGCAGTAACATTAACAATCTTAAGAACATGGTATCGTTGTTAGCACAGGTTGTCTCAATGGCATCATAACTTATACATCAGTAGTAAGTTAGTAATTCTTACTACTATACTTTATAGTAGTAGTAGTAAATGAATACGGTTTAAGGTTGTCAGCCGTAACCAAACCTCATACCTTTCAAGATTATACCCTCTTCTACATTCTACTGTTCTATAAAAGAACCGTTTTTAATTTCTTGTACTATGGACCTGTCTGCCATAAGTTTTGAAGCAATTCACAGATTCTGATCAAAGTTTCACTAGTAATCTTTTAGACCTCAAGGGAAGCATCATACTATAAATGCCTAAATTTGGTCATTTATTCATGCGGTAAGGATTTTAAATGCGTATAAGCGAAAATAAGATACCATCCATGGTAGAATCAAACCAGTATTTTAAACCCACTCAACAAACCAAACAAAACCACTCCCACGTGGAACATTGAGTCATGGAAAGAGATGTGAAGAGTGACTATAGTGAGATTTGGGTAAATCGAAGTTTCATTTTTCAGATTTACGACACTAACTAAAAATTACAAAATTACCATCACCATTCCCTTACCTACATGAGGTTTACCTACAATCATGTTGAGGAGAAGCATTTAAGTCCATTTACTCCGGAATTTGAATATATGGAACTTTATTTATTCCGGAATGATAAATGTTTTTGAAAGCCACACATACGAGATACGATGCAGAGACGACAAACGCATACGTTAATAGTTTACCCACATGGAATAATTCGTATTTTCCTCTAAATCCCCTTCCCCACTAAGCGGGTTTTCTTGATCTTCTGATTCACTAATCTCCGAGTCGCTGATATGGTCGGAGAATTCAGCAAAATCGACATCACAGTCACGTTCAATATCACTGACGTCACTTGGTACTTCTTCACACCATTTTAAAATCACCACTTGTTCAAAATCACGATCTGTAGGACAAATCCTAGATAGACCTGGATTGTCATTCATCGTACAAGAAAATGTAACGTAAACACCGTCGCGTGGTCTGTGTGACCCAGACTTAACTTTATATGCGATTATTTCCAGTAATATCGACAAGAAACTGCGTGCAGGCTCAATACTCCTAGAATAGTAACTGACAAGAATTTACATGGCCGCATCTGTCATAAAAAGAAAAGATGTGGGAGTTTCCGCAAATCGAATATTTCCGAAGGTCTCACAGACCAGACGACGGCGATTAAGGGTTAATACACTATTGTAACGTTCAGATAAATCACTCTAAATGAAATTTGATCAGATGAGGTGTCGGTCTACCCAAATGACGTCAACCGTTCAAAACTAACGGAATATTATCTGCGATGCATAATCTGTTATGGAAAGGGGCGTGGAAGGTGGTTATAGATATATTTACAATTCATTAGGCAAAGTTAGAACTAGTGCTCATAAGAAACAGGAATACTGTGAAAGTTAATGATGTTGAGGATTCGAGAGTCTTCTAAGTGCACCCTCTACTGATTTACATTCTTTGAAAATAATAAAATTGGTTACTAAAGAATGGTTTCATCTAAGAATTGAATTCTTGGATTGTTGTCATCTACTCATTACTACTACAGTACTTTTAAATTAATGCAATATGTAGATTAGCATGTAATTATTTTTGTCCACATTGCAACTTTTCTGGACTCTCCTCATGATTATGGTTTGTAATTGACCACGGACCCCAGATAATAAGTTTTCAAACTTTTAGAAACCATTTAGGGTTAGTCGATAGAAATTTTGAAAAACTACCAACAGGACGGTGTTTTTTTAGGACAGGGATTGTATACTTTTTTTTGAGTATTTTAAGGTTAGAGAAATCTCGACTGCCTAGGAAATTCCATGTCAAGTTTTAATCTTCCAGGTAATCGGGAAGTTTCTTTAAAATTCTCTAGAACAGACAGACAGACAGACACGACGTGGCTTTTATACAGTATTTAGATTTAAGCAAATGGAATATTATTATGGAATTTTGTGAATGGTTCCAAACGAACACGTACACGACTACGTAGGGCGTTATACAGGTATAAATGAGTACAGAAAAAATAACTGACTGAAGAATAAATGGTTTCTTTTCACAATAGTTCTAGTAGTTTCAAGAACAAAATCATACTTGCTGATGGTAATCAGTATTGTCTTCAAAATAACTCCAAAAGTTGTTGTTTAGTAACACCGATGTAAACAAACAATGTGATTGGTCATAAGCGCTAACTTACACAACTCCTAACGATGTTTCCATTGTAAAACAGACGATAGACAAATTGAAAAAACAACGAAAGAAAAACAATAAAACTTAGCAGTTTTGTTGTAGCCAACACAGTGAGCCCACAGGCCTCTTCTAGTATAGACATAAAACTGTCTTAGTATTTGAAGCTATAAGATGCCGGATTTTTTTGTGACGTGTTTGTCACTAGTCACGTGCATTTGTTTACATCGGTGTTCAAGTAATGTTGGCTAGACTTTACCACTGTACTAAATAATGTATTGTTCTTGTCAGTTGGTTAGGTTACAAACGACAAATAAACAAAGTAGACAAGTTTTTTGTAGACGTTGTTACTAATAATGCCACAAATCGAGCAACATAACCAAGGTCCGTTAACTTTTCTGTCACCTCAGTAGAGCGTTTGATTGACCTTTCTCCCTTTGAGACGGAAAGGTCAAACAAATACGTCACAGGACGACCGACCGGCCTATTTGTTTTCACTTGTTTCCATTGTTGTGTTAATGTAGTGCTTCCAGTCAGTGTCAGGCGTCCTTCTTTTTTTTTTGAAAATTTAATTTGTAGTAAATACGTCAGTTCTTGCCGAAAGCAATTGCATGTATTCATTAATTCGTAGGATCATTTTATTAACCGCATTTAATTTATCATAAGTTTTGAATTTTGTTTGTTTTATTGCTATTTTACAAAGCTTTATAGCACTTTTTTTATAGCATTATTGCTAGAGAAAGATGCACTATAACGTTTTATGACCTTGGTAGAAGGCTGTCGTTATATTTCTTTGGTATATTTGCAATTAAAGTAATTAATTATTGGTAAGTAATAAAATATCGTATTTATTTATAGATCTATTTATTAATTCTCATTTATACATTGTTATGGTAACCTTTTTATATGTTGATTACCTTCTTGATCACAAGAATGTAGTAAATCACTATATTACACCCGGTATAAAAAGAGCTTCATGATACCTGAACTTTCTTGATAAGAAGATATTCAACATAGTCTGTAGACGATTGGATATCACATTAGCTATAACACTAACCCTGGTTACAACTATAAGGCGGTAGTTGTAGAGATCACCCTCTAGAGTTTCTTACTAGAATTAGAGTAAGAACAAAGGTTCATTAACAAAAACTAAGAAACAACAATAAAATTTCGCTAACAAGTGAGACTTGCGACAAATCATTGTTGTAACTTTGTTAAATAAAAATACCTATACCAACTTACATAACATCTACAAAATAAGCAGGTTTTAGCCTAAGCGTGTATGTATTAGTCCTTGTTAATTGTAACTGGTAACTAACCATAATCCATGGTAGATTCTTTAACTAGGAAAAATACAGGTTGTAAGGATGGCTTGGTGAGTACGATTGAATCTTTTGATGATCCTATCATTGATAGGGTGAAATTCAGTGTTTAGATTTGTTTAACGCCCAATGTGTAGGTGAAGCGTTACCACATAAGAATGAAAAATTTTGAGCATGGTCCGTGTCAGCATATATTTGTTCTCGAATATGTCGAATACCACTAGTAAAGCGTTAAATATATTCGAGCTGGCGAAACTCGCGTGGTAAACCTACATCACTACTGGTGTTTATCGATGACACAGTGGTTTATGATTATTTATAGATCTGTTTATTAATTCTCATCTATAAATTATTATAGCAATCTTCTTATATAGTATTAAATACCTTCTTGATCACAAAAATGTAGTAAATCGCTAAAGTATAATTGCTGTTTAAGAATATAATTTGATTTACAAAAACTAAACCCGAAACAGATCAAGGCTTGTCTGAATAAAGAAAATCCAAGATGTTTTTTATTCAATTTGTCCCACAAGCGGAGAAATTAACTAGCAACTTTAAGTTAAAAGTGTCTTTAATATTTGTGCTTTCTATTAATGCTAATGTTATGTTTGTTGTATTAACAAAACATAAAATACTAGAAGCTTCCTACTACTAACACTTTTGTTATAGAAATAAACCATTTGTGAATAACAAACATTTGTCTTAATAGATTTAAATTTACAAAAAAATATTTAATGATATCTGCAAATCAAAATAATTTCTTTCTGTGAGTAATCAAAGAAATTTTAGTTCCTTTAAGTAGTGCCTCAAGTAAAACATTTAATATAAGCATAAAATTAATATCATTCCTTAGGAAAGATTTGGCATACAAAACAATAAAATGTACTTTTTAAAAGCTATAAGAAAGAGACGGATGCCATATAGCAAATAAATAGAGCCATCGTTGGCTAATCGTCCCTGAAGCAATCTGTACATTTCTATTTGACATTTTTTAGAGATTGGGTTTCAGACAATTAATTTGCTGGTGGTGTTTGTTTATCACTACCAATGTAAGAAATATATATAATTATGTCAGTCTTTTGTTGGTTTGAACAACCGTTGTTATTTCGAGACTATGTTTAGACTAAAATTTCTTCTCCAGACAAAGGGAACATAATGTTTAATATGAACTCTGGAATTGAATCCAGGTCCAATTAATTCTGTCCAGATGTAAGTTTACAATGTAGCCGAGACGATCAGTGAGTACGGTAGTGAGCTTTTGAAAGTTGAATTGCACCCGGCACGCTTTATTTATGAACATACATTCAATCTATTTACTTAATACAACAACAAAACATTTTCCCCATCTCAGAGGTAGTAAAATGTGACTAGGTTGTTTCCGAGATTTCTGTAGGTTATTTTGAAGCAAGTCAAGTGAAAATTGTACAAATAAGATATCATTGTTTCTGGAGTGGCTAAACAACGAAATCATTCATTCAAGTTGTAATCGGATCAATGTCTAACGTCACTATCATAAAACGGATTTAGACAAATGGGATATAATTTTTCCTAGAAGATACAAAAGTAGTACTATCTGCTGTCTTTTACAACTTTTGAAAAAATAGTTGTTGAGGTATTCAGATACCCCACGATATTAGATAACGTTGCAGATTTTGAAAAGAGCGCAACTTTGTTAACCGGGAATTACATATTCAATGGGAAAGATATATGTTCAAAATATGTAGTTTATGCTGCTCGGGAAATCGCAGCTCCCTACTTTGCAATATTTATTGTACAATATGTCGGTGGACCCACTCATTTAAACCAAACTTTGGGTATATTTTATTACAAGCAGTCCAAAATAGTGTACCTCCCCTGATATCCTAAGTTATAAAAGACGATCTAGGGACCTTCCTTATTCGGCCTTAAATTGCAATAATCGTTTTTAACAAGTTTTGTAAAACTTTTTCAGTCATCAATAGTTGTAGAAAATAAAAATGAACGTTTTAAAGGATGCGATGAGGGTTTGAGTGATGCCTATAGTGAACATAGTGATTACAACACAACCTTAGAATCTGAAGCCGAATATAAGGAAGAAAGTGAAGCTTTAAGTGGTGTTGGTGAAAGTTCAAGTAGCTTTTATGAACCTAATCGACACAAATGGTTCAAAAATGCTTCTAGTACTTCACATACATAATCTCGCAATACAATGATACAGTTAGCGAAAACGAAAGATCATCCCAAAAAAGGATTTTCAGCCCTTAGTTGTCCGATGTCCTCGCTTTGTTCGGGCATTAAAAACTGCAAATACTAACTTTCTGCCCATTGAGACACAAAATAATTTTACTAACTGCATCAGAAGGTACGTTCAAACCGACACATATAAAAAGAAGATACGTTACAAAATAATTAACGAAAGAGCTGAGATCATCATGGCAAATATACTTGGAGTAAAGCCGTCAACATTATCGGGAATCGAGGTCCATAAGAAACGTATAAGAAGTGTTACGTATGTGTACTGTGCATGTCTGCAAGAACCATTCCGAAAGTGTTACAAACTGCACAGAATGTTTAGAAAGGCAAATCATAGACATTTTGTAACATTTGAAACAGAACGAAATAGCAATTTTCTGATGTTCGACAACAAACATCATTGTCACAATTTTTATATGTAATATTAATGTCATTTCTCTTTTACAGGCAGAGAAGCCACATTGTCCAACGACCGAAAATGCACAATTAATAAGGAAAAGTGTTTGTTAATCTACTAAATCTTCTTCTTTGTATATCTAAATGTTTTGACATTTTTGTATGTAAGTCAAAAACTCGGTTTATCTCCTAAAAACAAAAAGATATCTATAGCTATGAAAAATGACTACAAAGTGTGGGGTGTCAAACACGGAGTAGCGATCAAGCCCAAGCCTCCCGCTCTCCGAGCGGTTACCTACCAAGAGAGCTACCAGGCGACTTGCAAGATAATGACAATTTCTCTATACAAACTAGATAATTACAAATATATAACGTGAACTGGATATAATTGCTTTATCAATTTATAGATCTACAGTTCGTCTTAAGATTATTAAAAAAATCTAGATTCGATTTTATAGTTTCGTCGTCAAATTACCGATTTATTAAACTTGATGAAGCAATTATATCCAGTTCGTATAAAAAAGTTGTTATTCTCTTGTAGTTCGTTGGTAGCTCACTTGGTAAAGCCAACACGGAGTGTGGGAGGCCTAGGTTCAATCCACAATCAGGATGATAATTTTTCTGTATGGATTTGCATTTGAAATATGTTTTAATCTATATAAAATACTTCAACAATTTTGCATATTTCAGAAAACATATGAATCACTCCCAACCGGTTTGACTTGGATCTGGAGTTTTCGTAATCTTTTGAAAGAAATTGCATGATTTGAAAATATACAGAGTGTTTAATTTAAAGAATATGATGCTTTGCTTACCAATTGGTTGCAGAACAGTCTATGTAATCCATAAACATGCACAAGATTAAGATAAAATCGACATGTTCTATATAGTGTTTTTTTTATAAAAAACGGAAAATAATTTTGAATAATCGCTTGAAACTACATAATTGTAAACATAATAAGTAAGTAAAAACATATCTGACAGAAAGTAATGCTATTATATGCACAGTGTTTATCGGTGTACATTTTGATCTTTATTAAATTATATATGTATTTATATCCGCCTTAGAAAGTTAATGGCTGTTTCTGGGCCTGTGTCTAGATGAGTGGTTCTTTGTGCTCGTGATAAAGAGGATCTACAGCTTAATGTGCCTCCAAAACCATCGGGACTGCGATCTTACCTTCTTTAACTAAGGTCACTAGATGAAATTAGGTTAAACCATCTTATAGAGGTCATCGCATATATTTCCAATATGGACTGGTCCCAAACATGGGAGAATATGGGAGAGATTTGAACTAAAACAGTTTTGAAGATACATTTCGTGTCAATATAATAGATTTAAAAATGTTCATTTTCATGGATTTTCATAGAACATCAGAAGTCTTTTTCAAATATTTGTCTACTGAATGGCATTACGTTTTAATTTTCTTTCCCCATTGGAATTATCATTTTCAAGTTAATCGAGATGTTTCTAAATTGTTGTATTATATGTAGTAAGGTTTCCAGCATTTTCTTTGACATTGTAGCAAAGTAATTACCTCACAAGACTTGCTCCTCATTTTGCCCGATATTTTAAACTGGTCTACAGCCAATAACTCGACAAGTTTACTACTTCTGAATATTTACGCCCAATAATTTAAAGAAAATTTACAAAGTTCCCAGAATCTGGATGATTTTCTACCAGAACTGTAGATAATTCTAATTCTGCTTTACTTTGGGGGTAGAGTGACAGCACACTTTACCTTTCGTAACACATAATCAGGCAGCGAATGTAGCAATAAGGAACTTGTAAGGAAATGATAGAGGAGTAGTGGTAGATTTTTGTGAAACCTACTATTGAAACCGACCAAGACTTACTCTCGTTTATGTCTACTGTATTAAGTTCTGGATTAATCAAATCCATAGCCCAATACTTGCCCTTCGATTCTATGATCTTTTTTTAATGATGCTAAGTAATGTCAATCAGCAAGTCAATGAGTGAATGAATCAATTAGTCTCGATGTATGTGGTATTTTTATAAAATAAATCAATGCCGTGATATTTTCGGCCCTGAAGATTTGTAGCTCTAGGCTCCAACTCTTTCTGTAACAACTTTTTCTGTAATGGAAGTTATAGTATTCTGTTAATATAATTGAAGGTACTTTTTCTTAGTCAGTTAACAGAATAATCCAACAGAATTGACTTCAAAATGAATTCAATATGGTACTTAATTTGATTGATGTATATTAGTTGATGAGGTTGTAAAGTTCTTATGGAAGATAGATCTATAACCAGGTCAATTGTTTTCCTTAAATACTAATATTTATGACTACTTTTACTGGTACTATGTATGGTATATCTAGTAATTCCAAAACTTTGATTTATCGATAGCAATTTTAGTAACCGTGACTTTCACTTGTAAATTACCAGACCACCTGCAATGTTCTTCAGTTTCTATCGAATCTAAACTAATTGTATTCCAATCAATAATAAATCATTCGTAATCAATCCTAATTACTGGCAAATAAAGATCAGCAATTTTATAGATAGAGGGGTAGGTTTGTACGGTGAATTTGAAACTCTAAAATTCTAAACTGTAAGTCCCAATTACCAACATAATATATGTTTGCAGATTAACTTTTTTACCTTCTAATGCTTTCAGTTACACTTTCATTTTCTGCTAGCATGGAGTATTAGATATGTTAAAATACTACGATTAGTCCTAGACATGTTATCGGTGTTACTTACATATAGTACTTATCTAATACCTGCTAGACTAAACAAAGTTTTTGAACAGTTTTCAAGGCTTAACGTCTCCACTTAATTCAAATTCTATTTTCCGCATATATTTTATACAAGCTTACTGTAGCTCAAGATTCAAGGTTAATTGTGAAAAAAATAATTATATACGTATGAAATCAGGTAAAATTAGTTCAAGGTATTAACCCAATTTTCTTTAGTCATTCACAAGCAGTACCGATCCAATCAAAGATTTAGTTACAAAAATAGCTCGTAATCAATTTTAAACATTGTTTTTAATATTTTTGATGTTTCCGCCTTCCATAAATCTGAATGATTTAGGTGATGGAGTTAATGCATTTGATAGTCATTATAATTCTGATTCATATGACAACAATGGTTTACAACGTTTTAATCTGTCGTGTATTTAGATCACGGTTATAACTTTTTTGAACTGAAAAATTGCAACATACATATTTTTAGTGGAAGTATTTATGACAGAAAGGTCAATATCAAGTAATCTGTGGATTTTTATTCAATAGCTATTTCTGTGTTAAGAGCGAAAAGCGATAGATTGCCGATCGAGAGAGAAGTCAAAGCGGATCGCTGCTATCTCTCGAGAGCGGCAATGTTTTCCGTTAGCAATACACTCAAGATTTTTTCTACGACAGCAAGAATTTTAACGAAATATCAATTTTTGCATATATCTATCTGAAAGCAGTATATTAAAAGTTATCAATAGCAAAACCAACCTACATCATTTTGAAAATACCATAAAATTTTAGGAATTGTTTAAAAAAAGATCTTAATTGATTCGAATGACTATCCTTTATGTCATTTGCAACTCTTATGACCAAAATCTTATACTTGTAAGTGTTCTTAGGCACAGAAATTATGATTATTATTGGATTAATATTATTAAATTAATATTATTGATCTTACATTGTCATATATACATCCGAAATTTTGTATGTGCTCTTTCTTGTCTAGTAAATATTTGATACATCTAGAGTTTTCTTTATAAGAAAAGGTATTACTTACCAAAGTTGGCTCTCTACTTACCTGCTTACTGACGAATTCATTTATTCTAATGTAAGGTACCTAGATTGAACTTGTTATACTTACCTATTTTTCTACTGTTTTAATCTTTACTGTAGTCTTCATTGAATTTACATATACCATGCGTGGAATAGAAAGTACGAACATACAGCGAGCAACTTGTTTAAACCGCTCCCTTCTGCCCTGATCTTGGCGAATGTATGTACGCACTACAGACAAGGTATACTAATAAATAGTCCATCAAATGTATTCCTAGTTTGCTTGCTTCTCATATCTGGTGAGGGTCACTTTATTACATTGAGTTTGATAAATATTACCAACAAAATTTGTTTTTATTTATTCTTTTTTATAATCTTATATCTCTCACTATACTTCAACCAAGAATACAAGAAATGAGTCAATTTCGTAATCACGCCGAAATAAAGAAATGCGACCCGAGGTGAGATAAGATAAGAGTGCAAATTTCACGTTGCTAAGAATTCAGTGACGTATGCTAGAACCAACAGATTTTCATTGCTGTTTTACATTTATTTTAAATTAAAAAGGGGTTTGTTCCGCTACTGAACCTTTCTACCTCATTTAATGTTTATTTTATCATTTAGATTACAGCGTGGCCTTCGCGTAATTCTAGATGTATTTTCGCCCACGTGTTTGTGATGACTCATTTCTTGTATTTTTGGTTGAACTATAGTAATTATTATCGTTACTGAGTATGCAACCAGTTAACCAATAAACAAGGCTTCTTAAAAAAGTGTTTTATTTTCAACCATGAACTTACATCGTACTTACATCCTAGCTTACGATTACATATAAAATAAATAATTACAAAATTGAATTATTATTAACAAGAAAAAACATAATTACACACACTTTACTCACCTACCAGCTATCCTTTCTAAAACTGAATTTAATTTATCTAAAAGACTAGATATAACTTCTTTAAAATCTATAAGTTTATTGTCTGTTTTATTTTCACTTTGTTTAGGTTTTTTACTACTGTTGGTCTCCGTTGCAGGTACCTGCGTTGGATGTTTATTTTTTTTACTACTTTTCGTACTACCATTACCATCATCAGCTTGTAATATAGCAGGAGCAGGCGTTATATGTTTATTCTTTTTGTTGATTGTTGTAGCATTACCAGTACCAGTTCCTGATCTTTCACCTATCTGCACTGACTTGTGTTGTGGTCTATATAATCTAGATCTCGATCTGTTTAGTGCTTGTTTATCAATATTACCAATTATCCCGGATAACATCTTTGCTACTATTGGACTATCATTTTCTGGTGGCTCTGTTATAACTACTTCTGATGAACGTTGTGGTGTACCTCGATTCAAAAATGTTGGTACTTGTGTCCCTGATTTTGTAGGAAGCCTAAGCATTTTAGCTAAAGCAGCTAAAGAAGCTTCTCTACTCATATCAGTAGTTATATGTTCTACACTAGTTTGTTCATGAAATGAAGGTATTCTAAACCGTGCTGGTGCATTACTCTCACCAGCAGGAGTATTTAATAAAAATCTATAAAATTCAGATGAGTGTACATGATCATTGCTTTCTGGGGTTGCAGGATTTTTTAAGAAATTTCCTCTAAAATTCTTATTAGCCGTAGGCTGCCTATTTCGAAGTGCTAACACAGGATTGCTTATTTTCTTACTAGTATTAAATCTAAAATCAGGAATCTTCTTTGGAGGTGGATAATTCAGATTTATTTTATGGGCACACCTATTTATATGATTTCTTAGTTGTTTGATTCTTCTGAAACTCTCTGTACTGTTTAAAACTTCACCATTATATCCATACCCAGGCTCGTTTAGATTTAGATGTTGTGCTAATAAGTCACTGTATGTTGGTACAGCATCTCTGTTAAACGAAAAGAAGTTGTTAGCCAAATCATCAAGAAACTTGTTCCAATCTTCATTTATTTTTCTAGTTGGCACAATCTGACCAACTCTTTTGGCATTAATATTGAAGTCAGTCTTTTTCTCTATACCCATTATTGGCAGGCTGTGCCTGTATGACTTTCCATCTTCAGTTTCCTCTATTACATGCTCCATAAGAATTTTCACTTTCACTTGTATTTTTTGTCTTGTGTTGTTGCACAATTTTTTTTCCTCAATAAATGTCTTAATTGTAGAAGCTGGAATAGAGGGAGGAGTACTGTATTCAAGTGTTATATCAGTATTTTCGAATTGGTTGTCTGTGGTCAAGTATGTAGCAGCTGTTTGTTCCCCAAGTACCGTTAAGGGTAGTAATTGTGGAAGTGACTTTTTGGTTGTACTGATTCTTAAATCTTGTATTTCTATACTATGTTCTGGAAGTCTGGTACTTTCTTCTAGAGTAGTCGGTAGAGTTGGATGTATCTTATTTCGTTGTAAAGGTAAAAATGTGGAAACACTTTCTATCAAACTCTTTAACTTAGAAGGAGTCGTTCCGCTTAAGGAACCAGTTGTTTTGGTTTGGGACACTAATTTTGATGTAACATTTTTAGGCGATTCTTTAGAATTCGTCGAAATGTTCAATGATGATAGTCTGTCGTTAGTAGGTTCTGTGGCAGTAGTTTGTATTAAAGGCATTAGTCTTGGTGTAGTGATTGCAGGTGCTTGACTTGTAGATTGTTTTTCTAGCCCTACTACTTTAGTACTATCATATATAAGATGTGTACTGGTATAAATTTCAGGTTGTGTTGTTTTACTCTTAGTAGATTCTGCGACAGGCGGTCGTTTTGTGCTGGAAGGATATATTAAAGATGTTGGTAAGGTATTGAAATGTTCAACAAGCTCATAAGGCGTTGAAGACTCGGATGGCAATTCAGATGATTTGTAGCGTTCTGTTTTAAAACCAATAGCGTGTGTAGATACTTTAGCTTCTTCTGGCTGAGCTCCAGTAATATAATCGCTGCTAGGAGTCGACGGTGATGATCGGTGGCGATGCTCGGGTTTGTCAGATACATTTCTTGTGAATGATGTAGGCGAAACTGTAGCATTTTCTAATAACGAATTATTAATCGATATAGGGAATATTTCTAATCGTGTACCTTCTGGTACAAAAATTACTTTAGTTGTACCACCTTGTTTTGTGGTAGAATGGTCTGATTTTTCAACTGGAATAGATACTTTTGTTTTTGCAGTAGTTGTCTTTGTCGTAATTTCTGGTGCACTGGATACTTTATCTGTAATACGTTTCTCATCAGTTCTGGCATAACTTACTTGTGGAATTATATTTTCTGGTGAGATTGAGATCCCTTTAGAAGGATCCGTTGGCGTAGTAATATCACCTGGGAGATCTTTCTCTACTTCTGATGTTATTAAACTGCCGGAAAGCACGTGCGCTTCTGATCCTTTGGTGATTATCTCTGTTAAGTATTCCGGTTTGCTAGTAGTAGTAGTAGTAGTAGTACCTTGTTTTGTACTAATATTTGGAGACAATTCTGAAGACACTATTTCTGAATAAGAAATGGTACTTCCAACTCTTGAAGTAACAGGGAATTCTGTTGCATGTGAAATATTAATTGGTCTCTCAGTTCCATTTATTCCCTCATTTACACCTTTTACGTGTTCTAGTATACGTTGAGAACTTGGAGAATATAAGTCGATAGGTAAAGAGGGTGGCAGATCATCGGTAGTTGTAGGCTTCTCAGAAACATCATCTTTAAAATTACTATCGTCTGGTGTTGTGAATGCTTCTGGTGGAAAGATCGTTTGTCCTCTTGCACGTTTTATAGTAGTAAGAGAATTGCTTGTTGGTAACGTAGGTTTGGTCAAAGGCGAACTTCTAACTGATGCTTCAGCACCAGAATGCACGACAATGCCTAAACCTAATCCCGAAGGAGTACTACTTTCCAATGAAGTTGTTCGTAAATCCGAATACGGTGCTGTCGAAAGCGTCAGATTTACCCTGTTTGTTGTTATTAAAGTATCGACATTTGGCATAGATACTGTAAGTTTTGAAAGTTCTTCCAAAGCTTCTTTAAGAGAACTTAACTGGATATCAGGGACTGTGGCTTTCGAAAAATGTGTAACTGAAGAAGTACGCACTGGCTTACTGGTAACTGGCGTGTGTCTAACACTAGAATCTTGTTTGGGTGTACTGCTTGTTAATGTTACGTCGGATTTTAGTTTTATTTCTTTATCATCTAGCGTTATAGGTGGGCCTTCCTTAGCTGTGCCAGAAAACAAGTTTGTTTTAAAGGCTGGCGCAGACGTACTAGTTCCATGCAGTTGTGTATTTAATACAGAAGGAGTCTCCGGTAGAGAAGAGCTAGCCTTTAACCCAACACGTGCCTCGTTTTCAATTTCAGGAATATTGGGAATACCAGGAATGCTAGGGATCGCAGGAATTTCACGGGTAGATGGAGGAGTTAGAGTAACTTGAAGTACATACTCGTGTTCAGTAGTAGCCGGAAGAGTGGGAATATCTGGTGGAAGTGTCACCTGCTGTTCATTTAGACTTTCGTCCGCTTTTATAGGAGGGATAGTGGGAAGAGTAGGTACGCCCGGAGGACGCGGAATTTTGTGTGTCGATAAAGGTCTTAGAGTAATACTGGATATATCTTCCAAAGCAGGAATAGTTGGAGGAGTAGAAATATCAGGAGGTAAAGTAACGTTTAATGGTTCTAAACTAACATTCACTGAAATGGAAGGAATATTTGGAGGTGTGGGAATAGTAGGATATGTAATCCGGCCAATCCCTTCGGGAATTTTGTCATTTTCAGGAATTGGTGGAGGCGTGGGAATATCGAACGGTAGCGTAATATTTAAGGGTTGAAGACTAATATTGTCTGAAACTAAAGAAATACCTGGAATTGCGGGAATAGTTGGATATGTTATCTTATCTATATCTCCGGTAATTGTTTCGTGACCAGGAATTGCTGGAAGTGTGGAAATTCCGGGTGGTAATGTAAAGTTTAACGGTTTAATACTAAAACTATCTGAAATTAAAGGAATACTTGGAAGTGTTGGAATACCGGGAAAATGTGGGACTTTTTCGGTAATAATCGAGATTTCCTCCTGTTCGGGAATTGTTGAGGGTGTAGAAATATCGAACGGTATTGTAATGTTTAACGGTTTGAAACTACCTATATTATTGTCTGAAATTGAAGGGATACCTGGAAGTGTAGGAATAGAAGGATATGTTATCTTATCTCTATCTCCGGTAATTGTTTCGTGGCCAGAAATTGCTGGAAGTGTGGGAATTCCGGGCGGTAATGTAAAGTTTAACGGTTTAATACTAAAACTATCTGAAATTAAAGGAATACTTGGAAGTGTTGGAATACCAGGAAGATGTGGGACTTTTTCGGTAATAATCGAGATTTTCTCCTGATCGGGAATTGTTGAGGGTGTAGAAATATCGAACGGTATTGTAATGTTTAACGGTTTGAAACTACCTATATTATTGTCTGAAATTGAAGGGATACCTGGAAGTGTAGGAATAGAAGGATATGTAATCTTATCTATATCTCCAGTAATTGTTTCGTGACTAGGAATTGCTGGAAGTGTGGGAATGCCGGGGGGTAACGTGAAATTTAATGGTTTCATACTAATACTGTCCAAAATTGAAGGAATACCTGGAATTGTTGGAATACTTGGGGGAAGTGGAATCTTTTTGGTAATTTCCGAATTTTTCTCGCGATCATGAATTGTTGGTGGTGTAGGAGTATCGAACGGTATTGTAATGTTTAATGGTTTTAAACTAATATTGTACGACATTGAAGGGATACTAGGGAGTGTGGGTATAGTAGGATATGTAAACATATCAGTATTTCCCGGGATTTTGTCTCGTTCTGGCATTTCTGGAAGTGTGGGAACACTAGGGTATGTAATCTTATCAATATCTCCGGTGATTTTGACCTCGTTGGAAGGAAATGTGGATATACTAGGCGGTATTGTGACATTTAACGGTCGAATGCTGATATTGTAAGAAATTGAGGGAATACCTGGAGGTGTAGGAATAGTTGGGTACGTAATCTTGTCAGTATCTCCAGTAACTTTGTCATAGCCAGGATTGGTAGGAATCGTTGGAATACCTGGCAATAATGTGAAGTTTAACGGCTTTATACTAATATCGTCCAAAAATGAGGGTATACTTGGAGGTGTTGGAATAGTAGGGTATGTAATCTTGTCAGTATCTCCAGTAACTTTGTCGTGGTCAGGGAATGTAGGAATCGTGGGAATACCGGGAAATAATGTGAAGTTTAAAGGTGCTATACTAATATCGTTCGAAATTGAGGGAATACCTGGAGGTGTAGGAATAGTTGGGTACTTAATCTTGTCAGTATCTCCAGTAACTTTGTCGTGGTCAGGGAATGTAGGAATCGTGGGAATACCGGGAAATAATGTGAAGTTTAAAGGTGCTATACTAATATCGTCCGAAATTGAGGGAATACCTGGAGGTGTAGGAATAGTTGGGTACTTAATCTTGTCAGTATCTCCAGTAACTTTATCACGGTCAGGAATAGTAGGAATCGTTGGAATACCTGGCAATAATGTGAAGTTTAACGGTTTTAAACTAATATTGTCCGAAAATAAGGGTATACTTGGTGGTGTTGGAATAGTAGGGTATGTAATCTTGTCAGTATCTCCAGTAACTTTGTCGTGCTCAGGGAATGTTGGAATCGTGGGAATACCGGGCAATAATGTGAAGTTTAAAGATATTATACTAATATCGTCCGAAATTGAGGGAATACCTGGAGGTGTAGGAATAGTTGGGTACTTAACCTTGTCAGTATCTCCAGTAACTTTATCGTGGTCAGGTAATGTAGGAATCGTGGGAATTCCGGGCAATAAAGTGAAGTTTAACGGTTTTATACTAATATTGTCCGAAATTGAGGGTATGCCTGGAGGTGTTGGAATAGTAGGGTATGTAATCCTGTCAGTATCTCCGGTGACTTTGTCTTGTCCAGGAATTGTTGGGATCGTGGGAATACCGGGCAGTAATGTAAAATTTAACGGTTTAATGTTAATATCGTCAGAAGTTGTGGGAGTACCTGGAGGTGTAGGAGTTATTGGGTATGTAATCTTGTCATCATCTCCAGTAACTTTGTCATGGTCAGGAAATGTAGGAATCGTTGGAATACCTGGCAATAATGTGAAGTTTAACAGCTTTATACTATTATCCAAAAATGAGGGTATACCTGGAGGAGTTGGAATAGTAGGGTATGTAATCTTGTTACTATCTTCAGTTACTTTGTCGTGATCAGGTAATGCAGGAATCGTTGGAATATCGGGCACTAATGTGAAGTTTAACGGTTTTATACTAATATTATCCGAAAATGAGGGTATACTTGGAGGTGTTGGAACAGTAGGGTATGTAATTTTGTCAGTATCTCCGGTGACTTTGTCTTGTCCAGGAATTGTTGGAATCGTGGGAATACCGGGCAGTAATGTGAAGTTTAACGGTTTAATGTTAATGTCGTCATAAATTGAGGGAATACCTGGAGGTGTAGGAATAGTTGGGTATGTATTCTTGTCAGTATCTCCAGTATCTTTGTCATGGCCAGGAATGGTAGGAATAGTTGGAATACCTGGCAATAATGTGAAGTTTAACGGTTCTATACTAATATTGTCCGAAAATGAGGGTATACTTGGTGGTGTTGGAATAGTAGGGTATGTAATCTTGTCAGTATCTCCAGTAACTTTGTCGTGGTCAGGTAATGTAGGAATCGTGGGTATACCGGGCAATAAAGTGAAGTTTAACGGTTTTATACTAATATTGTCCGAAAATGATGGTATTCTTGGAGGTGTTGGAATAGTAGGGTATGTAACTTTACCAGTATCTCCAGTAACTTTGTCGTGGTCAGGCAATGTAGGAATCGTGGGAATATCGGGCAATAATGTGAAGTTTAAAGGTGTTATACTAATATCGTCCGAAATTGAGGGAATACCTGGAGGTGTAGAAATAGTTGGATACGTAATCTTGTCAGTATCTCCAGTAACTTTGTCGTGGTCAGGAATGGTAGGAATCGTTGGAATACCTGGCAATAATGTGAAGTTTAAAGGTTTTACACTAATATTGCCCGAAAATGAGGGTAAGCTTGGTGGTGTTGGAATAGTAGGGTATGTAATCTTGTCAGTATCTACAGTAACATTGACGTGATCAGGTAATGTAGGAATCGTGGGAATACCCGGCAATAATGTGAAGTTTAAATGTGTTATACTAATATCGTCCGAAATTGAGGGAATACCTGGAGGTGTAGGAATAGTTGGATATGTAATCTTGTCAGTATCTCCAGTAACCTTGTCATGGTCAGGAAATGTAGGAATCGTTGGAATACCTGGCAATAATGTGAAATTTAACGGGTCTATACTAATATCGTCCGAAAATGAGGGTATACTTGAAGGTGTTGGATCAGTAGGGTATGTAATCCTGTCAGTATCTCCGGTGACTTTGTCTTGTCCAGGAATTGTTGGAATCGTGGGAATACCGGGCAGTAATGTAAAGTTTAACGGTTTTATGTTAATGTCGTCAGAAATTGAGGGAATACCTGGAGGTGTAGGAATAGTTGGGTATGTAAGCTTGTCAGTATCTCCAGTAACTTTGTCATGGTCAGGAAAAGTAGGAATCGTTGGAATACCTGGCAATTTTGTGAAGTTTAGCGGTTTTATACTAATATTTTCCGAAAATGAGGGTATACCTGGAGGAGTTGGAATAGTAGGGTATGTAAACTTGTCAGTATCTCCAGTAACTTTGTCGTGGTCAGGTAATGCAGGAATCGTGGGAATACCAGGAAATAATGTGAAGTTTAAAGGTGTTATACTAATATTGTCTGAAATTGATGGAATACCTGGAGGTGTAGGAATAGTTTGAAATTTAATCTTGTCAGTATATCCAGTAACTTTCTCGTGGTCAGGGAATGTAGGAATCGTAGGAATATCAGGAATTAATGTGAAGTTTAACGGTTTTATACTAATATTGTCCGAAAATGAGGGTATACTTGGTGGTGTTGGAATAGTAGGGTATGTAATCTTGTCAGTATCTCCAGTAATTTTTTCGTGGTCAGGGAATGTAGGAATCGTAGGAATAAAAGGCAATAATGTAAAGTTTATCGGTTTTATACTAATATTGTCCGAAAATGAGGGTATACTTGGAGGTGTTGGAATAGTAGGGTAGGTAATCTTGTCAGTATGTCCAGTAACTTTGTCGTGGTCAGGCAATGTAGGACTCGTGGGAATACCGGGCAATAATGTGAAGTTTAAAGGTGTTATACTAATATTGTCCGAAATTGAGGGAATACCTGGAGGTGTAGGAATAGTAGGGTATGTAATCTTGTCAGTATCTCCAGTAATTTCGTCATGGTCAGGAAATGTAGGAATCGTTGGAATACCTGGCAATAACGTCAAGTTTAATGGTTTTATACTAATAATGTCCGAAAATGAGGGTATACCTGGAGGAGTTGAAATAGTAGGGTAAGTAATCTTGTCAGTATCTCCAGTAACTTTGTCGTGGTCAGGTAATGCAGGAATCGTGGGAATACCAGGAAATAATGTGAAGTTTAAAGGTGTTATACTAATATTGTCTGCAATTGATGGAATACCTGGAGGTGTAGGAATAGTTTGAAATTTAATCTTGTCAGTATCTCCAGTAACTTTCTCGTGGTCAGGGAATGTAGGAATCGTAGGAATACCAGGAATTAATGTGAAGTTTAACGGTTTTATACTTATATTGTCCGAAAATGGGGGTATACTTGGTGTTGTTGGAATAGTAGGGTATGTAATCTTGTCAGTATCTCCAGTAATTTTTTCGTGGTCAGGGAATGTAGTAATCGTAGGAATAAAAGGCAATAATGTAAAGTTTATCGGTTTTATACTAATATTGTCCGAAAATGAGGGTATACTTGGAGGTGTTGGAATAGTAGGGTAGGTAATCTTGTCAGTATGTCCAGTAACTTTGTCGTGGTCAGGGAATGTAGGACTCGTGGGAATACCGGGCAATAATGTGAAGTTTAAAGGTGTTATACTAATATTGTCCGAAATTGAGGGAATACCTGGAGGTGTAGGAATAGTAGGGTATGTAATCTTGTCAGCATCTCCAGTAGCATTGTCATGGCCAGGGAATGTAGGAATCGTTGGAATACCTGGCAAAAATGTGAAGTTCAACGGTTGTATACTAATTTTGTCCGGTAATGAGGGTATATTTGGTGGTGTTGGAATAATAGGGTATGTAATCTTGTCAGTATCTCCAGTAACTTTATCGTGGTCAGGTAATGTAGGAATCGTGGGAATACCGGGCAATAAAGTGAAGTTTAAAGGTGTTATACTAATATTGTCGAAAATTGAGGGAATACCTGGAAGTGTAGGAATTGTTGGGTATGTAATCTTGTCAGTATCACCAGTAACTTTGTCATGGTCAGGAAATGTAGGAATCGTTGGAATACCTGGCAATAATGTAAAGTTTAACGGTTTTATACTAATATTGTCCGAAAATGAGGGTATGCCTGGAGGTGTTGGAATAGTAGGGTATGTAATCCTGTCAGTATCCCCGGTGACTTTGTCTTGTCCAGGAATTGTTGGAATCGTGGGAATATCGGGCAGTAATGTAAAGTTTAACGGTTTTATGTCAATATTGTCGGATATTGAGGGAATACCTGGAGGTGTAGGAATAGTTGGGTATGTAATGTTGTCAGTATCTCCAGTAACTTTGTCATGGTCAGGAAATGTAGGAATCGTTGGAATACCTGGCAATAATGTGAAGTTTAACGGTTTTATACTAATATTGTCCGAAAATGAGGGTATATCTGGAGGAGTTGGAATAGTAGGGTATGTAATCTTTTCAGTATCTCCGGTGACTTTGTCTTGTCCAGGAATTGTTGGAATCGTGGGAATACCGGGCAGTAATGTAATGTTTAACGGTTGTATGTCAATATTGTCAGAGATTGAGGGAATACCTGGAGGTGTAGGAATAGTTGGGTATGTAATCTTGTCAGTATCTCCAGTAACTTTGTCATGGTCAGGAAATGTAGGAATCGTTGGAATACCTGGCAATAATGTGAAATTTAACGGTGTTATACTAAAATTGTCCGAAAATGAGGGTAGACCTGGAGGTGTTGGAATAGTAGGGTATGTAATCTTGTCAGTATCTCCAGTAACTTTGTCGTGGTCAGGAATTGTAGGAATCGTGGGAATACCGGGCAATAATGTGAAGTTTATAGGTTTAAAACTTATATTTTCCGAAAATGAGGGAGTACTTGGAGGTGTAGGAATAGTTGGGTATGTAACCTTCTCAGTATCTCCAGTAACTTTATCGTTGTCAGGAATTGCAGGGATCGTAGGAATACCGGGCAATAATGTGAAATTTAACGGTTTTATACTAATATTGTCCGAAATTGAGGGAATACCTGGAGGTGTAGGAATAGTAGGGTATGTAATCTTGTCAGTATCTCCAGTAACTCTGTCGTGATCAGGAAATGGAGGAATCGTTGGAATACCCGGCAATATTGTTAAGTTTAACGGTTTTATATTAACATTGTGTGAAATTGAGGGAATACTTGGAGGTATGGAAATAGAAGGGAATGTGACACTTTCAGTATCTCCTGGATACCTTTCACGGTCAGGAATTGCTGGAGATGTTGGAATACCAGGCAATAATGTAAAGTCTAAGGGTTTTATATCAGCCGAAATTGATGGAATACCTGGAAGTGTGGGAATAGTAGGATATGTAACTGTCTCATAATCTCCGGTAATTTCGTCGAGACCAGGAATTGTTGGAGGTGAAGGAATATCAGGCGGTAATGTTATGTCTAATTCACTTATAGTAATATTGCTTACAATTGTAGAAATACCCGGAATTGCTGGAATACTAGGTGGATGTGGAATTGTATCGGTAACTCTGGGGATTTTATCATGTTCGGGAATTGTTGGAAGAGTAGGAATAGTAGGAGGGAATGGGATTTTATCGCTTACTATTGTTGTTAAAATGGCGCTAGATAATTCTTCGTCTTCAGGAATTGTTGGTAGTGAGGGAATACTGGGCGGTTGTGTAATATTTAATGGGTCTAATGTAATAAATTCGCTAATTGGAGGTATATTTGGTGGTGTGATACCAGGAGGGAGAGGGACTTTTCGGTCTTTAAAAGCTGATGGAATAGTAACAATATCTGTTGAAAATGTTATTGAAGATATACTTGGAGTATTAGGAGTGTCGGATGTTCTTTCAGGCGTTGGCAGTTTTATAGTAATTGGTTTTTTTGTGGTGGTAGTCCCTTGTATTCTGTCTAAATCAACCCTTGTAGTTTTAGGCTTTTCAGATGTAAGGGTTTCAACAGTCGCATTTAATACTACGCAATCCGTAGCAACTAAATTTTGTCTCTTTGGGCTCACTCTAATTTCCACTCGTTTTCGGTCTGAATGTGGCCATTCCAAGAATTCTTTGGTATAAATTGGGCCTGCGCCACATAAAACTTTTCTATTTTGTCGAACTACAGTATCTTCACTTTTACTTACTGTAGTAAAATTTACAACTTCGCTTTTTTTGGTATCCCTATCGTATAGTTTATATTGTACAGTTTCACCATCCTGGTGTAGGTCTGCTTTCTTACTAATGTATTTGTCTGGAATATCAGATGGCGTCTCAAAGGTAATAGCGTATTCTCTAATAGCCGATTTGGAGCCATTCTTGGTTTCAGTTATAGTCGTTATCTCAATCCAACATAGCGAAGTGTAATATCCAGTATCATGTACTTCTTTAACTACCTTTACGTCAGGATTGCCACTAATATCACGAAACATATCACCATCATTAGTGTTCTGATTGGTACGGCTGTTTAAATGATTAATAGGATCATTTCTGGTTATATCGAAAGGATTTAAGGAATCTTGACACACCCACTTCCTACACGGAGGCTTCTAAAAAATTGTTCGAAACTCATTAAGCACCTTTTAAATCGATATAGGAAAATTTCAACTTACTTCCGATTTCTTCTCCAATGTCTCACTGGCAGGCAAAACCTGGAAAAATCTAAGTAAATAACTAACATTATAAAAATTGAAAAATGAATACAGTGTGTTCCAAAAGTTTTAATTATTATTTCTATTAACAAAATCATAATTGCACTACGGGTTTAAAATTGCTTTTGGTATGGTAAGACTATGTATAGAACGATTTATCTGCTTATATTGATATAAATTAACCGACGCTGCCTAGTGATAAACTTAGTACTAAGAAAACAACTTTGCTGTACATTTAGATTAAGACTTTTGCAACACGCTGTATAAATTATAATGCAAGACGAAATTTGGAATTCTTATTTATAAAATACCACAAAAAACATGAAATTAACATATGTACAGTTGTAATCAAGCAAAAATTAGCATGCATGTTTAATAGTTGATAAAATAGTTATATGTGCTATTGGTTTCATAATGATCTAGGACAGCAAGGCTAATATGATGCTATATATTATTATTTTATCCTATGCGTTTGAATCCTATCCTATTGCACTGCAAAATAAGAATAACATAGCATCATAATTAGTTTAGTTCTCCTAAATCATTATGAAATCAATGAATGAAATCAATAGTACGCTCAAAGAAACAAGTTCGACTCCTATTATATATATTTTTATTTAGTCTCTATAAGTTTTTCAATTGTTTTCAGTATCTTTTTGTCAGATACCTAACCGAAAAAGTAATATATAACTAAATTTAAAGATAGTATAAACGTTTTCGCTAATTTGACATCTGTCAAAGTTAACCTCAAAATTTACAATAAATGCTTTTTACGATCTTGTCTAAATGAATGCAGATATATTGTTCGATACGCGAACGCTGTCAATCTTCAGGCTTTTCAACCTAAAAATTGACGTGATGGTGATAGCACACTTGTTTACGAAAATAATTATACGTAATGTACGTTTCATACATTTATTAAATACTTTACAGGTACATTTCTTTTTACATAAATATGTAAGGTAAAACAATAGAGCGCAAAATAAATAATAAAATGCATTAGAAAAATAATTCGAGACAGAGAACATTTGTATACAATGTATTCAATTAAAACTCTTACTTTAGAATTCAGGTTTTATTTATTTAAATTTATTGAGAAAATTATTAGTTAAAAAAGACAAATAACCATTTCAAAATCATACAAATTATTTACATCCTATTTATAAATAACTAGTAAAGGCAAAGGGAATTAATTTCAGAAAGAAACTACCTTTAGATGCGTCACTCCCATTCATTAAGTAAACTTGTACTTTTTATTCAACTATATTCAAAAAGAGTTTCTATTCGAAAAATTCTCTTATTTATAAACAGTATTAGTATTTTTAAATAGTAGTCTTCCTAAACAACCAAACGAAATGTGTTCACTTACAAATTTATATTAAAATATCTTCTGGATTACGTTAACAATAAAGTCATTTTCAAGAAGTAAAAGGTTCCAAAAAAGTTTTCATAGTTTTTATAAAGACAATAGTGTTCTGTTACAGTTGCTTTTTAGTGTGTTTTACTACATTTCTGAGTTTGTCATTTGACTTAGAAAGATGTTTATGGCCACTCAACAAACCAGAAATAATTAAAAATTTGGGTGCAATACCAGGTATTTTTTTTCTAAGATACAAGATAGTAGTTGAGTAGTAAGGATAAATTGTTTATTTGGAAATTCAAAAAAAATTATTTTAAAATAATACTTGCTTGGCCGAATCCTCCTATTCAAAAAAATGTTTTGTAAAAATGACTTAAAATTTTCTGGCAAACAATACAACACTAAACAGGAAAGGTATTTGCTATAAAAAAGAGAAAATAAAGAAATAATTTTAAAATAGGGGAATTTATTTATGTTCTGCTGTGCTTTTCATAAAATATAGTTTTTCTACTCATGACATTGAAATCACGCATTTTGCAATCGATAACAATGGTTGAAATCGCATTTCAACCTCTAGAGGATTGAAATTATCGGACTACCGCGATTTTGAATTTCAAACTGTTCAACATTCAATTGCTGACAAGAGAAATGTCACTTTAATGTCATGTTTTGTCACTTAAATGTAATATTTTTTTCTAAAGTGCATACATTTTTCTTAAGTTACTAAAAATTCGAAGAAAGAATAGTATATGGAACGCGTGGCTGAGAAAATTTCAACGTCTCGAGTTACTTTTTTCAACTCGCTCTCGCTCGTTGAAAAAAACACTCTCAACGTTGAAATTTTATTTCAACCACTTGTCCCATAATATACTATATTTTCTAATGGAATCTTTTAGAGTTTTCGAGTTTAAAAAATATCTCGCGAGTGCCTGAAATAGAAAAGTCGAGACTTGAAAACACTAGTTTGGAATGTCAACATATTCCATTCTTTTAGGATGTTGTTTCACTTCCAAGTAAAATAAGTGTTACGAATTCAAACACAGCACTTTATTAACTACTAAACTTTATAAGTTGTTTATTTGTGTCATATTCCATCATGCGTTTAATTTTCATTTTATGTCATCTAGATTTATTAATCTTTAACCTTATTTTTCTCATCTGCTGTGAGTTTTAGATTTTAAAGCAAATATTTAAGGTATATATTAAATATACCTTAGTATATATTAAATTTAAGCGCAAGGACACTTCGGCGAAGGCACAAGTCGGCGCCGGGACACTTAGGCGCAGGCACACTTCGACGGAAAGACAGTTCGGTGCATATAAATTTTTCTGCGACAAATTAGGGTAAAACTTTCGGAGATCTTTAAACAAAACGTTTTTTTGGACCATTATTCTAATTTTTTGGGATAAGCAGCCCTTTTATCAGAGTTACCTTTTTTATTTTTATGTACACACATACACCTTCTAATTTCCAGAGTTTCACTTGGATTGGTTAAATTGCGTTATTCCAGTGCTTTTTGTCATTAAGCACTGGACTATAAGCACTAAGCAGTATTCATTTATAAGTGTTACCTACTGAGACAATATTCCTGAAGTGGGATACGTATTTATCAGTGGTACGATATTCATTGTTAATATCAATTTTCCTATGTCATTCAATTGCTTTTTTTAAATTTTGGCCGTTCTCAAATGTACGGCTCCGTAAACACAACACAAACTTACCAAATATACTCTACTCGTATATTATATGCACCTCAATCATTGTATTGTCAATCACTGTATCACAATTGTAATTGGAATTTGGGCTAACTAGTTTTAAATTATTACCATCTTCTGAAACAGATAGTCCTACATAAACAAATATGCATATATATGCTGGGAAATACTTAGGAACGTTCTAACGTTCTAAAATTAAAAATGTTATTACCCCTAGAGAAGTTATTCTATTATGTTTAATTAAACACTGAGCCGGTACCATAGGCGCCGACTATGTGGTGGTTGGAAGGCTGTGGCCCCCATTCAAATAATTTAATGAGGACTAAGCCCCCATTAACATAATTACCTAATATATCTTAGGTAATAAAAATTCTAATTTGAAAATCTAACGAAGGGAGTCTACAGTCAACGTACTTGCCGGCTGGGATATTTTTGTAACTTTTGTTACTTTTCTCTTCGAAACTACTTTCCATGACTGCCTTCATCAAAAAATGTTCATCTCCGTACTTCCTTTTTCCGCCCCATACGGTGGCGGATGGTCAATTTCTACAAACCCTGCGTCTTTCAGGGTCTGCCTTGTAATAAGCACCGCACGCACAGGTGCGTTGTCTTTTAGAAACAGAACGCCTTCCGCAGTTTCTCCCCGTCTTTTTTTATTTATAACTTTGTGCACTTGAATCAGCAAATTCGGGTGGCAACACTGACCATTCATTGAAGTTTCCTTAGGTAGCTAATCTATCAATAAAGCCCCTTCACTATCCCAAAATATGGTGGGCATAAGCTTAGAGGTCAATCATTGAACTTTGAATTATTTTAGAGCACTTTTCCCTATTTTTACCCATTGCGTGTAATCTGGTTTTGACTTTGGATCATGCTGACATATCCAGGTCTCATCTACAGTTACAATTTTATGACAGATTTCAGATTTGGATAAGTTCAAGAATTCTTGACAACTTTCGAGGCGTTTTTGATCGTCGAGTAGCGTGAGCATTTTTGGTACCGAATGCGTAATAATTTTATTCATATTTAAATGTTTATGAAGAATTTCATCAATACGGTCCATGCTCATCTGCAGTTACTCAGCTATCTACCATAATTTTATTCTTCGGCTGGCCAATATCATTTAATCTACTTTTTCTATGATTTCTACGGTCACCACCGTCACCGGCCGCCCGGGACGGAGGTTATCTTTACAGACCTGTCGTCGTTGTTGAAACAAATACGCCCACTTTTTGACCATGGTATACGAGGGTCCAGACTACACATAAACAGATGAAATTTCATCTCAAAGATCTCTTTTGACGAATTTTTCTTTTTCACACGGTACTTTATTACTGCATGGTGCTCGAAATTTCGTGAGTTCACAACTTTTCTTGACATGGTGATATTTACGCCCACTAGCTTTTTGGCAACTGGATGCAACTGGTGCGGTATTTATACTTTCAATTAGTGCGTCCAGTAGTGCTATCGAAGTGAATGTGCTGAGTTAGTAGTGAATACCAGAGGCCTCAGAGTTATCATTTTATCCTCGTATAATACGATTAAAATCGTCATTATCATATGATCACATATGTTTGCACGGAACTTGTTATCAAAAATTGATTCCAAACTTCAGCTACCTTCGGACTCGACAACAATTAACCGTAACATAAGTAATTTTTACTATACGTAAGCTTACGTGATTTTCATTAATTATGGTTCCAAGAATAGCATCCTATTATTTGTTCTAAATCCACTTACGGCATAGGGATAACTTCCAAAAAAAATTGCTGTTTAATTAAACTTCTGATGTATTATTTTAGAAAAATCAAAATTATTGTTTTAATTTAGCTGCCGGCTGATATATTTTTTGCATCTAAGTCTATTTATTATGATTTAACTTAAACCAATTCAAAAAATTGAAAAAGGCGCATTATTGTGGAAATTTATATATTTGGTCACAAAAATATGACAGAATCTAGAATTATTAGAAGACTTCCGGATGAAGCACCACCTACAAAAATTACATTCAAGCAAGTTTATAACAGGTTTATTGCTATGAATTCCTTGGATAATTCCAGACGGAGAAAGCATAGGGCAGCTGTAACGGAAGAGCATGAGTTAGAAGTTGGCAGCAAAATGGTGCCCCATCGCACAATATTCGGGAAGCGAAAGATTTCTTAAATGATAAATATCTCCTCTGGATAGGAAAAACTGGTCCCATTCGCTGGCCCGCACGGAGTCCAGACTTGAATCTTCTCGTTTTATTTTTATGGGGAACGCTCAAAGAAAAAACTTACAGCGAACCCGTAGAAAATTTTGAACAATTAAAAAATAAAATTTAAGAGAATGTAAATTTGCTAAATTTGGATGTAGCGCTTTTTCAAAAAATTCGTTCGAACTTTATAAAACGTTGTTTAAGATGCATTGATGTTTAACGGTGGCTATGTTGAAAATGTCATTTAATTTATTTTATTAATTAATATATTTTGTTTTGTTTGTTGATTTACTTTATTAATTAATAATTATAATAAGGTTATCACAAAAATATGAGTTATTAAATAATGCTGAAAAATTTACATGCACCGAACTGTCGTTTCGTCGAAATGTGCCTGCGCCCAAGTGACTCGGTACCGAAGTGTGCCTGCGCCGAACTGTCTCCCGTCAAACTATCCTTGCGCCAAAACAGCCGCGACTAGATGGCCGCTCCCAAATGTCCTAGACGGTATAAACCAAATCCTACGTGTATGTCGCATATAATTCAACATTCAGAAGTTCACAATCTTCCCTTTTTGAAATAATAAATGAAGGTAGTATAGGATTATGAAGCTATTACAAATACTAAAAAGATTTTGTTTCATAGTTCTTGAAATAAAAAATATTTCCCGAATGTTGGTTTAGATCAGACAAGCTTTGAAACAAGAAGGTTATTATAGACATATGTAATAATGGAATGGTGGGGAACGTTTCACAGCTTTACGAATTTCGATACAGTGTAATTCTATATCAAGCAATTCCATTTTTTTGAAGTTATAACCAGCACACCCCTTTGATTTTTTCAAATTTGGCACAATAGTTATACTCTTAAAAATAAGTAAAAATCTCAAATATTATATTTTCAACTCGAATGGTTCTTAAGTTGTGCCCTTTTAAAGTGTACAAAAAAGACTGATTTTGAGCTTGTTATCTAATGCAGATTTTTTGTAACTATGTAATTACTCAGAACAAAAATAATCATTCATAAAACAAAACTCTATTGTTCCCAATATTGAAAAATATATTTATGTTAAAATGTTGAACATTGCCATTTTGTTAAAATAATTTAGTAATAAACCCATTGCAATTCCAAGTTGAAATTTGACATACATATTTTTTTCATATCAAAGTATACCATGCAAAACCTATCATTTTTGTACACTTTAGAAGGGCACAGCTCAAGAACTACTGGAGTTAAAAATATATTTTAGAATTTTGCTTATCTTTAGGAGTATAACGATTGTGCAAAATTTGAAATAAATCAAAAAGGGTAAGTTACAACTCATCGGATCAGTTGACATGGAATTACCCTACAATTTAAAACCATACTTAAAAGGCCCAGATGCACGTTTGGATCTTTCCATAATTCAGAGGCCTTCATTTGTGTATCCACCTTGAATATCTTTAAATGTATATCTGAAGAGTTTTTATATAATAGACTACAATTTCACATTTTTATAGAACTACAAGCAAAAACGTTAGTTGCATAAAGCTCCATAAAAACCGAATCTAAAATTGTTCAAGAATAGGTATTCATAAATACCTGACACAATGATTGACCTGTTATCAGAATTATTTCAATATATTGAGATGATATGGAATCATCAGATTGAAAAGTTACTTGACGGTTTAAAATTTTGAAGTATTTCAAGACTACGATTTGATCGTAAACACAAATATAATTATTACATGTATTAAATAAAATAAATAGATAGACATGATAGGATATTAGGTTTATTTAATCTAAAAGCTACATGTTAGGTTACTGATAGATTTATCAATCTTAAATAGAAATTATAGAAGGAAGAATTTCATGCAGACGTAACCTCAATTTTTACATAAAAAGTTTGAATTTATGAAAAGGATATGAATTATTTAGGTTGTTTTATAGTACTACATGATTTATGCAACCCAGGTAAAATGTTAGGATGGTTTTTCAATTTTCTGGAAGATTTTATTTTCTTGTTAGACATGAGTTTAACGCTAAGTAACGTAAAACAAGTCTTTCTGTTTCCCATGAAACTAAATCAGTTTCGGGAAAATATTTTACTGGAAATATGTAAAACGGGTCATTACTGTAATGTCTAGAACAGTACATTTAACTTAAAATCTCCAGTATTTGAAAAATGTGTTTTAAACTTTGTGAAGGTATATGCTTTGCTGATATGCCTCAATTTTTACAAATATTGATTTTATTATAATATTTTACACCGTTGTTTGAATGCAGGCATTTGGAGGATTGTATGCTGGACAAGTTTGAGTATAGTTTGATTTCATTTATGTTGTTATTTGTATGGAGTCTTGCAAAGCATCGTTGGGTCTTAAAAATGTATAAACGGATCTTTATTTTTGTTTTTCTTTTATTGTAAATATTTTTCTATTTAAACTGTATATGTATGAGTTACCTTGGGTAGCCATGTAATCATTTCATGTACAGGTATAGCTGGAGTTAATTAGTTTTCTTTGTAATTAAGTTTTAATGAGATTTTTTGACCGTTGGTCGTTTTTGTTAATGTTCTCAGTTAATGTTGATTTTAGACCATAAGTGTCTTATGTTGTTTTAATCGTTATTTTTCCAGCTACATTTCTGTTTTTTTAGATTTAAAATTAGTGCTAATTAGCACTAATGAAATAACTAGCACTAATAGCACTAATTATGAACACATGTTTTTCGTTAGTGACGTCATGATAAAACTTTGATGTACGATTGTTTTGAAAATTTGTGTTGTTTTTCGATTGTGGTTAAAATGCATAAGAAGTATGCACTTATACGTATGCACTTTTACCTCGATTGTTTTGGTAAAACTATAAAAAGGCCAGGAAAAATTAACAAATTCAGTCGATAAAACTCGTTGGGTGTATCCAAGTGATAACCATATGTTTGTTTGTAAACAATCGAAAATTTTAACAAAGTGTTTTATGGAATTGAATAGTTACCTGAATATTTAAATCAAAGAAGATTTAATTTTGTTCTTCAACAATCATTTGGAATTATGAACGATTTTATTAAAATAAATTAAAGAAGATTTTTATTGATTTCCATTTTAACAATTTGGTTTTCGATCTTGAATGGAATGGAAGATTCCTATATTACCGATGGTACAAATGTGTATATTGACGTATAGTATACAAGGTTGGTCAAAATAAAATGGTTTGATTCAATTTTTGAAATAACAAAATCATAAACATAATTATTTAATAAATTCAGTATTTATTTTCTTAACTGAGTGTTTTCAATAACAAAGTTGTAACATTTAAACAAGTTCAATTTGTTTATTCTCAAAAATAATTGATTTTTCGTTAGATGAAATTATTTAGAAATTGTAAATATTTTCCTTATCTGATAAACTTAATTGATGTTAGTTTGTTCAAATGGAGAGACCAGTTACAACTCCCATGTCAGGTTGATAACATATATTTAACACATTTGAGCAAGCTCAAGGAAGATTTTTTATTTCTTTTAACTTTTCTGTTTAAGTATTTTTTTGATTTTCTCTTTTGAAATATATTTTCTAATTCTCATAAATAAAAATAAAACTGTGTTTCAATTTATCGATGTGTTTATTTGATGTTTATGCAAGCATCCATTTTTTTCTCTTCACATATAGAGTTTAGTTGTTCAGTTGCAGAAGTCCAAGTGCATTGGTAGTAAGTTCTTTTCTTCCAGGTATAAGAATCAATAAGATTTTTTTTTATATTTCATATATCTCATGCTCTATCGAATTAAACCTGAGTCAGTCTGTTAGGAGAAAGAAAAAAATTGTAGGGCTTTCTGAATTATCATTTAAATAAATTTTACATCAATATATAGATGCATAAAGGGGCTTACTACGTCGACCATCAACAAACCTGAAGAACGATATATTTAATAACAATCGTAGGAAAACGAAACAAGCATTCAATTTAAAAACCCAATATTTTCCACTTTGCTATAACAGAGATCATAGTTTTGGCCGATGGTTGGATCTTCTGGTTAGTTGCCAAAAGAGAAATTCCGAGAAGAGGGTAATGTCCATTAAGAATTACACTAAAATCAAGATAGCATAACTACAAATTAGATTGTTCATTTGTAATACTCACAAAAAACATAAATTGTTGATTATCAACGATATTGTCTGATAAAATGTATCCTAAAAACACCAACGCTAAAATTTTGTCTCTACATTTTTCCTATACAAACCTTGACACATACATAGCTACAATTAAAGAACAATAGACTACTGTTTCAAATAATTTAGCATCACTATAAAAAAAATTAAAAATCGCCTATTTTTATCTATGTAGTTTGCTTTAGATGCAATACGTTAGAAAAGAATAACTATATAGCATGCTTTAATGACGTCGGAAATACAACAATGGCAAGACGTCAGTGATGTATAATACCAGAGAGACTCACAGTATTTACATATCCTATATTTCTTTGGAGTGTATTATTAGAATGAGTTTAATTCACGTGTAATTTTTTTAATCTAACAATACTCTATTTATAGCTGAGTGTGAGTATGTACAACGTTTTTTCCTTAATTTAAACTTTATCTGTTTCTAAGTCACGAAGAATAACCAACTTATATTGCACGAGTGGAAAATGTTATCTAATCTTTACCTGTTTGTTACATCGAACACACGAATGTATCTCTAACAGAAGTAATAATGTTAACTGCCTGTCAGCCCAGGAAAAGCAGGAGCACGTTTCAATTATTTTGTCAACACCCTTTTAAACCACATTTTGAATCGCTACCTAATACTGACTGACTGACTGACAGATCAATGCTGATTCCTGCTCTGGAAGCAGGACAGTGACTGCTTGAGCGTCATTATAAAAACTCAGACTATTGGAGTTAATTTAATTTGCGATAATTTCGTATTGTCTCGCTATAACCTCTCCTTTCTACTATACATCTGCGACGGTTGCCGTCTACATTGCCGATAATGAGGAAGATGGCAAAGCAATTTGTACAGGGGGCTGATCAATAACTGATTCATAGCTTTCTTATCTAAGCTTTATAGTAAATGCCACTAATTAGTAGTTTGTTTTAATAATAGTGTTATTTTTACGCGTACACTACGAGTGACCATGCAAACACAATCACACAGCTATAGTTGATGTAGCCGAATTCTCTACTTTAGAAATATTCTGCCGCCTCAAGTAAGACGAGTAAAGTTCTTACGACAATAGTCTAACGCCGGCTCTGTTTATTGCTTTATCTGTGTTATTTATTCATTGTCAAAAAACACTTAATAGATTAAAGGGAGATAATTTTTGTGATACGGGTAATTTGATGACAATGCATCGTTTCGTGAAGCCTGACTGCATTCATGCAAGCAGGTTGACGAACCGATGCATTGTCACCAAATTACTTGTATCAATTTATTTTCCTTTACCCTGCAGTTTCTGCTTGTTTTTTTTTACTAAACTAAAGAAACACCTGGGATATTTAATTTAAATCGGTTATACTGTATTCCACATTATATGTTATTTCCATTTATTGTGATATTAAATATACTAATAATAGTTTGATCAGGACCTGTGTAACGTGTTAAAAATTCGAGATCCATTTTAATGCATCTGAAAATGTATTTATTGTAAATAATCTTAGTACGGCCCTGTATATTTTTGTTAGTTTAAAATTACAGACTTCCGAACCTAATAATGTTTTTCGTCAACAAAAAAGGCTGTCTAGGCGTTCTCACGTATATAAATTTGTGTTTTTTTTTAGTAATGAAAATACTAAGATAAGAATTATTTTCTAAATAAAATGACATGTATACCTAAATGCATTTAAGCTAAATTTATGTATCCCCTACTTGCTTTTTTTCGTTTCTGTTGAATAGATTCTTCAAAATATACCGATAAAAAACAGTCTGCAATATTCTGTTAAATATCAAATTTCATGCTACGAAACAAGTTCTGACTGCTGTAAACCACCATCGAATGTTCAAGAAGGATTCTTCTCATTAACGTAATGTGTGTCCTTTTGGTTCTTGATAGGTTGCTATAAACTTCCCTCTCTTAGTTTAAATAATTAGAGATAGTTTTGCATCCCCAAGTAGTCAGTCAGTTAGAGTAAGTCTAGTAGAGTCTGAGGCGGATGTTCCATAGCGGCTTTCGAGCCTAAGCTGCGGGCGGTTAGCCCCCAAAAGCTCCTGATGGCGTTTGACATTGATTTGTGTTTTTGAAATTACAGTTACAAAATTAAAAGTAGTTTGCTAGTGCGAACAAGTTTGAGTTTTATTGTTCCGTTTACAGAAAATAAATTCAAGGGAATTTAGATTACAGTTTAGCACTATGCTTTAGTAAAGTCAATAATTAATCCAGTGTGCAGTTAGTTTATGATTTGTGAAGCTAATTCAATATCGAATTTGAATTTTGAAGCTAAGTAAACTTCAGTCCGTCGTTTTTCCGTATCAATAATAATATTGTGGATTGCAGAATTTGTGTAGGATCGAAATATTATTTACGTTGAAATAATACAACCTTCTGATAATGAAATTAGTGTTAACGTGAAAGCTTTTAAATGATCGACGTTTCTTTTGGAAATATATTGGTTTAAATCTTCATAGGTAAAATGATGCTGCCATTTCATGTATGACATAATTACCGCAAATTTTAGTTCAGAATCATCGGTTATAACTTTATCATCGAAACTAGTGATCCAAAGTTCGACATTTTAATGTATGAGGTATTTTGTACCTAAAGTTAAGTGAACAAAAAGACATTGTGTAGTGATATGTGTGGGTTTAAGGATTGTAAAAATCTACCGATTTATCAAGGATTAACGGATAAACTGTATGTTAAAAGTAAGTTCTGTAAAATAAGTTTACTACTAATTTTTATGAAGTTTATTGCTAGTAAAGCAATTATTGAAATATTTTCAAAATTGTTTTTAACATTGTCTTTTTAGACAAAAAGTTATTTTGATCTACGAATACATGAGAATTTAAGCTAAAACTTATGGTGATAATGTTGGCTCACTCATTTGTTGAAGTTATTCATTTACCGTAATCTGCTTAATGTTAACCTGACTAATTATTATTAGTTATTTAATGTAATTAATTTTGATCGATCTAAAATCTTTCTTTACTTGTAGATTCTGATCAAGCATTGTAATGACTTCAAGTAAATGGCGCCCATATTTCTTATGCATTCAATAAACCTTATTTTCTCCTTACTATCTATAAGCTTAAGAAGCCAGTACCTACCCTGAGAATGATAATTTGTCAACAAAAAGAAATCTTTTGTCGGTGCATAAGTACAGTAAGTATCGTTCTTTGGTTTCAGTAAGTTTTGAATGATGTTACAGTTGACGTTCAAAAATTATGTGACGTGTAGTATTTTGTTTTAGAGTGAGTAAAAAGCGAATGTTACACCTGAAGCTAAAATTCTTGTTCTTACTCTTTCAAATTTTCTCAAAGATAAAAACTCGCCAAATTTCATAAAAGGAATAAAAATAAATTTATACTATAGAATGCCATAAGTCATGTGCACCCGGGATAAAACGTTTTCAAAATAAATAAGTCACCCTTAGCTTGTCAAAAGAAAAACAGAAAGTGATTTTATATATGAAAAGAAAACATAAAACAATTATAGTCTAGTGAAATAAAAACTGGCCGCTTTTGGATTAAGATGATTCTTAGAAATATCCATCACCTTGTTATGGTTATTACGGTATTACGGATCATAGTTGCATGAAAGGATTTAAATGTTGTTGTGGTACTCAACCAGCTTCTTAAGTGCATCGATATTTTAACTAAATACACTTGAAAATCTGTAGCAACCTAATGGTTCTTGGAAAACAGGTTACCATACAGGTAAACACAATAACACTACAAGAAATGATACCTTTGCATCACTTTTTATCTACTTTTTACAATAATATTAAAAATCATTGTACTTTATTTTTCGACATGTTCCTTTCAAGGTTAATACATCTGTCTCAATGAAGTCTGAAAATTTTTATGTCGTCTTGGGAAAACGATTTCTCGCCCTCTTCAAACCACTGATTTAACGCTTATGTGACGTTATTGTCTGAAGAATATCTTTTTTATGCAAGTGTTCTGTTAGTTTTGGAAACAGTTGGTGATCGCTGGAAACCTGGGAATAGGCCGGTTATAATAGTAATTTGAATCCTGCTTTAGCAATTGCAGTGTTTGCAATGGAAAACGTGTGGCTGGGTTCGTTGTCTAGGTGCAAGAAGATGCCTTTTAACAACTGCCCACGTCGTTCTTTAATTGACTTTTTTTGTTTAACAACCAACTTTGTGTTATAAGTAACTGTATGGAGGCTCACTTTTTGCAAAATAACTAAAATTACGCATCGATTATCGTAGAGAACCGATAATTTAACCTTTTCTGCCAAATGTTGTATTCTGAATTCGGTAGATGCTGGTGAGGCTCGTTATGTCTACTTTTTCCTTCGAGTCTTAGCCTCTGGATTAAAATGATGTATCCACAGTAACAAATCTTACAAGAAGGTCATCCTTGTCTTGCCTGTAAGATGTTAAAATGTGTATGCAAAGCTATGATAAGCTTATGTCTTCTTCTATTTACCTAACTATTTGTCTGTCTTGCATCACAAAACCATGGATTTTTTAACGTTTTCTTCAGTTGGGACAGATGTGGGCGCTCCACCAGCATGTTCATCGTCACACTTGTCTACGACAGCTAGATTCACTGCACCATTTTTTCACTATATCATATAATTCTTGGGCAGTTGGAGTTGGATAGTAGGGTGGTACAAAATAAACGTCGAAAATCTTATGCTCCCACCCTCTAGGATTTTTCTACACCGAAAAAATACAAGTATTTTTTAATTTGAAATCGAAGAATATTTAGGAGTGCTTCAAAGGCCATACAGTTTCTCATGTTTTTTATATAGGAAAAACACTTTTTCGTAGATTTGGTATAGAATCCTAGAAAGTCAGTATTTTTCAACCGGACTACTCTGTTTCTTTACAGAAATGTCCAGAGAATGACATCCAATAATTTATTTATCAAAATCTTTTATATAAAAAATTGTAATAATCGTTATTTATCTACGATCATACAAAAAGTGAAATTTTTATTGCATGCTAATGTCAACAAGAAATGTATGATAAATGATATATGAATATTTTACAAACTAGTTGCTAAACTTAGCACATAAAAATCTACACACGCTAATATATGTACAATCAACTACAATGAATACGTTAGTAAAGCGTTATGATCGTAGATAAAATGTTGTAAGATACACCTGTAAAAAAGCTCTTCATTGCACTTACATCCTTTAAGACACTCGCTCGTGTGTTAAACCGTTCGCGCAATAAAGAATGGCTTTTTACACTTTTAGAGAGATGAAACACACACAACGATCGCTAACCGGAAAGGGCGTTACGTGTTAAGCGACATCGTGTAGCAAACCTGACACAAACTTTAATAAAGAAAAAATTTCTACATGCATGATATAGAGGAAATTTAATAAAACGTTGTACGTTAATGGCATTTTACCTCAATTAACTGACATTGAAATATAATAAAAATTTATAAAATTGAAATTAAGGTACATTGAAATTTCGAATTAAATGCATGAATCGAACTGTTTTACTTAGATTAATTTTGAAGGCACACGTGCAGTAAAACTTCCTCTAGTAGCGATATTACATGAAGATTAAGTAAATTCGCCGCATACTAAAAATTATATCTTCAGAATTTCAAAAATAGAGGTGACTATCACTCATGATGATGATTATCCTTCATTTTAGATACCAAACTAATGCGAAAAGTAGTGCAAAGATGATCAGAAAATGATCTATTTATTACATGCCACTTGTAACGTGAGACTCACGTGCCACGGTATTAAGTGAAATACTTTAAATTACCTTTAATTACACTAAAACATCGTAACTACGCGATGTTTTTAACTTACCAAGAAATATAACGCTAATTTTAATTATGTATTTAATACATCAATTTTCAATTTAAAATAAAGAACAAAAATAAGGAGGTTATGTTTTCTTTGTTCGGACATTTTTACGTCTACCGTCGTATTTATGTACTCATGTACTGCATTCAAAAGTTATCTGTACGATTTCCGCCAAATATTTTTATACAGTTTATGACTTAACCAACCAAAATTTTTCACTACTTGCGTAACGTAAATAAGAGCCAAAAATAGAAAAATTCAACCATATAAAAAGTATAATAAATAAATTATTTGATGTCATTTTCTAAATATTTCTAAAGAGAAATAAAGTAGTCCCGTTGAAAAATATTGAATTTCTAGGATTCTACACAAAATCTACAAAAAAGTGTTTTTTCCTTATAAAATACATGGGAAACTGTATGGGCCTCGAGGCACACCTACATAAATATCGTCTGATTACAAAATAAAAAAGGAGTACTTTTTCTGATGTACAATAATCCTAGGAGGTAAGAGCATAAGATTTTCGGCTTTTTTTTTCTTCCATGCATTTTTGGACCACCCTATTGGACAGTCTTCCGCCAATAGAAATATCAAATCTAACAAACCTCTACGTATTCCAGACCTTTGAAAGTTTTCTTTGAAATATATGTTTTCAAAAATTCTTTTGTAAAAATGTGATATTAAAAATATGTCTGCTGTGTAAAACAAACCTGAAATTTTCAATTGGGTGAATGTTCCCTTCTTACGCAACGTACGCAACATGATACAATTTTTTAAATTCTTTACATGAAAAGAATTTGCTGTCTAGACCCAGCTTTGCGTTGGCTTGTGACAAATTACTATTTATATAGATTAAAATCTAACCGTCTTATATTACCAAATGCTCAGAAAGAACAGATTAGACGTTTGAGACTTTCACAGCTTTGGCACTTTAATAACAGGCAAAAATAAAAAGTGAATTTAAAAAAGTAAATAGACCACAAACGTTTATCTTTGAATTACTTGCAGTAAATAAAGTATGACAGACTGAAATGAACACGTTATCAAAAGTACATAAAAGTCAAATTAAACGGATTTTTGATCATTTGGTACGCCTGATAATCCAGTATGCGGAAGCTTTTTCGAGATTTATAGTACTCTTGTTGGTGTTTTAGTGTATGCACTTGCAATAATCATGCTAATACCTTAATGCAATAAATTATATTTATGCACAGATGCATTATAATTAGACTATTATTGCAAGACTCATCTAAACATAAACGTCTATTTATGGCCCAAGGGCATCTTTATGGTCAGACGGGCAATAACGAAAGTCAATTAAATGTCAGAAGTTTTTTTGTAGAACTTGATTGGTTCTTAATATAATTTGTAAACTTATCACCAATGAAAATAAACTGAAATTAAATATTTTGGACTAGTAACTATAGTAACGAACTTCGTATAATCACAAAGTATACGCACAGCTGCTTGATGTACCTACGTACTCATTTAATTATATTTTTACACAATAATAGATTTGACATTAAAAACTTAATCTGTGCATAAAATAGTGTATGTATAGCGGGCATAACTTGATTTTAGGGCCCTACAGCCTTTTCCTAGCCCTCGGCTGACGCCTCGGGCTAGAAATAACGCTTCTGGCCATAAAAGCTTCATTATGCCCTTAACACATAAATAACTATAAACATGTGTTTAAAAAGATCACTATTACAGTGAATAGAAGAATAAATCAGTTATTTTAAACTCAATATTCGATAAAATTGGAAATATACAATAGTTCAATATTGTCGATATGCTGTGAGACTCTTGATTTTATTTAAATATTTCAGAGAAAAAAATCCGCTGTTAAGTTGTTTCAGCATTGTAGGATAACGAAACGAAAAAAATGTTTAAACAAAAATCTTGGAATCCGATCAAAGCCTCATATACAATGTATCCACACATGCCGTTTAGAAGAAACCTCCATTTATTATTGATTTTAAGACAAAACTTTTTATGGAAACTTTTGCTTTAATTCCATCAAAAAGTAGAAGAAAATGTCACAATTCTTATATTAAAGTAGAAGATCTAACATAATTATTAATATTCGAACATAATTACTACATTCTGAAAAACTTTAGTTCGAAAAGTTGGTAGTATTTAGTAGTTGTAAAATGACAAAGTTTAGCTTGTGAATTTTATTTTTTATAAACTTCAACATCAGAGCAAACGAAAATATTTTAATAAACACATGACAAGACGAATGAATTAACCGAAACGATTTTTTAGACCGACAGGCAATTAGGAGAATTTTGGTCGAATTGAGTGGCCACAACGCTCAATGGACCTGCACCCCTCGATTTCTTTCTATAATACCATCTAAGGCTGCCATTTGAAAAAGTTTTGACGTCATCATTGCCTAAAATAGGACACCGATAAAAACATGTTCTTTACGTAGCAAAGTGCCTTAAATTAAAACAAAATTGACGTGTTTTAACGTTGAACACATAAGAGTGAAAAGGTGTAAATGAGTAGGTCTGACAAAAAATAGTATGTATCTTACTCACTGTTAGGTATAGTTAATTGGCGATAAATTAAAATATTTCCAGATAAAATATCTACATAAGATTCAGATAAAAACCAATAAATTTTGAAATGAATTCATCAGATTAATAGAAAATTTCACAATTATATTTTAGTCTACCTGACAATTGTTTCGACAGCTAAGCTGTCATTATAAATGTAAACAAACACGACATTAAGGTAAATACAATAAATGGATAATTAAATAAAAATAATATAAATTAAATATCTAACATTTCGAACGTAGAATTACTGAGCTCAATATGTTCGTTCATTAAAGGTACACTGATTTTGTGTTTGTATATCAAAAACTTATAAAATGTCTAATTTGCGATCTTGATGATTCATCGGGCTCTTAGTGGAGCTTACTTAATAAATAAAACTAACCACTCATAATCTTCTCCACACTTTTGTTTAAAAAATTTATCTAAAACCTTTTTTTTGTCCAAATGTAAAATTGCAGTTTCGACTTTCCCACGTCATTTTCAAGGACTTTAAATTCTATAACAAATTCCCTAACTAAGAACCATATTATATAAATAAAATAATTAATTACAGTTATCTTAATTTCTGCAATGAAAAGAATTATAGATAATAAAAATTCTGTTCTAAAAGGTGTTTGGTGTAATTGGTGTAATTAGATTTGTTTCGATGTTCATTTCTGTAACAGCGTAGGTGTTCTTTATATCTTATGGCGAAATTTCAAAGTGTTTGTCCAATATATACTTAACTACAAAAAGAACAATTCAAACGGTAAATGTCTGATATCATGATATCGTGTGTTCTATCTTTAACATTAAATAAAAATTAAAAGGTGTTGTTGGTTTTTCGTAGTATATTTGCAACTTTTTCTGATATTTTGCCAAAATATGGTATAGATGTGTAATTTGTGTCTTTTGTTGCAGTATCAATGGAATATATTCTTTTGGTAGCTAGCCTATAATCTTTTTGTTTTATACGAGGGTTGCGCTGAAAATTGTTAGTTATAAAAAGACCGTTGCATTTTTTAACAAAAAATCTGTATTGTTTTTCAAAATAATCTCTATTCAGACTAATACACTTGTGCATTCTTTGAAACCACTTTTTAAAACATTCGGAAAATTCATTTTCTGAAAGGTCCTCAAAAATTCTTTGAAATTCTGTAACTGCTGCATCTGCGCTGGAAAATCTTTTACCTCACACCATTTTTTTAACATTCGCACGGCACCAGATCTGGGCTATACGGAGGATGAGTTACCAATTGAACCGTATCTTTCAAAAAATCCAATGTTCTGGCAGCAGTGTAGGAGGATGCGTTGTCATGATGGACTAAGATGTTACGCAAACCGGTCCTTTGGCGACCTGTCTCTAATTTTTCAAACATCTGTGGTAAAGCCACTCCGCAGTACCATTCAGAATTAACAGTTCTGCGATCTTCAAGAGGAATAATAGCAACAGGACCACTACGGCGGAAAAAAAACAGCAATCATTTTCTTATTGACGCTTCTGCCACGAATTACTTTTGTGGGCAAGTCTTCATCTTCGAATACCCAAACACTAGACTGCTGTTTAGTTTCAGGGTCGTAACTGTATACCCAAGATTCGTCACCAGTTACAATGTATGCCACTTGCTTGGAAGCTCCTCCGTCAAATTTTTGCAACATAAATTTACACCAGTCTACTTGAGCTTGTTTTTGACTTTCTGAGAGCAAATGCGGTATCCAACGGCTTGCTAGCTTTCTTACCCCAAGATGTTTTGCAAAATGATATTCACCGCCGAGGATCCAATCTTCACTTCCTCCTGAATCTCCCTATAAGTAATATTAACATTGGACTGAATCAAGCTTGCCACACGATCAACATTTTCTGAACAGGCAATTTCCAGGTCTTGCTTCGTCTTCTAGCAGCTCTCGCCCTCGTGGAAATTCGCGGAACCAATGACTAACAGCGGATAATGAAGGGGCAGCATCGCCAAAAGCTGCTATCAAATTTTCATGGCTTTGCTGGTATCCTAACTGTCTTTTATAGTCGTAGAAAATCATAGCTCTAAAGGCAGTTCGCGGAATGCTCATCTTAACTGAATTAAAAATGCTCAACTACTTATCTTACAAAATTAACTACGTTTCACAAGGAAATCGGAACGTTTGACAATTGTCGGTAACGAATGTCAACTAATACGACATTCAATTATTGCAATTGTTTCTAGCCGATTGAGCTTCCATGGCCTGATACTAACTATTAACAGAGCTTCCCTCGTTATTATAGTGTCATTTATGTTTGGATTTACGTACGCTAGTTGCTTGATGATTGAACTCTTTTGTTAAAATCTGGCTGTGTGAGTGGAATGCTTAAAAATCTGTGTGCTATAAATCTGCAAGCTGCTAGTTTATGTGTTTTGTGATGCCTGATTCATTTGGGATAGTGATGTCTGCATGTAAAGGTGTTCTGTATAAAAAAAATTTAAATTGATTGTTTAGGTTAATTCTAATGGTTAAATCTAAAAAGCTATTAGCCTTATTTTGTTCTGTTTCTAGTGTAACATTTATGGTTTGGTGGAGACTAGTAATAAAAATTAGAAATTCACTGATAACCTCAAAAGGACTGCCAAAACAAGCTAAAATGAAAGCAATGAAATTTTCCTCCGAAAAACTGGACAATTCTATATATTTTAATGCACTGAAAATATCCACTCATTTTTTCATATCACTTGCAGTTTTTGCACTGTAAGGGTTAACCACGCTTAACCACACTATCTATCTTGTGTTCTAACCGTATATCTTATTGTATATTATAGTGATTTAGTGAACGTGATTTAGTGAACGTGATATATTAATGGAATGTGTATGCCATTGCGGTGTAGCATATTTCTCAAGTCTGTTGTCCCTACTTGCACTATTTCTCTTTGAACTCAGATCCATAGGTGGTGAGCTTGCTGAAAGGTATCACCAAAGAATTCTAAAACTGGAGAGAGGTATTGGTAGATTATTGTTGGTTCTTTATGAATGAATATTTACATCGTTACGTTTACGTTCATTTACAAACACTGGCCTTACAGAAAAGCCTTTTGAAAAGGTAAGAACTATGGTGTATCTTAGCCACGTACCTTGACGTAGGCAAAACGTTTTTTGTGATTTTTTAAATATTATTTTTGAATTCCTCGTATTCTTTTTAGGTAGAATTCCTTCTGTTGGACTTTGATTTCATCAAATTGCATAAGTATTAGCGATTAAGAATTTCTGATTTGAAATTGGCATGCAGCTGCTGTTAATAACTGCATTCATCTGGAATTCTTGGTAATTACGCGCGACTGTCTGAAGTCGCCGAATTATTCGGCTAGCGGTAGCCGAGGCATTTTTCGTCGCGCTGACGATGTATAATTTCATGTGAATTATTGGCAATTTTCGTAAACACTATAAATTATAAATTACAGGTAACATTTAAGAGCACTTCTTAAATAAGACTTTCTCTATTCTAAGGAAAAAGTATAGTTTTTCTCTCAAAAGTAGAAATAAGTTTTATTCGCATTAAGAATAAGTTTATTAGTAACTTTTAAAAAGTTATGAAATAAGTTATTACTAACATCCAATCTTTGAAAGTGATTTCTGCTTTTCCAATCGTTCCGGAAGTTGATCACTTACTTGTTACCGAAATTGCAGACGATCGATAGATATGTTTGCTAATTGCTGGTTTAAACTAAATAATCTTGAATAAGATAGTATGTATACCCCAGTGGAAGGCTTCATTAGCATATACCATAGCATATAACTTAGCTCTCGGTTGTATTGCATTTTCGATTTTTCATCTTGCATTGTAAAAATATCTTCAAGAGCTTACAGTTGGTTTTTTGAATTACATTGACACCTTTTTCTTTCAAACAAATTCTACACGGTAATAAGTTGCAAACATAATGTTAAATATAAAAAAATATACATATCGATCTACACACTTTACATATAATACCGTTACACTATGACTTGAGTAAGGAATTTAAAGGGTTTGGTATATTATCTAGTATTATCTAATATTTCAAATTTATCCCTGGCTTAGTACAACAAATTTAAAACCTAAGTTGACTTTTGGAATGATCTATGACTCCATTTGACAAATAAAAAATGCATTTCGTCTCACCTATTATTACTATAAACCATAAATAGCCTGGAAAAGAAGTTTTATCCGAAAACACATTTAGGTTAAACAAAATAAAATCTATAGTATTGACCGAAAATGACTTCATGTTTCCTAAACGCGGAAATAAAATCTCCGTTCAATCCATGCTAACGGATGTTTACTCTTCTTTTGTGGTTGCTCGATCTGGGTAAAGAGCTTTAATTTACAAGAAAACAACGTGAGAAGTCCTAGAGGAGTGCAATACGCACCAAACTGGTAGGTGCGGTTTGAATTTGTAATTTCAGTTTGAACTGCTCAAAGTTACGATAATTTTTAAAGTTAAGTTTAACAAATTCTTCCCATATTGTTTAAGTTGTAATACAAGCAAATTGATTTTTTAAAATACGTTTTAATTTTAGGCGTTGGTGAAAGTTAAACAAATTCAAATTAAGTGAGAGATTCTGTAGATTTACCGTATCGTTCGGACATGTACATAACAATGGTGCGGGCTGAAATTCATTTTCTGTTACGATTGTATAAGATTTAAATAGTTGTTTAAAGTTAAATAATTTACATCCGCATCACACGTGACTTATTAATTTAACTCAGTTGTGATTATTTAAAGATTCCGAAGTAAAAGTAACTTCAACTTAGCAGCCAATTTCAGAGATTTTCCTACCGCCTCGATAAACTTTATTAATCCAATTTAGTAATGACAGTTAAATCTAAAGTTTGGAAGGTATTAAAATTTAAACAATTCAAGTTTAATAATGCCAATAGCTTTCCTAGTTCAGGAAAATGCCGGAAAAACGTTTTATGCATCATTTGTTTTGTTTTGGGTAACTATCGCAATTTCTGTGTCGACAGTTAATACGAAAAAAATTCAATTAGCCAGAGGAACGTTGGCTTTGGTTGGAGCAGGTTAAGTTTTTGTTTAAGCTTTTAAACATAAACAAAGATTTACATATATTGAAGCAGTATTCACTTCCTATTTTGTTTTGTGACAAAAAAAAGAAATGTTATCACGTTTTCATAGTGTAGGTCTCTTCAAATTTAAGGCAATATCTCAAATTTAACCCTGATGAAACTGATTTGAACGCTGAGTAGATAAATAAAAGGGGGAAGATTTCTGGAAATTAATTTGGAACTAATCATTATATTTAAAGGGTAAAGTGTAAAAATTCTTAAACATTACAGAATTCCGATTACTATAACCTAAAGATCTCTAGGAATTGTTAACAGTTTTTTTTTCTATAGGATTATGAAAAGTTAACTCTTTGTATTATATTATATTTTGGGCAGTGAGGTGTTAACACGAGTAGAAGAGATTAAAGATTTGGGTGTAACTTATGACACAAAACTGAATTTTAATAGTCATATAGATAATATTGTCGTAAAAAGTCAACAAAGATTAGGATTTGTGTTAAGAAATTCATTAAACTTTAATAATCTAAAAACTATAACCAAGCTATATCAAACACTTGTTAGACCTCTATTAGAATATGTATGACCTATCTGGAATCCAATGCTCGTGTATCAAATTGAAAAGATCGAGAAAGTTCAAAAGCGTCTTTTAAGATTTTTATACTTTAAAAAATATGGAACATATACAGATTATCGAACGGTTCGTTCAGAAGATCTTAAAACAGAATTTAATTACTTGAGCCTAGCAGTGCGTAGAAAATTTAATTTCGCAATTTTATGTCATAAAGTCTGGAATAATCTTATAGACAGCCTCGAACTGCTAAGTTTATTACAAATAAAAGTTCCACCACGATCCATTCGTTCTTCTGTCATGTTTCGCGTTCCTCTGCAATTACGTACAGTACTTTGCTTCCACCAATCATTACTGTATTACGACTTATTAATGAATTATTAAATATTACAAATTATTAATATCATTAAATAGATATAAAAAAATTATATTTGACTACTTTAGTAAGTAAAATTACTAATTATACAAGTTTGAAGTAATTAGTTTGGTATGCAGCTTCATCAACTAAAACTCAAAGAAAACTCAATTCATGTTATATTGATTTAAATACTATTATTACTATAGAAAAGCAATTAATTTAGCATTATTCTTATTAAGTTATTACTATTAATTCCCTTTTTTTATTATTGTAAGAAAATATTATTATTAATATTATTAAATTACTATTTAATTCTAACAATATTGAATGCAACTTTTACATTAATTAATAATTACATTATGTTATTGTTTTGTAAGAAGGGCAGAGACCCTGTTGAACAATTAAATTAAATAAATAAATAAACATTGAACAATAAATTTCAACTTTTTGTTTTGCTTTTAAACTAAAATAGGCGATCCTGGATAATTAGCACCGACTGGATCCAAATTTAAAATCAGAAATTATTTCTTGGAAATTTCTTCAAAACTTTTTCCTTCTCAAAAAGTTTTTTTATAAGACTAACGCTTATAAATGGAACATGAACATACATACATTGGTAAGGAATGCTTATTTTCATCTATCACGTGATCTCTGAGAGTTTCGGGATGCATTTTGCATTTTTGCCCTCGTGATTTCTGTGACCCAGATTCTTCATTTACTTTTACAACTTTAACGGTATCTCCATTCTTGTAAGACTCGTTTTACCTAACTCTTTAACGTTTTCGTGGAGTAAATTTCATGTTACCTTCATTCATGCGAGATTCTGAAAAAATTGCTTTACAGAACTTTTGGAAGTTTTGTTACACTGCATACACATTAACTTTCTTCTTCTTCATCTGTCGGTCGCAGGTTTACCATTATTGTACATGGTCAACAAATAATTATTAACAAATGCAAGTTGCACTTTATTTAGCGGTTTATTATAACTTCTATTTGTTCTTATTTTATTAATGTAAATACTAAAATTTACCCGAAGATTTACTAAGAAACCCGATACTTTACAACAGCTTGCAATAGAGTCCTACTCTAGCTTATTTTTATGAAATGAATATTCCCAAAACATGTTTTGATATTTGTATTGTGTTAGAAAAAAATTACCTACTAGGATAATATGAGATTTTGGAAGGCTAATATTAAACATTCCTAACACAATTGTCATACCAAATTACAATTAATACTAAATACAATAAGAATACAAAAATAACTTAGGTAATGTCCCGAGGAGTTTAAAAGGAAAAGTAACTAAAATCTCCGACAAGCCCCAAAATTGCCATTTGAATTATATTGCGTCATGCCAAGAACAAGAAATAGTGAAGCAAGTTTTTAGAGTGCTGATTGTGGTTCATGTAAATTTAAAGTTTGAATGTTTTGTTTGTTACTGAACTGGTTGCTCTTAAGCTTTATGGATCAAACATCAGAAAGCAGTAATTTGCTAGGGTGAGCAGGATGAGGAATGCTCATCTTAAATTCTTGAAATACAAATTATTATTTATATTTATTCCCAATTTGGAAGCCAGGTAAGGGCAGTAGCGCGGTTGGCTGTATATGAGTTGCTAAATCTTCTACTTATTAAGCCTTGGTAGTGTAATGTCTGGCGTGCCGGACTTTCACCCAAGCGGCCCACGATCGACTCCCGGCGCCGGCAGATCTGGTTAAGGTTTTCTGCAGTTTTCCTTAGCTGTGACACAAATGTGGGATTTGCGCTGTTCCATCTGTAAGTCGGCTGCAGCCGCACATTGGGCCTACATAATAATAATAATCGCCCCCTCCCTCCCGCACAAGCTTATAGCTTCTGGGGCCTTGGTTTAGGTTATGAGTTGTAGTAGTTATTATATTATTATTATTAAAATATTCTAATACTAATTAATTATACGTCTTTAAAATGGCAAAAAGAGCATTAACATATAATTAACAACGCTCTCGACGTTAAGGAGGTTACCCGCAGAAACGTATTTTTTTAAATTTTAATACTGTATGTACACATTTTAATAATAAATAAATGCTAGTCTTTGTTATACTGTAATTTTTTTATATTGTGCGTTTTTTCATTCGTGCATCACTGGTGAGTCACGACGGCTGTGAAGAAAGATTTTCTATCAGGGTCGTCTTGACCAGACGGTGGTCACTCAAAAAATGCGTTACCATACCGATAACGCACTTTTAACGCGTAGTTTTAGTTAGTCTGTTATTATACAGGTATATATTATACAAGCCTTAGAAAAAGTCTCAAGTTGTGTAAAAAGGTAATTTTTGAGATAATGCTCGGAACATATGCGTTGTAAATACTTGGTTGATACACAATAATTTTACATTATTTTACAGAATTTGCTAATGTTTGAAACAAAATAGACTTGCTGAAACTTAGAGAAAAAATAATTCAAGGTTTGTTGAATGCAGACGTTGAAGGGGATGGACCTGCGAAGAAGAACTTAAGCGAACTTAGCGAAGAAGGGGCAGGCATAGAATTGGAAAGTATGAAGGTACAACCAAAAAATTGAAAAAAAAGTTTTGCTTGCTACAAACAAAAATAAAAAAGAAAAGGATAGCAAAGAGAACAAAGGCAACGAAAGTTTTTACGTTCTGTGAAGACTGCGATGGACAGCAAACCAAGTGTACTCCTCATTTTAAGAAATAATGAAAGAATATATTTTTGATGTTTAGTTTTAAGTTTTTTCTATTTAAGAAATGAAGTTTAGTATTTCTAAGTAGTGTGTCTAACATGGTGTGTCAATTGTAAAAATGCCATCACTGAAAAAGGTACTAGCGATGAAAATGTATGTTTCAATGTGCAAAATCAGAATATGTGTTTCGAAACTTTTTAAAATATTGTTTAGATAGGTCAATTTGACACCGAATTTGTCAAAACATAAGTTAAACAATATATCTTTGGGCAGAGGCAAGCTGAAAGAATAAAATAGGTTTATCGAGAAGCTTCACAAACTGTTAGAAATACTTACGTGCAAGCGTGACATATCAGGATTTAGCACAGAGTTTGGCTTTGCTCTTATTATCATAATAAGGAGAAGAAAGCTCAGCAGAAAGTTATAAATAATCTAGATGGGAAGTTTGATGAAGAACTTAAGAAGAACCATATTACTTGTATATTTTCTGAAAGCCGTCGTGATCAAATTATGGTAAGGATAGCAACTGAGGAATATGTCAAGATGTGTTTAGGTATGGTGAAAGAGGAACTATATGCTGTGTGCATGGAACCAGGGGTCATATGTGTATGTGTATATCTGAAATTTTCTTCCAGTTAACGAGAAAGCATATGTTGAAGTAATTGCCGAAATTTTAGTTGAGTGGTTAAAGAACAAGGTAGCAGATAAAACACTTCAAGCTATTGATGGTGATTCTTGTAATGTAATTACTGGCTGGGAAGGAGGAATGATACATTATGTTGAAGAGAAGCAGGAAAGAAAACTGGTATAGATTGTGTGCAATTTGCATCACTGAACTTGACATCAACCCTAATTTAGCTAAACTCTGTCTTGGTACTGCTCTATCTCAGCTTAGTGATGGATTGATTAAGGATTTAAGCACAGATTAATCTTAAGGTTACCGTATTGTAACTGCCATTAGAACTAGAGTCATGCCAAATAATCTAGCTTTTCTAGAAAGAGGGCCTGTGTCACACAGTAGATGGTTAACCTCTTAGATTAATGAGAATTTGGATCCCCAAACACCAACTGAATGGGAAGAAACTGGAGAATTTAAGGATGATAGTAGAGTTCTGCATTGGTGTTTACATGGTGAACTGCTGCAACATAAAGATCAACAGTCACTTGACACAAGGACCAAGGCATGTTTGTTTCCATCTACAACTGCTGAAATATTAATGAGAAAATATGAAAACCATTGTCGTGCCTATTGTGAAAAGGTCAGTCTGGTATGCCTTCAGTGAATCTGCGCTGCAATCTATGCTGTGTAAGTTGTGATGCCTGGCCATCACACACTCAGTATGTAGAAAGATGTGTAAAGATGGCAACTAAGGCTGCTGCTCACGTTTATAGTCAGGAGGATTATATTAATAAACTACACATACTTTTTTTTTCATTAAATAAGTAATATACAATTATACCGAAGTTTAAATGCAAATTGACCTAGGTAGGGTCCACTTTATACTGTTTTTCAAATTAGATTTGAATTCAGCATATAAAAATGCAATTTCACCACCAATCACTTTTGAAATTCCGATGATTATAATTTTGGTTCTGAAATTTACACATCCTAATGATGGACTTAGAAACGTAAACCATTCATACAACCGTAGACGCAATATAAAAAGCCCATGGAAGAAATAATAAAAAATAATTTTTATAACATAATTAATTTTTACGATTTATTTATATGTTACATATGTACATATTTATTAATTGGCATAATAAAGTTTATTTGCATCGTTCTATTCTGGATGAAATTGACGTCTATTTATTTTTTATAATTCATGGGAAAGCTTCACACATCCTTTATTATAAAAATATATAACTAATAAATGGCTTAAGTCTTTATTTACTCAATGCAAGATAAAAAGCAAACTAAAAGAGGAATTTCTGAATAATAACTTCATTCTATTAATTGTTTGCGTAATTATTCCATTAATTGCCATACTATTAATTTACATACGCAAATATTATACTAAAAAGGTGTTTGTTTTTCGTCAATCTTTAAAGTGCAGAATTCACGATCAGGTTTGGGCAGTATTCCACACAGTCAGGCTAAAACCGTCGACGCCAAAGTTGGTGGGTTATCCCACCATACACGATCCAGCCAAATGCTGATTAGACACAATCAAGCCAAAGCTGTTGGTTTTTGTTGTTCACCTATCCTATAGTCGGAGAGCTAGCGAACACGACCGCTTCACAACTCCGTAATGGATAAAATCTTTTTTATTATGTGTATTCATAGTACACGAGACGGAAAAAGTCTTGTCTGGTAGGACAACCCCTCTGATTTATGGAAGAAGAGGTCAAATAGTGTAGTTAATAAATGTAACATTTGAAACACATATGTATTGGTTTTTCTAATTGTAATATAAATCAAAATACTGAAAAAGAACGATAGCAAACTTGACAGACAGGTATTCCTCTGATTAGTGTCAGATCAACACTTATTAATTAATTGTTTAAAGATTTTAAGTATACGTGTAATGTCTGTCTTTTTTACTAAGTATAGTTGATCCTTGCATAATGTGATTGCAAAATGACAGATCAAGATTCCACTGATTTCATCCCTGAAAAGTTAATAAACTTACGCTATTTTATGTATAACTGGTTGCCTATGTGTGCACAATGCGCTTATACTTGAAATCTTTTAATATGTAATTAATTAATTAGTACTGATCGGGTACTAATTAATCAGAGGATTATTTGTCTGACAAGTTTGCTATCGTATTTTTTCAGTATTTTGATTCATATAAAGATTAGAAAAACCATTACATATGAGTGTCAAATGTGACATTTCTTAACTACACTATTTGATCTCTTCCTCCATAAATCAGAGGGGTTGCCCTGCCAGACAAAGTTATTCCTACTCATATACTATGAATACAGATAATAAAAGGAATTTTATCCATTACGGAGTTGTGAAGCGGTCGTGTTCGGTAGCTCTTAGACTACTACTGAGTTTGCACCGAGAACGGACGTCTATACTGGTAGGATATTGGAGTGACGCGATATTTGTGCTACTTACATCGAGCAGAACCTGTTTACATTATTAATCGACACATGGCCAGTATTGGGTTTACGTTCCACTTAAATAGTCCAAACTCGGCACTGAAAATCTGAACAAGTTGTAATTCCAAATCGCAATGCAATGGACCGATGATTAATACTGCAACTATTGTCAAACAAATTTTGCAACTGTTTCTATGTTAAATCGTTTAACGAAATCACTTTGCAGTCTAGAAGTGAAAAAGCAGAATACAAAGTCCTTCCTAAAACAAAATCTGTTTCCATGCCGTTTTGCTTATTTAGATATGTTAGATAAAACGTTTATAACACTATAGTAATGTCTAAGTAAGCACGTCACTGTAGTTCAATAGTTGAAGCATCTGTAAGTTATCTACTCTATCGTTTCTAAGATTTAGATAATTGTTATGTAGTACTCCGATAGATCGTAAACGTCGCTGTGTTTGTCATAGATTTAACTTCTATGCCTAGAAAAGGCTGTGTAACCATAAAAGTTGAACCTTTTATTTCTTTTATCGGTTTCACTCCATTTATTCCAATTTCGGCTTCTACCATTCCCACTTCCCCCAATTCCTGCTCTTCACAATCCCATTTCCCACAATTCCCGCTTCTCCAAATTCTTTTATCTACACCCAAAGCAAATTAACAAATGAAATCAACATATTGTTGTTAATTTTTCATGATGCGCGTCAAAGTAAAAAAAATTTGCGTACTGTATTTTCTAAACGTTCACAGTCTAATTGTTATTGCCGCCGCCACTTTCAATTTCAACATTCACGCTAACAGTCGTCGACTTTTCCCCTTAAATAACCGCCGCTGAGTAGTGTGCACTTCTATTTGTGAGATGCCGGTTCTCACTGCTTGCCAGAAGAGTCGGCGTCCATAAATGTTGCGGTTCAGCCACTGGCCAGTCTGCACAATTCGAAACTGTTTCGTAATTATTATAGTATTGTAGGTGCTCATAGCGTATCCTGTACGCTGCTAGTGTTTCCCTGTCTCAGTCTTCACTCAAATTGTTGGAGTCTGTCTCTGATAATAAATCTACCAAACTCAACTTATAACCCAATCCCCGTTGTATCGCGTGTCTGTTATAGGTCTTTCAAACCTACTAAGTTACAATCTAACTTCCCCAACATAGCGTGTATCAAACCTTACTAACTTATAACCTAACCTCCTCAGCTTAACGTGTACACAGTTAGCATTAATCTCTATCAGTCGCCACTTTAACTGTTGGAGTTTTTCTGTTAGATCTATCAAACTTAATAACATACAAAACAATTTGTAGACTACGAATATTGGTTTTTTACTCATTTCCATTTCACAGTTTTAAATTTGTTTGTTTTTGAATTCTTAGCGTTTCTGTTTGCAATTTGGTTTTATTTGGTGTTAAGTTTTATTTATAAGTATTTTTTAGTTAATTTAAGTTAATTTAATATAGCAAACAATCTACATATTGATTTTATTTTTTTTGAGAAATAAATGAAAAATTCTTCCTTTCTTGAAAAAATGCATTTTTCTTTGCATTAGAAAACCTTTAGTTTGAGAGAATGGGATTTTTTTTCTTTGGGAGAAATGTGATTGTTTTTGGGAGAAGCGGGATTTGAAGAAATGGGAATTGGGAGAAGCGGGAATTGGGAGAAGTAAGAAAACAAGGTTTTGTCAGGTACTAATCTGAATAGCGGTATTATGGGTAAGTTCGGCATTCAGATCTATTTAACTTGAAGAGCTCGGTTTCCATATTATTGTTGTCTATATTTTATATAAACTAAAAGAAAACAAATTCAATAAGTGTAAGCTGTTTATTTCATGGCGTTTGGCGTCTTTTAAAGTTCTCCGCTAACGCATGATGCTTTAAATGAAAAACAACGTAATAAAACAACTTGTATTAAAATATACTATTTCCGTAGCTTTTTCAACTCCTCAGAAAGCCGACTGTATCTATTACAGATTTAACATATAAAACAAAAAATTCTCAGAAAATGTAATTTCTTAAACTATTCCTACGATTGCAAAGAATATTTTCATTTTAGTGTTCCTTAGTGCCAGTTATTTCTTCAATATTTGCGTTTTCTCTAATTTGCTTCCTTAGTTTCTTTTGTAAATGTTTCACCGTTGTTTGTGTCTTCATACAACAAAATCATTGATCAACAAAGCCATTGCATATTTGGACTAATTAACACAGCCACCAAAGAGTTGTAGAGCAATTTTGGTTATCCTAGCATCACTATTGTAATTCTATTTTTAACATGTGAATTATGTCATTAATTATGTTATGAATAAGATAAGAATTGACATCCTCTAGCTTCGAGTTATCAAAGGACTATTAATTATGACCGTTATAAGTTATGGATAATTAGTTATTTAGAACTTGCTGCCATTTTTAGCTGCCCTCCAAAAATACTAATACCATGAATTTTAAACTAAAGCTGCAGTTGATTTATCACAATGGCTTTTTGTGCGGATCGGATATTAGACGTTGAATATGTTTGGTAGTGGTAGCATGCCATTATAGTATTAACAAAAAAATGTACGATTCTGGCTTCCCTATTCTAGTGTTTTCTCATGTACAAGAAATTAGAGTGCATTTTTTAAAGGGGGGTTCCCCGTTGCGCTTCCAATACGTAAGTCTTAAATTACTGTATCTCTTATAACCAAGTTGAACGAAGTAGATCGGAGAAGTTGCCACAACCTTGCCCGTTACCGTATTTATCCGACCAAAGCAGCCAGATGTAATTCCATGAAAGCCATTTTAGTAGATCAGTAACTGTTAAGGTTGAAGTTTTTTTTGCAACAATATGTAGAAAGTTCATCTTCCACCGCTATTTTTTCATTGCAGAAACAAAGAAACCTTTCCAGTGCAGCGATTATGACTGAACACATCGTCAGCCAAGCATACTCTTACTGCCTCTCTTACTTTTATTTCCACCATCCTCAGTGCAGCTCAAATGCAGCAATTTTTCCGTAGATAGCAATCAAGTGGTTTTCTTCTTCTTCTTCAGCCTGAGTTAGTCCACTCCTGGACATAAGCCTCTCCATTCGTGGCAGTTCTGAGCTACTCTAATCCAGTCTTTTTGGGGTCTACCGACACTCTACTTTGTTTATCGTGGCTTCCACCGTATAACTCTAGATATCCACCTGTCTACGTTTTATCGTACAACATGTCCTACCCATTGCCATTTCAGGTGGCACTATCTACCACATCTGTGACTGATGTTCAACGTCTTTCTGGTTTTTGGCTCTATGTAATGCTTTCAGTTGTTCACCACTTTTTTGGGTGAGGGCTCTAGTTTCTATTCTTTAAGTTGTTTCACGGTGGATACAATTCTTCAGGTTGAATGGAATACCCTTGCTTGCAAGTATATGCCGTAATTTTCCAAAGGCTGTCCATATTAGAATGATCTTTCTCTAGATCTCCAGAAAATGATTTTTTTTCAAGTGTGATAGTGTGTCCTAATTAGACATACTCTTCGACAAATTCTATTTTATAGTTTTGTATGTTACCGACTTCTACGTTTTTAATTTGTTTTGTTATAGTTTATGTTTAAACCATCTGTTATTAGGTATTATTTAGTTGTTGTAACAAGATTTGTAATTGTGTTAGTTTGTTACTAAGAGCTCCACGTCATCAGCGGATGTGGTTTTAGTTTCCGTCTAGGTTTATCCGAAAGTTTTCCCAATTTAGCTGTTTGAAGACATTCTCCAGAGCCAAAGTGAAAAGTTTAGGGAATATAACATCACTCTTTATATTCATCGGTATTTCTATAGCATCTTCTTCTTTGTTCCATTATTTTAATGGCATATGGGCTTGGACTCTTTTTGTTTGGTTCTTTGTGAGAATATTTTTATTGTAGCTATTTGTATACATGTGTAATTTTCTAATTCATTTTGTCTATGTTTTCTGTTTCTATGTTTTGTAGTTTATCAGTTCCTTTTGATAGTCTTTATTTCTTCTTTGTAATTCTTTTGTTGTTGGAAATATTTTTGTCTATATTAGTTTCTTTCTTTCTGATCGCAGATTGAAGACAAAAATTCCTCTCACAGCTCTATGATCACTGCTTGCATTTCGCTGGTTTAGTACACTTACACCTCGACAAATTATTAGTTGTTAAATACGAGGGTATACTGAAAAGTGCTTAGAATGAAATACAAACATAATATATACAAACCAGAAATTATGTTTATTTTTCTACATAATCTCCCCTCACGTCAATGAATTTACTCCAACGATGTTGAAACCTTTGGATCCCTTCCCGGAAATGGTGTTCTTCAAATCCCTCAAAATAGCTATTTACTGCGTTAATCAATACGTCATTGGTTTGAAAATTTCTATCCACCAAGGAAAGTTTTTAATTTTGGGAAAAGACGATAATATGAGGGTGCTAATCAGGGGAATAGGGTGGGTGTGAAAATATTTCAAACTTTAGTTTTAGTAGTTTTTGAGTTACAACGGCACTGGTATAAATTAGTGCATTGTCTTGATGAAACACAACCTTCTTTCTTGTTAAACCGGATCTTTTCGTATAAATAGCTGTTTTTAATTCATCTAGAAGGTTAGCATAGTATTTTCCGTTTATAGTTTTAACTCTTTGGAGGTAGTCTATCAGTAAAATTCCTTTCGCATCCCAGAATACTGATGCCATTACCTTACACGCAGACAATACCATTTTGGCTTTCTTTGAGCGTGCAGTACCACGTTCTACCGAATGCTTTGACTGTTGTTTACTTTCCGGTGTGAAATGGTAAATCCATGTTTCATTGACAAATCGGCGAATAAAATTAGTAGGATTTTTATGGAAGCGCTCCAGAGATTCTCTAGCATACTGGTATCGAGCACGCTTTTGGTCAGGAGTAAGTAAACGCTGCACCAACCTTCCTGACACTTTATTCATGCCCAATTCAACATTTAAAATGTAAGTAATTCGTTCCATTGAAATGCCCACTGCTTAGCTATTTCATGCAATTTTAGTTGGCGGTTCTCTAAAACCATGTCATGCACCTTATCGATAATTGTTTCAGTAGCTGCTATTTTCGGCCGCCCAGGCTGTGGTTCACCAACAATGCTTTCATGAGCTCTTTTAAATTCATTTATTCGATTACAAACTGTTTCATACAAAGGGGCAGACTCTTCTAAGGTGTTTACCATATCTTGATGAATTTCTTTTTGGGAAGAAATTTTTTTACTATAGTATTTTACTAGTTCGACATTTCCATTTGGACTTTTCCAAGTCCTTTTTTGATGAACTTGTTTCTTGAAAAACGTGTTAAGACGTCTATCTATCTTAAGATGAAATCTTATAACATTTTCCATTCCTCCTCTATAATTTAGTGTGCCCAGTCCATAATCTCCGATGTAATCGCTGGTAGCGTTTGAAGTTTTTCGTTCTATCTTAGGGTTGAAATCTCCAGTGATAATTTTATAGTGAAATTTTATTCTGTTGCCGTGCATACAGGTGCTATGTCGTCATATATTTTTTCTTATTTTCCAGTTATTTTTCTGTTGTCTTTCGAATAAATTGCCGTGTTTTATTACGTGTATTTTAGTGCAATGGATCAATTGCTATGTAACCTATGAATTAAAATAAATAAGTATTTAATATAAAACAACAAAGTTGATAATTATTGCTTTATGTTTGGACGTTATACAACAGAATTATAATTTATTACTTACATTCGTTTCTAAAGCAATCTACAAAAAGTTTACAGTAGATATTATTTTTGGCAGTCTTTGCGCAGTCGATAGTGTCATCGCATATTATCAAGTTAGGCGAAAGATGTGTTACGAACCTTCATAGTATTATTGCAGCCTGCTCTAATTATCTTTTTCTTGATCACATGGTATATTTAAAAAACAAAGCAGCTAAACAAGCTTTCCAAAATATTACCAGAAAAACCTATAAAATGTAAATTAATTATGGGATTAACCGAATAAACTAAAACTCATTTCTTACACTCGGCGTACGTTGACGTTGAAGCTTAAATTTTTGCACTGTTCAACATTTTTCTACTGTTCAAGATTTAAGCAACTGCACATACAACTCATGAACTACAACACTACGAACCAGAACCAATAATAGTGACATGCACCACAAACCTATAAAGCATCTTACACTACTAAATCAATCAGAGGCTTGTCTTGTCTCTTGATTTGGAAAATTAAGAATCACTCCACACAAGATGTTGCTTAACTACTGCATCGTTATGTGTTATGGATGAGCTCATATATTTCGTCCATTTCTATAACTTCGACACAATCGATTACTTCCTGTTTAATGCGCAACTGTTTAGGTACATTATTAATATATCCATGACAGATTGCAATCTCAAAATAATCATATTACAGTCAGCATCTCTCAAAACTATGGGTTTGCGAATATTATTTTTCTTAAGACAATTTTAATGAACAATCTTAGTGACAAAGAGACTGTGCCCACACTAAGAAACAGAGTGCTACTTTGGAAATTAAATGCACCATTAAATAATAGTAGTAGTCTAGTTATTGCCACTGATTGTAGAATTTCAAGGTTTATTACATGGAAAGTTGCAAATGTTATTAACCGCAACGATTATGAAATCCCGCCATTGTCAGGCATGGATAAATATAACTTATTGGAATCATATTTTTTTCCTATTTGTAAAGCAATAGTTGTCGCACTATTCATCGGTTAGCTTGTCGAGGTCATTTGCAAGAGTAAGTGCAAATTGTACACAAAGAGGTATTACAATAGCAGATGCATTCCAATTAATTTAAAGATTTATAATCACATACCACAATATTTTGCAATAGAAAATCTCACTCTATGTATTGAATATCACGCAATAGTACGCAATCTTACACAATCAATTTTGTATATATCCTAGAGTAGAGAAAACTAACAACAAGAAGGTAAGAGTCCTAGTTGTGCAATATATGGTGGAAACAGCTTATTCAAAAAATGGCTCTTGTAATAGTCATTCTAATAGTCTTTTCTCTACCCATTTTATTGATAGCGCTTGGTATCTGCTGTAAAACACATCCAGTCTTATTGTAGATTAGTTTCAGTAAAGCGAATGTGAGCATCTTCACCCAAAAGGGTTTTGCGTGCCCGATCATTATCTAGTTTTTAAAAATTACTGTAACGTATTAATAAGTTTAACGTGATTTTATCAGAGGTTAGGTAACCAAAATTTCGATAAAATGTAATGCGAACCGGGAAAATAAAAAATAATTAAAGATGAGTATTTTTTATTTTTTTATCTAATTCTTAGAAAAAAATCATTACCGCCGTAGGTGCAGTCTAGTGATGCCATCTATTGGTAATCGTGTTCCATTGGTAATTTCAAGGATGACAAAAGTAAGAATTTATTACAGTTGTATAATAAGAAAAAAGCTTAATATACTGTAAATTTTTGCACTTTTGGTACAAAATTGTAATGCTAATCTCGGGTGGCTTATATTTATGAACTCACGTCTACCATAACAGCCATTGCTGCTATTGCCACAGAAATTGTTGTTATGGTAATTTATTTATTGAATTTATTTTTTCCACTGGTGCACGATACACCCACAACGGTATGCCAGCTTCACGACCAAAACTCGTTCTCCGCGCGCATGTGACGTTGCTGCGAAGCAACTTTCCTAGGACTCTAACTTTCCTCCCATTTGATCTCTTCCAGCTACACAGTACGGTGGGTGTATGTTAGGAAAAGCGGCTTTAAATAATTAATTTTGAAATTCCTTTTGTTTTGGTGAGTGTAAACTTGTGAAATATCGAAAATAACAAGGTGAAATTCTTACACAGGTATATATCGAACAGTATGCCTGGTTGTGCTGTTACTGACTGTTGCAATTATAACAGGAATACAAAAGGAACTGGTATAAAATACTTTCGATTCCCAAAGAATCGCTAAAACGAACACCACGATACCATATGAGGTAATTTACTGTTTAAGCCGCACACGTACTTACATTAGGTTGAGAGATCTCAACAAACAAGTAAGTTTGCAAAATTTAAAGAAAAAAATGGAAAAGAAAATATCTAAATTCACAAATTCTAAAAACAAGTCAAGGTAGAAGGCAATATATTTGTTTTGTGAAAAGCGAATACTTTGAGAACTGTTTAAACTGCTTTAATTTCTCATTAAGTAACATTGGCTTTGTAATTAATAAAAATAAACAATTTTAAATTTAGTGATATGGTAACTTTCGATTATTTAGTATCTACCTATATATTATTTTTCTAAGTACCTTCCTAACAAATTTTACTATTATATATATTTTATAGAAAGCATAACAATCCATATCGGCGGTACATGATTAGTAAATTGTTAAAATTTGGAATATTTCTGAATCAAAATAAAATAAATCGTTATATGCACCACGGGCAATACGGGCATAATTATAAATAATAACATTCCCTCATACTATATTTTATTAATTATGCCTTTAATATTAAGTGGCTAACATTAGAACGATTATCAAACGTCATACTTTACTAACCATTGTCATTATAAATGATAAAAACATCATTATACATAAGAACGTAATGCGAAACAAGCCTGGTTTGCTTCGCACTGACGTCACAAACCAGAGAAGGATAGACTATCGAGCTGCGCGTTGTCATACCGTTGTAGGTGTATCGTGCACTGGTGTCTAAAGTGTTACTTTAGACTTCGCTTTATACACAGATGGCATAAAATCACATTTTCAGCTCTGACAACAAACGTCAAGAGTTCTACTTTTAATAGGGTTTGTATAAAAATGATTTTTTAATTAATAGTTAATTAGCAGCATTAAATGATTTTTTGTACTTTGAAGTGACGTACAGTTGCGGTCGAAAATTTTTCGACCGCAGCTGTACACTTCATACATAACAGAAAATGCTCATTAAGACGATTACAGCCAAAGCGAGCAACTTATTATGAACCACAGAGTGCACCGTGCAGAAAATTAGAGGAAGTTCTGCTTCAAAGTAAGTGTCTGATTGATGACTAGTGATGTAAGGTACAGTGCGTGAGATCATTATTATGTTTGCAGTTTTGTGCTTTTAAAGTAGTACCAGGCAATTAATTGCCACCAGGACTAGCAATACCGTTTATAACTTATATAAATTAAATTCTTCTACAGCTGTCACAAATGATGACATTTTTTCATTTATGCACAGATGCATTATAATTAGACTATTATTGCTAGATTTATCGGAACATAACTGTCTCTTTATGCCCCAAGGGCCTCTTTATGATCCGACGGGCAATAATGAAACGTCAATTAAATGTCAGAGCTGTATTTGTAGAACTTGATTGGTTCTTAATATAATTTGTAAACTTATCAGCAATGAAAATAAGCTGAAATTAAGTATTTTAGATAGTAACTATAGTAACGTGCTTCGTATATAAGCACATAAGTATACGTACAGCGGCTTGATGTAACCTACGTACTCATTTAATTATGTTTTTTACACAATAATAGATTTGAGATAAAAACAATCTGTGCATAAAATAGTGTATGCATTTCGGGCATAACTTGCTTTTATGGCCCTACAGCCTTTTCCTAGCCCTCGGCTGACGCCTCGGGCTAGAAATAACGCTTCTGGCCATAAAAGCTTCTTTATGCCCTTAATACATAAATATCCGTATGCAAAATGCCACATTGGTTTTGTTTACTTGACAACGTGCACGAGATATTTTTCGCTTTAGAACGAAAAATATTTCGAGTATTTATGCGATTTATGCATATTTGAGCAATGTTGTTTCCGTAGCAACAACGAAACTGACCACTTTGCGCTAAAATAAAAATTTAATTGTCATTTTTATGATTTTTGTTTTCTACTTTTTCGGTTATTTCAATAACGCTGTAGAAAAACCGTTGTATGCAATTCGTGCTCGAAATGACTTTGGTGGTCTCGAATGAGATTTTGACCCTACTATACCTCGCCAAAAGACTTCATTATTGACCACCAAAACAGCATTTCGCGCACTAAATACACAAATACCTATTATATATAACAATAAAGTTATTACTTGATAACACCTGTTCGTCTAGGTGAAGCAAACAATCTTTTTGTAAACTCATCGGTATCTCTAAAGGGATCCCTACTTTCATATTTACTAATATTTGTTATAATATAACCAAGACGATATTAATTATGTAAATCAATGCTGTGGTGATAATATTGAGCTAGTTATACATTGGAGTATTAGATTTCAAACAAACAGGAAACATTTTCTCCCTTGTGGGTATCTTGTAAAGAATAAAACTAATACAACACAAGAAAGTGGCGCCCGTATTTCTAATTATTTACCTATACTTCCTTGATTCCTTTTTACAATTTATGAGCTAGCTAAACCAGTACCTGCGAACCTGAATTTGAATTTGCAGAAACAAAGATCTCTGCCGAGGCATAAGTACAGTAAGTATTTTCTTAGTGAAAGTTTGAGTATTTTAGTTGCACCATTTGAAGTAAGTACGGATCTGTTCAGTATTTTGTTTTTCGTAAAAATGTAGTTGTTATAATTGACTCCCATTTGTGGGGCTGATTTTTAAGTATGTTACAGGAGGGCTGACTTAACACCTACCCCCCTGCCCGCTTCATGGGCTTCGGCCGCAATCGTCCATCGCTATCTATCACAACCGTCTTTGGACTGTTTTATTGTTTTAATATTTTCAGAAGAATAAAAGAGAACTAACAAATTTAACAAGAAAGTCTGCAAAGTTTGATAAATGATAAATAGAACTAAAATGAAGCAGACAAAGTTAATTCCAACATATTAATATTTAACTAACAAGATATTAACATATGTGAAGGATGTATACCTAATAATCATTCAAAAATAATGTCTTTTTATTATTCCAAAGTCTCGTTAATATCGGCCTAGAAAATATTTAGAAGAGTTCTTTACTTCCTTGTCTTAACTTTGACGTGTTACGAAATTATCATTAAAATTTGAAAACTATTTGTATTTGGAAATATTCTCAAGTTCCAAGTCGCCGCTGACGTGGTAGCTCAAGATTAACATGGTTAATATATTTTAGGTAATAAAAATTGTAAATTGAGAATCTAAAGAGGGTAGTCTAGGCACTTAGTGAGCTGGTATATTTTGTAATTTATTTTGCAAAACTGGAAGGTTTGATGGTTATGTTATAACTAAACTGTCTGATTGGCTGCATGCATGACCAGATGACCACCCACCGCATATTTTGTCTAATTTTGTTACTGTGCAGCGCCGTCTATATTTATTGATGCGTCTTAATACCTGCGTATTTCTACATAGTTGTATTATGCTGTCTTCTGTTTTTAATATCGTATGTCTCATTTGAAGATCAAATACAAGGATTAATATGTGCTTGTAAAAAAATGGTTTGTAAAATCTTCCAAGTAAATTAAGTTATTATTCCTGTTTTAGTACAACCTACTTTTAAGATAAGTGTGGCGTATGTCGAATGATACCATATCACAGTTATCCGGAGCGGGGTGATAAGCCTAAGTCGTCTGCCAGATTCGAATCCTGCTGGCAGATGTTTTAAATTTGTTTGTTTTACAAAACACAATTTACAATGCACTTTTTCTCTCCGAAAATGTTCATTTTCTGAACAATTTTAATAAATTGCATAATTTTGTATTTTGTTTGTTTTTCATGTGACTGGTAGATTTGTTATATAGTGTTATTAAATTACAATGCAATATGTGCATTTGTGTAATAGACCATATATATATTGCATTTGAAAATCATCAAGTAAAAGCATTATGCATACATAGGCAACCAATTATACAGCACGTTATTTTATACGATTTATATTGCATGTATATGTACAAAAATAGCGCTGATATACAAAATATTACAAATTTAAAAATTTTCGCTTTAAGTTGTCAATGCAAAAGGATCAACATTTTTACTTAACCTGTTTTTTAATCGTGTACAATATGTGGATCAGAATCACAATTTTGAAATACAATTTATTAAAATTATGTGCAAAATGAATTATCGAAGACAAAAATTGCCGTTTTAAACTTTGTGTTTTGTGAAAATATTTAAAAAAGAATTATGTTATCTGCCAGCTGGAATCTGGATTTGAGGTTATATGAGCGTACTACACTTACTTCAGGTTGCACTAATTTAAATTACTTTTCTTTTTTAAACCCATGACTATATGTTTAAATTAATAAAAGAAATAATAATTTTATTTACTTGAGATTTTACAAACGACTTTTTATCTCACAGGTTAATCCCTAAATTTGGTTTCTAAATGTGACATACAGTATAAAAGTATTTTGACTTTTTACGTTGTGATGTTATTATATGAATTTTAAGAGGTGATAGAAGACATCAAAGGGAACAAAAAAGTGATACAAGTTTGTTCTAGAACATACTACTTTTTCAGAAAAAAACAATCATTTTGCCACGTTAATAATATTAGTATAATTATGTGTTTTGTAAAAAGCTGCATGTTATCTCGCACAATAAAAAAACCTTCATAACATGTTTTCATATGATCAATCGCTGTAAAATCGGGTAATTTTTACATTTATAAAATTTTGAAAAATTTTTTTCTCTAGTCTCCCATTGGAAAATAACTGTAATTATTTAATGAAAAGCACAGCAGTACATAAATAAATTCTTCTATTATAAAATTTTCATTTTTTTCTTTACATTATTGCAAAACCTTTCCTGTTTAGTGTTGTATAGTTTGTAGGTGTTTGGTGTTAAAGTTTTTATAAAACATTTTTCCTGGATACGAACATGACAAATATTATTAGCAATAGTTCAAATTGATATTCCATCTTCTGCGACCATTTGAGGTATATACAATTTCATTCAAATTCTTTATTTTGCAAAATTTAAAATTGATGTTAATTTTTAAATTTTTTAAATGTACAAGGTACGAAATCTTATTCAATATTTTTTTAATGCAATCCGTGCATGCATTTTTTATATTTTATTTTATTTTTGCGTTTCTACATTTTTTACATTTTCAAAATGATTTCAAACTACACTTTGATTTATTTTCATCTTAAAGCTAAACAAAAAACGTTTTATTTAAAAATTTAATAAGTAAGTAAAATTATTTTTGACTTACCGCTAACTTCAGTCAAATAAAACAAATTCAGAAATCTAGTAAATACACACTATAAGCAATTAATTATGAATTCGCACTATTGACAACTCATTAGCTATTGAAAACGACTGGTTGGTTATGGTGGTTAGGACTATACTTCAATACGAATTTTCAAGTAAAGACATTTTGTTTAGGTCTTTAAGAAGACTACTATTTAAATATTAGTACCTGCTTATGAATAAAATAGAAAATTGGATGGAAACCCTTTTTGAATTTAATTGAATAGAAAAAGACGTTTACTTAATGAGTGGTGTGGCTAAGCATCACACATAACGGTACTTAACGGTACTAGTTCCGTGTCTCGAATTATTTTTCCCGAGACTCGAGACAACAAGAAATTGAGTAATTCCCGTCACTTGTGTCCCGGGTCAATGAAGCGTCAAAGTGTCACACTAGGAGAGCAAAGCACAAGTAAAAGCTACGGTAAATAGTCAGGAAAATTATTGTTATATAATTGCACATTAGGGTTCCCGAAATGAAAGAACAGAAGAAACAGGAATCTGCATAGAGCGTGAATAAAGCAATTTTAATCCATTTAATTCACAAACGTGGGACAATACGAAGAAATTCTAGGATAAACTACGGAACGCTAAGGAACGATGTAAAAATCATAACCGGCGATTTTCCAGTTTTCTGTAGTATAATGTAAATGTAAGTTTATTGTATAGTATTCAAGAACATTTCATTTTTAACATTATAATTGCCCAGTTAATAAATCAGGTCGAATGATCTCTACTGTTACATCGCTAACAATTAAAAAATTTAAAGGAAAAATCACATTCTGAATAAAATTAAACATTAAACATCTACTAATATGATAGAGTTAAACACCAGAGTTAAACAAGTGAAACAATTTATTATAGCTTTATATACATTACTCTGAAGAGATAATAAAATACTACAATCGAAACAGGTCAGATAATGTATCTGATGTTATTATTATCAGACAATAGTCCAAGAAAGCCAATAAGAATTTTGATAGCTTAACATATTAAAGAATAAGAACTCAAGTTCTTAGGCTAGCGCTAATTCCCGCGATGAAATAGTTTACATCTCATCCTGTAAGTGCACTAATCATTTTTATATCCAAAACTAATAAATGAGAAAGTCAGTAAGAAAGAAAGTTCAGTTAAGAGACCTCACAAGGTTTTCCTTGTTTTCTGATAGTGTCAATGTCAGCGGGACATGTCTTCCTTCTACTATACCTCGGAATAGCGCTAAGCCTGAAGAACACTTTTTTCAAGTAGCGCACTTAATCGATTCTGTACCGAATTGAATACCAAGTCGGGTATAACTTTATTGCGTTTTTCCAAGTAATCTACAACTAAGTCAGCTGTGTCACCAAGCCTTTATGGTCTACTATGACCTGTGCATTAATTATTAGTTGAGAAAAGCAGCTTTCATAAGTGAAGAAAACTATTTCAGATAGAAAGCGATTTATTAAGGATGATGTCACCACCTTTCCCAGAAACAAGAAGTTCATGCTTTAGAATAAAATGCAAGTCGACGAAACGTCCTGCCTTATATTCAAAAATGATCTCTTGCATGGCGTTGCGGTCGACAGCAGTGATGGTTGAGTTTGACTCTGCTTCATAAGATCGCAAAACGTTAGGTTGCCATTTTTCTTCGCGGTAAACTTACAATCAACTATCCTAGGATCAACAGGATCCTAGAAATGAGCCTTTCAATGATGAATCTCTTCATTTGTTCCTGGCTATCACTCTCTCTCTCTCTCTCTCTCTCTCTCTCTCTCTCTCTCTCTCTCTCTCTCTCTCTCTCTCTCTCTCTCTCTCTCTCTCTCTCTCTCTCTCTCTCTCTCTCTCTCTCTCTCTCTCTCTCTCTCTCTCTCTCTCTCTCTCTCTCTCTCTCTCTCTCTCTCTCTCTCTCTCTCTCTCTCTCTCTCTTTTATAGACTTATCTTTCAGCAAGGACACTCCTCTTTCTCACGTGCAACATCCTTTAGCAAACGATTTTATGGATACAATCCTGATCGCAACGATAAACACGTCAAAATTACGATCTTTGGTTTGCTAGCAGGTTATAGCCCCAGCTGCTCACCATCTTGAATTAGAAATTTAGCACAGTCAATAGTATAAAAAATGACCTATTAACTATTTAATTGTTACATGACTTGCTTCTAGGGATGATTTCCATGGGAGCTTTCGAGATTTGCTGCCCAGTCAAGTTTGTTGCATTTGAAAAGTGATAATGAGTATAAAAATTATTCATATCGGTAATTAGAATTATGAACAATTATTGAAGAATGAATTAAATTGTAGGAAATAGTTAAAATGAACATATTTCTTATTAATAGTTCCAATTTAAAACATCTTCAAGTCGTAGTGTAGACAAATATCTTCGTTTACTTACTAAGGTTTGTAACTTTTGGCATTAATTACGTACATTTTCCACAGTTTTTCAAAAACTACATCGTGCAAAATTTAAGAAAACTATATAGAATATCTCAAAAGTTTTTCGAATTTCCAAAATAATTTAATTTACCTTCGAATGTTCTTGAACAACAAGACTTAGTTTAATGTAGTTTTCAGAATATTTTATAATTTGAATGCTGATTGTTGCAAGGTATTGATTGCATTTCTTTCTTCCATACTTTCTACTTTCTAAAGCTGTTATGTTCCAGTATCAATATACGTTTTTATTACCGTTATTATGTGAATAGCTGTCAGCATACCATGACTGTAATGCTTTCGCAATATCTGGGTGTTTTACTGCTAGCTTATGTTTCTTAACTGATCTATCAAAGCTCGGCATCAGCTATATAAACAAGGAAACACTAAAATACACATTAAAAGCGTTAAATCTTCAATAATTTGACACACACCTTCATAGGTGGACTCCTCATTAGGCAATTACCCCGTAGTTATGCTGCAAATAGTCCGGTGGTATAAATTAAAGAAAAGACCTTCCAGAAACTATTTTCAAAATTTAAAATTACACACTCTAAAATAATTAAAAGCTGAAGCTTTACAATTATGAATCTACTAATCTTTAAAATTGTATGGTTTTTAAACTGAAATTTGAACAATTAAATTTTTAAAATTTTCAAATTTAATGTATTGATTTGCTATACAGTTTTTAAATTATTTTCAATTTATTTTTAAATTAATTGCGACAAGATTATAATCTTATTACTAGAATTTCGAAACTGAAATTAAAATTAAATTAAAAAACACATTATTTTTCTTAAGAAGACCAATTTTTCCATGATGTCTATTAACTATCTTCAATCAATTTATAGTTTGAACTTATCTATCTCTTGCCTTGAATTTCTATAACTAATCGATTTCATACCTAATCATCTATACTAATTTTATTACCTACAGTAAAACAGTAATTAATATTAGTAATATGCATACTATAATTTATTTTCAGGTAACGCTACCGATAATGTCTATTTTAACCACAGCAAGGCCGTTATCTACTGTACACCTTCCTCAATACAGCAATAAAAGTTAATAACTAATTTAGATTGTAATTGATTCGTATTGTTTAATGTGAATTATTGCTTTATAGAAAACAGGGAGAGAGCAAAATGAGATATCAAATATCTTATTAAGGTAGTTGATGAGTATTAGGTGCTATACAATTATTTAAATGACTTTCATCAAATTTTTGGGCACAACATACGTAGTAAATGCGTTAATAAATATTTAATGCAAATTCTTTAATTAGAAAATATTTAGAATGTCTGGTCAAGGATTTTGATTATTCTTTAGATGACAGTTTTACTACGCTATTCATCTTTATCTGCAATTGTTAGTTTTTTTATGCAGTTTAACAAAACGATAAAAGCAGAAGAGTTGATATTGAGAGAAGAGATATATCTATTGATAGACAACCTTCTGATATAGAATGTAGGAAGCACTGTATGTGTGTGTATTTCTCTTTCAAGCACTCGACCAGATTTCAGATTGAAGTTCAATATTTATTCAACCAGCCATTATTTTTTAGCAGAAGACAGAATAATAATAAGCTGTAGTATAGGAATCGAGATATTGCAACGTTTTGAAGCAGGGTTCTAATTGAGAATTGTATTTTCTATTTAAGAAAATTACTGTAATGAGCATCTTTCTCCTTTACGTCGATTATGTTAAAAATGCCTCTCTAGAAATTATCGTTCTTTTGAACATGCCCCCAGACTAGGGTTTCTGACCCACGAAATTTCCGGTACCCTATTTTTTGTTATCTCGAGTCCCGGGAAAATCATTCGCGACCGACAAGGGACTTTTGTATACAAGGTGTTGAATTAAAATCAAAGTTTAGAATTAAGGTTTTATTTGTTTCAATTTCTTGAGCAAATTATTAGTTAAAAAAGGTAATTCTGAACAAAAGTGTTGCTTTGCACAGATGTTTTTCTAACGTACTAGACAGTCTTTGCAAACACATACAATTATTTACAACCTGTCTATAAACAATCACTAAATGTAAATGGATTGTTTCAGTAAGAAAATATCGTTAGGTACGGTGCGTCGCCACAGCATTCTTTATAAATAATCTTGCAGTTTCTATCCGGAATTTCCTCTTTTATTTATAAACAGGTAAGGTAATCTTCTTACCTAAACAGAATGTTTTTATTTAAAAATTCATATTGAAGTATGATCTTAATCTCTTTAACAACCGGTCGATTACAATAGGTAAAGGGTTCCAAGAAGCTTTTGATAGTTTTTGTAATGACAATAGTGCAATTTCATAATTAATTGCTTATAGTGTGTATCTACTAGATATCTGTATTTGTTTCAACTAATCTTTATTTACCTATTAAATTTATAAATAAGATGTTTTCTGTTTAGCTTCAAGATGAACATAAACCAAATCGTAGTTTGAAATCGTTTTATATTGCCCCACACAAATTTCGTGTAGGGTTCGAATTCTAGAGGGCTCATGCAGCATTTAGAATACATGCACGGATCGCATTTAAAAAATATTGAAGAAGATATCGCACCTTGTACCCCCGAAAAAATTAAAAATTAACAATCATTTTTGAATGTTGGGAAACCAGGAATTTGAGTCAAATTGCATGTATTTCAATAAGTCGCAGAAGATGAAATATCAATACGAACTATTGCTAATAATTTTTATCAAAGCTTTGAATGAATAACTTAAAACTTACCGACAAACAATACAACACTAAGCAGGGAAGGTCTTGGCATTAAAAAGAGAGAGAGAAAAAGAATTTTATGATAGGAGAATTTATTTATGTACTGCTGTGCTTTTTATTAAATAATTATAGTTATTTTCCAATGGAAACTTTTAGGAAAAAGTGATTATAGGATTAATTAAAGCAATTTTAAAAACAAATAATTGGATTTATGTTAGGTAGCTATGTAAAATTACTATCCGAGATTCTAGGGAATTCCCGGGACTTCCGAAAAGTCTCGAGTCCCGGGAATAGCAAAATTTTCGAGACCCAGAAACCCTAACCCGAACGTAACCTTACCATCGAGCCTGCCCATCGCATTCCAAGGTGATCATTTCTAAAAGTTCTCTTATTCTCCTAAATTAAAAAAAAACGATTTTTATTGATTTAAAAGTAATTTGTAAGTATTTATAATACGTAGTAGGTACAACAAATAAAAATCCTATTTTTAAACATGTTCAAATTTCTACTTAATTTTTAATCATTTTAAAAGTTCAAGATCATGATTACAAAGTAAAGTTTGTAATGGTTTAAGGATTGTCACCAATAATAATTTAAATTGAACAAACTAAATTAATTTTTAATTGTCATAATATACTTAGTTATATAACATATAATCCTAAAATTTATTAAATCTTTATATTGCATTACTTAATTTTGTATGTGTAATTATAAAACAAAGTTACAATCAATAAATGCAAATCAAGACTTGGACTTATCTATAATGTGAAAAATAAATAACAATTTAACTACATCCATACGTTTTGCCAATTTCTGATGCATTCCGGGATTTTTTTGAAGTTTCAAATGCCTAGAAATTTTTCATACATTAATAATAGTTATTTATCTATTAAGGGCATAAAGACGCTTTTATGGCCAGAAGCGTTATTTCTAGGAAAAGGCTGTAGGGTCATAAAAGCAAGCTATGCCCGCTATACATATACCATTTTATGCATAGATTAAGTTTTTATCTTAAATCTATTATTGTGTAAAAAACATAATTAAATGAGTACGTAGGTGCATCAAGCTGCTGTGCATATACTTATGTGCTTATACGAAGTACGTACATTACTATAGTTAGTATTCCAAAATATTTAAGCTCAGCTTATTTTCATTTGTAAAAGGTTTACAAATTATATTAAAAACAAATCAAGTTCTTCAAAAAACAGCTCTGACATTTAATTGACGTTTCTTTATTGCTCGTCGGACCATCAAGACCATAAAGACCGTCGGACCCTTGGGCCATAAAGAGACAATTATATTTAGATGAGTCTAGCAATAATAGTCTAATTATAACGTGTCTGTGCATAATATATATTTAAGATATAAGTGTAAAAAGTCATTCTTTATTCGCGAACGGTTTAACACACGAGCGAGGTACGAGCGAGTGTCTTAAAGGATGTGAGTGCAATGAAGAGACTTTTTACACGTATATCTTACAACGTTTTATCTACGATCATAACGCTTTACTAAAGTATTCATTGTATTTGATATATTTTTTTAAATTTGTGACTTATGTCAGGTGTACGTATATTAGTGAGTTTAGATTTTTATGTGCTTAGTTGTTTAGCAACCAGTTTGTAAAATATTCATAAATCATTAATTTATCATACACTCTTGTTGACATTAGCGTGCAATAAAAATTTTATAACACTAGCGCAATAAACTTTAACTTTTTACACGAAAATTAGTGTAAAAAGTGGCCACTTTTTGTATGATCGTAGATAAACACCTTTGTTATATTTGCGTGTCCTAATGGCTTCATTAGGACACGCAAAATGCGTGTCCTAATGAAATTTCTTAAAATACTGTAAACAGTAACATTTTATTTTTTAAAGTTGATATCACTGTTAGACAGCTGTTCTTAGAATGTCAAACTTTTCTTATTTACGCAGTAAAATTTTATAACTGGAATGCAATGCTTGCAAAACTAGTCTTGCAGGCCACATAAATGCGCCGAATAATAAATAGCCCTGTTAAGGGCGTAACGGTTTTTACTTTATTATTAACGAAATTGTAAATTTTGATACTGTCATCATATGAGATGCATTGCGTTGTGTATGTGCAAAAACTCACGATATACTTAACGTAATAAAATTCAGTTTTATAAAATTATATATCTTTACCTTATATTTGATTCATTTTAGTGCACTACAGGTATATTGATTATTATAAATAATACAAAACACTGTCCTGTAAATTTATTTTTATTATTAAAAATAATAATTTTTGTTTCGACACATATATATTTCTCCTACAAAGTAGGCATCATCAGTGTTGTATATAAACTAAAATCCACAAATTAAAAATACCAACAACTCACACATTAAAATCTTATTTAAAAGTGGGGATTATGTCAAATAAATCGTTATGGAGGGGGGCCAAATCAAAATTCATAAGATGATCTTTGTTTAAATTTATTTGATGACCTTCACTCCATACATGCTCTGCCACAGCGGACTTATCACACATTTGATTTTTAATATAATATATATGTTCTTTTTCTCTAATGCGTACATTTATTTTAGTTTGACCTACATATTTTTTGTGGCAATTATTGCATGCAATTTCGTAAATCCGTGCTTTATCTGAAGGATTAATCTTATCTTTGGTATTTTGGTATTTTTAATTAGTTCATTTTAGTTTATATACAACACTGATGATGCCTACTTTGTAGGAGAAATATATATTTGTTGAAACAAAAATTATTATTTTTAATAATAAAAATAAATTTACAGGATAGTGTTTTGTATTATTTATAATAATTTACCTTATAAGTTATAATATCCAAAAGATCCAATGAATAATTATTTTTGTTAACAAAAATCATTCTTTGCTGAAAATACTATTGAATTTATACCTCATTAATTTCTTTAACAAATAAGGTATTTATTCTATGAAATGAAATATAATTATTCTAAATATTAGCGGGTTTTGTGTGTATGAGATAAAAATGAGAATTTCTACGTCGCGTGGATTAAGCAAGGTTATGTAAAAAACAATTGCATAATTTCTAGTGTTGCCAACTGTTATGCTACTTACCAAAATATCCCTAACAAATTTTATTTAAAACTAAGTAATTCTTTTAATTGTTTAATAACGAACTAACTTTAATAGAAAAAAATACTATAAAGTATTCGTTTCATAAGACGTTTTAGCGCACTTGTCGTCCAAACTCGGACGCGTGCGCTGAAAACGTGTCTTATGAAACTAATACTTTAATATACTATTATCTACGTCTGCTTAGATAAGAACTCATTATGCCATTCATTTGAGTTATATAATGAAGTTCATTAACACATTGAGTGGGATAAGGAAACCATGATTATAATTGCCTAGTTGCTATAGTTTCCAATTCTAAGCAGCTCTGATTTTAAATAAAAAATTTCATGATATGCGTCAGAAAACTGTTTAAATAATACAGTTTTCTTCAATTATGAGCAGTCGTAGAAAAAAAGTTGTATCTTAACACGTGTTATAAGGCCTACTCATGATCTTACCCGACTCGGGCTAAAGGCACTAAGAATAATTGGCTAATGGTATTAGATATTGATGAAACTTTCTGTAGATAGAGTCAATACAAACAATAGTGTTCAGATACTTCGTTATGAATAGGTCCCTATGACTCCTAGATCGCGCCAAAGATCACCTACTGAAGTTATCGATATGGGACAAGTGAAATATATCAATCGAAAACTCTCGTGAAGCAAAACAATTCATCTCAGGCGATCTCTCGGGAACCACTAAAATAGGGCAACCATTGATCATCGTCTAGACATTTATAAACAGTGTGATTTAGCTTTTGTTAGATTTAGCTTTCGTGCATTTATTTACTGGTAAACACTTGCAATGTTACCGCTTTTATGAGGTTTATGGTCGGTTTCAGAACGTCTGGTTAAGTTCTGATAAACTTAATTATGATTAAATTTAAAAATCTAGAAATATAATTGGATACAATCTCGGATCTTTTAAATCTCAGCCTATGAAATATCTGAATTTCAAATTTAATGAATATTAAGTTAACTAAAATTTAATCAAGCTTTGTGAAACCGGCCATTAAACTTTTATAATCTTCATTACTTAAACTTAATTTCTCTCATAAACCTGTTTTTATTAACCGTTGCAGACAAACTTGATCATGTGTTTAACATTGTCATTTTTGTAATCCATGCCTGTTACATTGTATACATTAAAAATCAAACAAAATTGAACAGGAACTCCATTATAGGAAGAAAAAAACAAATAATGGTACTAGAGAAAGAAAAATTCGAAGCATCACTAAGGCCGGTATTACTCTACAAAATATCTTTGACAAAGATCGTTTATCAAATGTTTTATAGGATTTACTTTAAGAACTTTTTTGAAGAATCTCAAGGAGGCATGTTACACTGTTTAAAAGCTTTTGTAATATAGTCCAGTCAAAATAGACCTCTTACCCATAGCCGTAATTCCGATGGAGCTGATTTTTTGAGTCGACCTTCATTTCATCGCTCTAAATGAAATGTCAAAAGTTCTCCTCGATCGGTCTACCGCTAATGATTTTACAGGAAATCAAATGTTGGTTTTATGTTAATAATAGTTATTATCGAATTTGTAGCTCATGTAAATTCCCAAGAAAAGTCCAATGGCGTTTTCTCATAGGAGTGAATTTTCATATTTATGAAGAAATTCATTTCCACACCACCTTCGAGGTAGAGTACTTGGCACTTAGCACTACTTGGTACACGCATAACGCGGTATCTCCAGTTGGTCTAATACACAATGTGTTGTGTTGAAACACGTAATTAATCTTGTTCAGATTCCATTTCTAAGTTTATATTTTCTTCGTTTCCTTCTTCTTTTTTTCCTGGCTGCTGCAAATCCCCAGACTGCCTCAAGAAATAGAATGCATCTATTACATCTTCATTGACGTCGCGCACATCGTCGTCATTTATAACGGGTACAACATTCGTGTGGCCGTGGCAGTTACCACATACTGCTGAACAATGCAATCCAACTGTTCTGCATCCACACTTATAATTACAGCCCTTGCTGCAATTTCAAAAAAGAGTATTCGGCAGTATGTCTAGAGCAGATGGGAGCAGAGTTTGAATTGGCTCCAAAACGTTGTTCTTCAATGTCCATCCTCAGTCTTCACGGACCAGTTCATTGCCTAGCCATACTTGAACTTAATAATACACTTGATAAACATGCTGTTGAACAGCACTAGATGTTGCAGGAAGACAAGATGACTGCTTGTTTCAACACAACGTACTTTACCTCGGTGGGGCATGGAAAGGAATACATTTCTTGAAAAAAATGAAAGTTACAGTCCATGTGTTGCTATTTCTCGAAAACGTCCTCTCCTATGAAGGCCCTTTTTGTGAGAAATTACATGAGCTACAAATTTGAGTATGTTTACCGTAAAACAAACCGATCAATGAGAACTCATGACATTTCATTTAGAATGATCATATGAAGGTTTACACAAAAAATCAGTTACATCGGAATTATTCCGAACTTGGTACGTTTTTTGTGTCTATCTTGACTGAACTAATAGTTCAGTGTAAAAATGCATTAAATTAAAAACAGGAAGGGTGTCCTATAACTTCTATATTTTTCATTACTAAGATGTAATGGACAGAAGTTTTTGTATTTATAATGTCCCTGTCCATCCATTTCTACAAAAATATAGAGGGTGTCTCATTTAAAAAATGTTACTTTAGAAAATAACTCGGAAACGCGACGTTCAGTTTTTTCTTGTCTTCGCCATGTTAATCAGTAGAAAAAATACTGTCAATTTGCTAACTTAACATACTTCGTAGCTCCAATAATAACGGAGATAGCAATAGTGCGCCGAAAACTGCGGACAGCCTGTATAGTGCTATAATTAACACCTGTTAAAGCTTGATAAAAGGTAATAATAAACTGTTACTTTTTATAAATGATCTTTCATCAAAGAAATATTTTATAAAGGATAACCCATTACACAAGCAGAGATTAATTTAGCATTGATGTGTATGTGCAGTAAGCTAGCAGCGTACAGGAGTTTCAGGCAAGAATCCGTACTATCCGTGAAAAAATAAGGAAATGAATGTAATTTACATAATATAAGTACATGTAGTTACTAAAAGTTATCAGTTTAATTAAGTTATTAATTCATTTAATGGAATATTCCAGTCGATAAACTTTCCCCAAATATAAAAATTCCTGTGACTATTTTGGCATGAAACTCCTTCCGAACTACCCAATGTAAAAATGCCACAGATACACCAAATAAAAGTCCCAACTTAGATTAGTGCCCATATTCTTGTTTTTCGTGTGACCTTGAAAAAGATCAGAAACTGCACTCAAATAAAAGCCATTTGGCATTAAACACTTTCAGAACTACTCAACGTATAAAGACAATAGACATATCAGATTCAAGTTCTTCTATTTTTCCTTCGTGAAACTTCAAAAATAATTGCAAATAATTGTATCAATCTCCTCTACAGTTAACATTTTACTACCCTATTAATTAGGAAGTAACCAAATGTCACACATTACTAAGTCAAGTAAGTACTATAAGTACTCTATTACTTTAGCTATGTCAACCAATACCTGCCAAACAAGAACATAATCCCCTTGCACTAATAACTCGGACAAAAATTTGTTTGTGAACCATCTCGTTATAATTATTTTCTGTGTATAATTGTGTTCGTCACTGTTAATGTTTCATCGCATGCCACAATTTTAGAAAATAAATGGTTAACTCTATTTCTCCACTACTTAAGTTACAAATTAAATGATTTTAGGTAGGTATGGGTATAATACATAAAATGTGTGTAGGAATGTACAAGAAACTCGAAATTACCCAAAAATCCAAGTTACTAATTGAAGAATCAAAATTGACGTTAGCCCAAATTTTTTGAGACTCCCTGTATAATAAAATATTATAGATTTTGATAATAAAGTTTTTCAAAATATTAAGCCTCGAATAGTTATTTATGTACCAAGGGCGTTAGAATGATGATAATGCAAGGAGGGCTGGAAGTCGCCCGATGGGTATTATCATCTAGTAACGCTCGTGGTGCATACAAAATTTTATGATAAACGCGTAAAATAGTAACCTTGGTGTTGCTAAGATTCTTTTCTCTATTTATTTTGAAACAGTTGAAAGTAGCGTCGACTTCATACATGCGTTTTATTCGGTGACAATGATGGAGGAAAAGTTTGATGTTCCGAAAGATATTTTGGAAAAAGCAAAAAGGGCTACTGAAAGTTTATTGCCAACAAAATCTAGAGTAAATTATGAAAAAGAATTTCAAATTTTTGTTAACTGGAGGTTGAAAAGTGGGATTAAAATGGTAAACGAGACGGTGATGTTGGCCTACTTTCAGGAATTGGTATGTTATTATCGTGTTTTACTATTTAATGACTTCGCTACAATATGTTTGTTTATTTTGTTCCTCCGCTACAGGCTGACAAAGATAGTCCCATCTCGTTGTGGACAAAATATTCCATATTAAAGTCGACTTTAATTGTTAATGACAACGTTGACATTTTCCACTATAGTCGCTTGATTTCATTTCTGAAACAAAAGTCAAAAGGATATATTCCAAAAAAGGGCTTTGACAGGAGATCAGGTCTTGACGTTTATAAAAGATCCGCCTAATGAAACATATCTTCTACATAAGGTAAAAGGCTAAGATTTATTTATGTGCGTATTGTTACGTAAACGCGTAATTATAGGTAGTTCTGGGTGTTTGGTGCTTTGAGAAGGGATGAAATGGTTAAGATGACTATCGACGATATACAAGATGAAGGGTGTGTTATAATTGTAAAAGTTTCAAAAACCAAGACAGGAGAATCTAAGGGTTTCACCATTGTGGAAGAGGAAGAAATAGGTGCTTTGAAATTAGTTCGGCAATATGCAGCATTGAGACCGACGGGACTGAAGGAACGTAGATTTTTTTGACATACAGGAATAATCGCTGTACAGGACAGCCAGTTGGAAAAAATACCTTAGGAAGTGTACCGTCAGTAATTGCAAAATATCTGAAATTATGTAATGCGAAGGAGTATACTGGTCACTGTCTGCGACGCACGTCATATACGCTTTTGGTTGAGGCAGGTGCTACATTTGAAACGTTGAAGATGGATGGTAAATGGAAGAGTGCGACTGTTGAATAGCTCGTATGATTTCAAGTTCTGTGGGTACATCGGCAGAAGGTAAATGAGAATCCTCATCGAGTGTGGAAATTAAGGGAACGATCGTTGAGGATAATTTCGTGGATGTTCATGTTCAGTCTACTACTGGAGAACCTATATTAGCCGTGGGTGAAGGTGAGGAGAAGATCGTTAAAAAATCGCAAAAGTTTCGTGTTGGAGCTGTTCCGTTTTCAGGGACTTTTCATAACAGTCAGTTTCATGTTGGAAAAGATGCTACCAAGTAATGTTGTATATATTTTTTTTATATTGTAATAATTACTTATATACTATAAAAAAATAAAGTTTTTGTACCGTCGTCCAATTTTATTTTAATTGCAATTTTAACATTGCAGATCTCAAAATAGTCCAAAAACTAAGCTTGTCTAACTAAGTTTTTAACTAAGTGTGTCGGATGGTAACAACTTTTACTAAGTTTGTAAAAGTCAAACACATAAATGACAATTTAAATTCAAATGTTACCAACATAAAAACAAAAAACCCTAATAGCACTAATGTCATCTAAAAAATAGGTTAATCTTAGCTAAGAAATTTTTTTCGGCAATTTAAGTCGGCACAAAAGAATTCGTGGATCACGCACCCATAAACTACGCGCAAATACTCGTTATTGGTTGTGTTGGAACATACTCGTACGCAAACATCTAGTTTCTGATTTAATGATCCAAATTACTATTGAAGGTAACGCCGGCTCCGATTGTAAAGTAAACCATGAGCGGGCGTTATGAATTATAACGCCCGCTTATAATGCCCTGGTTGTTATGGAGTTGTTTATGTAGTTTGTATCACAGGTATAAACAACAAATAATATGGAAGTGAAACATAAAAAAATAAAGTCGACCGGTCCGAGCGATTCCTTTAATATTAAGATTGAACTTATTCCTTACTTTTTGACCTTACTATATGTACTATGTATGAATATTGTATATAAATAGTTTGATGATATTTGAATAAAGCCTTTTAGAACAATAGTAAACTATTTATAACTGGAACCAAAAATGATCAGTAGGAATATAATAAGTACATTGAAAATTATAGATAATTTTCGGAAAATATGCGTACTGCTTTTTGCAGCTTGACTTGCATGAGTGGAAATTTGTCAAAAATTATTTACTCCTGTAATCTTCAATGCACGAAATATATTTTATAAGAAAATGTCAATAATCAACGTTGTTCTGGTCAACGATAATAGTATATTATGCAAAGAGCAGGTAATGATGGTTATTAATACACGAATAGCCGGCGAATATTGTAATTCATAAGAGTGTATTAATAATAATAATTATGTAAGAGTTGCAAACACTATTTTTTCTTCAACCATAACTGATTTAGTTTTTATTTCACGCTTACACTACGGGGAAGCTAACAGCTAAGGCCATATGTCCTCTCATCTAACACGCAATACAAATACTCGTATACACACCCATAGTTAACTTGACGAGCTCTTCCAATTAGACAAATACCGCCGCCCTAAGTGGGACTCGAACCCACGACTCTTGGAATACGAGCGGTGCGATAACACTACTCGTCCACCGCCGGCCCTATACTAATTTATTACTCCTGAGTGGACTTCTAAAATTGTTATAAGCTGCAACCTCAAACTATGAACTGAGTAACGATCAGACGAGGCCATTCCTAGGCAACTATTAAATTTCCTTAACAGTTGTATTATAAAAATTCGCGACGAATTTAGTTAATACGAAATTAAGAAATAAAAGTACCAAATACTGCAGTCAGTATTTTCTATTTAAATTAATATTTAATAAAATTAACAATAAGAATAATTTATTAGAATAATATAGATTATTATCAAAAATATTTATTTATTATTCACTACGTAGGTAGGTTTCCACATTCAGTATATATAGCTAGTAATTTTGTCTCGCTCCTACGCAACCATTTGATGTTACTGACTATCATTGATCAACAGCTTGTTATTCCAGACTCTCATTGGTCTATTGCATTATGAAGAGTCATTATGCACCTCATAATAAACTCGCTATAGCATATATAATATTAAATTAGAATATGGAAGTAGAACAATACACTTTTAGGAACTTAATAGTTGTCAAATAATTATCGGTAATTGTATATAAGCAATATCGATAATTTCTTGACAACAAAAAGTTATCGAGTGATTTAATTCTGTTGAATCTTGAATGATTAATAGTTATTTGTGTATTTAGTGTGCGAAATGCTAAAGAATGAAAGTCTTTTGAAGAGACGTAGCCGAGTCAAAATTTCATTCGAGAACACCAAAACCATTTCGACCGCGAATTTCACACAACGTTTTTTCTACAGCACTATTGAAATAATCAAAAGAATAGAAAAAAATCATAAAAAATAAAGAAATTTTTGTTTTAGCGCAAAGTGGACAGTTTCGTTGTTGCTACGGAAACGATATTGATCAAATATGCATAAAACGCATAAATGCACGATATTTCGTGCACGTTGTCAAGTAAACAAAACCAATGTGGCATTTTGCATGCGGATTTTAAAAATATGTCATCATTTTTTGACAGCTGTAGAAAATGTATATTATGTAATTAGGAGATCAAGCGATACCTTAAATCCAAGAGGATGTATTATAACGCCGAGGCACCAGTCGAGGCATTATAACATCTTCGAGGATTTAAAGAAGCTTGTTGTATTATAGCTTAAGAAGTTGTTTTATTTTATTTCGTATTTCAATTCTAATTTCTTCCTTTTAAAATCCATCCGAATTTATTGCATAAAGAAGCAAGTTGCCTTGTCTGTGTAATATCATACGCGTAACCAAGGAGATAAAAAGCAGCATGCCACGTGTGGCTATAATGCAACATCAAATTACTTACGTTGCCAACAACAACGGAGATCAAGGACGTCTTGAACTCCGGTGCCATTGACAACGGAGATCAAGATATACTTTATATTACTAATTGTGGTATATAAACAATTGTTTGAAATACGAAATGAAATAAAATAATTTAATGTATAAAAGTTGTTTGGTAGTTTACGTGAGTTTGACAGATATATGAAATATTTAAAAATTGAATTTGTTATATGTAACTATATTATCTTATAAATACATCAATACATCCATGGAGATGAAATAAGGGATTTTCGAAATCAACCACTAATTAGAAACAATCGAACAATCGTTATCGCTAATTATCGGCAAGAACTAATTAGGATTGCATTGTATATTATTACATAATATTGATTGGTGATTAAAGCATTCCGCCCGTAATGAAATTTTTATCCAAAGTGGATTTAGAATATTGTGGAAATAATTTGCTCAAGTTGCTGTTTCAGAACAACAAGCACCTCAGTGAAAGGACGACTGTTTTTTCTGCTTTTTTGCCATATTTCCAAGCAAATTCATGATAAGGTATACTGAAGTATCTTTATCAAATACTTTACAGTTTAATCGATACTTAAAATGCAAAAGGTTCAAAATGTGACTTAACTACTGAATTTTCAAAGTTTTACTGTTACTATTATTGTCTCGCCTTAATTCAGATTTATTGACGTATCATCACTCATTGATTATTACTAATTTATCGTTCAAATGTTCATTATATTTCTCATTAATTCAATTCAGGTACTATGTATTATTTTCTCTAAATTGTGTTATTGTTGCTTGAAATCACTTTAGGCATCATTTTCTTACCAGCCTTGCTTTGGTAAAGTGAACGGGCGTGATCGGTCAATATGGGTTTAAACTACGTGGTGCCATCTGTATATATTTAAAACCAACGGCGGATTTCGGCTGTCCGTGATGGGTTTGCATGTCTTTAACGGCGTAATTTGTGCTGCTTAGCTACGCGACTTCTAGCCTTACGATACACAGTTATTATTTTTCGTTTTTCTCCATAATCACTGCATTTTTCATCCACATTTAAAAAAAAATCTGTGAAAGCCTATACTACAAGTTTTGTATAAAGCATTAAATAATGCTACCTGTGAGGAATCAATTACGTTTAATTTCCATAAACTGTGCTATAAGTTTTATGTAGAAAAGTGAGCAGTTTAGCAAAAAATCTGCTTGATATAAAAGTCATGTAGTACAGGTGAATAGTGTCTAGTATCAGCATTATGATGCAATTTGAATTTTTGCAAACGGAGTTGTGGTGATGGAGAAAAACAAAAAATAAGCAGTGTTTCGCAAGCAAATCGTAAGACTGCAAGTAGCATAGCTAACCAGCAAGACATGCAGCCCCATTACGGAGAGCTGAAAGCCGCCGTTGTATTAAAAGACTAATTTCTGGAGTTCTAACCTAACAGCGAATTTTAAAGCTTATTGCGGAAATAGAAACGTTTTTTGTGCATATGTTTGCAGATATTTGTTAAAGTAATATTTTCCTTCATCCTTTTATCTTATTTTTGTAAAAGAAGTTTTAAATATTTTTCTGTCAAGTTGTAAATCAACAGTGCGCGCTATTCTAGTGGCGCTTTGGTGGAACTACTCATATACTAGCTGAAAAGTCTACATGAAACGGCGAACTTCTAGAACTTCTGATAAAACGTTAGCCACTTAACCTCTTCATTTCAACAGAGAATGCGCTATAAGTTGCCCACACCGGCTGGGCTATTAAGTATGACATCAGCGGCTGGAACAAGTTGTATAGGCAGACACTACCTTAAAAATGCATTATAAGTATTTACAGGAAATTTCTGAAATATAAGTACTAATGATGCCGTTTATGTGGCAGTGTCTTATCTTTAGCTATAATCTCATTTTAAAGAATTTCACATTTACTTTGTACTGAGCGCCATAACACATTAAATGCACATTTCTGCCAAACAAAAATTATATCAGCAGCTTATGAAACAAATCTTAGATAATAATTATTAGAAATGGAATTTAATTAGAATTTTGAAGAAAACTCCTAATTAATTCCAAGATATTTACAACCTTTTTATACGGAAATGCATTGTGTTTGCTACTGCTTTATTAGAACTGTTTAGAAGTCAGGCACATTAATTCCTGTGATAATTACTGCGAAAACTAGTTTATAATTAGTAAAGATAAAAATAGCTCATGATTTATTAGTATTCTTTGATTGACTTTCCTAAAATAGATTAAACAGGAAGACCAACAAAAGAATATTTTTCAAATAGCTGAATTTCTATTGCTTCTATTATTTCTTTGCTCTGAGAAGTTGAGAAAAAGATAAAAAAACACAAAGTTTTGGTATAATTACGTTTCGGGGCTCTATTTTAAAGTTGAAATTAAGGAAAACTTTCACTTACGCCCTAATGCATCCAAATTTTCTGGATTTAGTTGGATATAACTCCTCACTTTAAAGCAACCACACATCTACCAGGAAAAACACAATTTCCTAATGTTATTACTGGCTTGTAATTTTTTTCGGGTTTTCCAAATCTTTAGGAGATTTATGAAACAAAAACGGCCATTGTGTTAAATCACAACGCAAAGGTGTAATAAAATAGTGAATAACATTGCAGTATATAGCCTTCAGTCATACTAGATCTGAATCAGAACAGAAGAATTTTTTATAAAATCTGTACTTTCCAGGATTGGGTAATCTCCCAATTTTTTGGAAAGAGTTAGGGTTTGGTGATTTTCCGAAATATGTTTGGGATTAGAAATTGGGGATTGCATTTTTAAAAATATTTCTTTGCCATTAGGCACTGAGGATTGGGTTTTTCAAAATTAGAAAATGGAAATAGAATTTTTAAAAATATCTTTTAGGATTAGGAATCGGGTTTTTTAAATATTTTGTGGAATTAAAGATTGAATTTAAAAAAAAAATTCTTTTTGTGTTAGAGATGGGAATAACATTTTTTAAGGGATTAGTGATTACCTTGACTACTAGATGTTATATGATTGTAGTAGTAATAAATCTACTACAATTGTAATAGCCAACACATCTCTATTCTCAATTATTTATCTTGAGAACTGAGATGATATTAGAAATTCCTTCAGATCCGTACAAACTGTAAATGATGCAAAGCTGTTATGTATAGGATGCTTTTGGAAGGGTAAGCATAATTATTTATGACGTAATGTGCTTGTTTAGTTTTGAAACAGAACACAAGACACATTATGCTCACTAACCTAGCTAATGCTAAACTTTTTGACAAGGATTAGGATGAGGAGGGTTAATAAATATTTTTTGGGACTAGTTATTGAATTATTAAAAACATTTTTGAGAATAGAGCTAAAGGATTGGACTTTCAAAAATATTTTGTTGGATTAGGAATTGAATTGTTAAAAGTATTTTATACAAGTGAAGATTAAGGACTAGATTCTTTAAAATATTTTATAAGATTAGAGACTGGGAATTGTAGTTTTAAAAATATTTCTTTGTGATTAGGCACTGAGGATTTGGTTTTTTCTAAATTAAAGATCGGGAATTGAATTTTTAAAAAGATCTTTTAGGATTTGGAATCGGGTTTCTTAAATATTTTTTGGAATTAAAGATTGAATTTAAAAAGTTTTTTGGGGATTTTTTGAGGATTGGGTTTTTTCAAAATCAGAGATTAGGAATTGAATTTTTAAAATTTCTCTTAGTATTATCAGGGATCGGGGTTTTAAAATATTTTGTGAAATTAAAGATTAAATTAAAAAAAAAATTCTTTTGGGATTAGAAATGAGAATAACATTTTTTAAGGGATTTGTGATTAGCCTGACAACTAGATGGTATTTAATGGTATTAGTAATAGATCTACTACAATTCTAATAGCCAACACATCTCTATTCTCAATTATTTATCTTGAGATTATTGATATTAGAAATTCCTTCAGATACAGGACTGGGTAATCTTAAACTTTTTGACAAGGATTGGGATGCGGAGGGTTAAAAAATATTTTTTGAGACTAGATTTTCATTTATTAAAAACATTTTTGAGAATAGAGTTAAAGGATTGGATTTTTAAAAATATTTTGTTGGATTAGGAATTGAATTGTTAAAAGTATTTTATACAAGTGAAGATTAAGGACTAGATTTTTTAAAATATTTTATGAGATTAGACACTGGGAATTGTATTTTTTTAAATATTTCTTTGTGATTAGACACTGAGGATTGGGTTTTTTCTAAATCAAAGATCGGGAACTGAATTTTTAAAAAGATCTTTTAGGATTAGAAATCGGGGTTCTTAAATATTTTGTGGAATTAAAGATTGAATTTAAAAAGTTTTTTGGGGATTTTTCGAGGATTGGGTTTTTCAAAATCAGAGATCAGGAATTGAATTTTTAAAAATATCTGTTAGGATTATTAGGGATCGGGTTTTTTAAATATTATGTGGAATTAAAGCTTAAATTAAAAAAAAGCTCTTTTGGGATTAGAAATGAGAATAACATTTTTTAAGGGATTAGTGATTAGCCTGACAACTAGATGTTATTTAATGGTATTAGTAATAGATCTACTACAATTGTAATAGCCAACACATCTCTATTCTCAATTATTTATCTTGAGATTATTGATATTAGAAATTCCTTCAGATACAGGACTGGGTAATCTTAAACTTTTTGACAAGGATTAGGATGCGGAGGGTTAAAAAATATTTTTTGAGAATAGATATTCAATTATTAAAAACATTTTTGAGAATAGAGCTAAAGGATTGGATTTTTAAAAATATTTTGTTGGATTAGGAATTGAATTGTTAAAAGTATTTTATACAAGTGAAGATTAAGGACTAGATTCTTTAAAATATTTTATGAGATTAGAGACTGGGAATTGTAGTTTTAAAAATATTTCTTTGTGATTAGGCACTTAGGATTTGGTTTTTTCTAAATTAAAGATCGGGAATTGAATTTTTAAAAAGATCTTTTAGGATTTGGAATCGGGTTTCTTAAATATTTTGTGGAATTAAAGATTGAATTTAAAAAGTTTTTTTGGGGATTTTTCGAGAATTGGGTTTTTCAAAATCAGAGATTAGGAATTGAATTTTTAAAAATATCTGTTAGAATTATTAGGGATCGGGTTTTTTAAATATTTTGTGGAATTAAAGCTTAAATTAAAAAAAGTTCTTTTGGGATTAGAAATGAGAATAACATTTTTTAAGGGATTAGTGATTAGCCTGGCAACTAGATGTTATTTAATGGTATTAGTAATAGATCTACTACAATTGTAATAGCCAACACATCTCTATTCTCAATTATTTATCTTGAGATTATTGATATTAGAAATTCCTTCAGATACAGGACTGGGTAATCTTAAACTTCTTGACAAGGATTAGGATGAGGAGGGTTAAAAAATATTTTTTGGGACTAGATTTTCAATTATTAAAAACATTTTTGAGAATAGAGCTAAAGGATTGGATTTTTAAAAATATTTTGTTGGATTAGGAATTGAATTGTTAAAAGTATTTTATACAAGTGAAGATTAAGGACAAGATTTTTTAAAATATTTTATGAGATTAGAGACTGAGAATTGTATTTTTAAAAATATTTCTTTGTGATTAGGCACTCAGGCTTGGGTTTTTTTCTAAATCAAAGATCGGGAATTAAATTTTTAAAAAGATCTTTTAGGATTTGGAATCGGGTTTCTTAAATATTTTGTGGAATTAAAGATTGAATTTAAAAAGTTTTTTGGGGATTTTTTGAGGATTGGGTTGTTTAAAAATCAGAGATTAGGAATTGAATTTTTAAAATTTCTCTTAGGATTATCAGGGATCGGGGTTTTAAAATATTTTGTGGAATTAAAGATTAAATTTAAAAAAAATCTTTTGGGATTAGAAATGAGAATAACATTTTTTAAGAGATTAGTGATTAGCCTGACAACTAGATGTTATTTAATGGTATTAGTAATAAATCTACTACAATTGTAATAGCCAACACATCTCTATTCTCAATTATTTATCTTGAGATTATTGATATTAGAAATTCCTTCAGATTCGTACAAACTGTAAATTATGCAAAGCTATTATTTATAGGATGCTTTTGGAAGGGTAAGCATAATCATTTGTGACGTAATGTACTTGTTTAGTCTTGAAACAGAACACAATACACATTATACTACTAAACTACAGGACTGGGTAATCCTCAACTTTCTGACGAGGAGTTTTCAAAATATTTTTGGGACTAGATATTGAATGATTAAAACATTTTCTGAGATTAGAGATAAAGGACTAGATTTTTTAAATATCATGTGGGATTACGGATTGAAGTATTAAAAGTATTTTATAGGATTGGGGATTAAGCACCAAATCTTTGAAAATATTTTATGGGATTAGAGTCTGGGAACTGAATTTTTAAAAGTATTTTTAGGATTAGAGACTAAGGTTTAGTAATTTTTCTCAAAATATTTTTTGTGGTTAGGGATTGGGGATTAGATTATTTCAATATATTTTTGGGATTAGGGATTGGGGAATAGTTTTTTGAAATATCTACTTGAGATTGCTGATTAGGAATGGATTTAATCTTTAATTCTAACTACGGTTTAGTAATTACTAGTCCAAGGATTACCTCCTGGTATGTTGTCAATAATTTGCATCTTAAACTGAATTGCTAAATCGAAAAATGTATCCGCACTTATTTGTGTTAATGTGCCAATATCAATTTTATTAAATGGAACAGTTAAGAGATGCCAGTTGATAGATTTTCTGCTTCCTAAAATAATAATCTTTGTTCTAGTAATTTATAATAAACAGTATGACAAGTAATTTGTCAACTAATCAAGGGTGGTTAATTAATAATGCGATGTTTATAACAGGATTAGGTTATGTTTATAACAGAACATCTTACCCATAATAGGGTGTTGATATTGTACCTCATTTAACATAACAAGTAATTAAGTGGACCACCAACAGGAATTATAAATAAATTAAATTTATAAATAAATTGTTTATATTCAGCAACTATATGCACACAAACTTGCATATGAAATGGATTTACATGCTCTCGATTAATTATACCTATTATTATTTAAGAATCTTCTTTGTAATCTGTTACCTAATTTATAGAACTAGACAATTGTCTATTTTATAAACTGGCAAGAACAGAGTTGCTTTATTCTAATTAATATAAATAAATAAAGTAACCTTGAGCCCACCAACACAAAGCTAAGATTAAGGAGACATGTCAAAGCTGCCTACCACTTTTCTTTAAAGGAGATATCGTGGGATTACACTCTCTGCACCCACACATAATCCCGCAACTTTGTTTTGTTTAACCAGAACTAAAATCACTCAAAAGAACACCAGTACCTAGTAAGCAAGCAGTTAACTGGACAACCAACATTCCATCAGTTTCGAAGTATTATTTCTGCAAACTAGTAAATAATCGAAATATCCCACAACATACCTTATTATCTTAACCACGCGATTAAGGTCTACATATTTAGTTTTGAAGGTCTATTAGTTAGAGGGAGTAATTACTATACAAAGATTTTTAAAACAGAATTTTATATGTTATGTCTTTGAGATTCTGAGATGATTCTGCCATCGAACTTCACAATTTGGTCGATTAGGCACCTAAGAAGAATGTGCCTATAAAAAGCTCGACTACAAGTTGAGTCAAGTCTTTGTGTGGTTTGGAATATTACACTAAGTAGTTAATCCAAAACGAAACTAAAAGTTGTGGGGTTCATAAATATGGTATATTCTTGTTTCGTGCTTTAATTTAGAAAATCAATATAATTGATGAAGCAATCGAACTGGTTTAAAAAAATCATAGGATTATTTAAAAAATTATGAGAATCATTATTTACTCGTATCTGGTCTAAACTAATAATTTTTATTTTTTCGAGTTTTGTATTTGGTGTGAAAACATACTGAAAAGAAAATCAATTTGTATGTAGATATCTTATTTTAAAAAGTATCCAAAGTCAGCAGATATATCTTGGGTGAACGCACAAAACGAGAAGATTTTACAGTTCCGCACGAAACGCTACGCACGAAACGCTAACAAATCATAAATATTAAATATGCAGTGTTGGACCTAAAGCGTCCAGGACTTTTTAGGATTTATGGATTAGGATTAGTAATATTTTATGCTTAGGTTACTGTTAGGTAATTAAAAGAGTATTACTGCAAAAATCTTTCAATTAGGGCCTATTTCAAACGCCTTATTTTTACGTAGTTCTTGAGTAAATTCAATTTAAAATTTGGAAATGTAGAACTTCTTAATCATTTTATGTATGCCAGATAACAATATGATAAAATAATATTCAAAGAATGCAATGTTTTTAAAAAACATTTATATTTATTAAAATAATTTTCTTTATATTTACTTAATAAATGGCGCCAATCTTGCCTTCGCTAACGAGGCGCCACTGTGTCTGTTAAGATTGATTTGTCTCGCATAAATACTTATATTTGTTTAAAATAATGTTATTATTATTACATTGTTATTAAATTGATATGTGGGCAATTAATATTTAAATAGGTCTTTTGCATCTACCTGTTGTGACTCTTTGTATTGTATGAAACAGCATATCTGTACATTTATTTATTTTATTCGTTTATTTCGTTTATATATTTTATAAATTGTACTGTATTTATATTATAAAACTGTTAAAAATCAACGTTTTAGCTTCCTCAATTCGAGATACTCTATATTAATATTAATAGATAATAACATTAGAATGTAAAGTGGGACCTATTGAGGTGGAACTAATTTTCTTTTAATTTCTTTGTTGCTGGTTTTACTTTTATTAATCACAAATACCAACATCTTAGCCGTCACAAAATATTTTCCTTTTTTTTAGGCTAGAACTCATATGGTTTTGCCAATCTAACGTCTCTAGGCATCTAGCTTACCTATTAGCAAAACACTTATTAGTGTCGGCGATCCATCCGGCCCGTAACGTTTGTGTTAAAAAAATATTTCATAACACACGATGTCCGCTTTCACTTTCTGTATAAGAAGCTGTTTTAACAGGTTTTAATCGACCATAAGCCTAGAATAATTTGAATTTTCACTCTCCTACTGAATTGAGAATAAAAGGAAAGACGAAGCAATGTATGTCCCATCGAGTTACATATTAGGTTCCACGGGTATTTATTATATTTTTTTATCAATGACTATTTCATGTGCCTTCCTTGTTTTCTACAGAAAAATTACGGCGCCGGCCATGTTTCTCATGTAACATTCAGAGGCTTTTTTGCTGAATTTGAATAATCAAAGCCGATCGAAGACAAACCTTGCTTTTTTTAATTAGATCAATGCCCGTCTACTGCGAATTGCAGTTCCGAATTTAAGGGTGAGCTTGGTGGTTTTCTATCCTTATGTCGCATAATGTCGAGGATTGTAGCTTGTTGAACTTGAAATAATGTATCAATAAAACACGATTTTTTCTATGCCGCAGAATACTAAGAATGACTTGACAAAGATGACTGTTGATCTTGAAATACCTGATATCTGATTTTTAAAGACAAGATTTGGTTTTCTAATAAGGTAAGTTAATTAGGATTAAATGGCAATTTTTATTAGTTTGAGCTGCTTTGGATTTAATTTATAAAACATAAAAACCTTTATAAGA